>JANKKI010000328.1:0-1200000 GCA_025175665.1 Cinchona pubescens | reverse complement strand
TACTTGCAAGTAAAATGTCATCTACATACAGAACAAGAAAACAAATCTTACTCCCATTGATCTTCTGGTATATACATTGATCCATGATATAGAGATTCTGTTCAAAATCAAATGACGAGATCACACCATGAAATTTTAAATACCATTGACGGGAGGCTTGTTTCAATCCATATATAGACTTTTTAAGCTTGCAAACTAAATGCTCACCATTGCTAGAGGAAAATCTTTCAGGTTATTTCATATAAACATCTTCCTCTAGATCTCCATTAAGGAATGCCGTTTTCACATCCATTTGATGCAAATTCAAATCAAAATAGGCAACCAATGCCATAATAATTTGAAGAGAATCTTTCTTAGATACAGCAGAAAAGGTTTCTGTATAATCGATTCCTTCTTTTTGAGTGAATCCTTTGGCAACAAGTCTCGCTTTATATCTTTCGATGTTGTCTAATGAGTCTTTCTTGGTTTTGAAAATCCATTTACATCCTATGATTTTTGCACTAATAGGCAACTCGATAAGATCCCAGACTCCATTCGATGCTATCGATTCTATCTCATCTTTCATGGCATTATACCACAAGTTAGATTTATTACAGTTCATGATATGGCTTGTGAAAATGTTTCAGGATCATTTACGGCTCCAATATTATACTCAAACTCTTGCAGATATACCATATAGTCATCAGGAATTGCTGTTTTCCTTACTCTAGTAGATATTCTCAATGTTGTTCCAACATTATCTTGAGGAATATGTTATTCAACTGGTTGTTCAACAATTTCAGGTATTTGTTGAACATGATTTACTGGATCATTATCAGCAGTTTGTGGAGTTTCAAGGACTGGTTGTTCAAGACGTACTTGATCTACATGGAATAACATCTAGATGTATCCATGACTAGAAGTGGAAGATTGTGGTGATTTGTATATATTCTATCTCAGATCTAATACCCAATGATCTATTACTCCCACTAATTAGGTCATTCTCAAGAAACTTTGCATTTCTTGACTCCACAATTCTTGTACTATTAGATGGTCAGTAAAATCTATATCCCTTAGACCTTTTAGCATATCCAATAAAATACCTACTAATGGTCCTTGGGTCCAACTTCTTTTCTAGTGTGGGTTATAAACTCTCACTTCAGATGGGCATCTCCAAATGCGTAAATGTCGCAAACTCGATTTCCAACCTTTAAATAATTCAAATGGTGTCTTTAGGACAGCTTTGGTTGGAACTCGGTTTAATATGTACACAGCCGTCTTGAGATCTTCAATCCATAAAGATTTTGGAAATTTTGAGCATGCTTGCATGCTCTGCACCATGTCCAATAATATTCGATTTATTCTTTTTGCTACACCATTTTGGCTCGGAGAACCAGGTGTAGTGTATTGGCCAACAATCCCATACTCAGCAAGAAACCTTGCAAAAGGACCAGGTGCTTGTCCATCTTCGGTGTATCTGCCATAGTACTCACCACATCTATCAGATCTCACAATTTTAATTTGTTTTTCACATTATTTCTCTACGTCTGCCTTAAACACCTTAAAGGCGTCTAGTGCTTCATATTTGTTATGAAGCAAGTAGAGATACATGTATCGTGAGAAGTCATCTATTGACAATATGTGTCCATATTCGGACAACATATGTCAGTATGTATGATTTCTAATAATTTTGAACTCCTCTTGGCTCCCTTTTTCGACATGTTGGTCTGCTTACCTTTAATGCAGGCCACACAAGTCTCAAAATCAGTAAAATCTAGAGTACTAAGTACTCCATCATCCACTAATCTCTTGATTATCTGAATGGAGATGTGTACCAATCTCCAGTGCTACAATATAGAGGAATCCTCATTCATAACGCATCTTTTAATACCAGCATTATTTTGAACATGCAAAGTACTTAATGTAGCATTGTTTTGCAAATTAATTTGAAAAAGACCATCAAACAAAATATCATTCCCGATAAGCTCAGATTTATAAAACAAACTAAATACAACATTTGAACAATACCAGAAATATCCCAAGGGTACAAGTGTTGACAATGAAATTAAATTTCTAGAGAAATTTGGAACATAAATTGTCCTTTCCAAATCTAAAACAAAGCCAATACTTATGATAGTAAACTGCATGTCTTTTTACCAATTGCTTTCACGTGAGACCGCAGCTTATTTCTTGAATAGATGTACTCTTAACTTTCTATTGGCTTCTTTAGGTTTCGCAATCCCTGCAAGAAATTCATAATATGGATTGTAGAACCAGAATCAATCCACCATGTCTTATGATTAACATCTATCATATTAGATTCATACAACAAGTGAGAATAGGTTACCTTTCTTCTCAAGCCAGTTATGAAATTTGGGGCAATCCTTCTTCATGTGCCCCTTTTTCTTACAGAAGAAGCACTTGGATTCCTTCTTAATATCTCATTGAGGAGACATCTTTTTCTTTCTTTTCATCTTGGCTTGGTTGTACTTGTTCTTTCCTTGAGTTGCCAGATGCACACTCTCTCCAGTTTCCATAAGCAGTCTTCCTTCCTCTTGCACACACATGGTCATCAAGTCATTGATGGACATTTGTCCTTATGTGTGTTGTAAGAGATCTTGAAAGGCCCATACTACTGTGGTAGAGAGTTCAAAATATATCAGTGCACAAGAAAAGAATCAGACATTATAACCTCAAGATTTTTTAGTTGAGCCGCTATGTCCCTTATGTGCATGATGTGTTCACGCATTCCTTTGATACTGGTGAGTTTCATGGTAGAGAATTTCATGATTAGGATGCTTGCTAAAGCCTTATCTGAAGACTCAAACTGCTCATCAATGGCTTTCAATAGCTCTCAAACATTATTATACTGATCGACAGAACCCCGAATACCAGCTGAGATGTTGGTCTTTATGAACATCACGCTGAGACGATTAGACCGCTCCCACGTTTCATAAAGCTCAACATCATTAGGTTGGCTATTCTCAGTAATCGGAGGTGGTTCGTTTTTCTTGATAGCATAATCAATGTCCATCCACCCCAAATGAAGGAGAATCCTCTCTTTCCACAACTTATAGTTGTCACCCTTGAGCTCGGGAATGTCACATTTCATATCATGAAAATTCATAGGTTGAAAAACTGCACAAATAATTACATACACGCTTTCATATATCAAAATTTGAGGCAAATTAGCATTTATTATGTTTTACCAATGCAAAACATAGTAATAATATGAATTACATGACATAGAAATTGCATGTAGGCTAAATTTCTAATTCGAATAAATTCATATAATCAAAATGACGAAACTATTAAATCATGTTCCTTTCCTTAATTCCTGTGGGTAAATTAAGGAAATATAATTTAATATTTCACCCCTTTAATCACACAATATAATATAATAAAAATTTCTGTGGGATAAAATTTATTATATTAAAAATGCTATAATTAACAATTATTGTCTTATATTATAGGTGATCTCAAAATTACAGAATTACTGTACACACACACACATATTTAATTAAAGATGCTGCAGCTACTCTATACATATACATATTTATACAAATCACAGACATTAAAAATTACAGAAAAGTCACAATATATATATATATATGTATATATATATGCAAATAACAAACTGGAAGTATCATATATATAAATAATACATTCCGCAACTAAAAATTTGGGACAGTTTGAATAGTTCAATTGGTCAAACTGCCTAACCTTTAACTTTCAGGTCACAGGTTCAAAACCTTCCAGCAACAGTTCTGTTTTTTTTTTAAAATCAAAATAAGACCCCAAGTAGTTTATAAAATATTGTGTTGCAAAATAATACAATGATTGCTGACGGCTTGATGGTCAGAATGTGTGACCTACTACCACATGGTCACGAGTTCGAACCAAGGCAACCACCCTTCCTTTTTTTTTTTTTAATAAAGAGAACTAGTTTATAGAATTGTTTTATTCAAAATTTCCATAACCACAAAGTGGTCCAGTGGTCCAAAGGTGGTGCTTGTCTTCTACGGGGCACAGGTAGTTTATAAAATATTGTGTTGCAAAATAATACAATGACTGCTGATGGCTTGATGGTCAGAACGCGTGACCCACTACCACATGGTCATGAGTTCAAACCAAGGCAACCACCCTTCCTTTTTTTTTTTTTTTTTAATAAAGAGAACTAGTTTATAGAATTGTTTTATTCATGAAAATTTCCATAACCACAAAGTGGTCCAAAGGTGGTGCTTGTCTTCTACGGGGCACAGGTTAGAATGTTACCCTAGACAACTTTTTTTTTTTTTTTTTTTTAAATAGAAGTAGTATATAGAAAATTCTACTAACAAAACAAACAAACTCCAAGGTGGCCTATTGGTCGGAACATGGGCCTGGTGACCATTTGGTCACAGGTTCGAATCTTTCACGGAAAACTCATTTTTTTTTTTTGACATCTTCTTCTTCACCCGTTTAACAAAACTGGATATGTGCGACTTGGTTGTGACCTGAATGCAACCCACACATATTCCCAGCTATTTGGGCATCAAAAAATTGCGTTTTAATCACAAAAAATATGGAAATCTAATTTCCTAATGATTTCTAACTTTAGTTTTACATAAAAACATCAAAATCATAAACCCATGTCCATGATCCATAATTCATATATAAAAATATATGGCCATAACTCAGCAATAAATAACACCAATAGATGTTTTTAATCAAGGATAAAAAAATCATAGAATCAATTTCAAATAAATTATAATTCTAGATTTTCTCAATAACATGTCAACAGTAAACCCAAATCGACATATACATATATGCAAATCAAGGCAGAAGCATAAAAGCTCTGATACCAAATGATAGATTTCTCAATCTATAAAAATAAATTTAATCTGTGTATAAATAATATCACAGAATATCAAATGCGGAATAAATTCAAGGAACATACCTCCAGCCATTGATGTTGTTGGGTCACTGTAAAATAAAAAGAGAAATAGACAAATAATTTTCTGGATACTTCTAAACCTAGACAATCTGATACGATGGTGTATTTTCTGATAGAATGTCAGGCTTACTTATAACGTTTTTTCCATCAGAAAACGTAAGCAGTTACAATAAGTAGTTATGACAAGTGTAATAATTATCACAAGATATTTATTAAGTCAGATTGATAAATAGAATTTTATTTCTTGCTAAACCAAGACACAAGACAATTACCCAGAAAATGACACATACCACTCTAGAGTACTTTTTCTATCAATTTTACACCAACAAAGTTAGCGTCAGAATAACTAATTAAATCAAATGTATAGGATTTTGGATACCCCAGACCAAAATCCATTGTGCCCTTTAAGTATCAAAAAATTCTTTTTACAGCCATTAAGTGCTATTCTTTAGGGCAAGATTGAAATCTAGCACATAAACAAACAGCAAACATAATATCTGATCTGCTAGCCGTTAAATAAAGTAAGATTTTGATAATACCTCTATAGTATTTTTCATTAACAGTGTTACTTCCTTCATCTTTATCAAGTTTGGTTGAGGTGCACATAAGCGTACCAACTTGTTTGCAATCTTCCATTCCGAATCGTTTGAGTAGCTCCTTTGTGTACTTGATTTGTGTAATAAATGTCCTTTCCTTTGTTTGGTGAACTTGTAATCCAAGGAAAAATTGTAACTTTCCCATTATACTCATCTCAAACTCCTTTTGCATCAAGTGTGAGAAATCCTTGCACAAGCTTTCATTAGGTTTGCTCCAAAAATATTATCATCAACGTAAATTTGAACAATTAACAAACCATTGGAATTCGTTTTGGTAAATAAAGTGGTGTCAACGGCACCTCTTTTAAATCTATTTTCAATCAAGAAACCATTTAGTCTTTCATACCAAGTTTTTGGAGTTTGTTTCAAGCCATATAAGGCTTTATAGAGTTTGAAAACATGATTTGGAAAATTTTTATTTTCAAAGCCGGGAGGTTGTTCAACGAAAACTTCTTGATCAGTAAAATCATTTAAAAAGGCACTTTTGACATCTATTTGAAAAATTTGAAATCATTAAAACATGCATATGCGAGAAGCATGGGAATGGATTCTAATCTAGCAACGGGTGCAAAAGTTTCATCAAAGTCAATGCCTTCTTCTTGAGCATAACCTTTTGCAATAAGTCTAGCTTGTTCCTTATGATTTCACCTTTATCATTTAATTTGTTTCTAAAAACCCATTTTTTTCCAATTATAGGATGAATTGATGGTACTTTCAACTAAGGTCCATACGTTATTTTTCTCAAATTGACTAAGTTCATCTTGCACGGCAATGACCCAAGATTCATCATTTAAAGCATCATTTATATGTTTTGGTTCAATGTGAGAAAGTAATGCACAATTTCTATTCAAAAATTTATGAGATCGAGTTGTTACCCCATCGGATAGATCACCTATAATCAAGTCTTGAGGGTGACAAGAGACAAATCTCCATACTTTTGGAAGATCTTTTGGAATTCCTCGTTCTTTTCTTCTTCATCATCTACTTGATGGTTGTTGACATCATTGCTTGATGTGATCTCTTGATGATCTTCATGGATAGTGAGCTTCTCAAACTCCTTTTGAATACCTACATCTTCATCTTCACATATATTCTTTGAGATAACATCATTAGCTTCATCAAATGTAACATGTACAACTTCTTCAATCAAAAGTGTTGTTATATTGTATACTTTGTATGCTTTCTTGTCACTAGAATATCCTAGAAAAATTGGCTTTCATCTGATTTTTTGTCAAATTTACCAAGATTTTCTTTGATTTTTAAAATAAAACATTTGCAACCAAAAATTTAAAATAGCTCACAACAGGTGTTTTACAAAATAGGAGTTCATAAGGAGTCAAATCTGTACTTGCATCGATTTTAGGGATTTAAACTTAGTTTGTCCTAAAGACGATTTCCACTTCTAATCACTGAATTGTTTGTGGATGCAACTGTGGGATATGAGGCTTTGTCTTTCATGGATGGGTATTCAAGATATAATCAAATCCGTATGGCCCCCGAAGACGAAGAATTAACAGCCTTTAAAACCCTAAAAGGAATCTTTTGCTATAAGGTTATGCCTTTTGGATTGAAAAATACCAAGGCAGTATACCAAAGAGCTATGGTAAATATTTTTGGAAATTTACTGCATAATTGTATCGAATGCTTTGTAGATGATCTTGTAGTAAAAACCAAAAACAGAATGGATCATATTAGAGATCTCAAGAAAATCTCATGCAAGGTTGCGGAGATACCAATTGAAAATGAATATGCTAAATTACGAATTTAGTATCTCTTTTGGAAAACTTTTGGGCTTCATTATCCGATATCGAAGAATCAGGTTGACCCATCCAAGATAAAAACTATACGGGATATGCATGCTACAAAACTTGCAGGGAAGGGTGGCTTATATTAGAAGATTCATATCTAATTTGGTCAGAAGATGCCACCATTTTCAAAACTAATGAAAAAAGATGCACCTTTTATTTGGGATGAAGTTTGTCAAAATGCTTTTGATAGCATTAAAACTTATTTGACAAAGCCCCAAATACTAATGGCCCCAATAAAAGGAAAGCCATTAATCATGTATATCATAGCTTTGGATAATTCCCTAGGAGCTCTTCTGGCTCAAAAGAATGGAGAAGGGAAAGAAGTTGCTTTGTACTATCTTAGTAGAACTTTGGTGGGTCCTGAATTGAATTATTCGCCTATTGAGAAATTTTTCATTTCTTTGGCCTTCTTGACACTTCAAAAGTTGAAACATTATTTGTGAGAACAAGCTAATCATTTAATATAAAAGGCGGATCTTGTCAAATATCTGTTTTCACGTCCTATTCTAACTGGAAGATTGGCTAAATGGCCAGTGAGTTTTATCAATCACCATTTAGTACGTCCCACAAAAAACTATAAAAGGACAAGTACTTATTGATTTTCTTGCTGCACATCCAATTCTTGATAATTTACCTTTAGCTGCTGACTTCCTTGATGAAGAGGTTATGCAAGTGGAAATCAAGGAAGGATGGGAAATGTATTTTGATGGAGTACCTCGAAATCTTGAAGGGAAAAGAAACTACTGCCCAAAGGAAAATTAGTTAGGAATTGGGATTGTTTTTGTCACTCTTGACAAAGGAATTATCCTATACTCTTTCTCTCTAAATGAAGGATGGTCAAATAATGAAACTAAATATGAGGCAGTCATAGCTGGCCTTGAACTTGCTCTTCAAATTCCCATAGATGATTTAACCTATCATAAATGGAGATTATGAATTAATTATAAAACAACTTTTGAGTGAATATTCAATTAAGAAGGCTAGCCTTATCCCGTATTATGAACATGTTGATTATTTTTTGTCCAAAATTCAAAAAGTTCGAATTCAGCATGTACATCGTAGTTCTAATATAAAAGTCGATACTCTTGCAAGTTTACCTACTTCTCTAAGTCTGGTAAATGGAGAGACTATGAGGGTTACCGTAGGGACTCGAAGAATATTTCAACCTTATGATGAAATTAAAAAGGAGGTGAAAGTTGAAATTACTATAGAAACTCATGATATTTAAGAAGGCTTAAAAGAACTAGAGGATTGGCATAAATCTTTCATTGAATACCTTTAAGTTGGGCAGTTACTAGAAGAGCGAGCGAAGCGTGTTGAAATTAAAAGACGTCCTACACAATTTATTCTTTGGATATATGTGTTGTACAAGAGGTCATTGGATAGAATACTCATGAGATGCATTGCCAATAATGAAACTGAGACTAGAAGTAATGAAGGAGATGCATTATGGTACATATGAAGCTCACCAAACTGGCCCGAAACTTGAAATGCAAATAAAGCATCTAGAGTATTATTGGCCCACTATGATCAAAGGCTCATTAATTTTGCAAAAAGAATTCAAGACTTTCAGTTTTATGGTGACTGTATCCATCAACCTCCAGAACCTCTACATACTCCTACAAACTCATGGCCATTTGTAGTTTAGGGGATGGACATCATGGGTCCATTTAATCCGCCATCTTCAATAGGTCATAAGTATATTTTGGCAGCAACAGACTATTTTTTCAAATGGGATGAAGCAATCCCACTCAAGAATGTTAATAAAGAATCTGTGGCCAAATTGGTCAGGACACATATCATCTACAGATTTGGAGTCCCAGATTCTATCATTGCTAACAATGCAAAATACTTCAAAGGAGGTGTATTGTATAAGCTATATGAAAAGTACAACGTAAAATACCATAATTCTTTAAGATGTTATGCACCTGCTAAGGGCTTATCTGTTTTAGTGTGGCAACAAAATAGTAAGCAAGATATTGAAGAAAATGGTAAGAAAGAGCAAGAGAAATTTGCATGTCTTTTCAAAGCACTTTGGGCTTATTGTACCACTTACAGAACTCCTACAAAGGCGATACCTTATACTCCTATTTTTGGAAAGAAAGCGGTATTACCCTCGAAAAAACAAATTCCTTTGTTAAGAGTTGCAATTCAAGAGTCCATTACTTATCTAAAAGTGTACTCAAATGATACATATATTTTGATAACAATAGATGGTGAAAGAATCATTTCCCTTACCAATGCAAGATTTTTGAAGAGGTATTTCCCATAAGATGCCTTGAAACAAAAATTTAAAAAAAAAAAAAAATCCCACTAGATTGAAAACCTTTAAAAGGGAAACTTGGGTAAAAGTTAGGGATAAAAAAAATTAAGGGCTAGGTTGTAAACTCAAAAGGACGGCTTAGGCAAAAAAAAAAAAAAAAGTCTGAACTGCGTCTGACTTGATCCCTTTTGTAAAAGGGTACGTACGTAACTTGGAACCATATCCAAGTTCAATCAAAACAAAACAAAAACAAAATGTTGAGGAAAAATTTCAAAACAATATAAAAAAATTGTTGAGGAAAAATCTCATACTTAAACTACGTCTGGCTTGATCCCTTTCATAAAAGGGTATGTAGGCAACTTGGAACCATATCCAAGTTCAGTCAAAGCAAAAAAAAAAAAAAAAGAAAAAAAAAAGTGTTGATAAAAGAAAAAATCACTTTCGAATTACATAGGTGGCTTGAAAACATTTCCAAGTCTAGTCAAAAAAAAAATGAAAGAGTATATTTTGTTTTGCATGCGAAATATCAAAAGTATGAGGTTCTACACTTCTATATTTTTGGATAAATTTCAAATATAAATAAAGGAAAATAAGTACTTTAATCAACATGAAGATAAATCCTAGAATAAATAATGAAGATTCCCACAATCAGGAAATGGGAAACTCTCCATCTAAAAACCTAAATCTACCATAAATCAAATAATGCAAAGTAAAAGTTGGTTCTTCAAAACCTTCAAAGCTTTCTTCAATTTCTCCAAATCTGCATTATGGACATTTTCTTCGGCAAGGGCACGATCAGTAGAAAATTCATATCATCAAATTCTATTTTCAATGCAAGAAGTATTTCATTGGTATTGATTAATGTGGTCTCATGCTTGTTCAAAATCTGAGCCTCAGCAGCACAACAAATTTGAAGCTAAAATAAACTCATTTTCAACTTGTTAATTTTCCCATCAAGGACGTTCAATGAATTCTTCATAGAAGAGGCATTTTGCACCAATTTTTCATGCTCTTCATTTAAGGATTCAAGTTGTGAATGAGTAACTTCAAAACAAGCTTCATATGCAAGCGGTAAGTTATCTCCTAAAAGTGCCAACTCATGTGATTTGATAATAAAATCCTTTAGAATCTCATAAAAGTGAGAGATATTTATGCAGATATTGGCAAGAAACTTGAGTACATTATTCGCCTCCTTTATCATTGTCTCCTAGGTCTAAAGGATTTATAGAAAATAACTAGTTTAAAAATTTTGATTTGATTGTCTAAGCAGCTGTGGTAAGAATTTCTTGCATGGAGTCATTAGAAACATTTGTCATTTGTGATGGAAGGATAAGGTCATCAATATATGATCTAAATGACTCTCATTCGGAGGATTATAAAAAAAAAAGAAAAAAAATGTATTAATAATGTTGTTTTCAAAAAAGAAAAAAAATGAATGAATAAATAAGCATATTGGCAATAGTAACATGTATATCTATACATACTAGTTTCTATCTTGCATGATGCATAAGGTTGGTTACCTGTCTAAATTATACCATAAAATGTAAGGATAAAGTTTTAGAAAATTAAATATAATTATATTTTTTATGCTAAACATACTTATATTTACAACTTTGAGTCATTATGACATTTTTATGATGATTTGTTTTAAAATTCAACTCGACAAATTACAATTTTGTCACCTCCTTTGTTTTTTTAGGAGTTGGCCAATTAGATAATTGTTAATTCCCCATCATCTTTCACTTATATTTTCTCTTTCTCTTTTATATTTTCTCAAGTTCGTTCTTTATATTTAATCTTTACTATTTTGATAACATTACAATAAAATGTGTAGTGTTGCAAAAAAGAATATGAAAAGCAAAATTTTAACAATTAATTGCAAGATAATACATAAAGATGCAACATAAGTGAAATACAAAAAACAAATACGAGAAGCAAAATCTCAATATTTAATTATCGAATACAATCAATTGACCAACTATTTAGTTCAGATGTAGAGAGATTGTTAAATATTTAGTCAGTTTCTAGATTGTGAAGGCGTGAGATGAACTATTTTTTAGAGTAATGAAAAACAAATGTGAATAAATGATGTTATTGAATAGTTAAAGAATTGAAAAGACTAAGAAAAATAGTGTCAACAAAAAGTCAAACACTAAAACAAATGAAATTCCAAAACTACCCTGACGAACCACCAAAGCAAACTCAAACATCCAACTCCTTCTTATCTATGTATAATATGTTTACTAAATTGTTGATATTAAATCAACTAACCTTGTTGAGCAGTCACTGAATCTAGGGTGTCATCATTAAGAGATGTATAATCGAAAAAGTTCATCATCAGTTTCGTCCTCAAGATGAAATATTTCCTTACCCTTTGAAGAAATCTTGTCAGTACTTTGGATACCACTTCTTTTCTCCTTCCTAAATTTTCATTAGTAGGAGAAAGATCTCTTAAAGGAGTTGAAGGATGAGATTCATCACGAATCCCATAACTACAAAATCTCTTCACCTTTTTATTTCTTTTTGTCTGTAAGAAACTACTATACTTAACAAAGACATCATTATCAAATAAGTCATAGATGTCTTTAGTTGATGTTAGAGAAGACATAAATGATTCAAGATCATCTAAAGAACCAAAGGTAGTTAGACCATGCTGAGAAGAGTTTTAGTCAGAAGGTAATTCAACCAAACGAATTAGTCAATCTTTGACCAAGGATGAATGCAGATTCCCTCTGATTGCCTAGGGTCACCTATTTTATCGGATCGAATAAAATCACAAAAAGATCTTTGGTAAAATGATCAAGTTGATCGTAAAACTTGGATAGGAAAAGTCATCTACTTGCTTTTCTGTTGGTTCAAGAAGACGCTTCTTTGTTGAAGTTTTCTTTGAAGTGAGATTATTGGTAACCTTCTTACTTACCTGAGGATGGAACATCAACATGGAATAACAGTTGTCTTTCCACCAAGTGGTATAGAATAAAGTCGCCGAGCCTAGACCATTATCAAGTCTAGTGGTAAGTCATGCTCCAGTATCATGACAGCATATTGTTTGCCAATATTGAAGTACGGCATCAAGAGATAAGCTATCCTGACATTTGGTATCAACCCCTCTAGGATAGTTTTGTCCATATCCAAATTGGTGATCAAAGCGGCTCGGCTCGTAAGGTTTGACAATGAGATTGTCACATTCCCGATAAGTTAATACACAAGGATGAATAGAGAAAAAGCAATTAGAGCGAGAATGTTCGATGAAGAAATGATGAGTCTTCTTCTTGAGGATCATACTCTTTCAAATCTCGGCCTTGCAGAAAATTCATATATGGGTGAATTGAGAATTCAATGGAGTTCCTAAAACGCTCCATGGCTATATAATAAATGAATCGAGTTGGTGAACTGTCTCTTATCAAAGATAATAATGGAGCATTTGAGTAAAATAAATCCCTATGACTATAAGTCCTGGGGAAATAAATGGTGAGCCACCCAAATGGATAATAAAATTGACTTCTAACCAATAATTGCCTGGGTTTCTATGGATGGGAAATATATCCTAATTGTTGATAAAGATAAGCCAATACAAGAGCAGCCAAATTATACACTTTGCGTCATTTTTCCTGCCATTAAGAAGGTCTTTGGATGAATTGTCTCGGACCATTCAGATGGAAGTGCAAACCCACTTAACCAGCATGCAAGGAAGGCAGCTAATATTGTGTTTCAAGAGTAATCACACCTATACTCGAACGAAAAGTCTTCAATTTTCTCTAAGTATACAGCGTTTGAGTTAGGGTGATTAGGAATAGGAATGACACAGTTGTTAATCCATGCTTGAAAAGTCAGTTTGGCACCGAACGTTTGAAGGAGGCAGTAAAGGTTAAGAGTGGCTTCAGGAATGAGGTTAGCCCAGGAATTTCATTTGAAGGGTTGCACTCATCAGGAAACTCACCATTTAAAGGAAGTCCTCCAGTATTTTAAAGATCCAGTAAAGAAATATCCAACTCTTTGTAAAAGTTATTTAAGGTATTTATGTCTCTCAAGCAAGGCCATAAATTATTTGGATCCTATGAATAGGAAAATAATGATAGTTCTATAGCCTCAAAAATTCTTATAAGTTTGAGAGCTACCTTGTACTCTCAAAGCATTAATTTTACCTAGAACACCCAAAAGATAGAATGTGTAAATGAGGAGGATCCAAAAATGTTGAATGACCCAGATGTCCAAAAAATATTATTTGTCTGCATCTTCACCAAGCAAAGTAGGAAAGAATGATATTCCTATTCTTGATAAAGACTATGGCTTCAAAATTGTCATGGATGTCATTTTTGCTTTCTTAATAAGTCTCAAAGCATTAAAATTTCAAGTGGGACAATGTATAGATCGAGTCCATGACAGGGGTTCCTATCGGGGTGCTAAACAAGTCCTTGGAAGTTGAGATATTAAATCATGTTTTTTCAGTGGTGGACTATGTTCCCTGGGCAACTTTTCGGCTCCTATCTCTGAAGGAAAAACTTTAATCATCTCTGGTGAACAATCAAGATGATGATTGGCCATTTCTGCAGCAAAATAGAGTAAAAAGAAATACGTCATATATACAAAAAAGGGGGTTGGATTTTGTATTGTCAAAAAAAAGAAAAAAATTGTCTAAAAAAAGGATGAAAAAATGGGTGATGATATAAAATGATATATAAATAATAATAATAATAGATATTTTGAAATGACATTAGTGTGTAAAAAAAAAAAAAAAAACTTGCAAAATCGTCATGATGGTATGCAAAGAAGAAAAAAATAACAAAAGATGACTTATAAAAATTTGTAGGTATAAGAATTAGGTTTATTCCAACTCTTATTTATAGTAGTAAAAATAATTAAGGTAGGATAAATTAATACAAACTCTATTAGGAAAAGAAGGCCAAAATCCTTATCCTAATATTCAAAGGATTTTACTAGCCAATAGGTAGGCTAAACTAATGCGAAGTCTACTAGGAAAAGAAGACTAACATCCTTATCCTAATAAAAAAAGAATTTTTACTAGACAACATATTTGTAATTTGTGCCATTAATAATATTATTAATGACTGAAATTATAAAGGGGCATTTGTTGGCCGATAAGTTTTCATTAAAATAATATAAATATGTTTTAGATAAATAAAGTTGTGCTAATTTTTAATTATTAAAGATAAATACATCACTCAAAAGAAATATATCATTGGATGGAATACAAATTCTAGTGCAATTCCTATTGAAGATATCCAAAAGCGATAAGTATTCCGTGAGATTAGTCCTACTTTATTCCATGCAAATCCAAAGTAAAATGATAAATTTCTTATGGAATTTCTTGGGGAAGGAGAGTTTGCCACTCTATGAAAACTAACATCTAGTGATCAAATAAGGATGGAGGAAGTAAATCCAATTTAAAGTCTATCCTATCCCATGCATGATGATCAGCCCCAAAACTCCTATATCAATAGCCAAGGTGCCAGAAGAATACGGGGAGAGTTAAAAAAAAGAAAGAAAAATACTAGCCATATAATATTAGCTATATAGGATACCAACAATTAGACTTGAGGGCTTTTCTCTCAATATTAAAAGTGATAGGTTAGTTTGTCATATCGTGACTCGATAGGAATTGAGCGATAGAAAATATAGTGCTCAATTGCTATTTCACAATAACATAATTTGTGTATTCTTCTCAAATATTCAAGAAGCTAGGTAAATTCTCATTTTATTTTATTTTATTTTATTTTATTTTTTTATATTATTGCGTTAATATTATTGTTAGCTATTAAATTTATTTCTTTATTTTATGTCTCTTGATTAATTGGAGGTGTTTTCTCGAATATACATTGATGAAAGTAATTAATGAATAATTTATACTAAAAACATATATAAATTATTTAGGAATATGGATCCGTCACAAGTTAAAACCTATTTAAATATACGAAAAATTTTGTTGGATATGAATTTGAATTGTCAAGTGGTTAAACACTTTAACGTGAAATCTTATACAAATTCTATATCTACAAGCTTCTATTTATCATTTGAAGTTGCTTGTTCGTCTTCAATAAGGTAGAAATGATGCAGAATACATTAGGGTTTGAGAAATGTTTCTGAATTTCTAGTAGCACCATTTGGCTTTTTCTGGAATATCAATCTTAATTTGGTGGTACGTTCTATGGAAGAGGAGGTTATTCATGTTTCTCTTCAACATAGTTAATCAGTTTCTCCTATTTTCGCCTCTTTTGTCTATGCTAAATATAATAAGATAGATAAAAGGAGTCCGTGAGTCTTCTTTGGAGGTTTTCAGTAGTAAAATTACAACTGATTCGTGGGAGGTGACTTCAATCTTAGCTTCTATTTATTTAATTATGCAGGAAAATCTCAGCCTGATTTTGGTGTTATGGATGAATTCATTTAGGCTATTCAAAACTGCTCTTTGATTGATCTTCCTTTTCTCTGGTTCTAAGTTTAGTTGGTGTGGCTGAAGAATGGAGTTCTATTATAGAAAAGATAGGATCATGTCTTGGATTCTTCTCAATTGTTATCTACATTTATTGAAGTGACTGCAACTCACCTTAGTAAGGTATGCTTTGATCATAACCTTCTTTTGTTTTCCATTGTGAATGCTGGATATAATGGTCCCAAACTTTTAAATTCTAGAATATGTGGGCTAGTCATAAGGATTTATTCAACTTTGTGCAGTTTAGTTGGAACATTGACATTAGGCTCTTCCTTACAAAAGTTTGCCTATTAGCCAAAAGATTGAATACAGACTAGAAAGAATGGAATTGCTAAATCACATTTTGGGAATATTTTTCAAAATTTAAAATTGCTGAAGAAACTAAGAAGTAGAAAGAGTTACATTTTGAAGAGAATAGCAACATGGCAGCTTAATTAGACCTTTCTTTGGCTAAACCAAATTTGTTTGAGTGATTGGCTAATGAAGAAATTTATTGGAGGCAAAATCTGGTATTAAGTGGCTCCAGGATGGGGAAAGAAATTCTAAGTTCTTTCACTCTTTTCTGAAGGTGAAAAGGAATAGACTTTTAATTAAAAGAATAAAGACCAATAAAGGAGTAGGGATTGAAAATAAAGAGGTTCTTCAAACGGAGACAGTAGACTTCTTTGAGAAACTATTATCTTCTTATCAATAGTCAGAGGATGATTATTTCTTAGACTGTATTCCTAATACTGCTACTTCAGAAGATAATTTGATGTTGCTATAGGACCTATCTTTGGATGAAGTTAAACCGTGGTGTTCAATATGTCTCTTGAAAGTTTAGCTGGAATAGATGGGATGTGGTGGATTTTTTCCCAACAATATTGGGGAATCATTCAAGAATTATCTCTTCGATGTCGTGAAGGATTTTCTGGCCGGTTCTCAATTGCCCAAAGCTATTACCGGTATTATTGTGGCTTTAATCCCCAAGGTAGATAACCTAATTTCTTTTGGGGATTTGGATGCAATAGTCTTTGCACTTTCACTTATAAATTTCTCAATAAGATAATAGTGAATAGACTTGCAAAGATCATGCCAAAGTTGATCTCAAAAGAGCATTATGCTTTTGTAGCCAGAAGAAATATTACTGACAATATACTCTTGGCTCAAGAATGTGCAGAAGACATTGATAAGAAAACTAGGGGTAATGTTATCTTTAACCTAGACATGGCCAAAGTTTTTTTATAGAATTTCTTGGGGTTTTGTATAAGACTCAAGTAATGAGGAAGTTTGGAATTTTTTTTTGCCTAGATTTCTTTAATCATGAATTGTGTTAATAATTGCTGGTTATCTATTATAATCAATAGTATATCTTTCACTGNTATTGTATTCTTCGATCTATCAAGAGGGTGAGGCAAGGTGATTCATTGTTAATTTTCTTTTTCATATTGGCACAGGAAGCCTTTAGTAGAGGATTGAAGAACTTGTTTGAAAGAGGCTTAATTAAACACTATCCTACTTGAAGGAATTGCCATCCAATTTCTCATCTATCCTATATAGATGATATTGTGGCATTCTTAAAGGGAGATTCATGATCAATTAAAAACTTTATGCAGTTCATTCAATCTTATAAAGCAATTTCACGTCAGATGGTTCATAGGAATAAAATTCCTTCAGAATTTCTGCCAAGCTCCCTTCAGCAAAAGGAAGGTTGATCTCATGCCTTATTGGCTTTCTTAAGAAGGAATTGTCTTTTGTATATCTAGGTTACCCCGTTGTTAATGGAAAGGGAGTAAAAAGTTTGTTCCATCCTGTGTGCAAATAAATTTCGGGTTTGCAAAAATTAACAAGACAAAGAAAAATAATGACAAATATAATTTATTTATAATTTAGAAAAGAACACGTTACAATCTCTAGGATCTTCTCCGATTCTTTTCTTCAATTTTTGACTCAAGGGATTCATGACTTGATGTCGAGATTTGATTTGATCAAGAGCTTGAACACTTGATCTCGAACTTGGAGTTGATCGAGGGCTTCACAACTTGATCTTGAATTTGGAGTTAATAAAGGGCCTCACCAGCATGGCTTGATCGCGAATTTGGAGTTGATCAAGGTTTTGACGGCTTGATCTCGAATTTGAACCTAATTGAGGGCTTCATGGCTTGATCTCGAATCGAACTTTGATTTCTTCAATTCTTGATGTGGAAGACTTGAAGAACACTTGATGAAAACTTCAAATCTTGATATATGAGATTTGAAAAAAGAATTCAAAGACTTGATGGAGTATTTACAAACCTCTTACAACTTGTAAAGAGATTCTAAGAATATGTGTGTATTGTATGTCTAGGGGTAACCCTCTATTTGTTCATGTAGGGTGGAAGGGGTTAGTAGAATGGTTTGACATAATTTTATTCCTAACTTTTCTCCTAAAAAACATGAAGTGTAAAACAATTACATTACTTGTGTATCATCTTTATCCTTTAAAGAGGTAAAATTACAAGAAAACTAGTCTCCGTAAAATATTATCTCCTATAGTATTACAAATACATAAGGATTTTAATTACCTATAATGCTATCACTTTATTTATTTATTATTTTTAAATTATTATTTTTTTAAATAAAAATAAAAATATTAAGGTATACATCTTTGTAACATGGTGTAATTTAATTAGTATACCACTCCAAGATAGCAATGTAGGAATTTCAATTATATTAAAATTGACACCTACAAATGTCCCCTTGAGACTTGTCACAAATGCAAAACTTAAGCATGAAAATAAATGATTATCGAAACACGAATTTGCCCAATAATTTGCAGAGATATTCGTTTAAAGGAATAGGACGAGAGAATTTTATTTATTTATTTTGATATGGTATGATTGAACTTAGAGTTAGCTCTTCGAAGCTGTCTACATATCCTTTTTGGGGATCAAGTCAAACGTAATTCAGTTAAATATATGAGATAGTTTTTACTTGTATCGATGAGCATATGACATGGATGTACAGAGAGTTTATTCTTGTGTCAAGAAGCATATGAGATGGATATGTAGACAGTTTATTCTCGTGTCAAGGAGCATATTATGACATGTATGTGTAGACAATTTATTCTCCTATTAATGAGTATAAGTAGATAGTTTAAACTCATATCAAGGAGTTCTTCATGTTAGCACTTAAATATTTGTAGACAGTTTTAACTTATGTAAAGGAGTCCTCTTGATAGTTTAGGCTTGTATCAAGGAGCATACCTCTTTATTTGTATGGGAGTATCTTCTACCTGGGTAGATGAATAAATTTGATACTTGAGAAAATTTGCATGATTGATGAGGTTGCTTGATTGACACTTGCTTTCTCTTCTTCGAGAAAATTTTTTCCTTCTCAAGCTAATTTCATGATTTTATCCTTATCCTTGAAGACAAAACACTTCTGAATAGGATGCCTAATTAAATAATGATATTTGTAGTAATTTGTATTGTCAATATACCCTGTTTTTTCAAGTTGTTTTATCTCAAGCAAATCGATAAGATTTGCTTCTGGAACATCATTGAATATGTATGGCACATCAAAGTCGAGAAACAGATATGCTTTGTCTTACATCTCTTTAACAGTTGCTTGCTTTCTCGCTTTGTCTTGAGTGTAGTTTGATTGTTCACCTACATTCCTTGAAATTTTGACAGATTCAATGCTAGTAGTCATTGACTCTTTATTCTCAAAATTTGAGATGCCTATCATGTTGACTTTATGTGGTTGTTCAATGGATGGATCTTGGTTCCCATTAGCAGCAACACTCAACTCCATGCCGTGTGCACAACTGGATAATCCGTCGAAAGTTTTGGCAAGTATCTCTTGTAAAACATAACTTAGGTCCCAATGCATACTTTGAAAACACATTTTGATGGTAGAACTTTCAGAAAGTCATAAACAATCTTTGCACTTTAGACTAAGATCTCTCCACCTATCGATATAGTCAATGACGGGTTTATCTTTCCATTGACAATTGAAGTCAATTTCACCATGCTAACCACATGGCACGTGCTATAGAAGCAATCAAGGAATTGTTCTTTGAGTCGATTCCAACTATTGATGGAGCCATACTTTAAATTGATGTACCAATTGAAAGCATTACCCTTCAGCGATCGGACAAACTGTTTTATGAGAGGTCACCATTAGTTCCAGCATTATTTTAAGTTTTAACAAATTGTGACAATTGTTGCTTAGAATTTCCTTTACCATCAAATTGTAAGAGTTTTTTGGTTGATACCCGACAGGCACTTTCAAGTTGTCGATTCTTTGAGTATAAGACTCCGCATGTAAACAGAGATTTCTTGCCTCTTCATACTCTCTTTGATTACCCTTTCAAAGAACTCTTTTAAGTGATAAACATCAATAATCCCATCGTGAGAAATTTGAATCTTCATCATCTAGAAGGGTATTTGTGATTTTGAAGACTGTCCACATTCATCATAGGTCAAGAGTTGTTTGGAATCCAGTCGACTTGTTTCTTTGTTATCACTATTCTAGTTGATAAGTTGAGCAATTTTAACACCTTGATCTTGAATCTATTTTGCAAGTCTTTCAACAACTTTGGTCAATACTATAACTTGTTCTTCAAGAAATGTTGATTGAATCACCATAACTTCTACAATATCGTAATCACTTGAGTTGTAGGAATTTGTGAAGATGTTGTCAACACTTGATGTATCATGAAGATTTGTAGTACACGTCTTAGACATGATTAGGTGCATGAACACTTGTTCAACCATGGATGTGTTGTCCTTCTTTGTCTCCAAATGTGCATTGAATTTATTTGCCCCCATTGAAGAAGAAGATGTGCTTTCTTGTGCAGGATAGCCAACCATTTTTACAAATCGTGTCTTCACGTCTTGATAAGCAAATCTTAAACTGTCAACTCCATGTTTTGAGGCAATTTTCTGACGATAGTAGATTTGTGATCGTCAACTTGCACGTGAACAACTTTTGAATTATCATCTTTGGAGCCATCAATAAAATTTGAAGATAAACTTGGTGAAGAGAAGAGTTTAGAGGTAGAGATGGTCCCACTTGGCATGCCAAATTGTGCGCAAATAAATTTTGAGTCTGCAAAATTAACAAGATAAGAAAATAACAAAAAAATATAATTTATTTATATTAGAAAAGAATGAGTTACAATCTTTAATATCTCATTCGATTCTTCTCTTCAATTGTTGACTCGAAGGTTTTATGGCTTGATCTCGAGATTTGGTTTGATTGAGAGTTTGACATCTTGTCTTGAATTTGGAGTTGATCGAGGGCCTCATATCTTAATCTCAAACTTGGAGTTGATCAAGAGCCTTGCGACTTGATCCCGAATTTATATTTTGTCGAGGACTTGATAGCTTGATCTTGAATTTAGAGTTGATCATGGGCCTCATGGCTTGATCTCGAATCGAATTTTTTGAATTGACTTCTTCAACTCTTGATATGGAAGACTTGAAGAATACTTTATGAAAATTTTCAAATCTTGATATATGAAATACTTGAAGAGAGAATTCAAAGATTTAATGTTGTATCTAGGGACCTCTTACAATTTGTAGAGAACATCTAAGAACAAGTGTGTTTTGTATGTCCACAGGGGTGACCACAATTTATATATGTAGGATAGGAAGGGTTGGAGTGGCTTAACATAAACTTATTCCTAACTTTTCTCCTAAGAACATGAAGTATAAAACAATTATACTACTTATGTTTCATCTTTATCTCTTAAAGAGGTAAAATTACAAGAGAACTAATCTCTAAAATATTATCTCCTATGGTAATACAAATACATAAGGAATTGTATTACCTATAATAGTATCTCTTTATTTATTTATTTATTATTTTTTAAATAAAGAGATAAGTATTAAGGTATATATCTTTAAAATATGGTGCAATAATTATGATACTACTATAAGATAGCAATGCGAAATGATTTCTATTATATTAAAATTTTGAGACCTACATAGTCTATGATTTAAAAAATTGTGGCAAAGATTTTAGGTTGGCAGCATAAACAACTTTCTGAAAGAGGAAAGTAACTACTTATTAAGCATGTGTTTAGTAGTACTCCAATATATTTATTCTCAGTCATGTAACCTCCAAAATCAATTATTAAGGAGATTGAAAAGATTTTTCTAGGTTCTTTTGGGATTCATTAGTTGAGGGTAATAAGGTGCATTAGATTGCTTGGGAGAAGCTATGCTACTCACACTCAGAGGATGGTTTAAACCTTTTCAATTTAAGGAATACCATGCAAGCATGTTCAATTAAATTATGCTGGGTTTTGTTGTCGATGGTGTCTTTATGGTCTTCATACATGGACTATACGTGTCTTCATAACAATATTCACCCTTTGTGCTGTTCATATGCAGTTTCTGATTTTGCAACATGGAGAAGAATATTTAATTCAAGGTATGAGGCTTTTGATCATATTTCATTATTTGATCAGGGAGGAAAGTGTTTCTTTTGGCATGATAACTTGATGGGATGTGGTTCTTTGGTTAATTGTTGGCGTGCATGTGTGTGTGTGTGATACAATGCTTTATGGAAAAGAAACTCTCTCTTATAAAGGAATAAAATCTATTCTGAAATCAAAAGATCAGATAGATAAAAATATTATTGGAAAAACTAGTGGAAATCAGGGAGAAGGTTTGTTCATTAGGGACAGATCTGAAAAGAGAGATATAGACAGTAAAAAGTCTAAATCAAGATCCAAATCTACACATAAAAATTTGGTGTACAATTTTTGTCATAAAAAGGGCCACATTAAGTTCAAATGCTTTAAATTGAAAAGCATAAGTAGAAAAATGAGCAAGAAAATAATGACACCACTGAAGCCAGTGTTGCAGCTAATAAGAATGATGGAACTATATTTTTGGCTACTGAAAATAATTCCAGATCTAATAATGAGTGAATTTTAGATTCGGGTTGTTCATATTATACAAGGATATGTGTCCCAATTGGAATTAGTTTTCAACACATGATTCAGTTGAAGATAGAGTTATCCTAAAGGGCAACAACGCTATTTGTAAAGTCATTGGTAAAGGTACTGTCCGAATCAAAATGCATGATGGTATGGTAAGGATTTTCACCGATGTTAGATGTGTTCCAGATTTGAAGAAAAATCTCATCTCTTTGGATACCCTAGAAGCTCTTGGGTGCAAATACAAAGGTGAATGTGGAGTTCTAAAAGTCACTGATGGTGCTCTTGTGGTCATGAAAGCGCACAGGTTTGGTACATTGTATATTTTACAGGGATCTACTGTGACAGGTGCTGCTGCAGTTTCTGCTACAGATCAATCTGATGCTGACACCACCAAATTATGGCATATGCGTTTAGGACATATGAGCGAGAAAGGTCTATCCATGCTTAGTAAAAGAGGTCTTCTTTGAGGACAAAGTACCGGGAAGATCGATTTTTGTGAACATTGTGTCTTTGGGAAGCAGAAAAGAGTCAGCAGACAGGTAGGTTCAAATCTCTAGCAATCCACAGAACAAAAGGTACTATGGATTACATTCATTTAGACCTTTGGGGGCCTTCTCGTACCCCATCTAAAGGTGGTCCCGGTCATGTTGACTTTTATTGATGATTATTTAAGAAAAGTCTGGGTGTATTTCCTGAAACACAACAATGATGTTTTCCTAACTTCCAAGCAATGGAAAGTTTTGATTGAGAAATAGATAGGAAAACAAATCAAGCAACTTAGACCAGGTAATGGCTTGGAATTTTGTGAAGGAAAATTCAATGAATTCTACAAGAATGAAGGAATTGTTCGACACCATAACGTGAGAATGACACCTCAACAAAACGGTGTGGCGGAACGGATGAATATGACTCTTTTGGAAAGAGCTCGTTGCATGATTTTAAATGTCCAATTGACAAATCTAGATGTCTGTATAAGAGACAATCTCTACCGCTTGTTACATTATCAACCGTACTCCTTTTGCACCTCTAAACTTTAAGACTCAGGAGAAAATTCATCCCTTGATCAGGTACTCCTGCTGATTATTCTGACTTAAGAATATTTGGGCGTCCTGCATACATGCATGTAAATGATGAAAAATTAAAACCAAGAGCTAATAAATGTATTTTTCTTGGGTATCCATTTCGAGTGAAAGGATATCGTCTATGGTGTCCTGATCCCAAGTTACCTAAATTCATAATTATTAGAGACGTAACTTTTGATGAATTTTCTATGTTACATCCAAGAAAATAGTTTTCTAGTTCTTGTAACACAGATGGAAAGGAAAGTGTGTAGAAGCAGGTGGAGGTCGAAATTGGCAACACTAGTCATTCTCAACCAAGTTATTCTACAGTTCAGTTAGATGTAGATGAGACACTTGAAACTGAACCAGAAGAGGAAGAATGTTCCATAGCCAGAGATAGATCAAAGAGAGAAATTCGACTACCACAAAGGTATGCGAATTTGGCTGCATATGCTTTGTCAGTTGCACAGAAGACTAAAGAAATCGGTGAACCATCTACATTTCATCCATGTATAGCAAGTGGCTTATAGCAATGAATGAAAATATTGAGTCTCTCTACAAAAATGGTACGTGGGATCTTGTGAAACCGCATTCAGGAAAGAAAATTGTTGGTTGCAAATGGATTTTCAAGAAAAAATGAAGGAATTCCAAGGGTTGAAGATGCAAGGTACAACGTACGTTTAGTTGCAAAGGGCTATAGTCAAGTACAAGGTGTTGATTTTAATGATGTTTTCTCACCTCTTGTTAAACATAGCTTTATACGTGTCCTACTTGCTTTAGTTACCATGTATGATTTGGAATTGGAGCAGCTTGATGTTAAAACAACTTTCTTACATGGTGAACTTGAAGAACAAATGTACATGAAATAGCTCGAAGGATTTAAAATTGAAGGAAAAGAAGATCATGTTTGCTTGCTAAAGAAATCCTTGTACGGATTGAGACAATCTCCAAGGCAGTGGTCCAAGAGGTTTGATTCCTTTATATTGGGTCATGGTTATTCCGAAGCATGTATGATAGTTGTGTTTACTTCCAGAAGTTGAATGATGGTTCTTTCATTTACTTGTTATTATATGTTGAGGACATGCTTATTGCTGCCAAGGATTTAATAGAAATTCACATCTTGAAATCTCAATTAAACAGTGAATTTGAGATGAAAGATTTGAGAGCAGCTGAGAAAATTCTTGGCATGGAGATCAAAAGAGCTCGAGGAGTCAGAAAGTTATTCTTGACCCAGAAAAACTACCTAGAAAAGATTTTGGAGAGGTTTGGCATGAAAAATGGTAAACCTATAAGCATTCCTCTTGCTACTCATTTCAATCTGTCAGCTGCTTAATCATCACAATCAGATAAAGAGGAGCGGTATATGACACATATACCTTGTTTCAATGCAGTCGTCAGCATTATGTCTGTAATGGTTTGCACAAGTCCAGACATTTCACAAGCAGTTAGTGTGGTAAGTAGATATATATCTTGTCCAGATAAAACGCATTAGCAGGCTGTAAAATGGATTCTCAGATACTTGCGAGGGATTTCATAGACTAGACCATGTTTGGAGTTCGGAAGTAATAGAAACACTTTGGTTGGCTTTGTAGATTCAGACTACGTCGAAAATCATGACAAAAGAAGATCACTCACAGACTATGTATTTTGTATTGGCGGTTATCTGGAAAGCAACTTTACAACATATAGTAGACTTGTCTGCTATTGAAGTAAAGTACATGGCTATCATCGAGAAAATCAAAGAAGCCTTGTGGTTGAAGGGATTATTTGGTGAATTCAGTCTACATCAAGGTGTAATTACTATTTACTGTGATAGTCAAAGTGCCATTCACTTGACCAAAGACCAAATGTATCATGAGTGGATGAAACACATTGATGTAAAGTATCACTTCATTCGAGATACCATTGCTGAAAAGAAAATCTCTGTCCAGAAGATTAATATCAGAGATAATCCTACCGATAGGCTTATTTGGAGAAATAGGAGCAAATTTACTATTTTGTGTCAGATGCAAAGCCAAGGTGGAGATTTGTTGGCGTGCACGTCATAGTGTGTGGCTTTGGCCACTAACACACACAATCACCTAATTCAATTCCTTCACAGAATTGAATTTAGCATTTCAAGGCATGGCAAAATTTTCTTGGCTAAATGATTGTATTTCATTTGGATTCTTTCGACAAATTTGACCATAAATTAAAGCAGAAATCCATTTCCTCAATGCACCAAATTGAAAAAAGAACACTGAGTTCTTAACAAGTGTTTAGGATTTGTGTTTGGTCTAGTTCTCAGGTGTTCATTTGAGATATTTCTCTTTCGATCTTTCAGGATTTTTTCCAAAACTTTTGTATCTTTTTCATATAGTGAAATATTGCTCCCTTCCGCCCGTGAATGTAGGTCTAATTGACCGAATCACGTAAATCTTTGTGTCTCTTTTCATTTATATTTTCTCTTCATATTTCATTATTATTTTCGTTATTATTTTCGTTATCGCTGTTAAAGGATTTGCAAAATTAATTTAACCAAATTTCCGGGGCACGGATCCTAACATTAATCATCAAGAAAAACCTGAGGATGAAAATTTGTTAGAATCTTTCTCCTTGGCTCAAGCATAGTCTAAAGATGGTTGTAATGAAGAGGAGATTATTAGGGTCAATCCTTGTTTTGACCTTAACAAGGATAGGGGAATCACTATGCATTTTAGAGAAGGTCAAAATGGGCAGGGATGGGATTTAAATGCTAATGGTGGATTTACTGTTTCTTCAGCAGTTGATTATGTGAGAAATGTTAGAGCTTCATTTCAGTCAAGAACAATCATTTAGAATAAACGGCTTCCTCGATCTCAAGATTTCTATATTTTTATGGAAAGTCTTGAATAGTGTTCTTCCCTTAGTTTCTAACATTCTGATGAAAGAGCCTCCAAGTATTCTTTCACATCAATGCTCAAGAACATGTTGAACATCTTTTCATAGGTAGTTGGTGTTCTACTCAGGTTTGGTTTAATATTATGCAATTTTATAATTTCTCAATTCAGCCCCAGCCTTGGTGACAGTTTATAACAGAATGGTGTCTCATTTTAACCTCAAAATCATCTACCAAAGGAATTCTCTCTATTCTTGTCTTTGCTTATACCTGCTGGGAACTTGGAAAGCAAGGAACTTCTCTAGGTTTGAAGGCAATATTCTTAAACCTGACCAAGTGGTAGCTTCTTTTATTGCCAATGTCTTACAATTCGCTTGTGCTTTTCTTCTTGCAATTGCTAAAACTAAAGACTTGATGTTGAAAGTTAGAGGTTTGGTGGGACAAATTTTTCTGAAGAAAGTTGGAATGCCTTTGATTTTGAAGTGGATTGCTCCTTATCCTTCCTTTTGTAATCTAAATAAGATGAAGCATCAAGAGGGAATCCGGGACCTTCTGGGATGGAGTAATAAGGGACTCTATGGGGAAGCTTATTGTGGCATTTTCTAACTTTTATTGTACTTTGACTTCATTTGAAGCTGAATCTAGGGCACTGTTGGATGGATTGAAATTGGTTAAGGACCAAGGAAATACTCAGATTCAAATTGAAGTGGATGATCACTCATACTAGTTAAGGTTTTAAGAAATGAAGCTAAACTTACATGGAAGATTGTACAAGTGCGCGCTGTGACAGATTCAAGACATTCCTGAGCAGATGAACTATAACATTTCCCATTGCTACGGGAAGTCAACTTATTGCGGATCATTTAGCAAATGCAGCTCAACTATCTTGGGAATTTTATATTTATAATGGTTTAATTTTACCTAGATTTGCAAAAGGTTTACTTAAGCTAGATAGGATTGGTTGTTCTTATTTTAGAATTTAGCCTTAGTTTTATTTTGGTAAGATTTGATACCATAACTTGTACTCATTCTGGGTGGTTTTGGTTCATACCTCCTCCATGTATTTTTCTTTCGTTATTAATAATATCAATGTCCGATCCCTCACCAAAGTACCTGTGGTTTGCATTAAAAAGGCATGGTAAATTTTTGTGCAGTTAAAAATATTTAAATAAAGAAATCATTTCCTAAAATGGGAAACCTTGAAATTTTCATCGTGAATTTTGAAATAAATAACTTCCTAATACTCAATCTAATTCAAATCTATTTTTGGTCAAAAAAAAAAAAAAAGACCAAAATTACTCTATTATAAAAAAAATCGTTAGTAAGTTTTAAATATCAATTTGGTTATATTTAGTATGCGTGTTATGTGGAACTATTTTTTACTCAACTTCTTGGTTACCTCCTCAATCTAATTATATTATGATTTTAAGCCATTCGGGTTAAGCTACCAATTCAAAAATAGATAAGCGGTCGCAGTTAAATCAAATGATGCTCATTCTAATTTTTGAGCAAGTAGCAAGAGTGTTGGATATAAGATAAGACTTATATATTTTACATTGGCAAGCATTTAGAAGTAATTTATATATGTATTTAATAATTGGTTAATATTTAGTGATTTGATTTTTAATTCAGATATCAAATATTTTATTTGGAAAGATATACTAATAACCTCGGAAAACAATTGAGCAATTGAAGATAAAATAAATGAAAGAAAATGACTTTTGAGAGAATACAAGGGTCAAATTTAAAGAGAAATAGATTTCTTTCAAATAAAAATATAGATAATGAATTGATTTTTCCCGTTGTAGTTGAAATTAAGTGAATTAAGAAACAAACAACTATATATATATAGTTTCATATGACCAAGTGCCAAATTGAAGTGATAAATTACAGTTTCAATTTTTAGCTTGACCCACATAAGAAAAATGAGAAACTATTTTAATAAATGTCATTTTACTATAATATGAAGATTACATGTAAACCATGCTATGCACGAGAAAACAAATATATTTAATGAAGTAATCTTGGTGAGATTATATAATGACATAAATCTTTTAAAAATTAAATACTAAATAAAGACAAAGTAAATTTTAAACAATATGCAGTTAAAAGTTTTATAATAATATCCTACAAAAATTATTAAAAGAAAAAATATATAACTTAATTATTCGTTGTACAATAAATGATGACATTATCTTTGGCACAAATACATTGAAAGAAACAAAAAAATCTTGCTGTTGGCATATCCAAGCAAAAATAAATTAAGGATTAAACAATTATTCTTGAGAAATTAATGAACTTATTTTGTAGATATAAAGGGTTGATCAAACAAAGAAGGTAAGAGGTATTTGTAAGAGTTCACTAATTTTTATATTTAATTTTTTAATCAAAATCCACCGGATATGAAGATAGAGGCAAAGTTGTGAATATTTAAAACTTATCTAGTATGTTGTGTATTTAACGATATGATTTTTTAATTAATTAATTAATAATAAATAGAAAAGGAATAAAATGCAAAAATTTTTTACATTAATTAGTGTAAACACATGCTACATGTGTAAATTATTATTTGAAATTCAAATAATGACTATATGAATCTGTATCTGCCAACTTTAAAAATTTTGTACAACAATTATGTATGAAACATTAATTCTAACTGTAACAAAGAACAAAAAGAGATATGATTAAGTTTGGAAATTCTCTTTATGTATAATAATAACTAGTCATCATAATGGCACTTTTAATGTGTCTCAAATTAAAAGGAAATTTAGTTTTTGTTATTAACTAATAATTGTTTACTTCATACTTTTTACACTGACGGATGTAAATTCACTCACTATTTGAATTTAAAAATAATAATTTTATACATGTGATATGTAATTATGCTAGTGTAAATTTTTTTTACACTAATAATATGTGTAGGATAGATTAACTCTTATCCCACATTTGATATGTAGGAATAACCTTGAATGAAAAATCTTTAATGAAAAGATCTTTCCAACTTATCCTTAAATTCAAAAGGTTATTCTACCTGAAAAGTCCATTCCAATAATATCTTGACTCTTTCCTCATTCCAATATTAAAACAAAAGAAAAAAAAAAAAAAAAAAAACCTTGAGGAATGTACTTTCTAACTTGAGTTTGAAAAAAAAAAAAAAAAAAAAAAAAAAACATGAGATGTCAACCTTATCCCCACTTTCTAACTTGAGTTTGCAAAGAAAATATCATGGGATGTCAACCTTATCCTTTCCACATAATTTTCTCATATAGGTCTCATAACTCCACTCCATCACCACTGCTCAATATTTTCTCTACTAATTCTACCTACTGAATAAGAATTGATTTTACTATTCCAAAGATATTGAAATTTTTTTTTTTTGGCTAAAATAATTGCACGATTGAAATTTAAATTCAATTATCGAATTTCAATAAGTATACATGCAAAATAAATAGAACACAATTTAAGTACCATAAGCCTTTTTAAATAAATATGGTATTATTGCATTAGTTAAATTGTGCTGTTTAATACGTCGTTGAATGTCAACAAAAAATAATATGTAAAACTCTGAATTTTTTATCCTTGATATGTGTTTTATTTAAAGTTCGTCACACCCTATATAAATATTAATAACATCAATAAAAATAAATTTTTGTTATATTTTTAAAAAAATTAGGGATACGTAAGTCAATTTAGCTTAAATCCATTTCATTTTGACATCTAAAATTATTATACTAAATACTAAAAAAAAAAGAGAATACTTTATTTCATTCCGCCTTTAGTCACAAGACTTGTAATGAGAATAAAGATTATATTTTCAAGTAGAAACACATTCTACTTGAAATGATCTTTCCATTCCATGATATTTTCACCTACTAAACGTGGTTATGGTTATTGACGTAACCTTCTCTGGACAAGGTTTATAATAGTCATTGAACAACTAGTGACATTCTAGTAATTTTTCAGTAACTAAAGGAAAAAATCCATTTAGATTGAAGTCCACTTTAACAAAAATAAAGGGGCTATGTTTTTCTAAATAGGAGTCTCCTATTAATTATTGAGTAACAATTAAGATGTCTAATTTATTCAATAACTAAAATAAATTTTACCGGTTTTGCTCCAATATATTTTATCTCCAATATGACTGAATACATATTTGGATTCACGAGACATGTATTATTAAATATAAAACAATATCAATTTGGTCCCTTATCTTTAGGGTATCAATTTAATCCCTTTTATCCGTCGCAGAGATCAATTGCGATTCATCATTTTTTAAAATATTAAATAATTAAGACTTTTGACAAAAATTTTAGACAAACTAACAAAGTCATTAACAATATATATATATATTGTAGATTAATAGCCATGTGATCATTACGTGATTTGCTTCATTAGTTTGTTCTTAATTTTCATCACATAATTTAAATTGGTTAATTTTTTAAAAAAAAGAGGAACCGAATTAACTTATTGTGATATATAAAGAATCAAATTAATCGATAGCCTAAAGTTAAGAGATTAAATTGATCTTTCTCGCTATTAAATTTTGATTGGTTTATCTTATCTTTGGTTAGTTTACTTTGGTTAATTTAAAATCTTGATTTTTTTTAAAAAAAAAAGAAAGTTACTGAAGATGTAAGAAACAAAAACATGTGAATTTAACTAAATTAACACTTTCTTTTCCTTTTTCCCATCGATATAGGTAAAGACTAGCTTTTTATACCTACATATACCACAAAAAAAATGAAGTAACATATTTTATAATTCTATAACAATATACTTTAAGTTTTGGCTCCACCAACTATTTACAAGTAATGCTTTAATGAATTCTTATTTATTTAGAAAAAATTTTAAAAAATTAGAAAAGGATATAAACTTTATAAAACTAGGCAAAATCTAATTTATTTGACTTTGTTATTTGATGTATAAGATTTGTCATGAATGTTTCTATCTTATTTTTCATGGCAAAAGCATTATCCAATAAAAAGTTCACAGGTTAAGCTTGATACTGGTACATTCTGGTAAGCCAAGCCAACCTAATTTTTATGGTAGACCTTAGGAAATTTTCTTGGGGATTAATTTCATTTTGCATTGCTAAACTTATATCCAATTCTCATTTTGTACATCAAATTTTAGTTTTGGACACTTTGCACTCTCAACTCTCAAATTTCTCCCACTTTAACCTTTTTTTTTAACTCCGTCAAAAAAGTTAACAGAATCGTTGTTTGTGCACGTAAAAATATTGTTGTACATCCTGCTGAATTTGTTGCATACACAAAAAAAATTTTATTCATTAATTTTTTGTATGGAGTTAAAAAAAAAAAAGTTGAAGTGGGATAAATTTGAGAATTCGAGATGCAAAGTGTCCAAGACTAAAGTTTAAAGTGTAAAATAAAAATTTGATATAAGTTGAGTGCAAAATAGAATTAATCCTTTTCTTGGTGGATAACTGTAGTTTGGCGATGCAGAAATAAAGTTTGTTAATTAGAAGTATTTTTTAAAAAAAAAAAAAGATGATTTATAGTAGTACAGATTTTAATTTTAACAGAGGAGTTAAATCCACCCCTTTATCATAAATTCCCACGCCAGGGATTAAGTTGGTGTTTCTTCTTTGTTACAATTCTATTTAAAGAGCAATAAAGTACTAAATATTTTTCTGAAGATGAATTCGTATCCTCCAAGTTAATTTCCAGTAAAATTAAAATCAATTATTTTGTGTATTTCGTTGAAATGCATGTAATTTTATAGATACAATAACATTTTTATTTTATTTTTTATCTTTAATCTTAATTAATTTATAGGTTTTTTAACATGGACTTGCACTAGTTAAATTAAAGATAGCACTGTAAAAAAAGTTAATTATATGCATTAATTTCATATTAACTGTTCCTAATATGTGAATCTTATTAAATCAAAATATCCAAAAATAATAATTCAAATTCTCAAGAAATACATAACTTATATTTTGATGTGGTAATTTAAATTCCTTATTCCTTATGAATATGCCTAATGCAACTACAAAGTTTTGCAAGTATTTTACTTACATTACCAGTATCTATATTTTCCTCTATTTGTTGTATGAGTGGAAATTTTATAATATCACAGGTTAAGGGCATGGTGCCTAATTAATTTACGTCCTTAATTTTAAATTTGAACACGAGTTTAATAACTTTTTTAACAATTTTTTAATGAAACGATTTTCACTTTGATTGGTATACTGTAAAGTTTTTAAAGCATAGTTCCCTAGATGTACCATAGGATTTTCTATATGTATTATCATAATTTGGGATCAATTGGTGACTTTGATATGCAAAGAGTTAAAAATAAGATTTCAAAAGGTGTAGTCTAGCAATGATTGGTAACTTTAGAGTGCAAAAGTAAATAGTATAAAGTAAGAATTGTTGAAAAATATTTAAGATGCTGATTAAAATCAATCCCAAGTTTTATGTTCGGTTGCTTAATTGCATGTGTTTATTAGGAAATAGATATGCAAGGCTTCTCAACTCTGATTGAAATGTTTTCCATATCAATTCAGTCAAAGACATACATTTGCAAACCATTAACGACGATGTTTATAACACACATCGTGGATTGATTTCTAGCAGCAAAAAGGGTGAAAACAGAAGAAGAGATGCATCCTATCTTTTATATATGTTGAGGAGAATACATTTAGACTATATATATTTTTTATTAGATCTAGACAATAGATATCTAAACATCTAGAATATACATCTCAGGAGCTCGATCAAATACTAAAATGCAAACTTCCGTTAAAAATAATAGACTCCAATTTTTCTATCTGACTTGCAGATACATTTTCTCATTCAGTGATCCAATGAAAAGTAAACTTAACTTTTTGAAACAAAACAAAATGAAAAAAAAAAAAAAAGGGAAAAGAAAAAAATGAGTTACTTTTCAATAAATCACAATTAATTTTTGCATGCATGCATGTAGCCTGTAAGGATACCGCGGATAAGGTTTGAAGTAGGGACTTGACTCTTCTTCAAATATCTTTTTAGAATTTGAAAATTACAAAGAGAGAGTTTTTATTCCAATGAATAATGTCTCAAAATTAGGGGCGAAATCAATCTAAAATTTAAAGATAGGAGATAGGCTTTAAAGGATTATTTAATTTATTGGAAGATTACGGTCCGTAATTTTCACATTTTCTAGTTATTTATAAAAGTTTGAGATCATTGTCAACTAACCATATTTATTAACCGAAGTTGTGGAACAATTAACTTTGATATTATCCTTTATCTAAGTTATACACCAATTTAATTTCCTATTAGTATATCTTTTACCAACTTTCGAACATGCAGAACAAAAAAAAAAAAAAAACAACTAAAATAACTGAAAATGGAGTAAAAAAACATTAATGAGAAATCTTCAGCATCATATAAAAAGATAAAATCAACGCAATTTTGCATAGTTTATCAAATTCATCTAATTTTGTATTCTTCACCATTTACTTAATGATTCTAATGAGGAATTTATACATGGTTAATTCAACAATCAACCAATCTGGTTTGAGATCGGTTGATGTTTTTCCAAAATTGAAAGAAATAATTTATTGAAATCAATTGAACCACCATACTACCGTTGGACTCTCAACAGCATTCCCTAGTGAATCATTTTTTTGTATTTTAAATGTTTGTACATTACAATATTATGTATTTTAAAAATTTGTACTGTACAAATTTTTAAAGTCAAGGGAATAGGTCTCTAATAAGAAGAGTATACGGTTCTTTTAGGGAACTATTCCTTTATGTTAACATAAATGTTTGTACAGTAAAACACCATATATTTTAAAAATCTATACTGTTTAACAAATTTTTAAAATCAAATGAATAATTCAAAGGAATAATTCTGTAATAGGGACAGTAAAATTCCCGTCATTTAGGTATCCTAAAGTAAGACATAATGTTAAACTCAATTAATGTTACGTTGTTATTCACTTATATTTTGCAATTGTAATTATTATTTTAGATGGGAACATCGTACTACTGTTATGCAAAGCAAAATTTGTTAAAATAGCCAAATAAGTATGAAAAAAAAAATGTATCGTTAATTAATTAAGTTTTACCCGCATTAGGCAAAAAAGTTTTAATCCCAAACTTTCTTGCTTCACACATGGTTAAAATAAAAATATAGGAAAATTCAAGACCTTATCAATCATCTCACTGTTTTGAAGCTAAAGATTAGGAGTTTTAACCTATAATTTAGTAGATGAGAGTTGGGTTTCCGCCACAAAACTCAAGTTAAGAAAGTGGAGAGGAATCAATCACTCGTTCGGTCATACTATCCTTAAATCAGAAATCTCATGTTTAATCTTGAGTATTTATTTATGACAATAATAAGTAAATTTGTAGTGAATCAGCACTAATTTTTTTCGGGGTTTTAATTAATTAGATTATCTGTTGAGATGTTGATCTTGGAGAGGAGAATTTATCTATTGTCTGTTTGGATTTAAAGATCATCATTTGGTTGAAACAATATCTACATACAGTGGATAAAACTTTGATAACCATATCAAGTATCTCTATCTTATCTATAATTTCTTGTTTATCGTAAACGGTGTTGATGCTATATATATAAATTCTGACATTACCTTAGCTACAACATTACTCACCTCTTCCCTTATTCTTCTTCATCATCATCATATCATTTAGTCGTCTCCCTTTGTTAAGGATGGGTTCGAAACTAGTAATTTTGCTTTTCTTGTTATTTGTTTCATGGATTCCTTCGCCGTCCTCTGCACTCGACACAGACGCATCCCTTTCTGTTGATGCATCATCTGGGAGGAAAATACCACATACTTTGTTCGGTATATTTTTTGATATGGAATAGTGAGTTTTCTATTAATAAAACTTTTAAGTGTGTGTTTCTGCTTGCAAATATTTATTTGTTATGTGGTTAAAATAAATATTTCATGAAATATTTTTTCGTACACATGCAATCCGAGTATGTATTGAATTGTTTTTCTGATTGGTGAAGTCTAGGCTCTGTAATTGAATTGTACCTGTTCTTATTTGTTAAACTCAACAATGAGCATACCACGTACACTTACTTCTCAACAGTAACGGTGTAAAATGCACCATTTTTAGCTTTTCTCAACACAATAATCAACAAAATTTGTATTTTTCATGATTCCAAAAACGCCTTTAACCAAAATATATTATTTTTTTACATAAAATTAAATCAAGATAGAATACGGTAACTAGTCTATTTTGCATAATTAGCCTCTCAGAAATATTTCCACAAGCCTCTCAGAATAGCCTTCTCAAATTTTTTGAGTTTAGTCCCGATTGATTATATGCAAAATTAAGGCCAGTTTTATGCAGCAGATGGACTCATATGTTACTATTTTGTACTTAAATTTGTAGGAAATTAACCATGCCGGAGCTGGTGGGCTTTGGGCGGAACTCGTAAACAATCGAGGTCAGTTTTAGATTCCCGAAATGGTTTACGAATTTGGGAATTAGTATAACAAAAATTATTATGATTTTTTTTTTCTACAACTTATTAGATGTGCATATCTTAATTTGAGATAATATCGCGATCGTGCAATTATCTACAGTTGACGAGCTCCCAATCAAACCAATGTTTAATGTGGTGTGTAAAGAAATTAATTATATTGGATCCTTTAGTATTGAAAAAAAAAAAAAAGGGACTGTCTTAAAGTAATACATTCTCTTAAAAATAAATTCAAGTTATTTCATGTGTTTGTCTAAGGTATTAATAAACTGTGATGCACATAATTTTTTGGGAGGGGTAAAAATGATCCACCTTATCAATAAGATATGATATGGAGAAGTTTTACTGAGAAATGCATTTTACTAAGTCATTGTCTGTGTATGTTCCTATTAATATGGTAAACTTAACATGTTCATGAATTTTGTTGGATTTGTATAACTTGCGAAACTGGAAAGAGTGATGCTTCATCACGAGAATGCGTTTATATCAACATACTCTTGTGCTCTTTTCATTAAACTGATAGTTATTCAGTATTTAATACTACTATATTTGTATTGACCTATGCTTTATTTAGCCATTTATTGACTTAAACTTTCTGTCTTTCTTTCTCCTCTCTCTCTCTTGTTTTTTTTTTTTTTTTTTTAAATTTTCATTGTGGCTTATGAAAATTCAATTTCAGGATTTGAGGCTGGGGGTCCAAACACTCCCTCAAACATCGACCCTTGGACTATTTTGGGAAATCAAAAATATTTAATTGTTTCAACTGACCGCTCGTCATGTTTTGAGCGAAATAAAATTGCTCTAAAAATGGATGTACTTTGCGACCATGGGAGCGCGGCCAATGCATGCCCTAATGGTGGAGTTGGCATCAGCAATCCAGGATTCTGGGGCATGGTAATAAATGGCTCGTTTTAACTCTTGGTATTTTATTTACTGTTTTCTAAATATGAAGAAAGTGATTATGAAATACCCTTTTATTTTGCTTGTTCTGACTAAGACATAATATAACTAGTAATGCTAATTTTTATTATCTTGTCATATCAAGGTTTTAGAATAAGAAGTACTTTAATCTCCTGACATTATCCTTTAGATATTGTCGTTAATATTAATTATACACAATTATAGATCTCAAATGCTAACTTCTTTTCCTATTCTCATTTTTATTTTCAGTTCTAAATATGCTAAAATGTAACTATGATTGGGGCATGTTATCTATTTCACAACTCTATGATCTACTAAAATAACAAAGACTTATTTAACAAACAATTTAGTAATATTAAATCATTGTTTATGAGATGATGCATGCTATCAGAAAGTTAGTAATGAATGATGTCCAAAAGTATCAAATACAAAAAATATGTAGATGGACACAATGAGGTTAAACATTTTCTGAGTATTTTTTCACGAAAAATATTTTTCAAAAAAATATGTGTTTTCTCCACTACAGGCATTTCTCCATCCATTTTATTTCCTTCCACACTCATGACTCCATGCTACCACTTCGTCAACCTATCTTCCCCCCTTTCTCTTCCTCACAAGTAACTTATTTCAACTCCACCATTTTCTAGATTTAAAATCTCCGTAGATCTGTTTGCTTTGTTTGATACATAAAGGAAGAGTACTAAAGGAGGGGAAGCGTTTCTTGAAAATGTTGAAATGTATCTTTAACTTTCTTGTCCGATTAACATCTCACAATTGTTGTGATAATTAATTATTTTCTTTCTAGTTTCATAATACCATTATTCGCAAATGTATTATGATTTTTCAACTAAATTTTTTTTCTACATGTTGTTTTATTGTAGAATATTGAACAAGGAAAGACATATAAAGTAGTTCTCTTTGTACGTTCTCCTGGTCCCATTAATGTATCTGTATCGTTGACTGGGTCAGATAGAATCGCAAAGACATTGGCTGCTTCAAATATTGTGTGAGTATTAAGTCCCATATTTCTAGGCTATCTCTTACTTAAACATTTAAATGTGCTTATTGTGTTTGCCTATCGTTTGATTGCAGTGCTTTAAATGTTTCAAAATGGACAAAGATAGAAGTTCTTTTAGAAGCAAAAGCAACAGATCACAACTCAAGTTTGCAATTGACAACAACAAGAAAAGGTGCTATATGGTTTGATCAAATATCAGTTATGCCTCTGGACACATATAAGGTGCGTTTAGTTCCAGACTAAAAAAATGGAATTGAAATCATTGATAAATATATAATCACTTATTATTTGGTTGTTGTAGGGACACGGTTTCCGAAAAGATCTTTTCAGTATGGTTCAAGATATGAAACCAGCCTTTATTAGATTTCCAGGTATTACTAACTTTGATCATTCCATGCCATTGTGGCATGCATCATTGATCATTTGATTCCATATAATCAAGTCTATATCTATGTAAGCAAATATTTATCTTTCTTGCATCTATTAGGTGGCTGCTTTGTTGAAGGCTCATGGTTGCGAAGTGCAGTTCGTTGGAAGGAAACTATTGGACCATGGCAAGAGAGGCCTGGGCATTTTGGCGACGTATGGAATTACTGGACAGATGATGGCATGGGACATCTTGAGTTTCTCCAAGTAAGAATAGTACCTCAATCGGTTATGCATTCCCCAACTATCATAAAAATGCTTCTATGTAATCTCTTCCAATGATATTGATCTCGTCATTTGTCAGCTTGCGGAGGATCTTGGTGCATTGCCAGTATGGGTGTTCAATAACGGTGAGCCAAGTCTTTTCCTTTATTCTCGATTTTCAGCAATTGCTTTTTTGTCCCCTTGTTATAAAACTTGTATAATGTTCGTAGGAATAAGCCATAATGATGAAGTTAGCACTCCCAACATTTTACCTTTTGTGCAAGTAAGTTGCTTGCTATTCGCTTTAGATATATTAATTATCCAATAATTGAAGGGATTATAGTTATTCTCAATTTATGTTTTGTTGTTTTATTTACTTGTTTATCCTTTTTATTTTCTTTGTTTTACAAATTTGTAATTCAAAATTTACCATATGATGAAATTCTCCTTCACACATAAAAGTGCACCATAAGTTTGAGTAACATCTATCCCTTGAGAATTTCAATATCCTAGTATTGTATATATTTTCAATACTGATCATCCATATAGTAGCATTTAACTTCCTTATGGTTTTTAATTCCTTTATTTCATTAAACATTATATCATGATTAAACAAAATCCAAAATATAATTTTTTTTAATAAATATAACTTCATGATTTTGTTTATATCATCATTTAGTTAAAAAGTTTGTTATATGGCATATAGTGATAGATTAAAATTTGAAATATGAACATTGTTTGATAGCCTTGCATGGTTTTTAGCTTATTTCCCTCATATATAACATATATTATAGGAATATTTTCTTCATTTTTATTTCTTTAGAATATATTAGAACCATACATTTTATGACACTTTATATGGGTCATATATACTAATATTATTGTCTTTTATTATACAAGTCATCTTCAATTTTAGAGATTTCAAATGCTAATCCTATATTTGACCTTAAAGCAATCCCCATGTGGGAAATTTTGGATTTGACCTTAGATGTATCTTGTTATAGGAAATTTTGGATGGTCTTGAGTTAAATTAAAGGTGATGCTAAATCCACTAAATGGGGTTCTCTTCGAGCCTCATTGGGGCACCCAGAACCTTTCGATTTAAGATATGTGGCTATCGGGAATGAGGACTGTGGGAAGCCAAACTACCTTGGTATGCATTTCTTTAAAATCTGTTATCTCAAGATTTTAGAGGCTTATAAGTAATGTTCTTCCTATTCCCTCATGCTTTAGGAAATTACCTCAAGTTTTATGCTGCTATTAACCAATCCTATCCGGACGTCAAAATGATTTCAAACTGTGATGCAACTTCTAAACCTTTGGATCACCCAGCTGATTGAGAATATTTGATTATCATGTGAGAATCCTTATTTATTTTATTTGGACATTTTATTTCTTAGTTTGTCACATCATATCACTAAAGTTTCATGATTTGTTTTCTTGTTAGGTCTATGACAATGCAAATGCTTTATTTTCTCAATCTCATAAGTTCGACCAAATCTCACGTAGTGGTCCGAAGGTGTGCAACTTTTCCTTTTTGATAAAAATTTGAGTTCAGTTTTGGGTGATGTATGTAAAGACGGTTATTTATTTATTTATTTATAGGTTTTTGCGAGTGAGTATGCTGTGACAGGAAATGATGCTGGTAAAGGAAGTCTTTTAGCAGCACTTGGTGAAGCTGCATTTGTTATTGGTGTGGAAAAGAATAGGTATTTAAATTCAACAACCTTTTGGTGCTGTAATATGGAATATATATCCATGTTTTCGCAAAATAATGATATATATATATATATATATATATATATATATATATATATATAATCGCTGGTAGAATTCAATATTAAAAATTATTACTGAAAATAGGTAGTTAAGTTACTGACTTATAAGAGTTCTGATGTTCTTCACTGCAGTGATGTGGTTCAAATGGCAAGTTATGCACCATTGTTCGTAAATACAAATGATCGGACGTAAGATTAATATTTTTCAATTGTTCAAGTATTAAGTTTTCTAAAGCTTTGGTTGATTAATTTTTCAATTGTTCAATTATTAAGCTTTAAAAAGTTTGGTTGATTAGATTCCTTAATAAAATTTTATTTTCTTTTGTTTAGGTGGAGTCCAGATTCTATTGTTTTTGACTCTTCACGGATGTATGGAACTCCTAGCTACTGGATGCAACATTTCTTTAGGGAGTCAAATGGTGCAACCCTTCTCAATTCTACACTAAAAACCAGTTCATCGAATCCAATTGTTGCGTCCGCTATTTCTTGGAAAAGTTCTGTGGATAACAAGAATTACTTGAGAATAAAGGTATGAACAAGAAAAGATTTTTTTGGCTAACCCAAAAACCTGGAAAAAAAAAAATACTACAAAACAAAAAATGTTACGTTTTTGCCAAAGAATTTTTTACGCATTTATATTTCCTTTTTAATTCACCAATGTTTTGTTTAGGTTGTGAACTTTGGAAGCAGCACTGTGGCTCTCAAGATTAGTATTTCCGGATTAAAGTCAATAGATTCAATTGGTTCAAAAACTGTGTTGACATCAAACAACGTCAAGGATGAAAATTCATTTAACGAACCAGAAAAGGTAATATATCCCCCATTTTTTACACTTGGGATTAACTTACAATTGTTCTGAATCCTTTTTTAAAAGGTTGGTTTGATTTTGGTTTTTTGTGGTGAACTTGTAGGTGGTTCCATTTAAAACTCCATTGGAAAATGTTGGGGAGAATATGAACGTTGTACTCACCCCTCATTCGCTCACTGCATTTGACTTTTCCTTTTGATTTCGTCCATAGAACACAATTTTAAAATAACATGAAGCATGTTATAATTCAAGTGACATTTTGCTTCATACTTACAAGTTATTATTATTAGATGCTTTCCATTCTTTAATTAATATATCTTTTCAATTGTCTTTTTGTTCACCGATCCGTTCTCTCAATTCATCATTTGAAAAAAGAAAATGGAGAGCTTCAGGAAAATTGAAAGGGAAAAATGGAAAGCCTATGCCATAGACAACATATTTTGATGGTTCTTTTACTCTAATCCTTCTAATAAACACAAATTATTCTTTTTAGATATTTTCTTTTTGAGCTTTCATGGAAATCGGACAATCTGTGGCCAGACCTACGAAGATCTCTCAACAGTTCTAATCTACTACTTATTCATATAGTCTGTCATCTAGCAAAAAAATTACAATCTCCAAACTATACTATCAAAATTATCATATGCAAATTATGTTCGATTATCATGCTTCGAAATCAGATTCAAAAGGTTTTTCTCCATGTCAATCAAACAGAAAATGTTCCTTCTAAATTTATCTAAACTTATAATTTTCTCTAATCAACATCAAATTATATGGCATCTTGACACATATTATCTTCAAGTTGCTAATAAATTTTAGTTAATAACAAATAATGGATTATTCATATTAAATAGTTTTCATACTTTTGTATTTTGTTCAAGATATCCAATTAAACAAAATTTTAATGTCAGTTATAAGTATTAGTCCCATATGAAATTTTAATGTCAGTTATATAAGTATTTAGTCCCATATGAAAGTTTAATGTCAGTTATGAGTATTTACTTCCATAAAAGATCTCAAATTAATTTTTATTTATCAAAATCCGCACGCAATCTTTTGCTTCAATTTATAATAAACAATGATTTATTCCGCCTTAAATAATATTTTAGATGCTAAGTTTTCTTTTTTAAAAAGCTAGGATTAAATAGTAGACTAGGATATTGAAAACAATTTAAATAGAATGAATTAAACTAAGATTTAGGGTACTTGATTGGATGGAATAAATCTTAATCTTAGTTTTGAAGCTCTCCCACAACCGTCAACTTGTAGTGACAGTAGTCTATGGTGGTTGACGGTTGTGGGAGATTTATTCATGGTGGTGCTCAACTACAGTGAAGAAGAAAGAAAAGGAAAATGATGATTTAAAATAAAATTTTAATTTTGAAATACATTCCCAAATATATATTATCAAACAGTAGTGATTGATATCATACTAATGTCTAATACCTATAGTGATTTTTAAGTTATGATTCCATTTCCGACTCTAATTCTAATTGACGAATCAAGCATCGTCATAGTATAAACGGTCAATTCAAGAGATTGCAAGTTGTTTAGTCAGTGTCTTTTTGTGCTTTTGTCGGTTTACAAATCTTAATACTAGTCATATTTGGTTTAATGTTTTCCGTTTGCCACTAAAGTCTATATATATGCGTTATTAATGTTGCTTTGTTTTGTACTAGGTGACATAAGTGCATTTTGTATGTGAAAGAATAGACAAAATAAATGTCTAATTTAATAAATTTAATTTCACATGAATGTAATGTGATAATCTATGCTATGCTATGTCTATACGATAAATAAATAAATAAATCAATAACATGCGACATTTTTCGTAATTTCTCACGAAAATATAGGGTATAAATATCATTTTATCTACTCTCACCGGCATTTAACTTGTGCCATTTACAGGATTATACTATTTGTACAATAATTTTTTAAAATTGTGTATTTTTCAAAATAATTAGTGGAATAATAATAATGATATAAAACTTTTAGTAATTAATCCAAATAAAGACAAACAAAATTAAGTAGCATTTTTTAAAAAATTTACATGCCAAATAAGAACACGATTTAGGAACATGATTATTAAATAGAGTAATAATAGTATCACGAAAACAGTAGTAATAAATCAGTCGGAAAAGTTCTTAATTTTCAAACGTAAGTATCTTAAAATAAGAGTGGTTCTGTGTAAATGTTCGGGATAAGAAAGAGCGAGAATGATGTCTCATTGAGTGATATAATTGAATGGATAAATGTCGAAAATTGTCTCCAAGATTACATATTATAACCCATTCATATTTTCCTCTTAATATGCACTTAAATTAATGTTTATGCTTCTTTTTTATAAATAATTATAAAAAATAATTTTTATAACTTAATAATGTGTCAAATTATATTAGCATCTATGATAGTAGCTACATACGACAACTTACTATTTTAAAAACCTGTAAGTCTTCCATGTCTTTCTTATACATGATTTGAAGATTAATGAACTTAATAGTAGTGTATATATAAATGGTTTAACATACACTTTAACTAAGATATCAAATCCTTAGTTAGTAATTAGTTTTCCTAATCAAATATTAATTAATGGCTTATGAAGATAAAGTTGAATATTTGAATATATAGGACTCATCAAATTTGTTATGAGTTGACTTGTAGTAATTTTTCTTAGTTCGTCAATGATATACTGAAAATAAAGCAAAAATAATCTTACTCGTGATATTTTTCTTAACTTCCCACAAAGCATTTTGCTATTAACATATAGTATAGATTCCATTTTACTTTATAGTTGTATTTTTTTTTGATTCTAAAAATAATTTGTAAATATCACATAGCAAAAAAAAAAAAAAAAAAAATTGGAGTTATTTCTAAATTAAAAAAGGGAAAAAGAAAACTTACAGCAATGAAAAACATACTTGTAAACGGAGAAAACAATATTAAACTACTTTTAAATGTAACATAAATAATCATTCCTAAAAAATGACTTTGAAAGTACACAAATAATAAATTATTTTAAAACTTTGTTATATTTGTGCAATAGAGTATATTATTAAATTTTTGATAAAATGTTCCTTTTGGGATATAATCAAATCATAAAGATGATATTACTCAAATATACTTAGGTTAAATCTCTTCCCATTTAATAAAATTTATTTGATATTATATATATATATATATATATATATATATAAATATATATCATTTTAGACTTATCATTTAATATTCATAATTTTAAGAGATATATGTGCATAAGGTGACCATTTTGAATAAGTAATTAAAGGTAATATTTTGGTAAGTAAATTTGAATTTCATGGTTAATTAAATCATTATTCTTTTACCTCCTTTGTTTACTGTGTAGATTTCTTGTATTTCTACCTTGCAACATGTGAATTATTTATATATTCTCATTAAACACCCATTTTCCTATAGTATATACTATATAGTGTAGATGGATTATATCGAAAATTCTTGCGATGATGAATTAGTAATTTTGAAGAAATAACTTGAAATGCTTGAAGAATTAGTAATTTTGAAGAAATAACTTGAAATGCTTGAAGAATTAGTAATTTTGAAGAAATAACTTGAAATGCTTGAAGGTATCAGTTACCACGAATAATAATGTAATGGACAGTAATCGTACGGATTTCAATTTTCATCTGGATGTCCAACCAAATGGCATCCAAAATGAAAATAGAACCAGCAAATAGATAACAGAAAAACATACAACCATTTGACATATAAAGAGTAACATATAATGTCATTGTTTAAGCCTTAGTATACTTTTTTCTGGCTGAATCTCTAAAGCCCTTAGAGAAAATCAACCCACTAATTGAACTCCAATAATTCCATAGTGCAACATGCATATGTTTCGAAAGACAGTTCTTATACAACCATGAAAAGAAATAAATTACACTTAGGATGCGTTTGATAAAATTGAAATTTAAAATCTGAATACTGAAAATTAATGAAATACTGAAATCTTAATTTGCTAAATTCATTAACTTGTATCTGTTTCATAATCAGTTGAACTTTAGCATTGAATTGAAATATTTTAATCCGTGTATATTATATAGTTCGATGATAATTTTATTTTTTTATTTTTATAGTCGGTTACTTTTTTAATATTATATTTTTAATACAAATAAATAATTAATTATTAATATAGAGTATGTGTGAAAAGGATATATGCAAGCGTGTGTATTATGTGGGAGAAGAAATATATTGTATGTAAGTGTATGTTTATGTGTGAACAAGTATATGTTTTTGTGTGAGATAGAAGGAATATAGTACATGCAAGTGTATTTCTTATGTGTGAGAGAGAAGGAATATTGTATATACAACAAGTATCTGCTTATGTATATGAGAGAAATATAGTGTGTGCAAGTGTGTATTTATGTATGAAAAATAATGAATATAGTATGTGTAAGTGTATTATATGTGAGAGAGAGAATATAATATATTCACATGTGTATTGTGTGTGAGAGATAATGAAAACGGTGTGTGAAAGTGTGTGTTTATATCTATGAGAGAATGAATATAATATATTCAAATATGTGTTTATATGTGAGACAGAATGACTGGAGTGTGTGTTATCGTGTGTTTATATGTGTGAGAAGGAATATAGTATGTTCAAATATGTATTTATGTGTGAGAAAGAATGAATGTCGTGTGTGCAAGTGTGTGTTTATGTATGAGAGAGAAGGAATACAGTATGTACAAGTATCCGTTATATGTTCGAGAGAATAAAAATAGTGTGCGAAAGTGTGTGTTTATGTCTGTGAGAGAAGAAATATAGTGTATTCAAGAGATATGTGTTTATGTGTGAGAGTGAATGAATATGGTATGTGCAAGTGTGCTTATGTGTGAGAGAGAATGACTATAGTGTGCAAAAGTGTGTGTTTATGAGTATGTTTATATATGTAAAAGAAAAAATGAATGTGAATAAAGAAAAACTGAGTGAGTTTTGCTATATTAGTAAAAAATTCAACAAATTAAGTAATAGACTTTTCACTTAAAATTTTGTATAGAAATTAAGTAGTACTTAATAATGTATTCAAAGATAAGAAAATTTCGTTATCAAATACACTTAATACAAAAAACACTTCATGATTTTAGTTTAAACACTTAATGGAGTTATCAAACACCCCCTTAGTATATTGTCCACACTTTGGTGTAACTCCATTTTATAGCAACACACAACAATTTTCTCCAAACATATATCACTTGTGACTCAAGCATTAGGTGTCATGACCTGAAAAGCTCTAATTGCAAACAGGAGTTCAACCATTTTGTTGCCGTATCTGAGGATAATATACTATCTAGACCAAAATCTTGTGCTATTCCTCCTACTGTCATATAAGTCCCTCGAACTTGAGCGAACTAGGTTTATACGAAAATTTACTATGCAATGATGTGTGTAACATCATAGGTCTATGTATTTCATACTCAAATACTAAAATTATTAATGAGACAAGTGATTCATATTTCCACGGCAGCATATCCAGTCTAGCCGAGCCAATAAATAGTAGAACAAAGTTCAAACCATAATAGAGAAACATTAAAACAAAAGATAAAGGACAACTTCAAATAACAATCTCCACAGTTATGACGATTTCAAAAGACATAATAAAATTAGAATAAAGACAAATTACAAACATTATGTGCAAAGAAATTCTATTTATCACTGTGCTATATTCAAAACAAGAAGTTGAAACTCTTCCTGCAATAAAACATTAGAGTTATAACTCACCAACCACAAAGTGAACTTGGTGGAATTACATTTGCAAAAGTTATTCTGCTTATCCTACCAGCTTAAGAAATTTTGCACAGCTCGATAAAAAAGGATAAGAAAATTTTTTATCAATCAACCGGAGAAACTCAGGTGTTCTCAACCATAACACTACCTCATCTTGAGGTTCATGATCTACTTTTTGATTGGAATAGTTTTAATATTCAACACTACCAATTCAAGATATTTCCAAGAACTAAGAAGATAAATTGGTGGACTCGTATTTCTAGAATTGAAAGAAAGTAGATAAAGGTGAAGAGAACAACAAAGAAAGGAAGTTAATTAAAAAAACTGACCATAAATGGTCCTATGGTATCTGTGCTAAATAAAGGCACGAGAACAGTAAGACATTTAGGTTCTTAATTCTAAAAAGAAAAGAATAATAGAATTTTGGCTATTCCTGCTATTTTTTGAGTTTTTTTCTCTCATTCTTCTTTTATTTTCTTTGGGACGACCATGCATGGAATCTCTCAGCTTTGCGATGACCATGCGCGGAGTCTCCCAGATTTGGACATCTCTTCAGCAGCCGATTTGGAAGTAATCAAAGACGGTGCTGAACAAGGGAATTTCTTTGCTACCTAGTCAAGAAGAGGATGAACTAGTTAGACCCCAAACCCCAATGGACAATTTTCTATTTCATCTTGCATTTGCACGAATGCAGATTCTACTCTTCTTTGGTCTAGAAAGATGATCTGGGATGCAAGAATTCCACTGAAGATCTCTATCTTTATGTGGAAACTCCTCAATTCACAACACCCCACTGATGATGTTTCATGTAAGATTGGTTTTTGTTTGGCCTCACAGTGTGGTATGTGTAGCAATCAGGAAACTTTGAGCCATATTTTTGTCAGTTGTGGAATGGCTAGAGAGGTGTGGATCTTTTTTGAGTGGCTCTTTGAAATTCGGAATTATTATGGAGATTCTTTGTATCTTTACTTGCACTCCTGGCAGTCAAACTGCTCTCATTCTATCCATATTGTTGTTCTTCACAAAATTCTCCCTTCTTTTGTTTGTTGGCATTTGTGGAAAATGCAAAATTTGGTTAAATATAAAGGTAAATCAATATCTGCCTTTCCTAAGTATATAATTGCTAATATTGTGGATGATTTGAGGCTAGTTGTTCAAGCTTTTCCATTGGATATGGCTGGTTGACATCTGGTTAATCCCTTAATCCCTTCTACAGTTATTGCCAAGTCCAAGCAAGTCCACATATTAAATTGGAATCAACCAAGCCAAGTGTGGGTTAAGATAAACACGGATGGCTCTTCAAAGTCCAATCAATCTTCCTTATCTAGTGGAGGCATTTTACGTGACCATGAAGACAACATCATTTTAGGTTATTCCCACTACTATGGTTTGTGTAGTGTGCTCGCAGCCGTGGCCCAAGCCCTATTAGAAAGCATACAGCTTTGTCCAAAGAAAAATCTGGACTTGATTGAAGTTTAAGTTGATTCTCTAATATTGTATAAAAGCATATTAGAGATTATAGAAACTCCTTAGCACATTGATGCAGCTTTCCAAAAGATTAAGGCTCTTCTTGGTACAAGACATCATAAGATTGCACACATCTATCGTGAATGTAATCGATAGACAGATCAGTCAGCGGCCGATTTCCTTGCTAAGCTAGCTCAAACTCATTTATATTTCCAAGTGTATGAAGTTGCCTCAATTCCAAATAGAGTACAAGGAATATCTCGATTGGATAGTATAGGTCTTAGCTATTTTAGAATTTGCTAGATGTAATATTTTCTAGATTGTTACTTCTTTGGATTTATCTCTTATTGCTGGAGGTTTAGGCTTTATGTCCCTTTCTTTGTAATCTTTTTGCAATCTTATTAATAAAATTCTAGGAGCGGCGCCCCCTCACCAAGGTACTAGTGGTTAGCTAATAAAAAAAAAGAAAAAGAAAAGTACTATAGAGGTATAATTGGTACTTTATTTTATTTAACTGCTAGTAGGCCGGATATTATGTTTGTCGTATGCTTATGTGCTCATTTTCAATCTTGCCCTAAAGAATCACCTTTAATTGTGGGTAAAAGAATTTTTAGATATTTAAAAGGTACTATTGACTATGGCTTATGGTATCCCAAATCCACTAGCTTTGAATTGCCTGTAGGATACTCGGATGCCGATTTTGCTGGTTGTAGAATAGATGGAAAAATATCAATGGTATGTGTATTTTTCTTAGAAATTGCTTGGTTTCTTGGTTTACTAAAAACCAAAATTCAATTTCTTTGTTAACGGCAGAAGCAAAGTATATAGCCGCCGGCAGTTGTTGTACTCAACTTCTTTAGATGAAACATACTTTGAATGATTTTGGTTTGGATTTTGGATGTGTACCTATTAAGTGTGACAATACCAGCGCCATTAATCTTACAAAAATCCAATTCAACATTCTATGACAAAGCACATTGACATTAAGCACTATTTTATAAAAGATCTTGTTTGCAATGATTATGTATGCACTAATGATTAATTATCTGATATTTTCACTAAAACTTTGCTTTGGATCGTTTTGAATTTCTTAGAACAAATTTAGGAATCTTTAATTTCAAAACTGCATTTTGTTTATTTTAGTACATTCGGATGGTCATATTCGTCCGAAAAGTGAACTTTTCTTCGTTGTATTCTTTGACATCAATTCTGACGCTCATCAATGTCTGAAACGTTAGTTTTTGTTTCTGGATCTTGTCTAGACGTGTATTTTTTTTCGATTGGTTTAGACGCTCAACAAATCCTTCCTGATAACCATTCATCCTTATTGGATGCTCGTTCGGATACACTCTCATCGTTCGGCCATTCGAATGATACTTATATGCTTTAATAGCCCAATCTGTTTTCATTTTGGACATTCGTCACCCTCCAAACTCAGCTCTCTAGCGAAAATTAGGAAATTGATACTCTTCTCATTTCAGCCTCAATTCCTATTGGTCCCAAAGCAACCTAAGAGGAGGGGTGAATTAGGTTTCTAAAAAAAATACTTTTAGAAAGATTAATCTTATTAAGATTTTTCAAATAATAATTGATATAATAGAAAAAATGAAACAGTGAAGTAAGAAAGAGAGGAAATTAAACAGCCAATACTTCCAAGCTAACAGCTTGAAGTATCAAATCACTAGAATGCTTCACACACTTGGTGAGCCAATAATCTTTACAAAGTAGGAAAATTCTTGCTCACACTAAAACTCTTATAGTTGAGCCAAGAATTTTACTCATAACCCCACTTTCGTATAAGATTATTACTCCACTTAAAATTGAATTACACTCTAAACTATGCACTAATACAATAATGCACTATAGCCAATTTGTACTAAAATTGCTCTTAGCTCTATACTTGTATTCAATGTCTTAGACACATCCTTACTGAATATCAAACCAGTCAACTCTTATAGGAGCAATTAATGGTGGTTGTAACTAAGAGACAGCCTAATCTAGATGTGTGCACAGGTCCTAGTTATTTCGGAAATCCGAAATCGCCATCAACTACTTTTTGTCCATTTCAGCGTCCGATCTCCATGCAGTTGGTGAAGAATTTCTTTCGGACGTCCGTGCATGCGTCCATTCCATCGTCCGAACCGATCTTCGGACTGTCATGTTAGTCCAAAGGAGACTTCGTTCGGACAGTTGTATTCGTCCGTTGGAGAAGCAGTAAGATCTTTACTTTCTGCTTGTTGGTCGGATAGTGGAATGCGACCGAGAAGTTTGACATAGTTCGGATGGTGCAATGCATCTGAACACCCTGTCTCTAGCAAAACAAGTAACAGACCTGCAAAACTTGTTTACAAAATTAAGTGTGCTATGTCATCATCAAAATAAGGTTTGGAAATTTTCAATCTCTCCCTTTTTTGATGACAAACATTCATGGAATAATTATGTAAAATCAATCAGATATGAGTGATGACCAATCATTTTGTAATATTTACTATTCCCCCTTTTGACATCATCAAACAAAGCTCTCCCTGAGAACGTGCAAATATTCAACACAACATGCAAATTCATAAAAAGGATACGGCCCAAATATTCAACAGGAGAAAACCCAAATATTCAATAGGACTAGTTCAAAGTAATACATAAAATGGAAAATCTGAGAGCAATTCTAACTAAGCAAAGGAAAAAAATAACAGAGAAATGCCAAAAAATAGATTACATTAAAGGAACTAATTCGAGTCGTTTTTCTTCTTGGAGCGCTTTTCGATCTTTCGGCGTTTGGATGGAGCATCATCATCAGTAGCCTCACTATCTTCATCTTCTTTAGTACGGCATTGCATGATGAAATTGAACGTGTCATCAACATCCTCATTGTCACCTTCATCTTCATTGGCAGCACCTTGATTATTTGCGTCCTCTTCGTCGTCCTCAGGAACATCCCCATCTTCAGCATTGTCATCACTACCGTAGAGGAGTCGAGTGGATATTGTGATTGAATGTTGACAAATTGAACTTGAGCCGAAGCAGACATGCCTAGGCTACGTGCCTCTTGGAGAATCACCCGATGAGTTTCAAGTCGCTTTAACTTACGATTAGTGCGACGTTGAAAGGAACTTACTTGAGTGCTCAAGGAAGTGAGAAGGCTATAGATTTGAGAAAGTAAGAGTTCAGAGGAAGATGTATGAGGATCATGGAAAGATGTATGAGGATCATGGAATGGTGGAGAAGTTTGAGAAGGAGGAGAATGTAGAATTGCCAAACCAGAGGCAGAGGCTTGGGATTTTGAACGTTCAATATCAAAAGTTACCTTAGTTAACCATTGATCATTGAAAAAACAGAGGCCTTTTCGTTCAATATAAGATTTGTTGAAATAAGGGAGAAATTTTTTGTTGCCGTTGAAAGGGACATCAAGGAAATCAAAAACTTTGGTGGGAAATTTTCCAAAAAAAATGTTTCTTCGGGTATCAGTCTTGAAGAGTACCCACAGGGAGTAGAAGAGATACCCAAAGTCAAGAGGATTGCCCTTGAAAACACAAAGAATAAGTAAAGCTGCATTTTTTCGTGTTCAGTGCTATGCCCATCAGTTGGTAACAGCAAATTCGTGACAAGAGTGTACAGAGTGTTTAGTTCAGGAGTTAGCAATGTGGTTTTGGCTTCTAAGATCTATTTGAAATTGATGTTAAAAATAACTCTGACCTCATCAATGTCAAATTGAGTACCAATGGCAGGCCATTCAAATATCTAAAGAAAAGAAATAAGAGAAATCATTTGGATTTGAGACTTCACATTCAATAATAGTGTCGATGATGTTGGAGAAAATCTCAAGATTGGTGCTATTTACACGAGAAATTAATGTGCAAATAGTGGGGCCTTTCCACATCTGGCTGTGAATTGAAGCACCATGTCATGATACACGGGTAAATCAATATGCACTAGGTGACCCCAATTTTATTTTTCAAAGCATGATTTGACAATGGAAAGATTATATTCATCAAAAAGACTCTGAGAAGTAGGACGTTGAACAATTATAGACTTGCTCAGAAGAGATGTATACCGTTCGGATGCCTTGGCATCGATGAATTTTGGTAAGGTTGAATTTGAGGAGACTTGAGGATTAGTAGACGATTCCCCACGCACCGGAGCTTTCTCTTTTGTTTTTCGTCCACGAGTTGCTGTAGAAGAACCTCCACGGGATTTAAACATTGTGAATGAAAGGAAGAAAGAGGAGAAAAAAATATAATTGCAAATTTTGAAAGGTTGGTGGAAATTTGATGAAATGAGATGGTAGATGGGTGGAATTAGGTACAATAATGGGATGAATACCTTGGAAATGACAATTTTTTCAAACAATTTGTAGAGGGAAAGAAGGATTTCTGGAGGAGATGAACACTGTATAAAGTCTCTTATTCCAATAGATGGTATATCGAGCAGGTTTGCATGAATGTCCATTAATTGGGGAAAATTAACTGTTTTAATCGAACAAGGAGACCGTTCGGACAGTCGAACAATTGGTAAGTGTCTGATGAAGCGTCCGAAAGCTGATGAACGGACAGTCGATGGAAGAGCCAGTGCGTCCGATGTTCTTTCGAACGATGGTAAGCGTCCGGAAGAATTCCAGAGAATAAGTGAAGAAATTGAATAGCATTCCGAAGATTATAAGCGTCCGAGATAGAGAGGAGATTTTTGAACGATAGAGAGCGTCCGAAAGATAGTGTTGTTTGTACGAGCGAGTGCGTCCGAATAAAGAGATTATGCCAAAATGATCTGTAAAAAGAATTAATCGCCTAACATTTTCTGAGAGATTCAAAGCGATCTAGAGCCAAGAGTTTTGTAAAAATATCAACCAGTTGATCTGAAGTAGGCACGAAATCAACACGAATTTCTTTTTTACAAACAAGATCTCTAATAAAATGATGCTTAACATCAATGTGTTTGGTTCTAGAGTGCATAATAAGATTTTTTGTGAGACTAATTGCACTAGTGTTGTCACACTTTATAGGCACACAATCAAAAAACAACACCAAAATCTTTCACAGTATGTTTCATCCAAAGAAGTTGAGCACAATAATTTCCAGCAGCAATGTATTCGGCTTCAACCATAGAAAGAGAAATAGAATTTTGTTTTTTGCTAAACAAGACACAAGACAATTTCTCAGGAAATGAAACATACCACTGATACTTTTTCTATCAAATTTACACCCTGTGCTGTATACGTCAGAATAACTAATTAAATCAAATGTAGAGGATTTTGGATACCACAAACCAAAATTCATTGTACCCTTGACAGATATCTAAAAATTCTTTTTACAACTATCAAATGCGATTCTTTGGGGCAAGATTGAAATTTAGCACATAAACAAACAGCAACATAATATCTGGTCTACTACCTGTTAAGTAAAGTAGGTTTCTGATCATACCACTATAGTGTTTTTCATCAACACCATTACCTCCTTCGTCTTTATCAAGTTTGGTTGAAGTGCATATAGGCGTACCAACTTGTTTGCAGTCTTCCATTCCAAATCGTTTGCGTAGCTCCTTAGTATATTTGATTTGTGTAATAAACGTTCCTTCCTTTGTTTGGTGGACTTGTAGTCCGAAGAAAAATTATAACTTGCTCATCATACTCATCTCAAACTCTTTTTGAATTAAATGTGAAAAGTCCTTGCACAAACTTTCATTAGTTTCTCCAAAAATAATATCATCAGCACAAATTTGAACAATTAACAACCCATTTAAATCTATTTTTGTAAAAAGAGTGGTGTAAACTACACCTCTTTTAAGATCCATTTCTGGTTTGGATCAATCAAAAAACCACTTAATCTTTCATACCAAGCTCTTGGAGCTTGTTTCAAACACATATAAAACTTTAGAGAGTCTGAAAACATGATTTGGAAGATTTTTATTTTCGAAGCCCGGAGGTTGTTCACTAAAAACTTCTTGATCGATAAAACCATTTAAAAATGTGCTTTTGACATCCATTTGAAATAATTTGAAATCATTGAAACATGCAAATGCGATAAACATGCGAATGGATTCTAATCTAGCCACGGGTGCAAAGATTTCATCAAAGTCAATACCTTCTTCTTGAGCATAACCTTTTGCAACAAGTCTATCTTTATTTCTTATGATTTCACCTTTGTCATTTAAGTTGTTTCTAAAAACCCATTTTGTTCCAATTACCGGATGAGAAGATAGTCTTTTAACCAAGGTCCATACGTTATTTTTCTCAAATTGACTAAGTTAATCTTGCATGGCATTAACCCAAGATTCATCCTTCAAAGCCACATCTACATGTTTAGGAACGGATCAACGTGAGAAAGTAATGCACAATTACTATTCAAAGATCTATGATACACATCTAGATGTGTATCGGATAGATCACCTATGATTAAATCTTGAGGGTGACTGTAGACGAATCTCCAAACTTTCGGAAGATCTTTTGGAGTATCCTTGTTCTTTTCTTTTTCATCATCTATTTGATGGTCATTGACATAATTGCTTGATGTGATCTCTTGATGATCTTCATGAATAGTGAGTTTTTTGAGCTCCTTTAGAATACCTACATCTTCATCTTCACACAAATTCTTTGAGATAACATCATTAGTTTCATCAAATGTAACATGCACAACTTCTTCAATCAAGAGCATTCTTCTATTGTAAACTTGATATGCTTTCTTGTCACTAGAATATCCTAGAAAAATTCCTTCATCGATTTTTTGTCAAATTTTCCAAGGTTTTCTTTGATTTTTAAAATAAAACATTTGCAACCGAAAACTTTGAAGTAGCTCACAATGGGTTTTTTACAAAAAATGCAGTTCATAAGGAGTTTTGTTTAAAATGGATCTAAATAAAACTCGATTCATGACATAACAAACCGTGTTAACAGCTTCGGCTCAAAAGTATTGTGGTAAGTCGCATTCACTAATCATAATTCTAGCAGTTTCTTGAAGAGTCCTATTTTCTCTTTCAACAACACCATTTTGTTGAGGAACTTAACAACCGAAAATTCATGAAAAATACCGTTGTGATCACAAAAATCGGGAAAACCTCCATATTTAAATTCGGCACCATTGTCACTCCTTAAACGAATGATTTTTAAATTCAATAAATTTTGAATTTTGAAAAACAATTGTACAAATTTTTCAAAAGCCTCATTTTTGTGAACAAGAAATAATACCCAATTGTACCTAGAATAGTCATCTACAATCACAAAGGCATATTTGCAACCACCAAGACTAGCATGTTGAGTAGGTCCAAATAAGTCTAAATGCAACAATTCTAAAGGTTTATGAGTGGACACAAAATTCTTTGGTTGCTAAAAGAAAATTTGGCTTGTTTACCAAATTGGCATGCATCGCAAATTTTATTTTTCAAAAATTTTAGTTTTGGCAAACCTCTTACCAAATCCTTCTTAGCTAGTTTTTCAATCAAACCTATGTTAAAATGACAAAATCTTCTATGCCAAAGCCAAGGATCATCTATGGAAGTGGTAAGACATTTTACATTGCTATTGCTAATTTTATCAAGATGAATCACATAAACATCATTGTGCCAAGTGCCCTTGAATAAACCAACATGATTTTTATCAAGGATAAGACATTCATGCTTGGTAAAAAATACATATAAATTTTTATCACAAAGTTGACTTACACTTAATAAATTGTAGTTCAAATTATCAACAAGAAGCACATTTTTAATCAAGGTTTCACTATTTTTACCTACATCACCAATGGGATTGATTTTGCTTTATTGTTATCTCCAAATGTGACTTTTCCACTGTTTTTGGATATGAGATTTGTGAAGAGAGAAGCATCACCCTAGGTCATGTGCCTTGGACATCCACTATCTATGAACCACTTAACATTGTTTGTGATGTTAAGTACCTACACAATAAATCAATTGATAAATTTTGGTACCCACATTTTCTTGGGTGCATTTGAGTTAGTGAAATTGCTATCAATCCATGCGACTTTCATTCCAAGTTTTTCATTCTTCTTGACATAACACATATTCTTAACATGTCCATGTTGTTGGCAATATCTACAAATAGTATTTTTATTTCCATATAAAGATGATTTTGATTTTACAAAACATAAGTCATCCCTTCTAAACATGATAAAATTTTTGTTGATTAATACATTTCTATTTCTTTTCAAATCTACAACATTTTCTTTCTTTCTAGTCAAGAGAACATCCAAATCATCCAATCTTTTCATCAAGGAGGCTTGTTCTTCCTTGACCTATGATCTCACATGCATTCTTTTCTTCAAGTCACAATTTTCTTGTGATAGCCTATTATTTTCATTCACAAGTTTAGAGTTAACTTGTTGCATTCAATAGAGCATTTGATTTCTTTACTAACTCCTTATTTCTAGCATAAGATTCCTTTAAGCTATCATGCAATTTCAAAATGAAATCTTCAAGATCACTTTTATCATTTTCATCATTAGAGTCATAGTTAGAATTTACCTCATCATCTCCAATGGCCATAAAGGCCATTTGTGCCGACTCCATTTCTTCTTCGACTTCTCCTTCAGAGTTGCAATCATCCCATGTGATTTGAAAGTTATTGAATCTAGGTTTTCTTCCTTCCTTCCTTCTTTTCCTTGGAAGAGCGCTCATTTGCAAAGTATCCGAGTTGACCGCATTCAAAACATTTTTCGTTTTGCTTCTTCATTTCAAGCCTTATCTTTCCTTTGAAATTATTTGAATTTGTAGCTCCACCTCTTCTCATTCTTTGTTTGTTGATGTAATGTTTAAGAAATTCAAGATCTCCTTCATCAAGATCTTCATCTTCTAGATTGATGGAGCTATTTTCCTCCTCTTCTTGAGAGGTCTTTAGAGCAATGCTCCTTCTTGGCCTTGCTTCTTCATCATCCACCACTTTGGCCTTCAACTTCAATTCATAAGATGTAAGAGAATTGATTAGCGATTCAATAGGCATTGAATTTAAATTCTTGGCTTCCTCTATAGCAATTGTTTTGGCATCCCATTCTTTGGATAGAGAATTTAGGATTTTTCTATTTTTTTTTCACCCAAAGATTCTCCTTACCCAAGGCTTCAAGATCCTTAATGATGTCATTGAACCTACAATACATTTTGTCAATATTTTCATGTGGTTCCATCTTTAAGGACTCATACTTGGCAACAAATAAGGATTTCTTTTGCTCACGAACATCGTCGCTCCTTTCATGGATTTCCTTCAATTTATCCCAGATTTCTTTAGCAGAAATGCATCCCTTCACGCGAGTTGATTCATTCGCATCCAAGGCATTATATAGCACATTAATGGCTTTTGCATTTAACGTCAAGTTTGCCTTGTCTTGTGGAATGAGCTCATCCCTTGTCTTTTCTCTTCTTCTATTTGTGTGATCATCAATGATAGTAGCTTCAAAAGGACCTTCATTGACAACATACCACAAGTCAATATACAATAGATTGCAAAAATATTTTCATTCTATCTCTCCAACTAATAAAATTTGTCCCATTAAACATAGGAGGTCTAGCAATGGATGTGTCTCAAAAAATAGAGCATTGTGTGGTTGCCATAATAGTTCTTTTCTGAAAAGCAATTTAAGCAATAAAATGAGACCAAGCTCTGATACCAATTGTTGGTCCCAAAGCAACCTAAGAGGAGGGGTGAATTAGGTTTCTAAAAATATACTTTTATAAAGATTAATCTTATTAAGATTTTTTAAATAATAATTGATATAATAGAAACAATGAAACAGTGAAGTAAGAAAGAGAGGAAATTAAATAGCCAATACTTCCAAGCTAACAAGCTTGAAGTATCAAATCACTAGAATGCTTCACACACTTGGTGAGCCAATAATCTTTACAAAGTAGGAAAATTCTTGCTCACACTAAAACTCTTATAGTTGAGGCAAGATGTGTACTCATAACCTCACTTTCGTATAAGATTATTACTCCACTTAAAATTGAATTACACTCTAAACTATACACTAATACAATAATGCACTATAGCCAATTTGTACTAAAATTGCTCTTTTCTAAGATTTGTATTCAATGTATTAGATGATTTTTACAGAATATCAAACCAGTTATTTATAGGAGCAATTAATGGTAGTTGCAACTACTTCCCAAAGGCTAAATAATAAATACACAAAAAGTAGTTGTTGGGTTTTCGGACATCCGAGATAAGTAGGATGCGTCCGATACAGAGTCCGATCTGTGCAGTAAGAGACAGGTTCGATCTAACGTCCGTGCATGCATCCATTCCATCGTCCAAATGGATTTTTAGACGGTCATGTTCTTCCAAATGAGACTTCGTTCGAACAGTTGTGTGCCTCCGTTGGTGAAGCAGTAAGATCCTTGCTTTCTGGCTGTTGGTTCGAACGGTGGAATGTGTCCGAGAAGCTTGACATAGTTCGGACGGTGCAATGCGTTCGAACACCCTGTCTCCAGTAAAACAAGTAACAGACCTGCAAAACTTGTTTACAGAGTTAAGTGCTTGTGTCATCATCAAAATAAGGTTTGGAAAACATCAATTCCTTCTACTCCAATCTAAATCAAACACCTCTAAATCAAGTTTCGCCATATTCTTAAGCCTTCTAAACATATTTCTCATTTCTTAAACACTCTCTCACTTCGATTAATCTTAGGTGCTTACTTTTACACTTTTCTCCAAACCATTTAATCCAAACTCAAATGGCTCATTCTCTTAGAAGATCTACTATAGGGGCAAGAACTAAACAATCCAAAAGGAAACAACTAGCCAAAGGACAAACATCAAAACTCAAATCATCATCTCAAGGGGCAACTCATCCAATCTGTCCCAGCACATTACCGCCAAAATTCTTTGATACCAAAGCTTCTGATATCCAGAGTATACTACTCTTTTTAGTAAATCTATCATTTATTTGACTAGTAGCTAGAGGTTTATTTGATGAATTAAATTGACTTTTATTAAAGAATGTTTTGAAAAACAAAATTGGCATCATTTATTTTTTATTTACAAGGGCATCAAGCTTGATATTTGTTTTACCTACTTTTTTATACATTTTCGCAGTATAAGAGACAGGTATACTTGTATAGATCCCTTTTAAATGTTAAATAATCTTTTACCCTTTTAAATATTTTCTAAAAATTTTTGTATAATTTTACAATTCATTCTCAAAAGTTATTAAAACTTACCCAAAGAATTTGATTCATTTATTCTTTATCCTCCAAACTCTAACGCAAAAAGCTTTCCAAATTCCTGAAACAAATAGTTTGAAAATTTCAAATTGGTGACGGTTAAATATCCCTGATATCGAGATTAATGCACATCTAGATGTGTATAAGAGACAGTTTAACCTGGATATATGTGATCTTATTTTCGACTCTTTTGTGACTAATTTGAGAATTTTTGCCCAAAAGAATCCCTTACGCTAATGGTATAACACTCTGGTTTAGGTGATTCGAGATTAGAGTTTTTGCATTAGATCATGTTTTGGCCTAGTATTGACACTAAATTTGACATTAATATTTATAATTGTTTATAAATTATATAGGAGCATCAATTGTTAAAAAAATTTTAAAATTAATTTTTAACAGGCTGCAAAACCAAAACTACCTTGCTCAGTCTCAAGCTTAATATTTTGTGTACATTGGCCACAAAACAAATTTACCAACCAATCACCATAGGAGGTTGGTTTTTATGAGCCGGGCAATTTGTCTTGTGATGCTGTGTTTGAGTTGTATTGTACTTGTATATGAATGTGATTTTTTATTGTGTGTACGAGGGCGTAAGCTTGATTTTAGTTATTTGTTTTATGCCTTATGGGAATCACTTCTCAAGGTCACTCGAAAAGAATTCCATCCTTTGGCAAATTTCTAAGCAGAATTTTTGAACATTTTTCTATTCCCTCTGAGAGTAAACAACAATTCCCACCATTTTTCACAAAAGAATACATTGAAAAGAAAGGCCTTAGGTTTTATAAAACTCAGTGGTTTACAAAAAGTATATTTTGTTGAAAAATCTAAATAAGAGGCCTTTACTTTTGGTCAAGCACCTCCTTCTCCACGGTCCAATCCCACCTCTTCTACACAATGTCTTCATTCACATCCTATCTCCTCAATTACACAATCTCTATCCCAAATTGTGGATCTCATTGGTTTCCTTACTGCTCAAATGACAAAATTCCAATGGCTGTAACCACACGTAAATTAAAGCACTTAAAAACTAAGAAAGATCTTCTTCAAAAAGGACTCGCTTTTGGCATGTCTGCTTTTGCCCAAGCACAATTCGCAAGTATTAAGGCTCAATGTCATCTTGATTATTCTTTTGAGAGTGAGAGTGATACGAATGAATACCTTGAACCGATACTGATATGGATCATCAAGTTCACGAGGAACCTGAAGGACAGGCCAATGATGATCCTACTCAACCCAATGTCCTACCACCAGGTCCAAAATATCCTTTAGCTCAAGCTCAAAATATGAATGATGATCATAAGGATAATGATGTTGATGCAGCCTATGATTTCATCATGCAGCCAAGAGCCACCTCAAATCCCACTCTTGAAGATCCACCTACCTCAAATCATGATGACCAAGATAGTGAGTATACAGAGGATGATGTTCCGGTTGTTTGCAAGGTTTTCTCACACAAACGCAAACGTGAACGTCACTCTAAGAAAAGGAATGACAACAATTCTTAGACTTAGGCACTAGTTCTCTATTTTGTAGTCTCTTTTATCTTGATCCATTAACTTTTCTTATATTTTCATGTAGTTGTTGATTTTGTTCTACTTGGAGCATGATTTATTGGTTAAGGGGGAGCTCCGATTCCAGGAGAGTCTCTTTTTGTTTGTTTTGATGATGTCAAAAATGGGAGAATGGTAATATTGGTGATATATGACTAATTAGTTGTGATGTTATATTGGTGATAGATGACTGATTGATTGTGATGTTTTGCTAATATTGTGGTATTGATTTATGGTTTGAGCACAATGGTGATATAATTTGTCTTGTAATTCTTTGTTTGAGCTCCTTGATTTGTCATAATAAAAAAATGAGAGATGGTCAATCTTAATCCTAGTTTTAATGATGACCAATCAATTTGATGGTTTAAATTGAGTTTGCAGGAGATTTTTAAGTTGTAGGTAGTTTGAACGCTTATGATCATTTGAAGGAACAAGCATAGGACGCATGGGAGCGTCTAAAAATATGACCAGAAAGTGCTTAAAGAAAATCACTTCTTTCGAACAAAAATGATTGATCGAAGGATAAAGTTTTGGACACAAAAGAACGTCTGAACGTCACCAGAGAGCACAAAAATAATCACATTCTCAGCGGATGTATTCGATTGTCTGAAGGATAGTATTTTGGACACATTAAATAAGTGTCCGAAGAAGTAACAACCCTGTTCCAAGACATTTAGTTTCAGATAAAGAATAACGTTCGAACAACCAAATGAAAAAGTCCAGAACTAATCAAATATCGAACGCAGTACCGAATGTATGATTGGACATCTAAACAAAGGCAAGATTAAAGTTCTATCAAGCATTTAGATGGACTATCAGACGGAGAAATTTAGGATCAGACGTCCGAACTATCTAACAGCTAGTTTTTCAACATTTAATGCATAGCCGTTAGAGAGTAGCTGGAGGACCTTTCTTGTGCAGCTATAAATACAGTCTGAAATAAATGTATCAGCTTCCATAATTAATATAAGCATCTACCAAAGCTATTTTAGTAAAAGTAGGCTCTCAATAGTGCTATATTAGTGGAATTACATAGTGTAAAAGTAAGTACTCTTCAAGTATAAAGAGTGGAGAGATAACTATTGTACAAAAGTGAGATTGTATGTAAAACTGTTGGCTCAACTAAAAGTATTTAGTTCCCTGTGAGTAAGAGTTATCCTACTTGGTGTACAAGAAGGTTATTGTCTCACCTAAATTGAAAAAACACAGAGTAGTGGAATTGTTTTCTAAACTTGTAAAACTTGAGAGTTTGGTTTGATATTTCCAATCTCAAAACTTGTCTTTTATTTTCATTTACTTGTGTATTTATTGTTTTGATCATTCATTACATTGCATCCATTATACTAGAAGTTTTATTGATCATAAGTATAAGAGAATTTTATTCAACCTAATTCATCCATTATTAGGTTGCTTTTGGGCCAACAAGAGTATGAACTAATTTGGTTTCTTATTGATCACAAAGATCAATTTTGTCCATTTTCTTTAAAAAAATTAACTAATTTAAGACTTGTGACGAAAGTTCAAGACAAACTAACGAAACTATTAATATCTAAGAAGCCACAAGATCATCACGTAGTTTGCTTCGTTAGTTTGTTCATAATTTTCGTCACATGCCTTAAATTGGATAATTTTTTTAAAGATGAGAGATAACTATACTAAATTGGCTTGTTATGATAATTAAGAGACCAAATTAGCTTGTTGTGATAGATAAGAGACCAAATTGTTCGATACTCTAAAATTAAGTGACTAAATTATTCTTTTTCGCTATTAAATATTGATTGGTTTATCTCATTTTTGGTTAGTTAAAATATTGCTTTATAATAAGACACGATTATTTATCAAATCTACTTGAAGATATAAGAAACAAAAACATGTGAATTTAATTAAATTATCACTTTTTTCCCCGTTTTCCCCTCAATATAAATGAAGACTAGCTTTTTATACCTAAAAATACCACACACACACAAAAAGTGAAGAAACATATTTTATAATTCTATAATATACTTTAAGTTTTGACTCCACCAACAATTTACAAGTAATGCATTAATGAATTCTTATTTATTTAGAAAAATTAAAATAATTTTATAAAGAAAATAAACTTTATAAATCTAGGCAAAATCTAATTTATTTGACATTGTTATTTGATTTATGAGATTTGTCATAAATGTTTCTATCTTATTTTACATGGCAAAAGTATTATCCAACAAAGAGTTCACAAGTTAAGATTGATACTAGTACATTCTAATAAGCCAAGCCAACCTAATTTTTATGACATACCTTAAATTTTTGAAACTTGAATAATATTACTAAAGGAATGATAGTTTATATGCGAACCGATTTATTTTGAAATTGAGTTTAGTTAATATTTAATAATTTTGTTTAGAAAGTTAGTCGGTATCTTGCTACGATTTTTGTACTACTTCGAGGTAAGTGGATACTAACCCCTTGTAATTTTGAAAATATTTTGTCTAAATATTATTTTTGACAACATATTCTTTTAGTTATTAAATTTGGACCTTACATGGATACTTGAATTGTTTTCAATTATAAATTTATATAAGTGGCATTATTTTGAACTTTGTATGTGTATGTGCTTGGAATATTTGATCGGTAATTAATAACGAACCAAGACTCTTAAAATAATCATGAATAAAATATCGGTAGGAATTATAGTTCTATATTTTTTGAACTCTTAGATAAGATAACTTCTGGTTTAAGATGGTTTTCACAAGACCCCTAGCAACCTTTTCTAGTGGGGTCTCTTAGTACTACGATGAGTACTCAGTAAACCGAGGATAGTGTGTTTGTTTTATGAATCAATAATGAACCATGATATGAATTTTGAACTCTGATTATAGATTTTGATTCTGATATTTTGATTCCTAATTTTCAACCTCCGATTATGAATTCTGATTCTTGTATCTTGAGTCCGATTTTGAACTTTTGATATCAATGAAATCTATTTTGTAAATCTTTGATATAATTCCACTTGTCATAAATATGTACGTTTTGTATTTAGAAAGATATTTTGAAAAGAAACCTTTGTCATTATGTGAAATAAGATTTTGCTTTGATATCGAATAAAAACTTTTTGAAAAATTTTTGTATGATTGTGTGTTAAAACTTTGAAATATATATATATATAAGGCACACACACATATAACTTGTTTGGTCCAACAAAGGTGGTGTTAGCTACTTGCTGAATGATTTGTCGCTCAACCCATAATATTAATATTTTTGCCTGATATAATCATATATTCGATTAAGGGTTTTGATCAACAATTGAAAGTTATTTTGAGCCTAGTATTCTTGGGATAAGGTAAGGGCACAGTAGTCATGGGACCTCAGGAGCATGGCGTGACAAAGTGTTATCATAGCAAGGTTTAGAATCTACGGGGCAACTGTTGAGGATTAGAGTTGAGATTAAATATTACTTTTATGAGTTTGAATATTTTTAAATTAATACTAATTAGACGTGTATCGTATTTAGTTTGATAAAAGAAATGAGACGAAGGTATTAAGGATAAGAGAAACTAATTAAAGATATTTAGAATTTAAGGACAATTGTGAAGAAGGTTAGATGAACTTCAAGGAGTAGATATCTGTTGTTAGAGCCTACTTTAAGTCGATTTTTATTGGGTCAAATTCAGTTAAGATAGGGATTTGAAGTACTCCGTGGGAAGAAAATGAAGAATTGAAATTAAGATGGAAAACAAGTGTATTAATTTAGTTTTGACACCTAATTTGTCAAAGTGCGTAATATATTTCAAGTATCACAACTATAGAAGTATGTACCTAATTTGAGTTATGTGATCAAGTTTATTTCATTGGAGAATTCATATAAAAGGGTCACCACTAAATATTATAAAATACAGGGACAAAAAGTTCAAAGAAGATAGATTTCACATGTAAGGTTCAATTGAACTAGTCAAAATATAGGAGAAGGGATAGGGAAACAAGAAGAAGATATATACATGAGAAACATATTCCCATTGATCAAGGTGTGCAAGTTTCAAGGATGAAACTTTTTGTAAGAAGGGTAGAATGTAAACTATCATATTTTTTTAAAACAAATATAATAATAATACTAATATTTGACAATATCTAGTATACTATGAATTTTATTTGGACTTGAATTACTTGTTATTATGCTAGACAAAATTTGTTATGTAGTTTGTTCACATGGGAAGACTTAATTCGTGTCAATCCCAATTTTTCTATTCGTCTTGTATTATCTAATTTGGACCAACCTTATGTCTAAAAATATTTTTCATTCTACGTACAAATCTTTTGCTAATTATTTTAATTTTTGTAATTAATTTTAGGCTAAATTTTCAGCCAACTTAAGTTACCCAATAATGGTAAGATTCAAATTAAAACTTAGCAAACTTATAGGAGTTAAAGTTATAAAACTTTTGGGAATTAAAATATATATAAATAGGGAACTTCATAAGGTTATATAGTTACTTTTGTTGGCTGGAATTTTATGTTTTGGAGAGTGGAGTTTTCGTGCACACTAGGAGTTCGTAGTTTATCAAATTTGACATAATTTTCTAAGAAAAGTTTTCAATTATTCTGTTTTCTTTTATATATATTTTTGTGTATATAGAATATCAAGTCTGAACTTGTGTTTTTCCGTTAACTATTATACATCGATAGACTGATTTTGATAAATTTAATTTTTTGTTAAAGTTGAGGTTAAATTCAAAGTATAAGAATTTATTTATGTATCTGTTTTTTTTTTTTAAAATTATGTATTTATTTTGAAAAGTTAAAAAAATCAAATTTTGGAAAATAAAAAAAGTTGAGAATAGTTGTTGTGGTTGGCTACGCTGCTGGTGCTGCTTGGCACTGTTGGTATTAGCAGTGTGGGAGGTGGTGGCATGTTGTTGCTAGACTAGGAAACGTTGTGTGGTAAAAAGACATATATATATAAATATACAAAATAATAAATGTAAATATTATGTACAGAGTGTAAATATTATGTACAGAGTTATTCTTAAGCAAGAAATGAAAAATGGAGTAATTCTCTTGTATCCTTTACAATTTAAAGTTTCAACACAACTCTAAAAGTTCTAAAAGCTATTACGCCAGCCATTCCAGATCCTACAAATGCTCCAATTCTTGATCTGTCCATATAAATTATAAGGTAATAATAGTTCAAATTTTAAATTAGGAAAACAAATGTAGGAAATATATATAGAAAAGAAAAAAGACATTTATATGTCCAAATCTACTTATAACCAATTCTTGAGTTTGTATTGTCAAATTAGATGACTACTTGATAATAAAGAAAGCATTACCTAAAATGGAAATTCTAGAAATTCTTTAAGCAAAAATTAAGTTGCCTAAACTTGAAAGGAAACATGTCAGTTCCAAAAATAATGGCAAAAACATTTTCGACAGAACTGGAAAGCCTCAATATACAGATAAGAAAAGAAACTCAAACCACATATACTGCCCTAAATAATTCTCCAAATTATCTTTCAAACAAATTGTACTATTTAAAATACTACCTAGACTTCCAATCAACAGAAACATAGGGACCAATCATGTGATTAATGTAAAGCCTTACTTCAATCACCGGGTTAATAAACTTAACCAAATCATCTACCCATCAAAGAAGTACAACGAAAATAAAGGGAAAAAACATCTTAGAAAGATAGCTATTTAAAGAAAAGGAAAAGACCACAATTAACCAAATACTTCGCGGTTCATGTTCATTTTAGAAAAAATTAAATTTTAATCACATCCTTCTATCTCATTTGCCTTCTAAATGAGATCTTGTTATATCTATCATAACCCATAAACATATTCTTAAAGAATAAAACTATAGAGTTCAATAAGCAATGTTGCATAGTTTAGTGCCTCATTCATTGCTCAAAGTAATAAGTAATCCCAATCATCAAACTACCTTACCCTCCCACAAACATATGAAATTTACTGAAGAATAAATAATGCTTTATCAGGGAAAAACATATTTTGAAAACAAACAAGTATACCAGAGGAGAAGATTAGAAAAATATCAATAGAACCATAATTTGAGTGCAGAAAAATATCTTAAAGGATCTATGGAAGAGGAATGGAGAAAGTAGAGTACTGGTAACATTGCTTTAACCTAAGGATGATAGCTCAATCTCGCAAATAAATTTAAGAGCAAAAAGATATTCCAATTTGTTCAACCAAATCATGTGCTCACATATGCATCTTTCCTAATTCTCACCATAGTAATAGAACAAAAAATTCAAAAATATTCTAATTAAAATGGCAAAGTTTGGGTGTAAAGAAAATGACAAGTCTAATTAATAAGAGGTACTTCATCCTACCCGCTATATTTGCGGTAGTTTCTTCCAGGTCAAAAGGATCACATAAATCATAAATAGAATCATTAGTCCTAAATGCCATATAAAAACATTTTACGTGTTTTTTACTTTTTTTCATCAAAAAATTAAACCAATTAAAATCCGACTTCCTTTCAAACATAGAATACAATGGATAGAACTTGCTATCATAATGAGTTAGTGAGTGAGTGTATTTGTGAGTCTGTCTCCTTCTTATAAGGAATTGTGTACTTAATGGTCCTATTGCATGGAATTTTATCAAATTGCTTGTACATTTACATGTCCTAAATATGGAGATTATTGAATTTATTGCTCTTTTAATATCAAGTGGCAAATAAAAACACACATAATTACAACAATATAAATATTTCCAGTGAAAGTAAAAGTGTTGTAAATAGATATTTGTAGAGACTCTTACCAAAATAGATTGAGTTAGTGAGCGAGTGTGTTTGTGAGTCTATCTCCTTCCTATAAGGAATCACGTAATTAATGATCCTATTTCATGGAATTTTATCAAATTGTTTGTACGTTTACATGTCTTAAATATGGAGATTATTGAATTTATTGCTCTTCTAATATGAAGTGGTAAATAAAAATACACAATTACAACAATATAAATATTTCCAGTGAAAGCCGTAAATAGATATTTGCAGAGACTCTTACCTAAACAGATATTCCTTGATATGGCTAAAATAAAACACCTTAAAGCTTGAACTTTCCTTCCATGCACTGGATCTGAGATATATTTTTCCACTTCAACAAATTTGTCTCACATCCCCATGAATTCTTTTTTCAAAACTTGTTCAAACATTTCAGCTATACCCTTAACCTGATAGAAACAAAAAAGAAAAAAAAAAAAGAAGAGACAAATAAAAGATATTTCAATTTCTATACAGCCAAAAGAAACAAGGAATTAACCGCCAAAGCAGAAAAAGGGGAAAAATCTACTGGTCTCGATTAGTATTAATTTTTACAAATATATGATTTACCTTGATCATCTTAATAACAAATTTAGAAAGCAAGGGGCACTAAGTTTAATAAAATCTAGACTTAATATAAGGAGAAATTTTCCTTTTTGTTACAATACACTGAACGATTGCTAGAGTGAAAGGTCTGGAAGCTGTAAGTTCAACTCATCAAAAAGGAAAAATCATAACCAAACAAAATCCACACAACAATGACAAAGGCAAGACAACAACTCTATCGACATTTTATTGTTTATTTCTGTCCAATCAAAAGCAGGAGATTTGTAAAATTTGTTACATGAAACTTCAACCTTTCAACCTCGAAATCGGGACAATCATAGTAAAAATATCACAAGAAAAAAATTTAAAAAAAATATGCATGAAAAAGAAAGAAAAGAAATATTGTATAGAACCAAGAGAAATTTACCTTTAAAGATTTAAAAGCTTTCTAGAATTGAATAAAAATCAAGATTTTAAATAAAAAATGTTGTGGATGAAATAAAAATATATAAAAATACTCAAAATTTTCTAAACAAAAATAATGTTTGAATACCTTTAAAAGTCAAAGTCCATATAAGGTTGGTGATGAAAAAAAAACATTGCATTCTTTGTTGTTGACTGGGATGCAATTGTCAATATTCTCCCGCAACATCACAAAAAGGGAAACCAGTGACATCCTCCTTCGCATAATAAGCAACTTAAGCCATTTTGTGCAAATCAAAGTTAAGGATCATTCTGTCTTCTCAATTTTTAACATTATGCCTGAACTTCTGGCCAACCTCGAGACTATTCTATAAGGCAATAATTGGCATATAATAGACAAGATTCAAAGCACAAACACATATTAATCAAGTGGAATATATTTCTTAAGCACCAAAAAATTTGTTTATGAGAAATAACTGATAACTTCTGCACGGAAAAATAATCAAATATGCTAGTCTATATATAAACAGAACCATTTAAAACAAAGTTCTTTACAATAAATCCTAATTAAAGGTCTGCACATAATTGAAAGAATAAGTTAACCATACGTATACAAAAAGGAAAAACAATCTTAAAACCAAAAAAAAAAAAAAAAAGAAGGAAGCCATTTATATGCACCATAGATTAAGATTTTATTGTCATGAGTACCAATAATATTATGTAGGCAATTCAAAGATACTCAAACCTAGATCTATAACCCCACTTCACTAATGAGAGAAGCAAATTCTTTACATTTAGGGTGTGTTCGTTTGGATTAAAAATATTTTCTTGAAAATATTTTCTAGAAATTTTTTTGGTGCCAAACACCGGAAAATATTTTCCAATGTAAAATATTTCTCAATTTTCTTCCTCTAGCTGAAAATAACTTACAGAATTTTTGAGTGTAAGTTATTTTTCGAATAATTCAAGAGTGACATTAAATCTCAGAAATACTTACTTTTAAAATTTCGTTTACTAAACTTATTTTCGTTTTCAATTCTTTTTCCTTTGTTTTGCTCTCAATCATGGGTCCCACACTAATATAACTATTATTATGTATATTTTTCTACTATATTGGACTATCATTTAATTTTGAACAAAATCAATCTTTTATTAATCACAATTACTTGTAAAGTATTTATTACCATTGTTGTAAGGTTTTTTTTATTTGTATTCATAAAATTAAAGATAAAACCATTAAAAAAATTTATTTCAAAATATTTTCATTTTGTCAATCGAACACCAGAAAATTGTATAGAAAATGGACTTTTTCATGTAAAATATTTTCCCAAGAAAATATTTTTCTCAAGAAATATTTTCAGTCCAAACGAACACATCCTTAGTCGGAGAGCTACAAATAAAAGAATCTTTACATATATCGACCAACTTCATTTTTTTCATTTTTGTGGGAACTTTTGCATAAAAATAATTTTTTTTATTTGTTCTACAAAGATGACATAAGAAAATTTTAACAGTAAATACATGGGTAATAATTCATTTGCCTTCAACCAAGGAAAATATTGAAAAATAGTATAAAAGCATGAGAAGAAGATACGGGTAATAATGATTTATGCATAATTAAAAAAAACGCCTTACCCTTGAAGGAGCCTTGTCAATCTAACAACTTATTCTTCTTGTACCTCAAAAACAAAGGAAAACTTTATGAAAATAAATGGGAAAAATAAATGCACAAAAATGTGGGAAAAAAAAATGAAAGATTAACCCACAAAAATTGATAAAAACAAAAATAGAATTTTACCTTGTAATAATATGAACTCCTAATACCAAAGGGCATCTGCATAAAAGCAAAAAACAATATGAAAGAAATCTTTAAAAAAAAAATCCTTTATTACCTTGTAATCATATGAAGCTCTAGTACAAAAAGAAATCTGCAAAAGCAAGAAACAATATGAAGAAAGAAATTTAAAAAAAAAAAAATCCTGAAAAACAAAGGAAAGAGAAGAACGATAATCAAACCTAAGGAACTCGTGATAATCCAAAATCGATCTACTCAACAGATTGAGAGAGAACCGTCGGATGGATTGGATAGTGGTGGTGGTGGCGACGACGGCATCGACTAATAGAGGAAGCAGTATGGGGTTTTGGTAGGAAAATACTTACATAGATTTGATTTTTGACTTCACCTGTAAAACAAAGGAAAGAGAAGAACGAATCAAACCTAAGGAACTCATGATAATCCAAAATCGACCTACTCAACAGATTGAGATAGAACCGTCGGATGGATTGGATAGTGGTGGTGGTGGCGGCGACGGCATCGACTAATAGAGGAAGCAGTATGGGGTTTTGGTAGAGAAATACTTATATAGACCCGATTTTTGACTTCACCTGTAGACCTTACGATTAAGATTAAATCTAATAGAATCTTTCTTACATCAACTCATTTCACAGATTTCATAACATTTAATCTACGCCATAGGATCTATAAGTGGAATCAAAAATCAGATCTACCTAAGTATTGTCCCTTATTTCTATACTATATATAAATAAAAAAATAAGGAAGAAGAGATAAGAGAGAAGAAAGAGAAAGAAGAAGGAAAAGGTGAAAAAAAAACAAATGAGTAGGAAAGAGAAAGTGAGTTGACTAGGAGAAAGAAAAGAAAATAAATAAATAAAAGGGAGAGAGAAGAGTTTTGACGACTTGACGTGAAATTGGGTGCAGAAATTTTTAAAAAGTTTGGGTTAATTACATTATAGATCCCTGACTTGTAGTATCGGTTTAGGCAATTGCATGGCTAGTCCCTTAGATTTCTGAGATTTAGTTTTTGGACTGGAAACTTAAATATTTGTTATGTAAATAATTAAAAGGTATTAAAGAACTATTTTTATAATAATTTATTGAATATTTTTGCAGTATTAGTAATATATTTTAACTGTTACGTTCTTATATAATTAAGAAGAATATATATTTTAGTATGAACATGATTAAATATTTTTAAAATTTAAATAGTATTACCGAATGTATATATGATAGTTTATAAACTAACCGATTCATTTTAAAATTGACCTTAGATAATATTTAATAATTTTTTAGGAAGTTAGTCGGTTCCTTACTACGATTTTTGTGCTACTTTGAAAAAAGTGGTTACTTCCCCTTTGTAATTTTGAAAATATTTTGTCTAAATATTATTTTTGACAACATATTATTATATTTATTAAATTTGGACCTTACATGGATATTTGAATTATTTTAAATTATGAATTTATATAATTGACATTATTTTGAGCTTTGTATGATTATTTTGTATGTGTATGTGCTTGGAATATTTGCTCGATAATTAATAACGAACCTAGCCTCTTAAAATAATCATGAATAGTTGATAGGAATTATAGTTCTGCACTTTCTAAACTGTCAGAAAAGATAACTTCTGGCCTTCGAATTCCAAATACGAACTCTAACTAAGATGGTTTTCTCGAGATCCTTAGCAACTTTTTTTAGTGGGATTTCTTAACATTAAGTTGAGTACTCAGTAAGAGTCGATGATACCATGTTCGTTTTATGAGTTTATAATAAACCGTGATATGAACTTTGAACTCCGATTATGTACTTTGATTCTGATATTTTACTAATTTTCGAAATCTTATTATGAATTCTGATTCTTGTATCTTGATTCCGATTTAAAATTTTTGATATCTATGAAATCTGTTTTGTAAATTTTTTATGTAATGCCACTTGTTATAAAAGTATGTACGTTTTGTTTTTGGAAAGACATTTTGAAAAGAAAACTTTGTGATTCTGTGAAATAAGATTTTGTTTTGATATCGAATATAAAAATTTTGAAAATTTTTTGTTTGACTGTGTGTTAAAATTTTGTAATATATATATATATATGTATGTATTTGGTCCAGTAAAGGTGATGTTTACTACTTATTGAGCGATATATATATATATATATATATATATATATGTATGTATGTATTTGGTCCAGTAAAGATGGTGTTTACTACTTATTGAGCGATTTGTCACTCATCCCGTAATATAATTAACATTTTTACATGTTATAATCATAGATTCGATTAACGAATTTGATCAAGGATTGGAAGCTATTTTGAGCCTAATGTTCTTGGAAAAAGGTAAAGGTATGGTAGTCACGGGACCCCGGGAGCAGGGCGTGACAATGACGGCTATTAATATATCTTTTACTGACTTTCGAGAACCACAAAAAAAAAAAAAAAAAAAAAATCAGAACTAAAATAACTGAAAATGAACTAAAAAAGCATTAATGAGAAATCTAAAGCATGATATAAAAGATAATCGACAAAATTTTGCGTAGTTTATCAAATTCTTCTAATTTTATATTCTTCATCATTTACATAATGATGATAATCTGGAATTTATACAATGGCTAATTCAACAATCAAGCAATTTGGTTTGAGATCTGTTGATGTTTTTCGTAAGTGCATAATAACATTACTCAGTTAATTGACGCCACAAAACTCAAGTTAAGAAAGTGGTGAGTAAAAAAGAGGAGTAAACTGGAGAGGAATCAGACAGTTAAAATCACTCATTCGGTCATACTATCCTTAAATTAGAAATGTCATGTCTTAAAAACTGATCCACAATAATTTATGACAAATGAACGACACTAATTTTATTCGGGAGTTTAATTAGACCGTGTGTCGATATTAATCTTGGAGGGGAGAATTTATCTATTGTGTGCTAGGATTATAATTTAGAATCGCAATCGCGGCGACAATCACGGAGCGTATCGTTTCACATTTATCTCAATATATTAATCGTGTATCGGATAATACGTTAATTTAAAAATCGAAAATGCATTTAACTGATATAATAAATTTTTAAAAAAATATATAAAAGACAATCATAAATAAATGAACAACAATACATTTTTTTATGATTACAATTCTAGATTTAATAATATTAATTGAGCTTAATTTGATACTAATCAAACAAAATTAAATTTTATTAAAAACTAAAAAAAAATAATTGAACTTCTAAAATTCTGCAGGAGTCTATACATAACAAATTAGGGAAGAATTAAAGAATAGTTAAAACCACTAGAAATTGACAGAGAGTAGACTACAAGTTAAGGCCCAAATCACAATTAATGAATATCTATTCATCTTCTAAATCTTTCATTACCAGTTTCTAAATCTTCCATTACTTCACCAAAAAGGATCAACTCAAACACCGGAAATCTGTCCATAGAAACAACAAAAACTCACGAGATTCCTTAAAGATCTACTGCAATTTCATTCAAAAAAGAGATGAAAAACTCAGTTTAGATATACTGCTATTTCTTTGTATAAAAGAAATAAGTCTGGAACTAGTTTAAGCAGTCATTCAAATCATCAGAGGTATGCTATTACTTTACCCTCATTTAAGTTTAACTCTCCTTCGATTTATGAGTTAACTCGGAAAAATCAAGCGAGTCTCTTAGAATTTTTGATTCGGTGCGTCAAATCTGTTCAAATTAATTGGGTCTTGCTGAGTTATCGTCGATTCTAGAAAGTCAATAAGGAGAGGTGCATTATCAGACTAGTATGAGCTTAAATGAGATAGTCCCTCTCACGACTCAGTCAGGTCAAAAAAAGAGAAAGAAGAAGGAAAAGGAAGAACAAGACAAAGGGGTAGGAGAGAAAAAGTGAGTTGACTAGACTAGACGAGAGAAAAGTAAATAAATAAATAAATAAAAGGGAGAGAGAAGAGAGTTGACGACTTGACGGGAAGTTGGGGGTAGAAAATTTTTTAAAAGTTTGAGTTAATTACATTATAGGTCCCTGACTTGTAGTATTAGTTTAGGTAATTGCATGGTAAGTTCCTTAGGTTTATGAGATTTAGTTTTTGGATTGAAATCTTGAATATTTGTTATGTAAATAACTGAAGGGTACTAAAGAACTATTTTTATAATAATTTGTTGAATATTTTTGCAATATTAGTAATATATTTTAAATGTTATGTTTTTATATAATTAAGAAGAATGTATATTTTAATACGAATATGATTAAATATTTTTAGAATTTAAATAGGGAAAAAGTGCTATAACTTTAATAATTTTTCACATTTCATATTTGTACGTTTTTAATCCTTCACATTTAAAATAATATATTTTAGTCCCTCACAAATTTAAAACACACCATTTTGGTCCCTCGACACAATTACGGGTATATTTTGACTTGAAATACTCACATGCGTATAAAATATAATATATTCAACTGTAAAATTGACAGTAAACAATAAATTTTCCCAAAAAGAATAGTATTGGAGCTGTTGTAATAGAGTTAGCGGAGGAAAAGTCGCGAGTGAGGGGATTAGGGGTGGTGACGGTAGGTAAAAATTTTAGAGTTATGGTGATAGAAGTTTTACGTAGTTTTGTTTAATATTTAAAATTTATGCGGTACAAATTTTTTTCATGAAAAAATGTAATATTCGATACACGTGGATAATTTAGACCAAAATATATTGATAATTGTGTCGAAAGATAAAAATAGTATACTTTGAATTATGAATGATTAAAATATATTATTTTAAATGTAAGGATTACAAAATTACTAAATATAAAATGTAAAGAACTAATAAAATTATTTTCCATTTAAATAATATTTGAACTGTTCTAGATATTTTAGAAATTCAATAAGGAACTGTACGTTATGAAATGTTCAGGTCACGACTCAGCCAAGTCAGATTCAGCCGAGTCTTTGAAGCATAAATGAGATTTGAAGATCATTATTTGGTTAAAAAAATATCTATGAAACTTTGATAACCATATCCAGTATCTGTGTCTCTATCTATTATTGATGCTATATAAATTCTGACATTGCCTTGGCTATAACATTATTCTTCTCTTTCCTTCTTCTTCTTCTTCGTCATTTAGTCATCTCCCTTTGTTCAGGATGGGTTCGAAACTAGTAATTTTGCTTTTCTTGTTACTTGTTTTATGGATTCCTTCTCCGTCCTCTGCACTCGACACAGACGCATCCCTTTTTGTTGATGCGGATGTATCATCTGGGAGGAAAATACCACATACTTTGTTCGGTATATTTTTTGAAGTGAGTTTTCTATTAATAAAACTTTTAAGTATGTGTTTCTGCTTGCAAATATTTATTTGTTACGTGGCTAAAATAAATATTTCATGAAATATTTTTTCGCACACATGCAATCCGAGTATGTATTGAATTGTTTTTCTGATCAGTGAAGTCAAGGTTCTATTATTGAATTGTACCTGTTCTTATTTGTTAAACTGAACAATGAGCATACCACGTGTACTTACTTCTACTATTTTAAATATAAAAATTTGATTGGTTCATTAATTAATATTTAACAGCAACAGTGTAAAGTGCACCATTTTTAGCTTTTCTCAACAGAATAATCAACAAAATTCACTAATAAAGGCTCTGTTTGGATTGTATTTTTCATGATTCCAAAAACGCCTTTAACCAAAATATATATATTTATTTTACATCAAATTAAATCAAGATAGAATACGGTAACTAGTCTATTTTGCATAATTAGCCTCTCAGAAATATTTCCACAAGCCTCTCAGAATAGCCTTCTCAAATAATTTTTGAGTTTCTAGTCCAGATTGATTAAGGCCATTTTTATGCAATGGCTCATATGTTACTCTTTCGTACTTAAATTTGCAGGAAATTAACCATGCCGGAGCTGGTGGACTTTGGGCGGAACTTGTAAACAATCGAGGTCAGTTTTAGATTCCTGAAATGGTTTACGAAATTGGGAATTAGTATAACAAAAATGATTATGATTTTTTTTTTCTACATGTCTAAAACTTATTAAACATGCATACCTTAATTTGAGATAATATCGCGATCATGTAATTATCTACAGTGACGAGCTCCCCATCTAACCAATGTTTAATGTGATATGTAAACAAATCAATTATATTGGATCCTTTAGTATTAAAGAAAAAAAAAAGGACCCGTTAAGATGTAGTCCATCATATCTTAAAGTAATACATTCTCTTAAAAATAAATTCAAGTTACTTCATGTGTTTGTCTAAGGTATTGATAAACTGTGATGCACATAATTTTTTGGAAGGAGGTAAAAATGTTGTAGATGCACCTTATCAATAAGATATGATATGGAGAAGTTTTACTGAGAAATGCATTTTACTATGTCATTGTCCGTGTTCCTATTAATATGTTGAAGTTAACATGTTGACCATGAATTTTGTTGGCTTTGTATTGCTTGCCAAGGTGAATTAGAATGATGCTTCATTTTGAGAATGCGTGTATATCAACTTATTGTACAAAATTCATCTCAGTTATTTACTCTGTTCTTTTTTCATTAAACCGATCATAATTATTCAGTGTATAATAGTACTATATTGTATTATTGAGCTATGCTTTATTTAGGCATTTGTTGACCTAAACTCTCTCTCTCTTTTTTTTAATTTACACTGTGGCTTATGAAAATTCAATTTCAGGATTTGAAGCTGGGGGTCCGAACACTCCCTCAAACATCGACCCTTGGACTATTTTGGGAAATGAAACATATTTAATTGTTTCAACTGACCGTTCATCATGTTTTGAGCGAAATAAAATTGCACTAAAGATGTAATGAGATGTACTTTGCGACCATGGGAGCGCCGCCAATGCATGCCCTGATGGTGGAGTTGGCATCAGCAATCCAGGATTCTGGGGCATGGTATAAATGGCTCGTTTTCTTCTCTTGGTATTTTGTCTACTGTTTTCTAAATATGAAGCAAGTGATTATGAAATTTTGCTTGTTGCGATGCCTGTTTGATAACTTAACTTAATGTTGAAAATTAATTGATTAAGAGATTTTTGAATTCAACATGTTTGATAACAGAATTCTCTTATCACTTAATACATTAAGCACTGCTTAATTTGTATTCAAAATTTTAAGTGAAAACATTTTCACTTAATCTGCTGAATTTTAAATAAATGTACAAACACATAGTCTAACACACACATACTCTCTCACACATATTCACACACATTTTCTCTCACTTGCACACACAATCTCACACAAACATATACTCTCTCACACACAAAAACACACACTTCCTCACATATATACATTATCTCTCTCACACACACATAATGTGTTTCACACTTAGTCTCTCACACACATTCTCTCTTGTACTTTTTCATACTCGTATTCTCACACACTCACACACATGCATATTTCTCTCTCACTCACATACACACTCTATCATACACAAATTCTCTCTCACACACACATACATACCCTATCACACACATTCTCTCTCATATACATTTATACCATCCTTAATTATTTATTTTCTTTTCTACGTGTTGGCCCCAAAAGCAACCTAAGAGGGGGGGTGAATTAGGTTATCTCAAAAGACAAACCTTTTTAAGTGCTTAATAGAAATTCAAACTTTATGCAACAAATGAATACTTAAGCACAAATGAATATAATAGATATTCAACAGTTTAAGCTTAAAGAACAAATAAGAATGAGATAAAGAATATCAAACCAAACTCCCAAGCTTCTCAAGCTTGGAATACATGCACTAGTAGTGCCTCTTCAAAGAAGGTGAGGCAATAACCTTCTTGTACACAAAGTAGGCTCACCCTTGCACCAACTAGCTTGGTTCGTGTAGTTCCTCTAGTTGAGCCAAAGGGTTTTACACTACAACCTCACTTTTGTACACTTGTTATCCCTCCACTCTTACACTTGAAGATCACTCACTAGTCTATTCTTGCTCACACTAATTCCCACTAGTTGAGCCAAGAAAGCTAGACTTCTCAAACCAATACAACCCACAATATTTTAGCCTATTTCTCCTCAAATAGCTCTTACAAGTGTTTGTATTGAATGTAGTCTTTTTAACTTAAAGCAGACCTTGGACGAACTATAAATACCGTCCGAGGTCTGAATCCAGAAGACTTCCCAACGGCTATTTTCTCTCTTGGAAAACTAGCCGTTGGACCTTCTGACGGCCGATGCCGGCAAGAGTGCGTCCAACAGACTAGCCGTTGGACCTTTCGGACGGCCGCTGAACCTGCGTCCGACATCGCGCCATATATCTGTCTGGTTAACGCTTTTGATCGTCCGTGTATAATGTCAAGCGCATGCTTCCGATGGAAGTCCGACAAGAATTCACACATTGCTTCTGTTCTTCGTCCGAGGAGTCTTCTGGAAATTTATCGGACGCTGTTCTTCGTCCGAGGCTTGCTTCAAATTCTTTGTGTCGGACGATTACCATCGTCCGAAGCTCTGTGTGGTTGTTTTGTTCGGACGATCATTTGCGTCCGAACCTCCCTGTTTTTCTGCACACTTGTCTTTAAACCATTAGCATGATTTGGTCATCATCAAAACATGATTAACATAACTGGGGTTCTTCAATCTCCCCCTTTTTGATGATGACACATCGTCCGATAAGAGACAGGATAATCCAAGCTTGTGTCTGTCTCTTTGGTTTGATATTCTTTATCTAAGAGACTTATTTGTTCTTTAAGCTTAAACTGTTGAAGCTCCCCCTAAGTTTATTCTCCCCCTTGAGGACACGGAGAAGGAGAGAATTAATGCAAAAAATTATGATCAATAGCACTTATGATCAAACAATTTTCGCTTATTCTTTACTAAAAAGCATCATGAAAACAATGAAGCATGTGTAGATGCAATTTCTTGTAAAAACAGATTCATTTTTTTTTTTTAAAAAATGCTCCCCCTTTCTTTTGCAAGTAGTGATATTTATAGACAAAATTTTGGGGATACAAGTATCCTAGTATTAATTTCCAAACAGGTATTTGACCATATAGATGAGTAATATTCAAGAGAACATAGTTCAACTTGATAAATGAAAGCACACAAAACTTTAGATGTTACCCATTTCAATATGATCTTAGCTCATATGCCTTGAGCACCTTTCATAGATAATCTATCTTGAATTCCTTGGTGCTTTCCAAGCATACCTATATACAAAGTTAAGCAACAACTTTTGGTACCCAAATTTTCTTGGGTCCAATTGGATTAGTAACATGCTTAATCACCCAAATAGAATTTATTCCTAATTTTTCATTTCTCTTAACATAACAATTTTTCTTTATATGGCCATGTTGATGACAGTGATTACAAATAATGTTCTTATTGCCATAAAAAGAAGATTTAGATTTAACAAAGCATAAAATGTATATCATTTTTTCTAAAGGTGATAAAATTTTTGTTCAAAAATATATTTCTAGTTCTTTTCTTTTCAAAAATATTTTCTTTCTTTGTTTTCAAAGTAACATCAAGATCATCTAATCTTTTCTTCAAAGAAGCTTGTTCTTCCATGATCTTGGTTTTTCCAACAAATTTTTCTTTCAAAACATCATTTTCTTTTGTCAAAGAATTATTTTTATGCACAAGTTTTGAGTTGGCTCTCAATAAAGTATTAACTTTAATTTTTAACTCTTTGTTCTTAGCATATGATTCTTTCAAACATTCATGCATTTTAAAAATAAATGATTCAACATCTTCATCATCATTATTGCATGAATCATCACAAGAATCACAACTAGAGGTTACCTCATTATCGCCAAGTGCCATAAAGGCCATTTGAGCCTCCTCATATTCTTCTTCAATTTCTCCATCCGAATTGCAATCATCCCAAGTGATTTTGAAGTTGTTGAAGTGAGGCTTCCTTGAGTCTTTGTTCTCCCTTTTGATGAAGCTTTAAATGCTATGCTTCTTTTTCCCTTTGCCTCCTCATCTTGTAGCTTGTTTTTCAACTTCAATTCAAATGAGGTTAGAGAATTGATCAAAGAATCAATAGGCATAGAATTTAAATTTTTAGACTCTTCTATGGCAATGGATTTAGGTTCCCATTCCTTAGGTAAAGCATTCAAAATTTTTCTATTCTTTTCACCCAAGGAATATTCTTTACCCAAATCTTCCAAGTCCTTTACCATATCATGGAACCTACAATACATCTTGTCAATGTTCTCATGAGGTTCCATTTTGAAGGATTCATATTTAGCCACAAGAAGTGACTTCTTTTGCTCTCTAATATGCTTCACTTCCTTCATGGATTTCTTTCAATTTGTCCCATATCTCCTTGGCCGAAGAACCTTTTACTTTAAAATACTCATTTTAGGAATTCATCTTGTGCATTTAACTCAAATCTAGTTTTAGGCCTTAATCTATAAGTATTTTCATCAAAAATATTTGCCTCAATAGGACCTTCATAAATAATATACCATAATTCAATGTTAGATAGATTGTGTGTATGTGTGCTGTCTCTTATACACATAGAGAGAATTTGTGCCATGATAGAGTGTGTATGCTGTGATAGAATGCCCTCTAAAAGCAGTATTATTGGTTGCCATAATGATTTTTACTCAAAAGCGGTTAAGCTCAATATATGAGACCAAGCTCTGATACCAATTGTTGGCCCCAAAAGCAACCTAAGAGGGAGGGTGAATTAGGTTATCTCAAAAGACAAACCTTTTTAAGTGCTTAATAGAAATTCAAACTTTATGCAACAAATGAATACTTAAGCACAAATGAATATAATAGATATTCAACAGTTTAAGCTTAAAGAACAAATAAGAATGAGATAAAGAATATCAAACCAAACTCCCAAGCTTCTCAAGCTTGGAATACATGACACTAGTAGTGCCTCTTCAAAGAAGGTGAGGCAATAACCTTCTTGTACACAAAGTAGGCTCACCCTTGCACCAACTAAGTTCCTCTAGTTGAGCCAAAGGGTTTTACACTACAACCTCACTTTTGTACACTTGTTATCCCTCCACTCTTACACTTGAAGATCACTCACTAGTCTATTCTTGCTCACACTAATTCCCACTAGTTGAGCCAAGAAAGCTAGACTTCTCAAACCAATACAACCCACAATATTTTAGCCTATTTCTCCTCAAATAGCTCTTACAAGTGTTTGTATTGAATGTAGTCTTTTTATGACTTAATTTTCTTGGGGTGTTTATCAAAACAAAATATCTCCTGTACAAAAGCTGTCTCTTATACACGTAAATTTTCTGTCTACTGGAAAACTAGCCGTTGGACCTTCTGACGGCCGATGCAAGCAAGAGTGCGTCCAACAGACTAGCCGTTGGACCTTTGGACGGCGCTGCTGAACCCTGCGTCCGACATCTGCGTCCGTTCTCGAGGGTGTTCGTTCGGACGTCCGAGGATGCGTCCGAACATGCGTCCGATAGAAGCGAAGTCTTCTGGAATTTATCGGACGTTCTTCGTCCGAGGAGTCTTCTGGAAATTTATTGACGCTGTTCTTGTCCGAGGCTTACACTTCAAATTCTTTGTGTCGGACGATTACCTTCGTCCGAAGCTCTGTGACCTTGTTTTGTTCGGACGATCATTTGCGTCCGAACCTCCCTGTTTTTCTGCACACTTGTCTTTAAACCATTAGCATGATTTGGTCATCATCAAAACATGATTAACATAACTGGGGTTCTTCACTACGCATATATGATAATTATTTATAATAAATTAATACATGTATGAAGTGACATGTTAATTCAAAGATTGAATTCAGTTGATTATCAAATAAAAATAAATTTATTAATTCAACAATTAATACTTTCAGAACTTATAATTCAGAATTCATAATTCATAATTCATAATTCAACATTAACAAACACCCCCAAGACACGCATAATATAACTAGTAATGCAAAATTTTATTATTTTGTCATGTCAAGGATTTAGAATAAGAAGTATGTTAATTTGCCATCTATTACTACTTTTGGTCTCCTGCCATTATATTTTAGATATTGTCGTTAATATTAATTATACACAATAATAGATCTCAAATGCTGACTTCTTTTCCTATTCTCATTTTTATTTTCAGTTCTAAAAATGTTGAAATGTTACTATGACTGGGGCATGTTATCTATTTCACAATTCTAAGATCTACTAAAATAACAAAGACCAATTTAACAAACATTTTAGAAATCTTAAAGCAATGTTTATGAGAGGATGCATGCTATCAAAATTTATCTTTCATCTTCAAAGTCAGTAACGAATGATGTCCAAAAGTATCAGATACAAAAGAATATGTAGATGGACATAATTAGGCTCTCCCGTATATACCAAGTTAAATATTCATTTGTGTAGATATAGAACAACTTGGCCCCATATATATGAAATCCAACTCTTTTGCATCTCACTTAGGTAACTAAGTTTTAGGGTTCACAATTGGTGTAAAGTGATTTTCGAGTATTTTTCATAGAAAATATTTTTTAAGAAAATAGGTGTTTTCTCCATTACAAGCACCTCTCTTTCCATTTTATTTTCTACCACACTCGTGACACCATGCTACAACTTTGCCAACCTATCTTTCCCCCTTTCTCCTCCTCACAAGTTACTTCTTTCAACTTCACCATTTTCTGGATCTGCATCTCTAAAATCTCCATAGATCTGTGTGTTATGTGTCATACATAAAGGAAGAGTAGTAAAGAAAAGATGAAGGAGAGGGGAATAATTTCTTGAAAATGTTGAAACATAACTATAACTTTCTTGTCCAATTAACACCTCACAATTGTTGTGATACTTAATTATTTTCTTGCTAGTTCCATAGTACCATTATTCGCAAACGTCTTATGATTTTTCAACTAAATCTTTTTTTCTACATGTTGTTTTCTAGTAGAATATTGAACAATTATACGGAAAAACCTATAAAGTGGTTCTCTATGTACGTTCTAACGGTCCCATTAATGTATCTGTATCGTTAACTGGGTCAGATGCAAAGACGTTGGTAGCTTCTAATATTGTGTGAGTATTAATTCCTATATTTTTAGAGCATCTCTTATTTACTTACTTAAACATATAAATGTGCTTATTGCGTTTGCCTATCGTTTGATTGCAGTGCTTCTAATGTTTCAAATTGGACAAAGATGGAAGTTCTTTTAGAAGCAAAAGCAACAGATCACTACTCAAGTTTGCAATTGACAACAACAAGAAAAGGTGCTATATGGTTTGATCAAATATCAGTTATGCCTCTGGACACATATAAGGTGCGTTTAGTTACAGACTAAAAAAATGGAATTGAAATCATTGATAAATATATAATCACTTATTATTTGGTTGTTTAGGGACACGGTTTCCGAAACGATCTTTTCAGTATGGTTCAAGATATGAAACCAGCCTTCATTAGATTTCCAGGTATTCACTAACCTTGATCATTCCATGCCATCGTGGTATGCATTATTGATCATTTGATTCTATATAATCAAGTCTCTATCTATTTAAGCAATTTACCTTTCTTGTATCTATTAGGTGGCTGCTTTGTTGAAGGCTCATGGTTACGAAGTGCATTTCGTTGGAAGGAAACAATTGGACCATGGCAAGAGAGGCCTGGGCATTTTGGCGACGTATGGAATTACTGGACAGATGATGGTATGGGACATCTCGAGTTTCTCCAAGTAAGAATAGGACCTCAATTGGTTATGCATTGCCCAACTATCATAAAAATATTCCATGTAATCTCTTCCAATGATCTCGTTATTTTTCAGCTTGCGGAGGATCTTGGTGCATTGCCAGTATGGGTGTTCAATAATGGTAAGCCAAGTCTTTTCCTTTATTCTTGATTTTCAGCAATAAATTTTTTTTTTCCTTTGTTATAAAACTTGTATAATATTCTCAGGAATCAGTCATAATGACGAAGTTAGCACAAACTCCTAACATTTTACCTTTTGTGCAAGTAAGTTCGTTGCTATTCGCTTTGGATATATTAATTATCCATTAATTGAAGGGTTATAGTTATTCTCCATTTATGTTTGTTGTTTTATTTACTTGTTAATCCTTTTTATTTACTTTATTTTACAAATTTGTAATCCAAAATTTACCATATGATAGAATCCTCCTTCACACATAAAAGAGCACCATAAGTTTTAGGAATAGCTATCCCTCAAGATTTTCAATACCCTATTATTATATATATTTTCAATACTGATCATTCATATAGTAGCATATAACTTTCTTTATGGTTTTTAATTCCTCTATTTCTTTAAGAATTATATCATGGTTAAACAAAATCCAAAATGTGATTTTTTTTAATAAATATAACAAAATCATGATTTTGTTTAGATCATCCTTTAGTTAAAAAGTTTGTTGTATGGCATATAGTGGTAGCTTAAAAATGTGAAATTTGAACATTGCGTGATAGCCTTGCGTGTGTTTTTAGCTTATTTCCCGCATATGTGACATATATTTTGGAATATTTTCCTCATTTTTTATTGCTTTAGAATATGTTAGAAACACATTTTATGACATTTTATATAAGTCATATTCATATATACTAATATTGTTGTCTTTTATTATACAAGTCATCTTCAATTTTAGGTTTCAAATGCTAATCCTATATTTGACCTTAAAGTAATCCCGTTGTGAGAAATTTTGGATTTGACCTTAGAGGTATCTTGTTGTAGGAAATTTTGGATGGTCTTGAGTTTGCCAAAGGTGATGCTAAATCCACTAAATGGGGATCTCTTCGAGCCTCATTGGGACACCCAGAACCTTTCGATTTAAGATATGTGGCTATCGGGAATGAGGACTGTGGGAAGCCAAACTACCTTGGTATGCATTTCTTTAAAATATGTTATCTCAAGATTTTAGAGGCTTATAAGTAATGTTCTTCCTATTCCCTCATGCTTTAGGAAATTACCTCAAGTTCTATGTATCTGCTATTAAGCAATCGTATCCGGACGTCAAAATAATTTCAAATTGTGATGCAACTGCTAAACCTTTGGATCACCCAGCTGATTTGTTTGAATATCATGTGAGAATCTTTATTCATTTTATTTGGACATTTTATTTCTTAGTATATCATATCATATTACTAAAATTTCATGATTTATTTTCTTATTAGGTCTATGACAATGCAAATGCTTTGTTTTCTCAATCTCACAAGTTCGACCAAATCTCACGTAGTGGTCCAAAGGTGTGCAAGTTTTCTTTTTTTGATAAAAATTTGACTTTAGTTTTGGATGACGTATGTAAAAAGTGTTATTTATTTATTTATTTACTTTTAGGTTTTTGCAAGCGAGTATGCTGTGATGGGAGATGATGCTGGTAAGGGAAGTCTTTTAGCAGCACTGGGTGAAGCTGCATTTGTTATTGGTTTGGAAAAGAATAGGTATTTTAAATTCAACTATCTGCAATATGGTATATACATCCATGTTTCATCACAAACTAACGAAACCTCTATATATATATATATATATGGTATATATATATATATATGGTAGAATTTCTCATATGTCATTATTAAAATTATTACTGAAAATAGGTATAGTAATGTTACTGTACTTATAAGGGTTCCAATTTTCTTCACGGCAGTGATGTGGTTGAAATGGCAAGTTACGCACCATTGTTCACAAATAAAAATCATCACAGGTAAGATTCATATTTTTCAATTGTCCAATTATTGAGCTTTATAAAGTTTGGATTGATTAATTTTTCAATTGTTCAATTATTAAGCTTTATAAAGTTTGATTGATTAGAGTCCTTAATAAAATTTTATTTTCTTTTGTCTATATGGAGTCTGGGTTCTATTACTTTTGACTCCTCACGGATGTACGGAACTCCTAGCTACTGGATGCAGCATTTCTATAGGGAGTCAAATGGTGCAACCCTTTTGAATTCTACGCTACAAACTAGTTCATCGAATCCAATTAATCGTTGCGTCCGCTATTTCTTGGAAAAGTTCAGTGAATAACAAGAATTACTTGAGAATAAAGGTATGACAAGAAAACCTAATTTTTGCCAACCAAAAAAAAAATTACTACAAAACAAAAGAAAAAAAAAAAGGTACTTTTTGCCAAAAAATTTCTTACCCATTTATATTTCCTTTTGTAACTCACCAATGTTTTTTATCCAGGTTGTGAACTTTGGAAGCAGCGCTGTGGCTCTCAAGATTAGTATTTCCGGATTAAAGTCAATAGACTCAATTGGTTCAAAGACTGTGTTGACATCAAACAACGTCAAGGATGAAAATTCATTCGACGAACCAGAAAAGGTAATAGATCCCCCATTTGTTACACTTGGATTAACTTATAATTGTTTTAAATCCTTTCTTAAAATGTTGGTTTGATTTTGGTTTTTTGTGGTGAACTTGTAGGTGGTGCCATTTAAAACTCCACTAGAAAATGTTGGAGAGAATATGAACGTTGTACTCATCCCTTATTCGCACTCACTGCATTTGATTTGTCCATTTGATTTCATCTATTGAACACAATTTCAGAATAATATTAAGCATGTTATAATTCAAGTGACAATTTGATTCATATTTAAGGTATTATTACATGCTTGAGATTCTTTAATTATTATATTCTTTCAGTTTTCTTTTTATTCACCGATCCATTCTCTCAATTCATCATTTGAGCAAAGAAAATGGAGAGCTAGGGGAAAATTGAAAGGGGAAATGGAAAGCCTATGCCATAAACAACATTATTAAATTTTGATGGCACTTCTAATCTAATCCTTCCAATAAACACAAAGAATTCTTTTCAGATATTTCTTTTTTGAGCTTTCCGGGATATAGGACAATCTGTGGCCAGACCAACAAAGTAGTTATCTATCTATCAACAGTTCTAATCTACTACTCATATAGTCTGTCATCTTGCAAAAGAATTACAATCACCAAACTGCATTACCAAAATTATCATATGCAAATTATCATACAAGAATCCTTAACAAGATGTTAAACTATCATACTTCGAAATCTGATTCAAAAGGTTTTTCTCCATGTCAATCAAACTGAAAATGTTCCTTCTAAATTTATCAACTTATAATTTTCTCTAATCAACATCAAATTATATGACATCTTGATACATATTATCTTCAAGTTGCTAAGGAATTTTATTTAATAACTAACAATGGATTATCTATTACCTATATGTAAATGTGAGTTGTTTCTCCCTTTTTGTTGGTTTCTCTCCTTAAAGTGTTTCTCCCCTTTTTGTAATGCCTAAAATATCCGCCGTTAATTAAATATAATTTATAGAAAAACATAACTAAATTACTCCTCTTCTAATTTCACTACCTATGTTTTAGAAAACAACCACTTATTCTTAGTCATATAATCTTACTTGATGATATATAATCTTTTATTTTTTTATTTTTAGTCCCGACTAATACAACCTTAATTAAATAGTAATATCTAATATGCCCTTCATGAAGTACAATTAGCCTATCTAAAATCTAGTTCTCTCTAATTAATATAATAAGATTAACTATCTTTTATAATACTACTATTATTTATTATATATTTTTTAAACTACAATAACATAATTCTTTAGATTGATATGAAAATTTAGGCATAAATGTATTAAGATGGTAAAAAATTTTATTCGAATAAAAATTTTTATATTTGATCAAAAATAAAATAAATTTAGCTTTTAAGATGGTAAAAATTTTATTTGTATAAAAAAATTTATATTTGATCAAAAATAAAATAAATTAGCTTTTATATCTATTATGTATATTTAAATTTTTTCTTCCTTACATTAGTATGAAATTTTAGCATAAACACATAATCATAAGGTATATATTTTTAAGAGTAGAAAAATTATTTATGCATGAGCAAAAAATAAATAAAAATATTATTTTATAACTGTGATATATATTCAAATTATTTTATTTTTCATTCCTAATAAAAACAATCTTTTTTAATTATTTTATATAATTCACAAATAATTATTTTCTTTTCTTATCTCACTGTTTATTCAAGTTTGTTCTTGCATACTAGTTAATTAGATTTAATTTATATATTTCCATGTGACAATGACATCTATAACTATTTTGAATAAAAATTAAACTTTTTGACTATATTGTAAAGTGATTAATCATGTAATTATTTTAGTTACAATATGAAGTTGTTGTGGTTTAGAGTCAATGTATAATAACTAATTTGTTGTTTATTGTAGCAAATAAGTTAAATTGTTAGATCGACTTTCAAATTTATTAGTGTTAATAGATTATTTTACTTTAAGGTTACTTTTGCCTTTTCAATATTGAAGTTTTCCTCCACCTTAAAAATCACAAAATTAATAATCATACAAATAAAAATTTGGTATTTATAAAAGTAAAAAAATAAAATAATGGAGTATATAACACTATTTTTTTATCTCAATTAAATTTTTTTTATTACGATTAATTTAGATTTGTTTTTCCCTTCCCAACATGAATAAACAAATTTAACCAAGTAATGAAACTAGCGCAAGCTCAATGCGAAATAGAAAACTCACAATTTTTAATTAAGATAAAAGTATTTGTTAATTTTATATATCTTTAATTAGTGATAATTGATTACAAATCATTATCTTTAAGAATATCATTTTGTAAAACATTGGATTAAGTAATTACTTATGAGAAGAAAATAAATTTCGTGATACGATACAATCCTAAATATTTCAAAATAATCATTGTAACATAAACAAGAATTCTACATATAATTTGTGATGCTAGTATAGAAACTTAAATAAGTAATTAATATATAAACAATACATATTATGCAAATAAATCATAATATTAAGTAATCTATGTATTTACTAGTATATATTGAGTTTAAATGTTAATTTTGAAAATTACAATACTAATTGTTACAATATTTAATAAATTAATATTAGTTTAAATTAATTATTGATGAGGTAAAAAAATTCAAGCAATGGTAAAATGCATTACCAAAATAGTCTAGAATAATCATTATAAGACTAGAATACACATACCATAAATTGTTGGAATGACATATAGAAATAATAAGTAGGTAAGTAAGTAAAAGACAACATGAATTATGCAAATAAAATCATAATATTAAATATTTTAAAATAATTGCAGATATATATTGCGTTACACATCAACTTTCGACAGTACTATGCAATTTTTACAATATTTAACAAAATAATAAAAATGTAGATTAAATATCTTAGTGAACAATACAAGAAATTAATTGGAAAAGTATGCAAAAAATAAAAATAAAATTCACACACTTTTGTTAGCTTTAATTTTTTTATATATTTCATAAATACAAATTTTAATTTCATAGTAAAATATCATATCAAAATATAATTTCGGAGTTAACCACATTCGATATTTATATTTTTTATACATATTTACACAATATGGTAAAAAATTAATTGCAACAGATATTATATAAAAACTATGTGTTACTTTGGATATATTTAGAATTACATATTTTTCATTACAGTTTTGTGTATTTTAAAGTCGGATTAAAGAATTTTTTTCATTAATGTTTTCTACATTTAAAGTAAGATAAAAGAACAACCTTTTGTTTTTATTTTTTGCTAATGATCATAATATATTAAGTGGCACCTATCCATATTATAGAGAATATATTAGTTTAATCTTTTTAGTTTGATATGTTTGTTATTTGAATTTTACTTAAGTTCATTTTTTCTTATTTTTTGAAATTTTAATTAATTATTTTGTAGTTATTACCATATATTATTTGATCTCATGTAAATATTTTTGCTAATAAAATTTTTTTATTACGCTTTATCTATAAAATGATGTTTGATACTTGATAATGATTTTATCTTTTAGTAATGACAAAGACATCTAAAAAGTTCAATATTATGGAAAAATCTTTATTTTTAAATGATCAAATCATTGGCAATGTTGTTATAATAAATCATAATTTGGGAAGCTAAACGAGAAATAAAAATTATTTTGGATCGAAATTAACCACATTTTGTGTAATCAATATAAATGAAAGAGATCAAACTTCAAAATTTCAATAGAATACTAAAATAGATGATATCATAAATTTAAGAAATATAAAAAATACCAATGTGTTCACTATATGTATCACATTTACATAATTAATTGTGATAATTAATTGTGATAGAGATTTATATAACATACAAATTAAAGTAACATGTAGTTTTGGACATCTTTAGAACTAATATATTTTTCATTAGTATTGCGTGTATTTTATAACAAGATATAAAAGATTATTTTTATTAACATTCAATGCATTTCAGAGCAATATAAAAGAACAAGTTATCATTTTTAACTTTTTATAATGATTTTAATATACTATGTGAACCTATCAATAATATGCAGAATATATTAGTTTAATTAAATTTTAAAATTTTACAATAATTTTCTTTATGTATTCATTCTTTACATTTTAATTAGATTCATTTTTTTTATTTTTTGAAATTATAATTATTTTTTGTATTTATTATCCATATATCATTTGATTTCATGTAAATATTTTTTGCTAATCAAAGAATATCAAGACTTCATCTATAAAATGTTGTTTGGTACTTGATAGTGATTTTCTCTTTTAGTAATGACAAAGCATGTACAAATATATTTTAAAAAGTTCATATTGTAGAAAATATCTTTATTTTTAACTGATCAAATAATTGGTGGTGCCGCTATAAGAAATCATTATCTATAAAATAAGATGCAAATAATATCATATAGTGTAAAAATGAATGACATTAAAGAAACAACAAACAATAGTGAAAAAAATAAAAAAAGAAAGGTGAAAATAATTACGAAAAAAGACCAAAGATATTAAATATATATTTTAAAATATATACCTTTTGTATAAAAAAATTCAATAAATAAAATATTTACACTTTGTACTGTATTTTATCATTCACTGATTATTGATTTATTTTTTAAACAATAAAAATGTTCAACAAATCAGGAGTATTACACTTTTAGTATAAAAAACAAGTTGACAAAATTCGATAACATGGATTATAAATTCTTGTTGTCAAAATGAGCGAGAGAGTGCAGGTAGTAGATGCAGAATTGAAGGTCACATCTGAGGCAGTAGAAAAGATTGTTCAGCAAGAGAGAAAGAAAATAGAACCATCCAAGATTCAAAAAGACCAAAGTTCAAGTCAAACAAATCCAGCAAAGAAGGACGAATAAGAAGCATCAAACTTGACAGCAAAAAAGAGAAAGCGAGAGAAAGAGAAAGAGAGAAGTACGAGCATCAAGCAAACAAAAGCAACTTTATGATAACTTGCAAATAATAGATGATGACGAGAAGATAGCTACTATCAAATCAAAATTACAAGCAAAGAAGAACAAAAAACAAATAAGTTGAAGTCTTGGTGAGTTACAATTTGGTTGTATTTAGTGACAATTTTTATTAGTACAACAATTACTGCAACTATTTACTTTACAATTTATTTTTAGATGTCCATTAACTTTGAAACACCAATAACTATTACCTTATTAAATTGAATTTGATATGATGGCACACACGTATTAGATGATACACACGTGCAACGCACATACACGTTTCTAGTTCATATTAAATAGTTGTCATAATTTTTACATTTTGTTCAAGATACCCAATTAAACAAAATTTTAATGTTGATTATAAGTATTTAACCCCATATGAAACTTTTATGTCAGTTATAAATATTTAGTTCTATAAAAGATCTCAAATTAATTTTTATTAGTAAAAATCCGCATACAACCTTTTGCTTTAATTTATATTAAACAATGATTTATTCCATCTTAATTAATAATTTAGATGCTGAGTGTTCTTTTTTAAAAAGCTTGGACTAAATGGTAGACTGAGAATTAGGTATGGGAATAGGTATGGACTAAATAGTAGACTGAAAACAATTTAAACGGCAGTAATAGGTATGGGAATTCGGAATTGGTTTTACACCCATATTTGGTACTTGGGTAATAGGTACGGGTATCAAAATTTTAGAGTCACTACCAAAAAATCATCAACCCTCAATACCCAAATGAATTGGAGAGTTCTACCTTTTGATATTTACCACTTTTGATTCCACAATTCACAAATAATAATAATAGTTGTAAAAAATAAAATCTTTCATCTTCCCCTCATCACTATCACCGTCACCCTCATTCTTTCCCACTTCTCATCCTCCCATCCATGGTTATCAAAACCCTCCTATATCTTTTTCCATCTTTCCTCGTTCATCTTCCATTATTACTCCTTCCACCATCTTTCATGGTTGCCAACCCCTTCTTCCTTCTAAACAATGAAATAGTTATCCAAGAAATGGATGCCTTTCAAATTTTTGGTTTGCAAATAGTAGAATTGAAAAGTTTGGTCTCTAGATCTTCCTCTCTCCCCTTCTCTCTTTGTCGTTGATTACCCCGACTCAATTAATCACCCATACTCAACACTTGGCTTTGCAGATCTTGAAATTCAAGCCCCTAAATTCTTTAATTGTTAGTAGGGGAGAGTATCGGCTAATCAATTGGTCAATCGGTCAAATAATTCAGTTGAAATTTGAAAATGAATGTCTTTAAATTATTAACCAGTTTCATTTTTGAATTGAATTCGGAATAAAATCTAGTTAACCAACTTCGAATTCGGTAATCGGTCTCGAATTCGATTAACTATATTCGCCAATTGGGCTCATTGACATTAGACTAAAATTATTTATACAAATTATTAAAAAACCTATCTAATACAAATTCAACTAGACATAGAATAGTCCATAATTTTATATTATCAAAACTGTCTTATAATTGAATGGATGTTGTGTTTTTTTAATACTTTACATATATAAAATATATGTGTTTGTAAACTCGTTGTTTGATTAAGACTTTATATACATAAATTATATGCATAAGTGTGTTTGTATTCGTGTGTACATGTATAATATCGTTTGTGTGACTATACACGTATTTTATAAGTAAAAATATAGTATTAGTTTGTAAAACTATATTATATAAAAGTATATTTACTTAAAAGTAAGATGAAATATTGCAAGTTAAGTATTAAAAATTTTTCTTGAAAGGTCTATGGAATTCATCAAGACTTGAAGAGGAGACTTCTGAACTGTAGATCTTAAGAGACGCTAGAGTCTATCTTCTCTTATGATATTTCGTAATAGAGAGAGAGAAGTCCTAAAAGCTATCTTTTATTATATATGATACCAGTACATTCAATTTCTTTGATAGAGTAAGAGAGAACGAGCGGGAATGGAAAAGAAGTACAAGAATCATGGATAGTATGATGTCTCCTAGTCAGACAAGGTTCAAAATCGATAATCATTAGAAAAATTACCAGATTTCAATTGGACTGAACCTCGGGATTTTGAATGTAAAATCTGGATTCGATGCCCCCTTTAGTATTGAGAACCCTCGACGATTTAAGCCGCTACATCTTCTGGTGAAAGAAGGGCTGCTATCACATCTTTTCTTAGCTCGTTAATAAGATCACCTAACTTATTTTCACGAGTTGGAATCGCATTCTATGTATCTCTTTTGCTTTTCTCGATCCACCTCTTCCCTAACAGCATCTTCGCGCCAGAACCTTTAATGGGCGTCCGCCGCCTATCTCAATCCAATGCTTCTTCTTTCTCCAAATCAGTTCCTAGTGTCAGTCAATCAAGATTTGTTGACTGGGAAGATCTAATTCTCTTTCAAAGCTTGGGTGCTTATCTTGAAGCTAAAGGACCGACTAGACATCTCTGAAGATGAACAAAAGGAGCATAGAAGACCAGGTATAGATGCCCTCGAATCTGCTTTTCACAAAGAAGCTTTTGAGGAAAGAAAGAGAAAGGGAATGATTGGTTGGCAAACATTGCCTCAGTGACCAAGAGGAACAGGCATATTCGGGTTTGCATTGACTTCAGAGACTGCTAGGATTCGTATTTTTCCCAATATTATCTCTGATCTCTAGAGGCCTAGACCGATAATAGAAGGTGATCGGGAGAGAGATCTTTTCTTTATTATCGCCTTATAGCGGTCACTCTCAGACTCTGTAGGGATTTCTTGTGTTACCAATAATGCTCAACTTCTCCGATGAAGTTATAATGCATTGACCACCAAAGTGCCCGATCCAGTGGTAACGGACCAGACGGAGCAGCAAAAGAGACTGATTTCGAAATAGAAGTAATAGGGTATAAAAAAAAAGGAAAAAAAGATTAGTGCCAATCCCTATTGTTGATTCAGCGACAGAGGTACTATTATTCTAGAATGTTAGGACTGGGTTGAAGCCTGCAGGGATGGCTATATTTCTGGTAGCTTACTCTATCTTTGGAAGATCTTTAGCTTTTTCGGGTGCATGCATTGAATTCAATCTTCTCTCTTTCATTTGCATTGGGTGAAGAATAGGCAGAGGAGTAGGTAGTTGACTAGGGGAATCCTTATATTCGATCGGTGGGTGAGAGGAAGATGAATACTTAATCTATCCCACTAGTTACAACTTGCATTCGATTTATTTATTGTCTTGCACAACCCCCCAGGAAAGTAATTAGGTAAGGCGGATTCTGGTCCATCAGCTTCCTGCTCCAGAACAAGGCATTCTTGCCAAGACATTATGACTACACCTACCTCTTTGCTCCACTACTACTATTTCAGCTGCGAGAAGTGGCACTAATCTAATTTCGTTCTCATGGTCCACTTTTCTGTAACTTATAAATTGTGGCGTTCTTAATTGCCTCTACGTTGGGCAAATTTGGTTAATTTTTTAATTCATTTTTTATTGTGTTGTATCCGTGGAAAAGAACAGATATAATAAATGCCCAAATTAATAAATTTAAATTCATGTGAATGTAATGTATATGATACTAGTTTGATAACCCGTGCTACGTACAGGAAATAAATAAAAAAATAAATCATATTACATGCGACATTTTTCGTAATTTCTCACAAAAAAATATTATTTTGTTTTAATATAGGGTATAAATTCCATTTTATCTACTATCACTGACATTTAACTTGTGCCATTTACGGGATTATATTATTTATACAATAATTTTTTAAGATTGTGTAGTTTTTCAAAATAATTAGTTGAATAATGATGATGACATATAACTTTTAGCAATTAATCCAAATAAAGACAAAACAAAATTAAACAGCATTTTTGAAAAATTTTACAATGCCAAGTAAGAACATGATTTAAGAACATGATTATTAAATAGAGTAATAGTAGAATCACGAAAATAGCAGTTATATATCAATCAGATGAGTTTTTAATTTACCACACAAGTATCTTAAAGTAAGAGTGGTTGTGAGTAAAAGTTCGAGATGAGAAAGAGTGAGATTGACGTCTTATTGAGTGATATAATTAAATGGATAAACATTGAAAATTGTCACTGAGATTACATACTGTAACCTTCATATTTTTATATTAAAATGCACTTAAATTTTTATGCTTCTTTCCTATAAATAATTATTGAAAAATAATTTTTAAAACTTAATTATATTTTGAGAATTAAATTCGCATATGAATGATATTATCTACATACTACGACTTATTATTTTAAAAATTTCTATCTACCATGTCTTTTTTGTACATGATTTGAAGATGAATGAACTTATTAGTAGTGTATATATAATTAATTATAAAATATCAAAATCCTTAGTTTGTAATTAGTTTTCCTAGTCAGATATTAATTCATGACTTATGAAGATAAAGTTGAATATTTAAATATATAGGACTTATCGAATTTGTTATGACTTGAATTGTAGTAATTTTTTTTAGTTTGTCAATGATATACAAGAAATAAAGTTAAAAATAATGGTACTCGTGATATTTTTCCGAACTTCCCACAAAATATTTTGCTTTAACATATGGTATAGATTCCATTTTACTTTACAATTATATAGATTCTAAAAATAATTTGTAAAGATCACATAGCAAAAAGAAAGTTGTAGTTATTTTTTAAATTAAAAAAAACAGGAAAAAAACACTTAAGACTATAAAAAAAATTACTAGTTAATGGAGAAGACAATATTAAACTACTTTTAAATGTAATAGAAATAATCATTCCTAAAAAGTGATTTTGAAAGCACACAAATAATAAATTATTTTAAAATTTTTGTTATCTTTTTACAATAGAGTATATTATTAAAATTTTTTATAAAAATGTTCCTTTTAGGATATAATCAGATCATAAAAATGGTATTACTCAAATATAATTAAGTTAAATCTCTTCCTATTTAATAAAATTTATTATATATATATATATATATATCTAAAAATCTTCAAATGCAGAAATACTTATTTTCTTAGCTTATGAAAAACAATATCATTTTACCCTTGTCATTTAATATTCATAATTATAAGAGCTATATGTGCATAAAGTGATCATTTTAAATAAGTAGCTAAAGGTTAATATTTCAGTGAGTAATTTAAATTTGCATGATTAATTAAATCATTATTCTTTAACCTTCTTTACTTACTATATAGATTTCTTGTATTTCTACCTTGTCACATGTCAATTATTTATATGTTCTTATTAACCACCCATTCTCCTATACTATATACTCTAGATAGATTATGTTACAAGTTCTTGTGATGATGAATTAATAATTTTGAAAAAATAACTTAAAATGCTTGAATATATCAATTACATGTGCATGAGTAATAATGTAATGGATAGTATTCGTAAGGATTTCAATTTTTTTTCTAGACGTTCAACCAAATGGCAGCCAAAATGAAAATAAAACCACCAAATAGATAACAGAAAAGCATACAACAATTTTAAAATGTAAAGGGTCACATGTGATGTCATTGTTTAAGCCTAGTGTACATTTTATGGCTGAATCTCTAGCACTCAAAAAATTCAACCCACTAATTGAATTCCAATAATTTTATAGTGCAAAATGTACATGTTTCGAAATACAAGTTCTTATGCAATCATAAAAAGAAAAAAAAAATAACACTTAGGAAATTGTCTACACTTTTGTGTAATTCCATTTTATAGCAACACGCAACATCTTTCTCCAAACATATATCACTTGTGACTCGAGCATTAGGTGTCATAACCTGAAAATTTTTTATTGCAAATAGAAACCCAAGTACTTTGTTGCCATATCTGGAGATAACACCAAATCCCTGTGCTATTCCCCCAACTATTATACACAATCCCTCAAACCTGAGCGAATTAGGCTTACACAAAACTTTACTACGCAATGATGTGTGTAACATCATAGGTCCATGTATTTCATACTCAAATACTAAACTCATTAATGAGTAGGGGTATTCATAGACCAGGTATCCAGTTCATGAGTTAAAAAAGTACCCAACCCTCACTAACTGGATCAAGAAAATTTCGACCCTCTACCCGGTCCATGCAAAGCGGGTACTTGGTGGCCGGGTACCCGTAAAAGAGGGTCAGGTTCACCGGGTATCCGATCCTCACTAGAAAAACATAAAAATTTAAATAATGATAGTTAGGCAAGTTAATTTCACAATTAAATCAACAACAATTAAGTCTAACTCACAAAATACATCCCAATAGCCATAAACTGGCAAGTAGCAATAGACCAATAGCAACAACAATTAAATCACAAAATGTAGCGAGTGCAAGGAATGAGGATGTGAGGAAGAGAAAGGAAGAGATGATTAAGGAGGAAGAAGAAGGGAAGGACGAGAAACTGAAAAAGAATAGGTGAAAAGCTGCAAATAACCTTAGTAAGTATTAACTTCTAATAAAACTCTACCGAATTTATAAAACTACCCCTGAAATGAACTGAGAAGGGTACCCTACGGGTCACAAAAATGTGACTCTCTACCTGACCCTCAACTTGAGTGACCCGACCCTCTACCCAATTTGCATTCAGAATACAGTTCAGGTACCCTCTTTTTTCGGTTCAGATCGAATCGGTTCAACAGGTTTTTCGAGTCAGGATGAACACCTTTATTAATTAGACAAGTGATTCATGTTTCTACGGCTGCATATTCAGTCTAGCAAAGCCACTAAATAGTAGAATAAAGTTCAAACCATAACAAAGAAACACTAAAGCAAAAGGAAATGACAACTTCAAATAAAAAATCTCCACAATTATGATGATTTCAAAAGATGTAATAAAATTAGAATAAAGCCAAATTACAAACATCAGGTGCAAAGAAATTATGTTTATCACTGCACTATATTAGAGAGCAGCAAGCTGAAACTCTTCCTGTAACAAAACATTAGAGTTACTAACTCACCAAGCACAAAGTGAACTCAGTGGAATTACATTTGCAATTATTCTGCTTATCCTACCAACTTAAGAAATATTGCACAATAAAAAAGGATAGGGAAAATTGTTGTCAATAAATCAGGGAAATTCCGATGTTCTCAACCAGAGCACCACCACATCTTGAGGTTCATGATCTATTTTTTGATTGGAATAGTTTCAACGTTCAACACCACCAATTCAATATTTCCAAGAACTAAGAAGATAAATTGGGTGGACTCATGTTTCTAGAACTGAAAGAGAGTAGACAAACGTGAAGAGAATAACAAAGAAAGGAAATTAATTAAAAAACTGACCTCAAATTATCCTAAGATATCTATGCTTCTCAATAAAGACATGAGAACAGTAAGACATTTAGGTTCATAATTCTAGAAGGAAAAGAACAATAAGAAATTTGGCTATTCCTGTCATTTGTTGAATAATTTAAAAACTTATATAACATACCTTTTGAAAAAATAAGAACACAATCGTTCCCACTACCCATTAGAGATTCGAATTCATGACCAACAAGTCATAGGGGAAGCGTCTTATTACCTAAGTTGCATTTCTTTGTCATATAACATACCTTAAGTAAAACAAACTAGCTATAAAATATGCATGACAATTAGTTCAAAATTAGGCGTAACGAAAGCAGTAAGACCAAAGAATATCTAGTTGTTTTACCAAAAGGAGCAATAAGAGCAAGAAAAACATACATTAATCTGTTGTAAATTATCCCAAACTAACTAATCAAAAGCAGGCAATATAAAAAGAATCTAGACGAATAACGTAAGACCATTAATTAACTCAAAATGCAAAGAATAAACCATTCAATTTACTTATGTACTCATTTTTTTACCGTAAAACAGCAAACCATTACCCTCACACCCAAAAGAGCTGTAAAAGAATACCATAACCAAATTAAGTCCTTTGAAACCTTAACTGTTAAACAATACAACCATACTATCCAGAAAAGATTAAAAAAAAAAAAAAAAAGATCAGTTGTGTATTTAAATAAACCTTTATAAGAACTTATATGAATAATCCTCAAGCTTTCCACAATCTTTTTGCATGTTTGAATTAGAATAAATTTAGAAACCAAAGATAAATTAGCAAGTATTCTTTTCGTGATTCCAACCCATTTTAAGACATATTTACAGGATATTCATATTATTCATGTTAATGGATAAACAAAAAACAAAAATTCCAGCTAAATGAGACTCAAAATAAGAAGAAATCCAACTACAATATACTAAATTGCAACTATACTAAAATCTCACACGCAACTTAGAAACAATTTTTACATTGCTAACTGCATAAAGACCATATGTTTAGCCCTAGAACACAATATTTATAGTATTCTTTTAATGAGTGCCTGACTAATGGTATTTCTCTGAAGGTAAAATGCGGATGCTAGTTTTATGAAGTCATCATATGCAATTTATTTGTAGAATTGAAATGTCAAATGTGCTCTGGACATTGATAAAGAAAAGGGATTTTGTTATTCAAACCACATATGTAAGCAAGTGATGAAAAATAAAATGCCTATTTTAACTAAAAATTCATGCCTCAGTACATAATAAACCTCATCTATGCCAGATCCACTAAATCATACTCTATTTAAGTAAAGAATCTGAAAGTAGTTACCAAATACAAGAAATGAATAGATTTGCTTGGTAATTTGAATTATAATCAGAAATAGATAGCAAAAGACTTCTTTTTGAGATGATACATGAAGTAGAATAAATTCCATTACAAAACCATAAAATCCAAATGCTATCAATTCAAAACCATCAACAGCAGACAAAAACACAAAGGGATTATTTGCTTGAATTAAAGAAATTAACTCATTAATTCAATTTCAAAATTTTTTTTTTTTACTTAGGAAACGGAAATAAGAGATTAACCTATCAATCTTTTCATAGACTGCAACAATAACATTGATCAAAAGGGAAAAGTATTGTAAAATATTCTAGTCACTGATTATCTAGAATCTAAAAGTTAAATAAAAATAATAATTAATAAGTTCTATTCAAATACACTACTATAGTTCAGGAGTGGTGACCTCCCATTCAAACTTAAATAAACAATAAAATAAAATTATAATTAAAAGATCATACAAAGTCACAAAATACCATAACTTTGCTTTTGTATGGGTGAAGGCGGAGGAGATTCTCATGTGTACTTTTACTTCAAATCCTATTCAATGTCCTGCATGCAAGAAGGAAAAGTAATAAGATTAGTAAGATTCAAACTCAATACATCATAAGCAAATAAAAATGGAACAAAAAATCTTAGATTACATCCAAAAAAAAAAAAGGGAAAAGAGAAGACAGTGTATTTTAGCTGCAGGTTTGGTTGGGTGATTTTTTTTGTACGAAGAAGAGAAAGGAGAAACAAGTCCAAAAAAAAAATCTTGTTGACGGATGAAGAGATCAGAAAGAAAATAGCAGAAGAAGGGAGTGAAGTGAAAGGAAGAAGAGGGGAAGGAAAGAATGGAAAATTCGATGTTATGGATCCATTACTCTATATCTATCACATCAGTTAAATAGATAATTATCACATCAGTTAAATAGATAATATGAAATAATATGGATTATAAAATTTATGTGATATTATGTCATAAATTTGATTTGTAAGAATTTTTGGCTGAGGAAAGAGAAGCATTGGAAAGGATTTAGACAAAATGGATTTTATGGTTGTAATGTTGAGAAATTTTTTTTTTTTTTTTTAAATGTGGAGAATATGTGGTCACGACAACAGAAGTTTTGATAACTCCTACCTCATCCGTCTTATTTATATTGTTACCCTTTTCAATAATAATATTACATTATCTAAAATAAATGATTTGCATGGTTCAAATATCAAATTTATCCTTCCAAATATTTAAAATATTATCAATTTCAATAACCAATAATCCCAATATGCAATTCATTATCTCTCTCCTATCTTCTCTCCCCTCTCATCTCCCACCCAATTGCAAATATTTTGTCCCTTAGCAACTCAAGTCAACTCAATGTGGACATTTGGTAAAAATATATTGCTTTACAGTTGTCACAAAACCATCTAGAGATAGGTTTCTGAAATTGCCTGACGCATAACACACAGGGTATCCATCTTGTGAACAAATAAGCAAGTAGCCATATGTTAGCTTGTAGCCCCTTTCACAGCTGACTAGTAAATCAGCAGCGAAATAGAAGATAACTAGGTGATATGACTGCGCGTTGGGCAGTGGAAAAATAGCCAAATATAAATGCCCAATAAAATTGAATCAATGTAAATCTAAAAAAAAAATAAAAATTAAATGATAGTAACATTACAAAAAATCTTTATTCAAAATCAGGCAAATTTATTTTCATCATTCATTCAAAATACAAATTAGTTAACTTCACAACATCCATTCAAAATACAAAAAGGTTAACCTTACAAATGCCATTGAGTCTCAAATGGCATGTAATAGAACATTATCATTAAACAAACACCTGGCACAAACATAATAGAACATCATTGGCTTCCTGATCCTTGATAAAATCAAAAAAAAAAAAACTTGATGGAATATTAGTATCTAGTTTCCTATAAGGCATCAATATTCTATCGATCTTATAAATTTCGAGCATCCTAAACAACAAAAACAGATAGTTAGTCATTACTTAAAAGTTTGAAAAAGAAAGAAAATTGTGATGGTAAACAGTTGAGACTACAAACATTAGCTAAATAATTAGTTCCCAAAGAATTCAATACAAAATTCATACAATTAAATCTAGTAAGGCAATATAACACAATCAGTTTTCATGAGTTTAGAAGAGGAAGAGAGTCAATTTTTTTACCTACATTTTCCTGATTTCTAATACCATACAAAAGAAAAATATTAGTTGCTAAACACTGTGTAGTAAAAATTTGAATTTAGGAAGTATAGAATATCCACAAATATATCATTCTATAACTATCAAGTTTCACACCAAACATAAATAGCTTGCAAGTTATATTTATTCATCTTAACATTCACTGACTCAAGTAGGATAAAAATGGCTAATAACATTCAATATTTTCTATGCAATCTCGAAAAATGTTAGAAAATTAAACTCACACTTCATAGCATATGTTGAAATCAAACACACTACCAAAAGATGCAAAGAACTTTAAGATCCAAGGAAACCAAATGTAGACACATGTAATTGCAATACCAAATATAACAACTGATATAACATCACAATAAAATACTTCAAATTTTCAGTTAAGTTGTACAATGAAGTCAATAAATAATTGATACAAATTAATCAACTCCATTATATCAAAATAAAGAAATTATCTTTTACAAGCAAGTCAACTCATATACAGTAAAGATCTTTATTCTAGATCCCGAAATTTTATTTTTTCAGCTACTTCAATTGAAAGATACGCAAGTCTAACATTGACATATTCACATTTCAAAATCACTAAACATCTTCCACATATTTCAAGTTGATTTATAAATTAAAAATTATGTGGTGCACAGCCAACATTCCTATAAATATGTAATTTAATGAAGGGTCAGATACAACAGTATAAGAAGACAAAATAATTCTTATAGTAAAAACAAATTAAGTTCCAATTCAATAACCATTAAATTATTTTCATTATTTCAATACTTATATACATTACTGTACAATCAGCCAAATAAAAAGGACAATATATACTGTTTAGTTCTTCCTTTAATTTTGGCACCTCATGCCAAGACTATAAAAAGGTCTTTTTTGCTCTAATTTTCAGCAAATTTCAAAAAGTAGAGATCTTTTTTGCAATAAAATTACACTTTGTTTTTTACTCCTTTGTAAAGTATGCTAAAAACAGAGACAATAATACACCAACTTCAGAAAAAAATTTATATTAGAAAAAGGAAAGCTATACAAAAAAAAAAAAAAAAAAAAAATTTTCTTTTTGTAGGAAAAAAAAGAATCCCCTATATAACAAACCACTATAGGAAAAAATACACAATCTCCTATAAAATTGCACAATAAAAAGAATGTATTTATAACTGACATTAACAAAAACCTTTAAGCAAATAAAAAATTATGAAATACTTTATAAATATTTATAATACTATAATCTTTAAGTTGAAACTCAACCAAGCAATTACTAATAACTAAGAATTTGCAAGAAGAAGCAGGTGAATACAACTTCACTTAAGAAGTATCCTAATAAAAAACCACCTTTTCTTGGTAGAATTAATCCAAAAACACATGAACTTGTAACGTAAGGAAAATAGAATCTTAAGACACTGAAGTGACATAGAAATAAAGAAGACATACATCGCTTAAAATGAGATGGAATAAAAACCAAAATCAGAGAAGTTAGTTTCCTTTAGCGATTTTAAAACATGAATATGCAAATTTAATTTGATACAACTCTTGTATAAAACTTACAACTGCTAAATGTTCCTCCATGTCAAACCCATCTGTATAACTTTTCTAAAACGACCTATATAAATGTAAAAAAGATGAGAAAAATTGGAAAGAAACTAAAGACTTAGTAATTTCTCAAGTAAGGCTCAGATAAGCAAAATTCAGGAAAAAGGACCAATACTGTCATTGCTGCAACTCAGTTGCATTAAAATGTCATCATTTAAAAATGCCATCAGAGTTGCCACGCCAAGATTTAGGATCATGCCATGTCCACACATACAACCTAGTATCATCATAGGCACGACCTAAATTTCTCTCCCTAATTAATATAGTAAAATATGCAAACTGAAATCAAAGTCGAAACTCATTTTATTTTTTAAGTTTGCTATTTTCAACCCCAAATGAAAAAGCTAGAGTTAGATTCTAGGAGGAGAGAGAAAGTGGAAGAGTTGAATGTCAGAAGAATATTTGATTGTCCGAGTCTCGATCCCTTTTTAGTAGCACCCCAACCCCTTATTTATAGAATTACATAAGGAGGCATAAGGCTATCTGTATGTTAGTCCAGCTGAAGCTGAATTACATAATTGCCCTTAATGAGGCTGCCAATTAAAGAAGCTAGAGTTAGATTCTAGGAGGAGAGAGAAAGTGGAAGAGTTGAATGTCAGAAGAATATTTGATTATCCGAGTCTCGATCCCTTTTTAGTAGCACCCCAACCCCTTATTTATAGAATTACATAAGGAGGCATAAGGCTATCTGTATGTTAGTCCAGCTGAAGTCTTAAATACTGAATTACATAATTGCCCTTAATGAGGCTGCCACGTAGGCGCTTCTAGAACAATCTAGGTAGTATGCTATGTATCACTAATCCACATCATCACCAAAGTTCCCAATTTGGTGGTTCAAAATCATCTTAACCATATTAATCACCACTTGGAATCATTAAACAGCCAAAGAAAATAAAAACAATCCCATCGGAAAGTATTGTCTCTCATATGAGTAAAAGATTTCTTTCAACCTTTCTACCAACCAGAGGGCACTCAAAGGTTTTAGGTTATTGGTATAGATTCACCTGAGCAGCACAAAACTTTTAGCACCAAACGACGACATAAAATAACAACCATTAATAACACTACTCTGTTGTTTTTGAAGAAGATTAAGAGTAAGAGAGATGAGTATAATCAGGAAAGGGAAAAAAAATCTTGATGACCTAGACATAACACCATTTAAATATAAAATCAATCTCTACTATTTATGAATACAAATTAAAATAAAAACTCAAATACATAAAAGAGAGATTAATGGAAAAACTTTAATAATCAGTTATGCTTGTGGCTTTTCATGTTATTCTTTTAAAAAGAGATATGTCTAGTTTTTTCTCCATAAGCTATCAACACTTACCCAAAAGATTATTCGAGACTTCTTAAAGCAAACAAGCCGTCATATTTTTTAAATAACATGGTCTATCTACTGATTCTACTTCAAGACCTATCATCTATATAACTCAATAAAAATACATCTAAAACATCAAAAATACTCAAAACCTTCTAAATAAAAATAATCTAAGAATATATTTAAGAATACAAGGTTAACCAAAAAACCACAAGTACATATTAATTAATAAACAAAACCATCAATATGAAAAAAAAAATGAACTAAATACCAAGATTTTGTTATCTAAACTTGAAAATTTTCCTATTTTTTCTTCAAATTGATTTTCCAATTAATGATTATATCAATACTAATACCCATGATTCAAAGTCAAGTAATATTTCAAAAATAAAAGTAATTATCTTGGTCAATTATCTCATATTATTGGTAAATCACTTATCCAAAGAAAACTTTAGGAAAAAAATAGGGAAAAATCCGTAAAAATATTAACTCAAGAATGAAAGGAAAAAATTACCAAAAAGACAAATGGATCTGGAAAAGAAACAGCAGAAAAAAATCTGCAAAAAAATTCTATAAAAAATTCAAAATATTCTCGAGAAAGACAAAAAATTACCCATGTAATCTTTAGTCTCTTATACATGGATCTAGAAAATAAATAAAAGGAGAAAAAGGAAACAAAACAAAATTATTAAAAATTCAACCTGAATTATTAGAAAAAAATATTTACCAGATCCGTGATCCTATAGATCTTCATTCTTGATCCTATAAAAAAATCAACATAAACACATGAGTTAAATAAAGAGAAAAAAATAACCTTTTTAAATAAGAGCAAAATAAGGAAGAAAGTCTGGAAAATCATAGAAAATAAAAGTGGAAAGCAAAAAATGGCTAAATCGAAACCATGGTATTTCTGTCGAACAACAGTGAATAGGCGAAGAAGGAAAGAATTTGACTGGAGAGAAGAGATACGAAAGAGGAGAAGTCGGCAAGTTGAGAAAAATAGAGAAGAGGAGAGAGAGGGTTTAGGCATTTTGGGTTAAAAACTTTGAGACAAAACGGTGTTGTAAAACAACTACCAACTCCTTCAAACAACCAAACTCCCTACACGTAATATTCACGTGAAAATGGACTACCAAACTTTCCAAACACCCCAACTTCTTCTTTATACTACATTGTCAATAACAATCTCTATATATTTATTCTAGTCTAACACCTACTATCTAGCGAATTTTTTCCCATAACGTTCTTATTATTATTAATCGAAGAAAAGAATATAATTTTTTTGGAGAATAATAAAAACCTAAATTTTTAACTAAAAATGTTGTTGATGAATAAAAATACATCTAAAACATCAAAACATACTCAAAAACTTCAAAATAAAAATAATCTAAGAATACCTTTAAAGATCAAAGTCAACTTCCAAGGCTGACCAAAAAATCACTGGTACATATTGTCAACTCATAAACCAAACCAGCAATAAGCAAAAAAAAAAATTTAAAAAGAAAGAAAGAAAACTGGATCAAGACATTCTGTATAGATGCAATAGCTAAATGATTATCCTGCCAATTAAATACCAAGATTTTATTCTCTAAACTTAAAACTCAAAAGGCTCAATTTTTTCCTATTTTTTCTTTAACTTGATTTTCTAATTGATGATCCATTAGTGCTAATACATATGATTTAAAAGTCAAGTAATATTTCAAAAATAAAAGCATGGATCTGTTTAACACCTCAATCTCAACCGATATTACTGGTAAATCACTTACCAAAAGGATTTGTAAAGGTATAAGAGACAGTCTCACAAAGAAAAAAAATCATAAAATAAAATCCATAAAAATGTTAACCCAAAACATTATCAAGAATTTTTCTAGAAAAAAAAAATTCCTGTGAGATAGTTAGATATTTAGGGATGGTAAGACCCACGGATCTAGAAAGACATCCCTAACTGAAGAAAAAAAAATCACAAAAAAATCCATATAAAAATTAACCCAATTTATTATGGAGAAAGAAAAACTATTTATCGATATAATCTTTAGATATTTACCCATGGACCAGTTAAGAAAACAGAAGAAAAAAAAACCGGAAGAAAAAAATAAAAAAAAAATTCCTATAAAAAATTAAATCAAGTTATTCTCAAAAAAGATTTACCAGATCTTTGATCCTGTAATTCTTCATCTTGGATTATCAGCATAAATACATAAGTTAAACAAAGAGCAAAAAAAAAAAATACTGATACACAGTGGAAAAAATAGCATAAAAATTACAAAAAAAAAAAAAAAAAGCAAAAAAAAAAAGGCTAAATCGCAAAAGAAAATTTACCTTCAGACAAATCACAGCAAGCAAAAAAATAAAAAAAATAACTCACAAAAGGATTTTAAAAAATAACAAATAATAAAGAATAAAAAACTTATCAGTAATCTATAAAAATAAATCCATAGCTTCATCATAGATCTCTCTAAAAAGAGAACTTTATTATTATTTTTTCATTCACAACAAATAACAAAATAGGAAAAAAAAAAAACTAAAAGGAGAGAAAATATAGCAGGGGAAATAAAAAGCAACAATTAGGCATAAAAGGAAAGAAAATTACCGTATACAAGTTATGCTGTAGGAGAAATTTGCCTTAAATAAAACAAGTTATTTCTCTACAATGAAAAAAAATAAATCAAAAAACAATTTTTAAAAAACCACAAAAAATTCCTTAGAAATTGGAAGGAGAGCCTTCATCAACAGCATGAGCAACATGCGGTCGTGATGGGTGAACTGATTAATAGTGAGAAGAGAAGAGAATATACAAGAGAAGACCCTTTCACTGCTGACTAGTAGTAAATCAGCAACGAAATAGAAGATAATAAACACATATATAGGACTAAAGCCTTTATAGAGTTCGAAGTAAGATGTTAATTAAAACAGTTATACACTCCTCCAATTCAATTGCATTCATGAATGTTCTCTAAAATATATATATATATACTTCCTCACAATAATATCAGAGTCCTACTTGGTTAAAATGTTCACAAGTCCTTTTTGCTAAGGATGCAGACTCAGTAGTCAGGCATAATAAAACAGTGAAAGGTAGTGGCTAATACAAATTTTACATTTAATCAGTTAATAAAGACATTTTGGTGAGAATCACTCTTCGAAATGAATGTACATGGAAAAATACATTTGAAAGATATTGAACATAAAGAAGAGAAATTGTTAAAATAGTTGTTAAAGCTTTTAAAGTATCTCATTTTATTCCTAGGAATTGGTTAATGTTTCTCGTATGCAGGCATAATATTCATGCCCAAAACAGAAAATGGAGCCAAAAAACAGAGAGAGAACCAATATACTAGCAAATATAGCAATCCCTTAATATGTACGATCTTAATACGTTGATTGTAGAGTGTTGATTGGAATTTACAACCAACGCCAGCGCTTAATAGCAACTGACAAACAGCGAACATAAGAATTGCCAAGACAAGAAATCAGATGTAATCTTTGAAAATGCTGCAGATAATTTAAGATGATACATAACAAATTCTAGTTGCTCGAAGGTTGGCTTACAATAACCAATTAATTAATTTGTCAAGATCCTTTTAAAATTGGCAAAACAAGTGATAATTAAGGTGGCCACAATAGTATAGTTATTTAAAATCCCATGTCAATCTTTCAGCAACCTAATTAATAGGTAGTTTATAAAAATTTAGGTCCCCATTCCGCAGAAAAGAAAAGAAAAAAAAAATTTGATCATGCCCTTGAGAAATGATCCGTGAATCCAACAAAAGGATCATATCTTCAGTCTCCCTTTTACATCCAGCACATCATACTCCTGGCTGGAGGAGGAGGAGGAGGAGGTGGTCCTCTTCCTGGTTTCAATTTGTTGGAGGAAGAAGCTGCTTTTTGCCGGCCAATGGGCAGTGGGCAGTAGAGTGAATTGAGCGAGTGAATGACCTATTTATTAGTACTTGGTGGCTGAAGGAGATTTGGTAGATTCTATAAAGAAGGTATTGATGGATATCAGTAGTAACTGTAAACTGACAATTGATGGAAAGAAAACGAAACCTTGGGTTTGTGGAGATAGGAAGAAATTTGGGGTGGACTTAATTAGGACTTTGGGTCCTGTATTATATTTTTGTGGAGGTAGGAAGAAATTTGTGATGGACTTAATTAGGACTTTGAATCCTGTATTATATTTTTGTGATATTACACTCATATTGTATTGTATCACGTGGCGATAGTGTAACATGTCTACGGACTCATTATTCTCGACTCTTGTTCTCATCAAAGAACAAGCAGTGGATTCGTTCGAAGGCATGAGGTGGGAACATGGAAGTAGTCGTTCTGCCGCCCAAGCATTTTGACAATTAAGAGACTGGCGGCTGATTCTGATTGGATGAAAGTGAAACCCCACCTTGAATTACTGTGCAGGTTTTGAGACCCTTCGTAGACTGCTGATTGAGTAAGAGGATAGTTAAGCGTGTGAAAAAATCAGGTATTGCTTTGTAGTCAAGATTATGGAATTTATTGAGGAACATACAAAAAGTCTGTCTACTTCAGATTGATAGCTTTAGATAACAACTTGAGGACCATTATCATTTACTACTATATAGAAGTAGCTAAGAACTTGTTGGCCCTTTTCACATATATTAATAAGTAGTACTATTAGGCACGCAAAAGTCAAGTCTCCATCAATATCAAATGCCTAAAAAAATGGGCTGGGGTTCTAGAGAGAAACTTTCAAGTACTAGTAATTAATTAAGGAAGAGGGAAGAGTTTATTTCTGATACGCTACTCCACAAATATAAATCAATCTTGTCTCTCATGGTGACCTGTTGTGTTTAAAAATCATTGTATTCCGTGAAAGCAAGGTTTTGGACCATTTACAGATAAAATTCTTCAACAACTTATCTTCAAATGCAAGATGGGACAGAAAAGAAAAAAAAATGATTGGAGTACAATTTCCCCCAATCAAATTCAACTAGAAATGTAATACAAACAAAGTTATGAGTATGCAACCAAATAAAACCAGCCCCCATTTGCCTATTGCGGCCTATACATCTAGACAACTACTTTAAGTCAACACAAGGCACGAAAGCTTGCCTTTGGGTGCCCACTTTCTGTTTGCTTTCAGTGCGTATATAACTATTTCTGCCTGTTGCAACTGATCAATTTGTAATTTGCTGATCATTCAGAATTTGCAGGTAATCTTATCCCTTAGTACTTGGGTACTCCGTGTTCAGATGAAAAAGCCTTTGATGAAGCTCTATTACGTTTGCATTTGCATGAACGTGATAGTCAGAGCCATTTCTTTCGCATTTCCTCCAGGATACTAGTTGTCCTTGAATTAAATGCTCCTTTGTTAATCAATTGAAGCCCCTTCTTTGTCATTTGATACTACTATTTCTCCAACACTTACATTAGTTAAAAAAAAAGAAAGATAATAGCCTTGATTTGCAACAAACAAGTTGAAGCTCCAAAACATGGAAACACATTAAAGTCAAGTTAAAGCTCCAAAATATGGAGTTTGAACTCACTTTGCTTTAATTCAAAGTATTGTCTGCTTCCCAAATGCTCGTTTTTGATGGACCAGTTTAGAGTTTTAAGTTTGTATCAAGTTCTTTATTCAAACAGGTTCCACTTTGAGAATAACGTAACTTATTGTCTTGGTATAACCATATAAGCATTCATGGGCCGAACTTTACCCAACATCCATTAAAAGTTAAATGTACTAATGACCCCTTAATCTCTTTCCAGTGTCAATGCTGTTTTAATGGGTCAGCGGTGGGAATTATAGCAATCTATAGGTTGCCGTAGAGGAGTGTTGTTCTTTTATCCTTTATTTACTAGTTAATCAATCAGCATACACCTGAATTAGTTTCTTTTCTAGTGCTTAAATAGGCTACATAGAACTGGTGCAGTGAGGAAGAAATGTCTTCAAGTCCTCGCTCGTGTGATGGTCTGCTCTTCTTTTTAGTTGTGTTGTGTGTTTCATTCAATGGCTCTGCAACTGGAACTGAGGCAAATCAATCAGTGCTTACATGGTTGTCTGTGGATGCTTCTCAAGCATCAGCAAGAAAGATACCCAAAACTATGTTTGGGATATCTTTTGAGGTCAGTTCAATTGATAGTCTTTTATTGCATAGTATTTGGGTAATTTGCTGCCCTTTTTGTCCCCTGAATGAAAATAGTTGTGTTTCTTTCAACCACAAGACTTTATCTTTATTCATCTTATTTTAGGATAAATGTCTTGCATAAAATTCAAATCAAGGCTTATAATGTATTACTTCCTAGTTCTATGTTTTCCATCAAGTTGTGGATTATACGAAGTGATAATGATCGAGAAAAAAATGGTTCTGCAGGAAATCAACCATGCTGGGACTGGTGGATTGTGGGCAGAGCTAGTCAGTAATAGAGGTTGTGTTTCCCTTCCTTTAGTCATAGAGAAAGCGATATCTCATTGAGATCTCTGGTGCTTGTGTCTCTAAAGATCTAAAGAACTGTCCTACTACCTCTCTCTGAAATTAATTGAAGATTTTGTGTGCATAGCATGCGGATGTATTATAGCTATTCAATTTGATGATATAATGTAAACTCAATTAATTTTCAGCCAAAATCTTTTTCCTGATATATCTTTGTGCAGTTATATGCATGTTATACAAAAAGTTTTTAGTGTCCAAAAAATATTTTACTCTTTTTCTTTGTGGAAAATGTCAAGTTAATCAAAAGATTGCACATGTGTACCCTTGCATTGTTTGCGTACTTCTATAATAGATTTTAAGATGGACCTAATCACTTGAATATGAATATTTTCTAATACATAAAGTTGTATTAATTTTCGAGTTACATATGAATGTGTTCATTAGTGCCACATCCAGATGCTAACTCTGTTATGCAAGCTATAACATTTTGACAAGCATTCTTGGAAATAGTAGTTGCCAGCCCATTGTATGGACTCTGGTAAGGTCAGTTTAATTATCATATTCAGATTTCCATAAAGCTTTAGAAGCATATGCGTGCTTTACTTGTGTGGCAGAATCTGTTATAATTCATTTTCTTTCAGATTTTTTATTTTTTATTTTTTATTCTAAAGGGTTTTACACTTCAGGTTTTGAAGCTGGAGGAGAGAGCATCCCATCAAACATTTATCCTTGGTCTCTTCTTGGAGATGAATCACTGTTAATTGTATCAACAGACCGTTCATCGTGCTTTGAACGAAATAAAATTGCACTCAGGATGGAGATCCTTTGTGACAGCGAAGGACCCAATATTTGTCCGGCTGAAGGAGTTGGCATATATAATCCTGGGTACTGGGGCATGGTAAAAGATAACTCATCACTTCAACAATTATATAGAACCTTTCCTTTTATGGTGCATAACTAATAAGAGTTGTCAGGTCCTTTTGAACTCTTCTGCCAATTAAAACCATGTTAATTGAGCCCATATACATCACGATTTGTATAGTAATTCAGGCATATCAAGTCATGTTGAGTACCTAATTCTATTTGTTAGTTTCTTAAAAAATGTGCTAATTCATTATGTCGTCTTTTGCGTAGCAAAGGTATCTCGCTAACTTAATCCCTTTGCATTACTTAATTTGCCACGTTCTAGAATATTGAACAAGGGAAGGCATATAGAGTTCTCCTGTACGTCCGCTCTTTAGCATCAATTAACATATCTGTCTCGTTGACTGGTTCAAATAGGTTGGAGACATTGGCCACTTCTAACATTGTGTGAGCACCATTTGCTCATAATTATGGTACTTTGGGTGCTTCTTAATTTACCTACTCTATCAATTTTTTTCTTTCAATCGATCACTGTTGTTCTTGCAGTTCTGATGATGTTTCGAGTTGGACAAAGATTGAGGTTTTGTTGGAGGCAATAGAGAGTGATCCTAGTTCAAGGCTGCAACTGACAACATCTAGAAAAGGTGTTATATGGTTTGATCAAGTCTCAGCAATGCCTTTGGACACATTCAAGGTGTAAATTGTATTTAAACTTAATCCATTTATTGAACTAGTTTTAAATAAATAACTTCTCATTGCTTGCAAGTAGAGCTAGCATTTTGCTTTTTCTTCTATTTGAAAATCTTACTGATTCAAAAATTCTTGAATGTACAAATAATGAAGCAAAATTATAACCAGTATGCCTAACTCTTTCCTAGATTTTGTCCATTTCTCATTTGTGGTAACTTTTTCTAAGTTTGTGTAGTAAGACCTTAAGAGTCATGTTGTTACTCATTCCATTCTTAACTTTTATCCTTTTTTTTTTTTTTTATCAAGTTTACTTTAATAAATTAGGGAAGAAAAAGAAAAGAATTGGGGAAAGAAAGAAAAGAAAAATTAGATAGGTGGTTCAGCATCAACTTAAGTTCAAGAATTTGGTTTTCAAGAGTCATGAGAACAGTAGAAACCAACAAATAGAGTAAAAGTTGAAAATGGGTCCAGTTTTCCAAATTTGCTTAATGCTCTTAGGACATTTACCAACCTTGCTCTAAAACAAAGGAGAATGGAGGTATTGGCATTTTCTGTACCAGATACCACTATGTTAATATAGAGATAGTTCCAAGAAAATGAATTTTTAGCTATAGAGAACAGCCCTATCGAAAAAATGATTTGAAGTTCTTTTTGTAATTGTTGTCATTCAGCGGAGATGCTTTCCCATTCAAAATTTTCTTCTCTTCTATAAGCAATTTTGTTTTTTTGACTATGATATCCTTGCCACAGGGACATGGTTTTCGGAATGATCTATTCCAAATAAATTGCAGATTTGAGACCCGGATTTATCAGATTTCCTGGTATGGTTTAACAAATTTTCTGAATTGAATTGCCACTTGTGTTGTTCTTATGGCTTGAAACAAATTTGATTAAACAGAGACATTATTTGGAAGCTTTGAATACTCCATCATGTTTCTTATGTTTCCCTGACTTGTGTTTTTCATTTTTGAGTTGAGGTTAGAAAGAATCAGTGAAAAGGTAGACTGCATACAGTTAAGGAATCCATAAATTCAGAAAATGTTGATAAAGACATGTCTAAGTAAGGATAACTACATCAGCCTTCTGATGCATAATGATCAACATGGTCATATACCTCAAAATACTCTATCTCGATTTCTCTGCGATCCTAAGTATTCCAGATGATCCTTTACTCTTGTAAATGCAATTGAATTTCCTACTCCTTGGTTTCCATCATAATCAAGACTTAATTCTAGCCAGGTCAAATTATGGTGGTTATCTGCTTATGCTTGATTTTGCATTTCTTAGATGATACCGTGTAGCTTATCAAGTTCTTATTCTTAACTATCCATGATTTGGTTAAGACATCTTTATATGGAAATTGATGTTGGACAAAAATCTAAAATGATTTGGATGCTCAACAGTGTGTTCTTCTCACTTGTTCCTTCATAAACTCTTTTCCCTTGACGTCCCTTTATAGTAGATGGCCATTATAAGCTTTTTGTCTGCTATGGAACTTTCTGTGTTTAAGCAATATTAAGTCTCGACTTATTGAAGTATTAAGTTCACAATGCTACAATTTAGGATAGTGGAAATTTTAGTTCAAAGAAGTAGTTTTCAACAGAAATATTATGCTATTAAATCAAAATGTTTTCTTACTTCAAAATGTTTTCTGAAGTGTTTTCTACTCACCTTTTGTTTATTCTTAACGGGGTCTGCTTACTTTGATTGTTCTCTTTGGTAAGTGTAACTTGGATTCACCTATGGATAATTTACATTTTCACTTGTTGGATTAATATGACCTACTTTGTGACTTCCTTCTAATGATTGTTCCATCAGCACAATGATAATTTGTGTAGTTGAAGAAGGAACGGCCTCTGGTTGTCTTAGTTCACCCAATCAATTGCTCGAGCTCAACTCAAAATTTGAATTATATTTGTTAAGTATTTTCTTCTGTTGTGGTCTGGTTAAGTCCACACATCAGCATCGCCTTTCACGGAGTCCTCAAATCATTAGTTAACCACCAGAGATTAGTGTATTTTCCTCTGTTTGCATCTTGTTAGGTGGTTCTTTTGTCGAAGGTGTATGGTTAAGAAATTCATTTCGCTGGAAAGCAACTGTTGGACCATGGGAAGAAAGACCGGGGCATTTTAATGACGTTTGGCATTACTGGACTGATGATAGCCTTGGTCTATTTGAGTTTCTCCAGGTTATCTAACGGTTTCATGTGTGTGTGTATATATGATTTTTTTTTTTTTTTTTTTGGTGGTATTTTTCTCATTGCACCTTTCTTTCATCATTATTTTTCTGCAGCTCGCAGAAGACTTGGGTGCATTTCCAATATGGGTTTTCAATGACGGTATTCTACTGTTCTGCTGATGCTCTGTAGTTATCTAGAAGTTTATTCCTCTTGGGATATTATTGACATTCTTTTATTTCTTTTCTATTCATGTTTCCTCAGGAATCAGTAATAATGATCAAGTTGAAACCTCGAAAATCTTACCTTTGGTGCAAGTATGTTTCTTGGTTCTGCTTTATGAGAATTGTTGATTAGCATTCATTAATAACAAAACTTCCTTAAACTTTAGATTTTTGGGAAACTTCTATTAATAAGCTAGGCATTTGCAATTGTTCATGGTACAAGATCTCCAAATAAATCATCAAATTACAGTTACAGGGCAGTGTTGTTTGGATCAGCTCCTAAGTGATCTATCTGATACTCTGATGTTTAGTAGTTACCGTATTCCTTTTTTTTTTTTTTTTTTTTTTGCGCAATCTGTATTCCATTTTATTTTTTAAGTACGATACTTCAGTCTGAAAATTCATCAGTAAACAAATCTTCATTTCAAGTGTAGGAAATCCTGGATGGTATCGAGTTTGCCAGAGGTGATCCTAATTCAACATGGGGATATATCCGAGCATCAATGGGCCATCCAGAACCCTATGATTTGAGATATGTTGCAGTCGGGAATCAGAACTGTGGGAAAAAGAATTATCGTGGTGGGCAGATATGGTGCTTTTAATGCATATATATTTTACTTTCATTCATATGATGAAACTGAAGACACGTAACAATTCCTTCCGTGACTATTAATTCTAGGAATTTAATCTCCAAGTGTGTTGGAATGCGTACAGTGAGCATTCACTTGTTTGTTTATTTATATAATGACATACAAAGTAAAACATTCCTGGTCACCTTTCCTTTTCTGAGTTCTGAGCAGAAAAAATTTTGGTAATTAGTAAGTAAATGCATAAAACCATGTACGACTGATTATTAGTGTCCCAATTGTTTTTGCCTCTCCATCTCGTTTAATTCTGTATACTTGAAGATTCATGTTGGCTTCACATCCTGATTGTGACTTGTACCATGACTTAGTAATTGTTGCTTTGCCTTAAAATTCTTACCTTAATAACTATAGCTCTTGCAATACCCTTGATTTCAATATCTCATATGCAGTATGCCATTAACTAGTTGCTATGCTATCTCTGTGGTAATTTTCCCCTTATAGAAACTAAAAGAAATAGAATTCCATCTTCTGCAATTCTACCTAAACTATCTATAAAATTTATGGATAACTAATATCATTTTGTTGAAATTATCCTTATCATGATTTGAAGTCACTGATGGTGAATTTGCTAGCTGTCATATTCAAATGAAACAGTCTTATATGCAATGACATTAACATAAGTCATTCTTAATCTTGAATCAGGAAACTATCTCAAGTTCTATTCTGCAATAAAAAGTGCATATCCAGACATCAAAGTCATCTCAAACTGTGATGGGTCTACTCAGCCATTGGATCATCCGGCAGATTTTTATGATTACCATGTAAGTTCAACTTTAAAGCTTTTATGTTTGATCGAGACAATTCATGTGAAGCCTTAGGATTGTTATACTAATGTATCATTTGGCTCCTTGTTTATGATTTTGCTGCAAACCTTCTTCCCTGGATAGGTCTATGGGGATGCTAACTCTGTCTTCTCTCTGTCTCATAACTTTGATCATACAGCACGTAATGGACCTAAGGTAAGCAGAAGTTTTTTTGAAAAGTTGTAAATTATTTTTATGTGATGCATCTTAACTTAAGCCTCTTGAATCATTTTCAAGGCTTTTGTGAGCGAGTATGCTGTGACTGGAAACAATGCAGGCAAAGGAAATCTTTTAGCTGCACTTGCTCAAGCTGGATTGCTTATTGGGCTAGAAAGAAACAGGCATTTACAGTTTCCCAGAATCTCTGTTTCATACTTTCCATCTGGACTTATGTTCATCCTTCCAGTCTTAGCATTCATAATGACAATACTCATGAGCCAGCTAAAAAGTATATAGATATGAAGTCTGGGAGGGCCATTGCAGGGGGAGGAAGTCAACATTGATCTATACTTGGTTTCGGAATTTTGGCTTTTAGGGAGTAGGGTGGGTGATGTTTCCAGACAATTTACATCCAGGATTCGGTCTAAAATTTGAACTACTATAAATTTTAGGCTGAGTTTCACTGGTGTACATGATTCTCCATGCAGTGTACATGGCACAGAAAATAGTTTCTGGAATCTACACCTTGCGCATCATATTCAGTTCCCAAGTCAGCTTTTGGAGCTTATTATGACATGCTATATCATTTAATTTCGGTGTAGTAGTGCTGATGTAATCCACATTAGTCTGTGAGTCATACAAGTTATACAAGACCGGCTGGTTCCTATAGAGACACATCCTTATTTGCATTCAAAATGGAAAAAGTTTTGCTGAAGTGATTAATAAGTTAGGGATGTGACACGCTAGTCTAAGAAAATCCCATAAAATATGCCCCACTGAAGTGATTGACTAGAATATCAGTTTATAGCTGCTATTTGAAGCATTATTTTGACGGTACATTTTTCTTGTTTCCCCTGATGTAAAATTCCTTTGAGGTTATTTGCAGCGTCATGCAATCAACTGCAGTTCTGGAAACTATTTGTCCAGTATGTATGTAGTGAGGGCTTTAATCTCTACAAAGTTGTACTTGTTTCTTCTTCATGGATGGAACCCAAAAAAGAAAGAAAAATAAAATTTTAATTTATTGTAATGGAGGACAAATGAACTTACAAAGTCTTGTGCATGTCTACTTTGCAGCAAGAAAATACAAATACAAATACATATAGCTTATGGTACCAGGTTTCCTGATTGTTCTTTTAGTACGCTATGATTTGTATAGATTGTCTTAAAGTTCTTGAAAGACTTGCCTTCTTTCTGGCTTTTTACTTAGTTGAGAGTCTCATTATTGTGATGATATGGTGATACATAAAATGTCTGATCTCTTTATACAGGCTTTTGAATTTGAAGGAGAAAATGAGTAAAAGTAAGCTGCTTATTCTCTTGTCCGAGTAATCATACTTAACAATACCACTTACACTACTGTAAGCTGATGTGTAAGAAATCAGAAATGAGATCAATTGGTTGTATAAGTTTTCGTATCTGACAAAGATCAAACTTTTCAAGAATCACTTTGATTAAACCTACCAAGAGAGGAATAACAACTTGAATAAGTAGTCAAACTGCTGGAAACTTTCTTGCATGATTGTGATTTGCCTGAAATTGATACTTGTAGATTGTATTGTCCATTGATTCTCTCTATGTTACAAATATTTGTTTAGCTACAGTAGCTAAATGTCTTCACTTTTCAAGTCATAGCTATTTTGGTAAAAAGAATATATATATTGGACAAAAATGACTCAGATACTTCCACAATGCAGCGATGCTGTTGAAATGGCGAGTAACGCACCTTTATTTGTGAATGCCAATGACAGGCGGTACGCCAAAATTCTCATCTCAGACTGCTTTACAGTGTTTGTTTCTGTAATGTGTCTCATGCAGGAACTTATTTGTTAAATTAGGTTCAATCCGGATGCAATTGTATTCGATTCTTCACAGGTCTATGGAACACCTAGTTACTGGATGCAGCATTTGTTCAAAGAATCAAATGGTGCAACTCTTTTTAATTCCACTCTTGGTGCCAATTCTGCTGCCTCACTTACTGCCTCTGCTATACTCTGGAAATATCCAGATGATGTTACATATTATTTGAGAATAAAGGTTGGATTGCTCTCTTTTGTTAAAACTGAATACAACATTAAGTTTGTTAATTTCGTTTGCAGTACACTTGAGATTTGAGACCAAATACTTGTCAAATCTCCCACAAGTTTTACTTGTATCGATAGCGTTTGAAATAACTGCCAATTCAATTCATAGAGATGCATGTGATACTTAGATGCATTCTAGACTTCCTGCTAGGGAAATTCAAGATAATAATTCGGTATTCTTTTCTTCATCTCAGAATTGCATACTTTGACATCAAGGAATTTATTTATTTATTTTGGTGCGCATAATATTTATCTATACAATCTTTTACAGATAGTGTTCTCAGCATAGAAATAAACAAGAATTCCAAAATATATTACTTATACCTCCTAACATGGACCAGGTTCATAATATCTCTGGTTTTGCATGTAAAAAGCTCCATACTACTTGGCTTTTAGGTGATCATGGATTGTTTAACCTTCTTCCTCTTACATCAATCCAGTTACGTTACTATTTCTGTTGCTTTGGTTACAGTAGAAACTGCATTTGTAGATAGTGTGAAGTAGTTCAATTCTTCCAAGAGATTGTGAATTTTAATGACCTAGGTTTTATGGCAGATAGAGGATTATATACTTCATAACCACTATAGATAAATGAGATCCTTTTGCAAATTAGTGGGTTGAAACATTATGCAGCCTTGAACCAGATAGGATAATATACTTCATGTAAACCACTATAGATAAATGAGATCCTTTTGCATTTAGTGGGTTGAAATATTATGCGGCCTTTCACCAAGGACGAACTTAGGATAGTTGGTGGGTGTGCATGCCAGCCCTTGCTACCTAAATTTTTTATTTGTCTGTGTTTAGATTATCTCTCTTAGATAGGAAACCTACTGATGATTAAAGAGATAAGCAAGATTTATGAGCATATAATTATACAAAACTTAACTTTTCATCTGTTCTACTCTCAAATAGGCTTATTTTCCTGTCAAACTGGAAAAAGTTCAAGAATGTGATAGACAAGAAAATTCTTTCTGAGATTCAAATGACCGCATCCAAACCTTTTGAGGACTGGCAGACTTAAACGCCTATACACCCTCCTAAGAGAATGGCTCCATGTCTAAAAATCTACATTTCAAACTCCTGGATCAGTTATATAGTCTTTGATGCCATTTATGTCCCATCTATTATTTGGAATCCAAAAAAATTGTTGAATTTGCATTTGATTTTGAATTGCAACTTTTATGTCCAATCATCTTTTCCAGGTCGTGAACTTTGGCAGCAACATGGTGAATCTTAAGATAACAATTGACAATTTAGACTCAAACTCAATACAAGCAAATGGATCTTCACAAACTATATTGAAATCTAGCAGTCTGATGGATGAGAATTCTTTCACAGAACCAAATAAGGTACTTGAGTCATCCTTTTAAGTTCGCAGTGCTTGAGAAATCTACAAGGTATTTGACAATTAGTTCTTTAGTTGTTACACATGCCATTACTGTATTCATCCTGGAATGCAGTTTTGCACAATGTTGCACAGTTCGCAATTCGTAGCCATACGCGTTACGGGTACGAGAATGGGGTATGGTCATTTTATAATTCATAATACGTGGAGGTAGTAGGCGAATTAATCAGTACATACTTTCTAGTTCATGGTACGGTGACAGTATAGTTGTCTTAAGAAATTTCGGTATATATCATGTATATAAATAAGTTATTACTTAATCGTATTAGAATTTGAAATATATTACAATTTTAGTTGTACTAGAATTTTAGATATATTAGAGATTTAAGTTTGTTTGCTTACTTTTCAATGATAGAATTTCGGAACGCTATTATGACCGTATTGGTATGCGAATGTATTGTGTTTTGGTACGCGCGTACCAATACGGAAATCGGAAGGGGAAGAAGCGTATTAAGTAACATTGGTTTTGCATATATAGACTGAAATCCGTTTCAGTAGTTGTGAGATAGTAATTTCCATAATGGTAATGGTGTGGACTTAAAAGAGGGATGTGTAGGCCTGTACTGTTCATGTCGTGGTTATCCTCTTTCTGCTTTGAGCTGAACTGGTATTCACCAAAATGTTTTTCCTGTTGTCAAAGACACATAATTCTGTCAGTTTTTCTGTTTTCTCTGTAATATTGCAGTACATGCTACCTAGATCACAAAAGATGTGTCTTAGGATTCTCAGATGACTATTTTTGATAGTCCGATAGTCCTTTTCTAGGTATGTGCCAACAGTTCATTTGCTGTATCCCAGATCTGTATGGCTAAATGCGACATATACTTCCAGCTAATGTTTTGTTATGTCTAGTTAATCAAAAAACATAAAATTCGATTGCATTCATGCTTTGAAACAAGCAGCAGTATCCAGACAGCCTATACGTTTTTTTTGTCCCTGGAAAGTGGGAACTCACTTTCCGGAAATCATTTGTGGTACATAATACATTTTATTGTTCAGAAATTGTGTGACAATGGTTGAAACTTCAATCAGCTGTTCAGTTAATACACAGTTAAAGAACGTGGGCTTCCATCTCAAAACCAATTGACAGTGGATGGAATGGCCCATGAAATTCATTAATTAGTATATCTCTTGGCTAATCAATGTAGGATATAGCTATATTTGACATACAACATCCAACTATCTTTTACCCTCAATATTGTCATTCCAAAATTAAGAAAGAAAAATATGTAGGGAGAATGTCATGAAATTGAGCATCTTTGGATGGACAACACTTGAAAGAGGTAAATGTTTGCTAAACTTTTACTTTTAGTAGAATTTCTTCTTTGCGAGAGGGCAATTGGGTAAGTGGTGGTACAACCAAAAGAAATGATAAAGTATCTAAAAGCTTGAGAATGCTCAAGTTCGTTGAGGTTAGAAAATTTTGAGATGCAACCTTCATAATGAAAGTTTTAGACTTTGATTACTCTTCCTTTATACTTTTTCCTTTGCCTATAGTCCTTTCCACAAAAGGGTGACATGAGACACGACTAAGTCTCTTTAACATGAGGTAGTAGAAATGGATGATTGTTTCAAATGTTGCATGAACTGATAAACATACTGAATAAGTCAAAGAAATAGTCCTTCAACATCTATACGTATTTGAAGTTTATAATAGTTTGACTTCAGAAGATAAGATCCTACTCTGAACTTGGTTCTATATAATGTGCTGAATACAGGTGATACCAATCAAAAGCCCGTTGAAAGCTGCCGGGAAGTACATGGCCGTCTCACTTTCTCCGCATTCTTTCACTTCCTTTGATTTGTTGATGAAGTCACAGACCATTTTGGTCAAAGAACATGTATCTATTCCTAACTTGTCATCTTAATACTACACATTCAGTGGCACTGTAATAATGGCAGCAGCATTTCTTCATTTTCAAATTATCTGATTCTCTTTTCCTTACCGCTTGTTCTTTCTTTTTCAGTGAGTTGCTTAACTGAACTGATGTTGGTTATGGCCAATAATTGATTGGAACTACTTTATGATATTAGATCCCTAATAACTTATTTCGAGTCATGCCATTGAAGTTTTTGATCTTTTTCATAATCATATGCTGTCTAAACTCTGGCATGTAAAACCTCTATTTTGTTGTGCATCGACTTAGTATCCTGTTTCCTCATGGCATCATGTGTATGTGTGTTCCAATTAGCAGAACTGATAATTTGCTGTATAACTTTCCACCTATAAATTCGGTGAGACTTGTTTACAGGATTGCGTGCCTCATCAACCAAATTAATCATGTAGAGTACAGCATCATACCAAAACTGGAGAAGCTAATGTTGGTGGCACTGCACGTAAATTCAACATTCTTCAAGTGAAATGTTGGTTTGACCAAAAAACAAAAAAAAAAACAAAAAAGAGTTATACTATCTGTAGGAATTGATCATTTTGAGACGAGCTGCACAAGAAAATGAGGGTACTGTCCAAATGCAAATTGGTGGTAGCAAAATGTACAGAAGAAAGCAAAAGCTATGAATTTATCTGGGTCCAATAGCATTTCTTCTTGTATTCATGTTCTCACTGCACATGTTTTTTTGCATTACACATGGGTTTTGTCTAGGATACGTTACAAAAAGTTTCGAACTCGACTATCAAGAGTAAAAGAAACATCCAGCTGAATCCAACTTGGAGAAACATGCTGAACCGGAACCAAGCAATGAACCAGGAACTGCTTGCCTCAGCAATGACTACCTGACCTTATGGAGAATGAGCAATAACACTCGCTTTATTTGTTTGAGCACGTCTAGAGAAGGAAGGACTGATACAACTTTTTGGCAAAAGAAAGATCACATGAAGAAGCAAATACTGATAGATATCTGTATAGGTTTTCACCATCAAAGGTGCACACCTGTGTGGTGTTGAAAGCAAAATCATGTTACTAGGACACCTTATTATTGCTGGCAAAGCAGCGACAGGTTCTCTTGAAATTTTATTCAAGCAAGTTGCTTTTGTGAATTGAATTAAGGCATGCTTACAAAATCTGCTTGTATATTTCAGCTCTTAAGCAATAATGGGCAGGACATGCGTGTTGTTTGTGCATAACCATCAGAATTCTCCTTTCTTTCTATTATTTTATGGTTATGAAAGATACGCAATCCGACACACAAAGACATGCGCGCGCGCGCACACACACAGATGGAGAGAGAGGGAACAACTACTGAAACGGATTTCAGGGAGGGAGATGTCTGAAAGTCAGTAGACTCAAATTGTATGCACAAATGTCATCAATCACTCCTTTAATAATTTAAAATAAATAAGAACAACTTTTTTTCTATATAATACCCCCTGCTTGCAAGTTGGAGGGAAATACTTGCAGAAGATAACCTGATGATTGTCAGCATCCCCCTTCAGGATATAGAAATTCCATTAAATGACAAAATCAACTATTTTGCACCAAGCAAGAAGTTTTTCTCAACAAGAATCCTAGCAAGGGAAAAGGTAAAATGTTTGACAAGTCAAAAAAATATACCATCAGAAGTAAAAGCTAAACTAAAAGTACTTATTATTCGTAATTGAACATTGTCAAGGACTTGGCTTTCATATTCTGTGGCCAAATGCGGTAACAAGCACACAACGTAATTATCTATCGTTCAACAGTGGAACCATCACCAAGAAGATGATGCTAAAAGCAAGCATTAATATATCTATTGGCTCCCTACACTCAATCACAATAAGGCATCACCTAAGTCGTTCTATCCTCAAAATTAAACATGAAATTTTTGGTAAAAAGAAGGATAGTAATTTCTTAGGGTTATGCCCTTTATTTACCAAAATCCACAGAACTCCTAATTGAGCACATCATTAAACCTTCAAAACTCATTTTTTTCTAAATTCAATTGCAAAGCTCATCAGAAAAAGTTATTCGCCCCATCTCCACCACAAACTTTCTCGAATGTAAGGTTGCAAAAAGTTTGAGATTGTTCTCAGTATCCAACAATCTTCTGATTTTGCTATTTCACTCACACATGTGCCACACAAATGATGGGTTCCTCAATATCAGTCACACGAAAATTTCTAAACTTCAATCTTGGAATAATGAATTTACTTTTCTCTTCATTTGGTAAAAGAATAAGCCAAACTGTTTCCACTGTCCCCAGAATGCTATAAAGTATTTCCATTTAATTTAGAAACATTCTAATGCAAAAATGAAGGAATTTCTCTCCACACAGGAAAAAGGAAAGTTCAAGATACTATCTGATCCTTGCCAGATAGAGAAAAGAAAACTGCATCTGTTAGCCGCATGGAGATAGAAGACTTGTACTTAATTCTCCAATGTACAAACAGACAAGTAATCATGAGCAAGCTCTCAGAATCAAAACACTTCTAACACACACCACATAAGTATTCACAAAAAGGTGTCTCCTATAGACTTTCCAAAGAGTGAAAGATAATAAGGAAATGCAGTCGTAATTGTTCCATTAAAGGTCAGACAGAGTGTATTGAGACATAAAAAACTTCGAATAATCTTATGAATGTAACAACAGTGAATAAAATCTGCTATGTATCCAGTAAATATCTAGAATGAACCCAGTACAAGGAACAAATGACACAGAAATCAATTCAAAGATATTTAATATCAGAAAATGATTGGTAAATTGTCAAGTACGTGTACTCAAGGGTTGAAGTTTTAACAACATTAAGCAAAAATTAATGATGGATATCAGACAAGCCAAATAGATACAGCATAGGAAGGAAAGGAGTCAGCATTAAACCTGCAAAATGCCTTGAGAAAAACACTAAACATTCTTGTTCTTCTTCAACTTCGAAGGCGGCCATCGCCCCTTCTTCCTCAAACGGCGCTTCCTAATCAGCTTCTTCCTTCGAAGCCTGATTTTCTTTGCCAATTTCATCTTCATCTTCTGCTCAAGCTTCAGCTGGAGTTTGGATTCCAGAGGAAGGTTCTGAATTGGCACATCTTCCTCCTCACTTTCTGAGGGAGGCTCGGGCCCATCTGAGTTTGCACCTTCAGCAGATGCCTTAGCAAGCAGTGCTACCCTTCTCTCCTTCACGAGAAGAGGTGCCTGAATCCTGCCTCCGGCATACTGTTTTGGATATGCAGCAAAACGGTTGCACAACCTGGAGACTGGCAGAAAGACAAAAAGGTAAATCAGGTTATTTTACCCGGTGTAATAGGGAAATGGTATTGGATTCATCAATGTAGGCAAAGTTTATACAAGCTTCAAACTGTGAATGCTTTGCTTCGTTTTGTTAAGTGTCTTGCCTACCAAAATCTGAAATTGCATCTCTCCCTATTATAAAGGCTACACTCCCAATTCCTAACAGGTACTTGGCCGAACAAATTCCAAACAAAGTTACAAACTTTTTAAATCTAAATCGATATCTAGTAAAAGGAGAAGACTGAGAAGCAGATAAGACAAAAGCTCCAACATCGAACGGATAACTCATCAAATTGTGGACAAAATGCAGACTACGGAATATCCAAAAGACAGCCACCCTCGAGGAAAAAAGCGGTGAGTGAAAAAACTAATAAAGGTCCTAAAATTCAAAAATAAAGTAAATTCAAGACACCAAAAAGCTCAAATTTCCCTATTACTATTTAAAGTAATTCAGCTAAAAAAGAAAAATGGTAACTTTTTTAACAAAAGAAAACCCAATTCGAGATACTGAGCCAGAAAGAAAGAACAAATGTCTTCCCAATAGAACAATCACTAGACACCGCCAGGAAGGAGTATAAACATATATTATTAAAAAAAAAAAAAATCCAGAATCTGTAAAGAATCAAGAACAAATTTTGCAGAAAAACAAAGAAGTATGAAGATGCAAGATTATATATACTTACGCGCATGAGAAGTGAGGGCAAGAGTGGGTGAAGACGAAGACGACGAGAGCAGAAGAGAAGTTGTTGGAGTGGTGAATTGGAGGATGAGGACAGCCATTGCTCACTCAGTGCGTACTACTCGCTCACTAAAAGACTACTCCCCTGCCATTTTATTCACTTTTTATGGATAAGATAAAAGAGTCATAGGACTGAAGAGCCCCCCTCCCAACTCCCAAATCCTAACTCTTTCTTGGGGCCGATAATTAATATCACAACAAAATAAGGGCTTGTTACAATTACCGAAATTTTCACATAAGTCCCTCCATTTTTTGGGCTTACCTTACAAATGACCCTTAAAAAGAAGGGTCGGGCCCGGGAGGCCTTCTTGTGCTGCAAAGAGGTATCTATGAGTCTCTTACTCCCCAATGGGGAGTCCTGGAGAGTCTTGCGGAGTCCCATTTCTAATTGTCAAATTGACTATAAATTAAAGGATTCTTATTTTATTATTAGTCTAACGATAATAAAATGGGAGTTTGTCTAGTAAAATATTTTTCAAGATATTTACATTAAGTATGGTATTTTCACATGCCCTTTAGTGCGCTTCACTGTTTGAATCTACACCCTATTAGAATGGTAGTATTTAGGATAGTTGTCCCATTGGTTACGAGTCTACATTTTGCATAGCAATTGCTTAATTTATTAGAATGTAAATTGCTGGTGTTTTCTAGTTGTTCGTGTCAGTATGTGCTTGATTAGATAGCCACATAAAATAACAAGAGTCTAAAACAACTTTGCTGAAGGTCTCAAGCTTCATGTAGCTTAATCTTTATAGATTTTCCCATTTCGATACAATCTGAAGAAACTGTGAAACTTTTGTACAAAATTCATGAAATAATTCCAGAATGTAGTGCTATGTTACTTTGATGTGCTACTCTGTACTTGACCTTCAGATTAATAGTTATAGATGATTTCCTAAAGCGAAAGCAGAAATATTCAGGAATATTCGATCTTATACTCCATTTGATTACTTGTAGATTCTCAGTTTATGTCCTTCTACATTTTTCATTCCTTTGGATGACTCTCCGGCAAGATGATTAGCAACAGATGAGCCAGGGCTTCGTCCCTCCTTAACTTTGGTCGCTAAGAATGAACAGTGCAAAAAACTTTATGAAATGCCTCAAACGAAGAAGCCTGATTACTGGGAAAGGGACCGAGACCGTGAGTGTTGCAGACCTTAAAATGATGATTGAGGAGATTTTTCTTTGGATGTTTATGTTACTTAGTTCTTTTATCTGAATGAAATTACGACTCTGTTTGTTGTCAGGTTCTGGCTTTTCTATGAAACATGAAGTTGATGACTGTAATTTTGTTCATCTCAACCTTATGCCAACTATTATACCCAATCTATGATGAGAGGTTTCAAGTAACTTTTGAAGTATCATTGTTCGGAGCTCTCTGATTTGTTCAGATTTGTCTTCTTTTTTCCAGATCAAGAACTAGTAGATTAGAATTCATAGCATCGGTTCCACCTGAAGTAGGGGTTCAGAGATGCATACCTGAGTAAACTGGGGATTAGTTAAATTTGAGACATGATGAGTAAGACAGAATATATGGGAAGGCGCAGGACATTTGGTAGCCTAAATTGTGGATGCTTCTTGTTCGGTAACTTGTATAGTTTAAATATTGTCACCTTCTTCACTCTTTTGCACTAGCGGATCTTAAGCAATAGCTCTTTAACAACCACAATGAGTGCACCTAAAGAAAAAATAACTTAGATTCTTCTCCATGGTAGGACTGAGAACTATGATTCGAGTGGTAACCTATTGAGTTAAAGAGAGAATTATCTTTAAAAGCAGGGGGGATTGGCCTTGCCATTCCTAAGCAGTTAAGAAAAGGCTTTACAGAGTTGAGATTTGAGGTATTGAACTAAATCTCATTGTGTTTTTACTGTTACTCCTTTCCACCGTTAATTATGTGTGATGACTAAATTATTTTCTGAGAAACATGTTTCCTTCATGCCACCAATCTTTGGTTTTATCAACATTGTTAAAGGCGGTAGATGGTTCCACATTGATCTGGTGGTGGTCTGCACGAAAGAGTAAGATTGAAAGAAAGTAGTCCTAGAGAAATAAGGGATTACTGTTCAGATAAGGTCAATTTCTAATATAGTAGTTTACATTTAGCATAGATCAAGCTCGTTGGTAATGAAGAAAGTGATCGTAAATTGTAAGAGGCATTTTTGGATAGTTCTTACTATAGCTGTACATCTGAATCATTCATTTACTCTTCATGGCATTCGTTGAAGTTAAACCATGGAAGTTTTATGTTGGTTGAGTATTTTTGTCTCAAAATCAAAAAATACGGGGTTTGGAGGGTTAGAGGCGTGTTGCGAGCTAGATTTCTTGCTTATGGTAAATGTCACTGGTCGAGAAACAGATGAATAAAGTAAAAGTAATTTTAGCTTGTGTATGAAGAAAGAAACTATTCCTATCTAGGAATTGATTGGAAGGAGTAAAAAGAATGCAGGTTTGCTTTCATTTGTGCTGTTGATGGAGGGAAATCAAATGGTTCATCATGCTGAAGATCTAAGCTGCTTTTAATTTAATTTTATGAGGCTTTTACTTTATGCAGTTTCTCTTTAGGTTGAATGAAGGTTCAGATTGTGGTCACTGGTCAGGTCCCCATCTATCTTGCGCTTTACTACTACTGTAATTCTTTTGAGGATAAGCAGCAGCAAAGAAAATTAGAATGGTGATGTCCTGAATCTCAATACTACTGATGTTGTCAACCTTCTTTCTCTGCCAAACTTTGCAGTTCCGCAGAGGATAACTGTTCCTTTTTTTATCATCCAAGGACAAAATGCCCGCATACACTAGTCATCAAATTAAGTGGGAAAAGAAGAACTACCGACTTGATGAATTAAGAAATTTATGCAAGTCTCTTTTTCTTATTGGAAAGCACCAAAAAAAAAAAGAAAAAGTAAAAACTAACAAAACAAACAACTGTTCGACTCCATATTCATATTAGTGGAAAGGCACGTGATGATATTATAATTGGTCGATTAAGTCGCACTAATACATAGTCTAAATATTTCTTATAATTGTTAGTTTTTCCTTTTATTTTTTCTATTTTACGATCAACTTCTTTGTTTTTCGGTATTTTTACCAGTTAAAATTGAAATTTCAGCAACTTTCACTGATTAAAATTTAAAAAAATAAAGAATCGTGTAGCAGTTCGTCATACCAATAGTACGAAGGTTAAAGGAGATAACTAGCACATCCTCCTTGAGAACACTGGCCAGGAGGAAACCGGAGCTTCTCTAAGCATGCAACAAAAATAGGATATTGTGCTCCAGTACATTTCTAAACATTTTGAGTTGTTCAGAGCATTTGTTGAACAACATGAGAATCATACTTCTTTTGCGTCAAAGAAATTAGCCAGAACAACCTTGCAATGATCACGAAAGCCTCAGTCGTCGCCCTAGTACAAACCTGAGGCACAGAATCATACGGTCCAGATCCTTGGACAGACCTGAACAATCTCAAACAGCCACAAGCAAGCTTCATAGGATTCCAGTTCATGAACGAATAGGTTCTCAGAGGTCTAAATCCGTAGATAGAATGAACCCTTCCTAGTTGTTTCTAAACAATTCAAGGAATAGAGCCTGAAAAGGAGAATTCAAGAAAATTTAAAGAAAATTTTGGTGACTCATGCTTCAATACTCTCTAAGGTGGACAAGGATCCGTTCACCATGTCCATCAAAATGCAGCCTCTGTCATCCCAGTTTAAACAATCGGACTTGGACAAGTGCAAGAGTGATTCTGACCCATCAGATCACATTTCTCATGTGGTGGCAATAACAAGTTTGTATGGGTACAGTGATGCCATTAGATGCAAGTTTATTGTCACTACTCTCTGAGACCCGCAACTCAAAAATGGTTCCATGAGCTGTCAATGAATTCAGTAGCCACTTTCTATGAGTTGGCAAAATCCTTTCTAAGATATTTTCGGAGAAAATCAGTCCTCCAGAAGGACACTTCGATTTAATGAACATCAGACAAAAGTGTGATGAGTTTCTGAGATTGTACGTGGACTACTTTAATGATGAAGTGGTACAAATTAAAAATGTTGATGAAAAAATTATGATTGTTACTTTCTGCAGTGGAGTTCGTCCTGAAACTTTTGATGCTAAGTTTGCTAAGAAGATGCCTAATAACTCTAGAAAATTAGGGATAATTATTTACGAAGAACCCTAATTTGATGTTTTGTAACCCTAATTGTAGGTGTTTTGTGTGTGATTTAGAGTTATTAGATAAAAATTAGGTTTTGTGTGTTTTGGTAATTCTTAATATTAAATTTGTGTTAAAATTATGTTAGTAATGTTAGTTTGTTTGTGTTATGCAGGAAAGGGTAATTTTGAAAGCCGTAAAATTGGAGATTTGCATTCTTAAACAAAGAAGAAAAAAATAAAAAAATAAAAAGAGCCTGGCCAAAGTTTGGCAGAGGAATTCCTTGCTGCACCAAGGAATCAACAAGCAGCAAGACATACGAAGCAATCCCATGTGCACGGGTGCACACGAGCCATCAATGAAAGCATAAAGGCATAAAACGTGTAAAGACCAGCAAGGGAGTAATTGTGGGCCACCAAATATTGTGAAGAAAAGCAATTGTGGACTACAAAACTTGTTTATTAATTAAAAGCCTACATACTTCTATAAATAACTCTTTGCCTTTATAAGTTAGATTTAGAGAGAGAGAGAATTAAGTTTTACGTATTTTTGAAAGTAGCCGCTAGAGTTCTCTTTGGACAATTTTATACTTATCGTATTAATTTCTTTAGCAATTTTTAAATTTTGATTTCAAGAATTTGTCCGTAGATTTATTACAATTCGTGATTTTAGATTCGTGGATTCTTTAGAGAACCTGTGAAACAATCTTCAGATGGTTCAAGTACGCTTCAATATTTATTAGTTAATTATATCACTTCAATTTTCGCTGTTTAATTATTTAATTGCTTTTTGCTTGGTTTAGTTAATTTTAATTTAGGATTAATTCTTAGTTTAATTTCGTTATTTATTTTAATTTGCTTTCGTTAGATCTTTAATTAATTCTAGTTAGGATTTCTGTCAATTAATTATTTCGTAGTTAAATTAGTTATTTCGTCGTTTAATTCACGCAAATTTATTTTTCGTAATTTTCTAGGGTTAGTTGGTTATTTAATTTATTTTTATAAAAAATTCAAAAAATAATTCATTTCAATTTGTGATTGTCTAAATAGTAATCGATACTAAATATTCGGTAATTGACCAATTTGATCTTCGTGGGAACGATCCGTATTACCTATATACTATTACGCGACCATGCACTTGCGGATACGTGTATTAGTACGTAGTTAATTTGTGAATTTAGGATTTGACACGTATCAATTTTTTAGCGCCACGCTTGCCGGGGATCAATTATCTAGGCAATATCGAGCCGCTTAGTAGTATCGCTAATTTAGATTTTTCCTTTTATTTTTTGTTTACTTTCTTCTCGTTTCCCTTCTGTGATTTTATTTTATTCCATGTTCATTTAAATTTTTTGTAATGGTACGTTTAACTTGTGTTCTAGTATTGTTTTATAGTTTATGACCCTTGGTAATAAAAAGATACTTCCACTTGATTTGGAAATAGAAAGAACTCTACGTGGGTTATGAAAAAAAAAAAACAAGAGGACCAAGAAAAATTTGTCATGCCCAATTTAAATGTACCAAGGAATGACGATATTCCCATAAATGAAGATTAGGAGGAAACTGTGAATGGGAACGGGAACAGTAATAGATAGCGATTATTGAGGGATTATACTAGACCCACCTTTGATGGGACTAATTCTAGTATTACCAGACCCGTTATCCAAGTGAATAATTTTGAAATCAGGCATCTCTAATTTAGATGCTTCAAACTCATGCCATGTTTGGAGGTGGACCAACCGGAGATCCACATGCACATTTGAGAAATTTTGAAGAGATTATTAGCACTTTCAGATATAATGGGGTTTCACCAGATGCAGTCCGAATGATGGCTTTTCCTTTCTCTTTGAGTTTTAAATCAGGCATCTCTAATTTAGATGCTTTAGACTTATGCCATGTTTGGAGGTGGACCAACCGGAGATCCACATGCGCATTTGAGAAATTTTGAAGAGATTATTAGCACTTTCAGATATAATGGGGTTTCACCAGATGCAGTCCGAATGATGGCTTTTCCTTTCTCTTTAAGTATAAAGCCAAATGGTGGTTACAAAGCTGTGATGAATGAACATTCACGACTTGGGAGGAACTTGCTTAAGGTTTTATAACTAAATTTTTTCCTCCCTACAAAATTGCAAAGTTAAGGAATGAAATCACATCATTCACACAGGATATTAAGAATACCTCGGCGAAGCTTGGAAAAGATATAGGGATCTATTGAGACGTTGCCCAACTCTTACATCATGGCAGTCCACTGTGGATGCAAGTGCAAACCTTCTACAATGGGTTAGATCTTGAAACCAAAACAATGGTGGATGCTGCCACAAGAGGATCTTTATCCTACAAAACGCCTGAAGAGGCCTAAAGAATATTGAATATGATGGCCTCTAATTACTATCAGGTTGCATCAGTTCAACCAATTCAATAGGATAGAAGGGGAGTGCTAAATCTTGATCAAACTGATACCATCTTAACTCAAAACAAAATGTTGACATCTTTGGTGGCAAACTTGACAAAAACCCTTGGTAATTTGAATATCAATTCAGTAGCTTCACCCTCTTCAACTCATAATATTTGTGAACTATGTGGAGAAAATCATGAAATTAATCAGTGTGGATTTGAAGAGTCATTCTGCCAAGAACAAGTCCAATATGTCAACAACCAGCAGTTCAATCCAAGGCCTCAAAATAATCCATATTTCAACACTTACAATCCAGGGTGAGGAATCGTCCCAATTTTTCTTATAATACGAATGGTAACAACAATCAACCATCAGCAAAACAACTTTTCTTTTCAACCTAACCACCCACAAGCCCAAATCTCGCAACCTAGACCACCCGCTAATCTTAACCCTCAAAATCAACCATACCAGCCATTTCAGTCACCTCAAAACCAACCTCAAAATCCAAATCAATATCCAAACCAATCCTTTATACCAAACCAAGGTGAAAGTTCCCGAAGTATAGAAGATATGTTTGCTCAATTCATAAAGACTCATGAAACATCAATAAGAAATCAATTAGAAACTTCGAGAACCATATAGGACAAATAACTAGGCAACTGACTGAGAGACCACAAGGTGCCATGCCAAGTGATACTGTCCCGAATTCAAGAAATCAATACCCAAGAGAGCAACGTCCACCAGAGCAATGTAATGCCATCACCTCAAGAAGCAAACCAGAACTAATTGTGGAAGAAGGGGAGCATGATAAAAGGACCAAGTGGAAAAGCTCAATCTACAAGTAGATAATATTCCAATCGTAAGGCCAACAGTGATGAAAAGGTTGAGCATGGAAATAATGAGGTCAAGTCTCAAAGCAAGAAGAAGAGAAAACTTGAGAAATGGGAAGAACCTTTGGAGTTATATCACTCGGTGAAAATTTCTTACCCACAAAGGTTGATTGATCCTATGAAGGTGGAGAAGGACAACCAATTCACCAAGTTCCTTGAAATGTTAAAAAAGCTTCATGTGAATATTCCCCTAGTTGATGCACTCACCAAAATGCCTCATTATTCCAAATTCATGAGAGAAATTTTGACCAAGAAGAAAAATTGGAATGATGGACAAACGATGTGCTTAAGTGAGAATTGTAGTGCTATTGTACAACGAAGATTGCCACCAGAACTTAATTTCTCTAGGAGTTTCTCAATTCCAGTCAACATTGGGAGTCATACTTTAGATCGATCATTGTGTGATTTAGGGGCAAGCATCAAAATTTATGATAAATTGGGAATCACAAATGCCAAGCCTTCACAACTTGTTCTATCAATTGGCAGATAAAACCAAAAGGCAACCTTATGGCATATTGGAAGATGTGTTGGTACAAGTGGATAAATTGATCATTCCGGAGGATTTTTTAGTGCTTGATATGGGAGATGCCTCCGATATTCCATTAATATTGGGAAGAACCTTTTTAGCCACGACTCATGTCATGATTGATGTCAATCAAGGGTTGGATGAACGGGCATCAAAAGTGAAGGAAATCAAGTGCTCTACGGTGAAGGACGAATGGAAGGATTTCTCCATGGTTAAACCACCAAACATTGATGTAAACAGGAATGAGATTCAAATTGTGTGTACCAACCATAGTCAATTTGATGTGGAAGCTAAGGTGAAGAAGAAAAAGACATATTGGTATAAAATTGATTGGTGTGGTCCCTTGACTATTGCCAATGCTATGAAGAATAAAGGACATATCCACTTGAATGATGGAAACACAGAGTGCTTAGTGAAAAAAAAGAGAGTAAAGCTCTATCTATGGAGGCCAAAAGGAAAAGGCTGGCCATGCATTCTCTGTTATATCACATAATTGTCCCATTCACAAGTTTGGCTAAGACTATAAATGGCGCTTCTTGGGAGGCAAACCAAATTTATTTATTTTTCTGCTTTAGTATTTAGTAGTTTAGTTTGATATTAATACTTTAATTTTATTAATTTATATGATATTAATCAAGTATATGTTATTTTGCAGGTTGGAAGTGGAAGTGGAATCATTAAAAAAAAAAAGTGAATAAGCTTGCTGCAGCCAGCCAAATTACTGCTTTAAAAAAAAAAAATCGTTTCCCTTCCCCTTTTTTTTTTTTCTTTTCTCTTTTCTTCTTCTTTTTCCTTCTTCTTCTTCTCGTCCCTTCTTCCTCTAAAAACCCCACCACCCATATCTTCTTCTTCATATCATCCTATTTTTCTGATACCATTATCATAATCTTTGCCTCTACATCCCCACCCCATTCTTCTCTCTCTTAGATCTTTCTCACTCCTCCATCACAACTATCACTTTCTTCTCTCTCTCTATTTTTCTTCTTCTTCTTTTCTCTAATTTTCTCCACCCTATCACAATTTTTTCTTTCCTTAACTACAAACCTCTATCCTTTGTATGGCCTCTTCTCTTCATCAAGTCAGGGATTTTCAATCAAGGATTCCCATTGGTTCAAGTAAGATCTTTCCGCTATTAATTTTTTTGCAATTGATGGTTTGAGTAAGAATCTACGTTTTCTTTTTAATTATTATTTTGATTCTTACCTAGTGCTTACATTGTGGGCAAGTAATTTTACTTGTACAGTTTTGTCCTTAATTTTTAAGTATTTATTTTGTTGACATTTGTTATGATTTTTGTGGTGCTTACATTAGTTGCGGTATTATGGTGCTATTTGTGTGTTACTTTTTATTTCTTCTCCTATTTTTGTGAAAACATTGGGGACAATGTTTGACTTAAGTTAGGGGAAGAGGTTTATGCTATAGTATGTGTGTTTTCGTCGTGTCTTGTGTTAAGTGTTTGTTTTGTTAATATTTGTCTTAGGAGAATTTCTATACTTAATTGACTCTTTTTTGTATCAATAGTTTTTGAAAAAAAAATTTGAATTATTGAATCCACACATGTATATAAGAATTTTTGTTCTTTTCCCCCATTGATTCATGGAATGTGACATCACTTTTATATGACAATATGTGAGTATGAGTGGCAATTTCGTTAATTTTTAAATGGGTGATATCTTTGACCACTTATTGTAACTTGGATTTAATTTGTGACATATTAGTCGGAGTCATTTCATATTTGCGAAATATGAATGAAGTTTGGACTAAAGAGATGATTTAGGCAATTTCTTTGGATCGTTTGAGCCTAAAAAACCTACCATTTTATGATTATCCCTAGTATCCCTTTTAGTCTATACGCCTATTCTTTGTTGATAACCACATTATTTAGATGTTTTATCCTTTTGTTTTGTTTTCCCATCTTTCTATCTATCACCTTAGTTAGTGTTGATGACATCAATACTATTAAATTATTTTTGGTGGAAGGTATAAGATATGTTATTTATTGGGACTAAAAATTCAAGGGCATATTTTGATTAGTTGAAATCCCTGTTTATTATAAAGTATTGTGAATGTTAGTTGGTATTGTTATTATTCTTATTACAAGAAAAAAAAAAGTGAATTAGGTTTTAGTTATTTTTGGGAGTAGCCGCTAAGGTTCTCTCTGGACAATTTTATACTTCTCACATTAATTTTTTTAGCAATTTTTAAATTTGATTTCAAGAATTTCTCCATAGATTTATAACAATTCGTGATTTTAGATTCGTGGATTTTTCAAAAAATCTGTGACAATTTTTGGAGAGTTCGAGTATGCTTCAGTAAAAATATTAGAATCTAAAATCACGAATTTTATAAATCTATGGAGAAATTCTTGAAATCTTATTTTAGTTAATTTTAATTTAGCATTAATTCTTAGTTTAATTTCGTTATTTATTTTAATTTTCTTTACACATTAGATCTTTAAGTAATTCTAGTTAGGATTTGTCAATTAATTATTTCCTAGTAGTTAAATTAGTTATTTCGTCATTTAATTCACGTAAATTTATTATTCATAATTTTCTAGAGTTAGTTTGTTATTTAATTTATTTTTATAAAAAAATCCAAAAATAATTCCTTTCAATTTGTGATTGTCTAAATAGTAATCGATACTAAGTATTTGGTAATTGACCAATTTGATCCCCGTAGGAACGATCCGTATTACCTATACATTATTACGCGACCCGTGCACTTGCAGAGACGTGTGCTAGCACTTAGTTAATTTATAAATTTAAGATTTAACACGTATCAATGCCCTCCATGTTATTAAAATTGTTGGAAAAAGCATCTGATCACATTAGGGGAGAAAAGTTCAACAGAACCAAAGGGAGCTCTATGAGCCTATAAAAGAAAAAGATAAAACCAATTCAAGCCCCTCCTTATCTAAGACAAAACCAATTCAAACCTCTCATTATCTAAGAAAGCTAAAGTTTCTTATCGGTTAGGATATCTTAACATAAGATTGAGTCATTGTCTTGACGATATATCCAAATAATAATGTTCGGGACAGGCCGCCCAAACAAAAATTTTGTCAGACACAAACTCCTCTTAACACTTCGCTAAGGAAAATCTTGTATCATGTTCAACACACAGGGATTCTGGAGGGATAAATCCAAATATTGTAGTTTTTATGGTCGGCATGGTCATGAAAGTGAGGTATGCAATTACCTCAAGATTGGAATTGAGAGGGGCATTCAAAATGGCCACCTTCAATAATTTACCCAACAAATAGCTATTGAATTTCAAAGAAATAATCAACAAAGAGATAACAGAGGTCCACCTTAGCAATATCCTCCTCGTCAACAAAACTAACCTCGTGACAACAATAGCCCTCATGAGGAGCCTGAAACAGATATTGTCAGGGTAATAAACACAACGCTAGAAGCCTAGCAAAGGGGGGATTCTAGCAATGCTCATTAAAAATGTGCTCGCTATGTTCCCGAGGGCGAAGATAGGCCTTTAAGAAACAAGTCCCATGAATAAGAGACTATACTTCAGAGGATACCACTCCTAGCACTCTGCCACATAATGACTTGGTGGTAATTCATGTTCTAGTAGCCGGTTATGAAATGCAACGTATCTTTATGGACACGGCAGTTCAACAGATATCATCTTCTAGGATGCTTGGGAGAAAATGCATTGACTTCTCTCTCGTCAAGCCCTTCAAGATCCTTCTGGTCGAATTCACTGGAGATTTACTCATGTTAGAGGAACAGAGTACATTGCCCCTGACCCTAAGAACTTCTCCCAAGCACCAAATAGAGATGATCTACTTTGTTATTGTACGGAGTGATAGTTTATATAACATAATCTTAGGGTCTCCACTCAATACACCTTCTGCATCCTGCCTTCGTGTTTTATAAAGTTCATGTTGAGGAATAGGTCAAAAGGCACTATGGTCGAAAATCAGCTGGAGGCTCAATCCTGTTACATGATGTCCTTGAGATCACAATCTCAAACAATGTCAATAGCAAAATCTTCAACAATTTGATACCCAGGAGTCTTCTCCTTCAAAGGCGCCTAAATTTCCTATGCTTCCAGATCCAAAATGTAAGGGTAAGGAAAAGCTTAAGCCAGAGGATGATGTATGATCGAAGAAATAGCCATTGATTCGAGCCTCCCAGATCAAAAAATTAAAATCAATGCCATTCTACCAATCGATTTGAAGGGACTATTGATTCAGTTGTTGCATGAGTACAGAGATGTTTTTGCTTGGACTGTGGAGGACATGTTTTGCATTTCTCAAGAAATCATTGAACACCAGTTGGGAATCAACCCAAATCATAAACCAATCAAGAAAAAAAAATGCCTCTTCGGACCAGAACAAAGTTTAGTTATTGAGGTCGAGATGGACAACCTTCTTGTAGCCAAGATTATAAGAGAATTTTTTTATCCAATTTGGCTTTGTAATCCTGTAATTGTATCAAACCCAAATTCTTCTTGGCGAATGTGCAAGATTTCACCGTTCTTAATAAAGTCTATTCCAAGGACAATTACCATTTGGATATATGACTCTTCTCGGATTGATATTTTACTAGATAGGCTTTGTAGAATTTTTTATTTTCTACTTCTTAGATGCCTTCAAAGGATATCAACAAATATACATGGCAAAGGAAGATGAAGAGAAGACCTCCTTCATCATAGATCAAGGCATTTATTGTTATCTTACCATGTCTTTTGGACTGAAAAATGTCAAAGTAACGTACCAAAGGCTAGTAAACAAAACATTAAAGTCTTAAATAGGTCGAAATATGGAAGTCTATGTTGATGACATGTTTGTCAAAAGTGAAACCTATGAAGAAACAATTGAAGACTTGAAAGAGACTTTTGACACTTTGAGATCAATCTAGATGAGGCTAAACCCCAAGAAATGTACATTCGGGTCCTCTCAAGAAAATTTCTAGGTTTTATTGTGTCATATCGAGACATCACAGCAAACCTAAAAGAGTTCAAGCCATAATTAATATGAAGCCTCTAACCTTGGTGAAAGAGGTTCAGAGGATAACAAGAAGAATGGCTGCTCTAAACGAACCTTGTCAAAATCAACGAGAAGGGCTAATATTTTACCAGATCATAAAGAAAATGGATAGCTTTCAATGGATAGATGAGGTTCAGAAAGTGTTTGACGAACTCAAAAAGTACCTAGGAAATATTCCTAAGCTTGTCTCACCATAGAAGAAGGAACCGCTCTATTTATAACTTCCTACCTCGGATCTTTTGAGTAGCTGTGGTCGGGACAGGAGTAATTGGGTTCCTGTTGGTGGAAGTTGGGTGAATAGTATAGCAGATGTCCACATCAATCAGGCTGGGAATTGGTTCGGTGTCTACCATTGGGGTTAGAGAAGTACCAGAAATTATCATATTAGGAGTGGCATTGGTAGTGTTCGAGACGTGAGCAACATCAGAAATAGTAGACGGGGTCAGCTGAGGAGCCGAGTTGTCGACCTATGCAATCTCGAACAGAGTCGACTATAACAGTCTCCAAAAAGTTTCCAAAACCTGAAAATATAAAATCCATTCTAGATTCTAAACAGCAAATGATAAAAACACGAAAAATAAGGCAAGTAATAACTAAGGCAAAATACGAGACAGGATCTATGATGAAGGAGGTCTTCTCTTCATCTTCCTTTGCCATGTATATTTGTTGATAAAGATTTGAAGGCATTCATAACCGGCTACTAGAACATGAATTACCACATTGGCTTTTCTTAGATAAGTTTGGACTAAAGAGATGATTTAGGCAATTTCTTTGGATCGTTTGAGCCTAAAAAACCTACCATCTTATGATTATCCCTAGTATCCCTTTTTGAGTCTATACGCCTATTCTTTGTTGATAACCACATTATTTAGATGTTTTATCCTTTTGTTTTGTTTTCCCATCTTTCTATCTATCACCTTAGTTAGTGTTGATGACATCAATACTATTAAATTATTTTTGGTGGAAGGTTAAGATATGTTATTTATTGGGACTAAAAATTCAAGGGCATATTTTGATTAGTTGAAATCCCTGTTTATTATAAAGTATTGCTGAATGTTAGTTGGTATTGTTATTATTCTTATTACAAGAAAAAAAAAAGTGAATTAGGTTTTAGTTATTTTTGGGAGTAGCCGCTAAGGTTCTCTCTGGACAATTTTATACTTCTCACATTAATTTTTTTAGCAATTTTTAAATTTGATTTCAAGAATTTCTCCATAGATTTATAACAATTCGTGATTTTAGATTCGTGGATTTTTCAAAAAATCTGTGACAATTTTTGGAGAGTTCGAGTATGCTTCAGTATTTATTAGTTAATTATTTCACTTCAATTTTCATTGTTTAATTATTTAATTACTTTTTTCTTATTTTAGTTAATTTTAATTTAGCATTAATTCTTAGTTTAATTTCGTTATTTATTTTAATTTTCTTTCGTTAGATCTTTAAGTAATTCAGCCCCAATGGGGAATATCGGAATAATTCCTTTCAATTTGTGATTGTCTAAATAGTAATCGATACTAAGTATTTGGTAATTGACCAATTTGATCCCCGTAGGAACGATCCGTATTACCTATACATTATTACGCGACCCGTGCACTTGCAGAGACGTGTGCTAGCACTTAGTTAATTTATAAATTTAAGATTTAACACGTATCAATGCCCTCCATGTTATTAAAATTGTTGGAAAAAGCATCTGATCACATTAGGGGAGAAAAGTTCAACAGAACCAAAGGGAGCTCTATGAGCCTATTTAAGAAAAAACTTAATCATATTCTTTTTCCAACATGTGTTAAGAGACAGACCTTAGCGGCTACTCCCTAAATCACACAACTACATCTAAATTCACTAAACTACACATCTTACCACCAAGTCATTATGTGGCAGAGTGCTAGGAGTGGTATCCTCTGTGATCAGATGCTGAGATCCATGAACTGCTATACTATTCACCCAACTTCCACCAACAGCAACCATCTTATTACTCCTGTCCCTGTCTCTTAGCACAAAGATCTCTGGAGGTATACACATCTGAATATTGTAGTTTTTATGAGGCATGGTCATGAAAGTGAGGTATGCAATACCTCAAGATTGGAATTGAGAGGGGCATTTTGAATGGCCACCTTCAATAATTTACCCAACAAATAGCTATTGAATTTCAAAGAAATAATCAACAAAGAGATAACAGAGGTCCACCTTAGCAATATCCTCCTCGTCAACAAAACTAACCTCGTGACAACAATAGCCCTCATGAGGAGCCTGAAACAGATATTGTCAGGGTAATAAACACAACGCTAGAAGCCTAGCAAAGGGGGGATTCTAGCAATGCTCATTAAAAATGTGCTCGCTATGTTCCCGAGGGCGAAGATAGGGAAAACAAGTTTCAACCATTCATGAATCTCAGATATACTTCAGAGGATACCACTCCTAGCACTCTGCCACATAATGACTTGGTGGTAATTCATGTTCTAGTAGCCGGTTATGAAAAACAGACACATCTAGATGTGTATAAGAGACAGTACATTGCCCCTGACCCTAAGAACTTCTCCCAAGCACCAAATAGAGATGATCTACTTTGTTATTGTACGGAGTGATAGTTTATATAACATAATCTTAGGGTCTCCACTCAATACACCTTCTGCATCCTGCCCTTCGTGTTTTATAAAGTTCATGTTGAGGAATAGGTCAAAAGGCACTATGGTCGAAAATCAGCTGGAGGCACAATCCTGTTACTTGAACCAATGGGAATCACAATTGATTGAAAATCCCTGACTTGATGAAGATGGAAGAGGTAGGATGGCATAGGCTGTCTCTTGATGTGCCTAGGTCTGATGTGCTGTCTCTGCTATACCATGTCTCTTATACACTGTCTGGCTTAAGCAGGATGATGTATGATCATACATCTGTCTCTTGATACGAGCATCCCAGATGTGTAAAAGAGAATCAATGCCATTCTACCAATCGATTTGAAGGGACTATTGATTCAGTTGTTGCATGAGTACAGAGATGTTTTTGCTTGGACTGTGGAGGACATGTTTTGCATTTCTCAAGAAATCATTGAACACCAGTTGGGAATCAACCCAAATCATAAACCAATCAAGAAAAAAAAATGCCTCTTCGGACCAGAACAAAGTTTAGTTATTGAGGTCGAGATGGACAACCTTCTTGTAGCCAAGATTATAAGAGAATTTTTTTATCCAATTTGGCTTTGTAATCCTGTAATTGTATCAAACCCAAATTCTTCTTGGCGAATGTGCAAGATTTCACCGTTCTTAATAAAGTCTATTCCAAGGACAATTACCATTTTTCTCGGATTGATATTTTAAGAGGAGACAGCCTCCTCTGTAGAATTTAGATGTGTATTGAATAGATGCAGTCAGAGGATATCAACAACATATACATGGCAAAGGAAGATGAAGAGAAGACCTCCTTCATCATAGATCAAGGCATTTATTGTTATCTTACCATGTCTTTTGGACTGAAAAATGTCAAAGTAACGTACCAAAGGCTAGTAAACAAAACATTAAAGTCTTAAATAGGTCGAAATATGGAAGTCTATGTTGATGACATGTTTGTCAAAAGTGAAACCTATGAAGAAACAATTGAAGACTTGAAAGAGACTTTTGACACTTTGAGATCAATCTAGATGAGGCTAAACCCCAAGAAATGTACATTCGGGTCCTCTCAAGAAAATTTCTAGGTTTTATTGTGTCATATCGAGACATCACAGCAAACCTAAAAGAGTTCAAGCCATAATTAATATGAAGCCTCTAACCTTGGTGAAAGAGGTTCAGAGGATAACAAGAAGAATGGCTGCTCTAAACTGAACCTTGTCAAAATCAACGAGAAGGGGCTAATATTTTACCAGATCATAAAGAAAATGGATAGCTTTCACTTATGGATAGATGAGGTTCAGAAAGTGTTTGACGAACTCAAAAAGTACCTAGGAAATATTCCTAAGCTTGTCTCACCATAGAAGAAGGAACCGCTCTATTTATAACTTCCTACCTCGGATCTTTTGAGTAGCTGTGGTCGGGACAGGAGTAATTGGGTTGCTGTTGGTGGAAGTTGGGTGAATAGTATAGCAGTGTCCACATCAATCAGGCTGGGAATTGGTTCGGTGTCTACCATTGGGGTTAGTGAAGTGCCAGAAATTATCATATTAGGAGTGGCATTGGTAGTGAATGTCTCAGGTATGCTATTGTAACTTGGATGTGTATTTGACCACAGATTGTAACTTGGATTTAATTTGTGACATCTATTATACTATTCACCCAACTTGCGAAATATGAATGAAGTTTGGACTAAAGAGATGATTTAGGCAATTTCTTTGGATCGTTTGAGCCTAAAAAACCTACCATCTTATGATTATCCCTAGTATCCCTTTTTGAGTCTATACGCCTATTCTTTGTTGATAACCACATTATTTAGATGTTTTATCCTTTTGTTTTGTTTTCCCATCTTTCTATCTATCACCTTAGTTAGTGTTGATGACATCAATACTATTAAATTATTTTTGGTGGAAGGTTAAGATATGTTATTTATTGGGACTAAAAATTCAAGGGCATATTTTGATTAGTTGAAATCCCTGTTTATTATAAAGTATTGTGAATGTTAGTTGGTATTGTTATTATTCTTATTACAAGAAAAAAAAAAGTGAATTAGGTTTTAGTTATTTTTGGGAGTAGCCGCACTTTTTTTTTTCTATAAGGTTCTCTCTGGACAATTTTATACTTCTCACATTAATTTCCAAGCAATTTTTAAATTTGATTTCAAGAATTTCTCCATAGATTTATAACAATTAGTGATTTTAGATTCGTGGATTTTTCAAAAAATCTGTGACAATTTTTGGAGAGTTCGAGTATGCTTCAGTATTTATTATATAAATCTAGATGTGAATACAGTCCAGACAGATGTCTTGATTGCTTTCTTCTTCCTCAACACTGTCCTTATAAACATTAATATGTAGAATAAGATATCACTTATTGATGGCTATTTCTTTATAATTCTGTCTCTTATACACATCTAGATGTGTATAAGAGACAGATAGAGCTCCCTTTGGTTCTGTTGAACTTTTCTCCCCTAATGTGATCAGATGCTTTTTCCAACAATTTTAATAACATGGAGGGCATTGAATAAATTTTTATAAAAAATTCAGAAAATAATTCCTTTCAATTTGTGATTGTCTAAATAGTAATCGATACTAAGTATTTGGTAATTGACCAATTTGATCCCCGTAGGAACGATCCGTATTACCTATACATTATTACGCGACCCGTGCACTTGCAGAGACGTGTGCTAGCACTTAGTTAATTTATAAATTTAAGATTTAACACGTATCAATGCCCTCCATGTTATTAAAATTGTTGGAAAAAGCATCTGATCACATTAGGGGAGAAAAGTTCAACAGAACCAAAGGGAGCTCTATGAGCCTATAAAAGAAAAAGATAAACCAATTCTCCCCCTCCTTATCTAAGACAAAACCAATTCAAACCTCTCATTATCTAAGAAAGCTAAAGTTTCTTATCGGTTAGGATATCTTAACATAAGATTGAGTCATATATCCAAATAATAATGTTCGGGACAGGCCGCCCAAACAAAAATTTTGTCAGACACAAACTCCTCTTAACACTTCGCTAAGGAAAATCTTGTATCATGTTCAACACACAGGGATATAACAGATATTGTCAGGGTAATAAACACAACGCTAGAAGCCTAGCAAAGGGGGGATTCTAGCAATGCTCATTAAAAATGTGCTCGCTATGTTCCCGAGGGCGAAGATAGGGAAAACAAGTTTCAACCATTCATGAATCTCAGATATACTTCACAGGAGTACATGAATCCTTGAAACTCGCCACATAATGACTTGGTGGTAATTCATGTTCTAGTTGCCGGTTATGAAATGCAACGTATCTTTATGGACACATCAGTTGTGTAGATATCATCTTCTAGGATGCTTGGGAGAAAATGCATTGACTTCTCTGTCTCGTCAAGCCCTTCAAGATCCTTCTGGTCGAATTCACTGGAGATTTACTCATGTTAGAGGAACAGAGTACATTGCCCCTGACCCTAAGAACTTCTCCCAAGCACCAAATAGAGATGATCTACTTTGTTATTGTACGGAGTGATAGTTTATATAACATAATCTTAGGGTCTCCACTCAATACACCTTCTGCATCCTGCCCTTCGTGTTTTATAAAGTTCATGTTGAGGAATAGGTCAAAAGGCACTATGGTCGAAAATCAGCTGGAGGCTCAATCCTGTTACATGATGTCCTTGAGATCACAATCTCAAACAATGTCAATAGCAAAATCTTCAACAATTTGATACCGAGTCTTCTCCTTCAAAGGCGCCTAAATTTCCTATGCTTCCAGATCCAAAATGTAAGGGTAAGGAAAAGCTTAAGCCAGAGGATGATGTATGATCGAAGAAATAGCCATTGATTCGAGCCTCCCAGATCAAAAAATTAAAATCAATGCCATTCTACCAATTTAAGACATATCTACCGATTTGAAGGGACTATTGATTCAGTTGTTGCATGAGTACAGAGATGTTTTTGCTTGGACTGTGGAGGACATGTTTTGCATTTCTCAAGAAATCATTGAACACCAGTTGGGAATCAACCCAAATCATAAACCAATCAAGAAAAAAAAATGCCTCTTCGGACCAGAACAAAGTTTAGTTATTGAGGTCGAGATGGACAACCTTCTTGTAGCCAAGATTATAAGAGAATTTTTTTATCCAATTTGGCTTTGTAATCCTGTAATTGTATCAAACCCAAATTCTTCTTGGCGAATGTGCAAGATTTCACCGTTCTTAATAAAGTCTATTCCAAGGACAATTACCATTTTTCTCGGATTGATATTTTACTAGATTCCTTTGTAGAATTTTTTATTTTCTACTTCTTAGATGCCTTCAAAGGATATCAACAAATATACATGGCAAAGGAAGATGAAGAGAAGACCTCCTTCATCATAGATCAAGGCATTTATTGTTATCTTACCATGTCTGATCTCTCTTTGGACTGAAAAATGTCAAAGTAACGTACCAAAGGCTAGTAAACAAAACATTAAAGTCTTAAATAGGTCGAAATATGGAAGTCTATGTTGATGACATGTTTGTCAAAAGTGAAACCTATGAAGAAACAATTGAAGACTTGAAAGAGACTTTTGACACTTTGAGATCAATCTAGATGAGGCTAAACCCCAAGAAATGTACATTCGGGTCCTCTCAAGAAAATTTCTAGGTTTTATTGTGTCATATCGAGACATCACAGCAAACCTAAAAGAGTTCAAGCCATAATTAATATGAAGCCTCTAACCTTGGTGAAAGAGGTTCAGAGGATAACAAGAAGAATGGCTGCTCTAAACTGAACCTTGTCAAAATCAACGAGAAGGGGCTAATATTTTACCAGATCATAAAGAAAATGGATAGCTTTCAATGGATAGATGAGGTTCAGAAAGTGTTTGACGAACTCAAAAAGTACCTAGGAAATATTCCTAAGCTTGTCTCACCATAGATCCAGAGAGAAGGAACCGCTCTATTTATAACTTCCTACCTCGGATCTTTTGAGTAGCTGTGGTCGGGACAGAGTAATTGGGTTGCTGTTGGTGGAAGTTGGGTGAATAGTATAGCAGTGTCCACATCAATCAGGCTGGGAATTGGTTCGGTGTCTACCATTGGGGTTAGTGAAGTGCCAGAAATTATCATATTAGGAGTGGCATTGGTAGTGTTCGAGACGACAGCAACATCAGAAATAGTAGACGGGGTCAGCTGAGGAGCCGAGTTGTCGACCTATGCAATCGGAACAGAGGCGACTATGCCATCCAAAAAGTTTCCAAAACCTGAAAATATAAAATCCATTCAAGATTCTAAACAGCAAATGATAAAAACACAGAAAAATAAGGCAAGTAATAACTAAGGCAAAAAAGGGTAACCTTTCATATAATCAAAGTTCTCAGGTATGCTATTGTAACTTGGATTTAATTTGACCACTTATTGTAACTTGGATTTAATTTGTGACATATTAGTCACATTTTAGGAGTCATTTCATATTTGCGAAATATGAATGAAGTTTGGACTAAAGAGATGATTTAGGCAATTTCTTTGGATCGTTTGAGCCTAAAAAACCTACCATCTTATGATTATCCCTAGTATCCCTTTTTGAGTCTATACGCCTATTCTTTGTTGATAACCACATTATTTAGATGTTTTATCCTTTTGTTTTGTTTTCCCATCTTTCTATCTATCACCTTAGTTAGTGTTGATGACATCAATACTATTAAATTATTTTTGGTGGAAGGTTAAGATATGTTATTTATTGGGACTAAAAATTCAAGGGCATATTTTGATTAGTTGAAATCCCTGTTTATTATAAAGTATTGTGAATGTTAGTTGGTATTGTTATTATTCTTATTACAAGAAAAAAAAAAGTGAATTAGGTTTTAGTTATTTTTGGGAGTAGCCGCTAAGGTTCTCTCTGGACAATTTTATACTTCTCACATTAATTTTATTAGCAATTTTTAAATTTGATTTCAAGAATTTCACGATCCATAGATTTATAACAATTCGTGATTTTAGATTCGTGGATTTTTCAAAAAATCTGTGACAATTTTTGGAGAGTTCGAGTATGCTTCAGTATTTATTAGTTAATTATTTCACTTCAATTTTCATTGTTTAATTATTTAATTACTTTTTTCTTATTTTAGTTAATTTTAATTTAGCATTAATTCTTAGTTTAATTTCGTTATTTATTTTAATTTTCTTTCGTTAGATCTTTAAGTAATTCTAGTTAGGATTTCTGTCAATTAATTATTTCGTAGTTAAATTAGTTATTTCGTCATTTAATTCACGTAAATTTATTATTCATAATTTTCTAGAGTTAGTTTGTTATTTAATTTATTTTTATAAAAAAATCCAAAAATAATTCCTTTCAATTTGTGATTGTCTAAATAGTAATCGATACTAAGTATTTGGTAATTGACCAATTTGATCCCCGTAGGAACGATCCGTATTACCTATACATTATTACGCGACCCGTGCACTTGCAGATTGGTCAATTACCAAATACAATATTACTAGAATGTGCTAGCACTTAGTTAATTTATATGTGTTTAAGAGTAACAGGCATTGATATCTAGATCCATGTTATTAAAATTGTTGGAAAAAGCATCCGATCACATTAGGGAGAAAAGTTCAACGAGAACCAAAGGGAGCTCTATGAGCCTATAAAAGAAAAAGATAAAACCAATTCAAGCCCTCCTTATCTAAGACAAAACCAATTCAAACCTCTCATTATCTAAGAAAGCTAAAGTTTCTTATCGGTTAGGATATCTTAACATAAGATTGAGTCATATATCCAAATAATAATGTTCGGGACAGGCCGCCCAAACAAAAATTTTGTCAGACACAAACTCCTCTTAACACTTCGCTAAGGAAAATCTTGTATCATGTTCAACACACAGGGATTCTGGAGGGATAAATCCAAATATTGTAGTTTTTATGGTCGGCATGGTCATGAAAGTGAGGTATGCAATTACCTCAAGATTGGAATTGAGAGGGGCATTCAAAATGGCCACCTTCAATAATTTACCCAACAAATAGCTATTGAATTTCAAAGAAATAATCAACAAAGAGATAACAGAGGTCCACCTTAGCAATATCCTCCTCGTCAACAAAACTAACCTCGTGACAACAATAGCCCTCATGAGGACTCACAAACAGATATTGTCGGGGTAATAATGATAGATGTGTATAAGCCTAGCAAAGGGGGGATTCTAGCAATGCTCATTAAAAATGTGCTCGCTATGTTCCCGAGGGCGAAGATAGGGAAAACAAGTTTCAACCATTCATGAATCTCAGATATACTTCAGAGGATACCACTCCTAGCACTCTGCCACATAATGACTTGGTGGTAATTCATGTTCTAGTAGCCGGTTATGAAATGCAACGTATCTTTATGGACACGGCAGTTCAACAGATATCATCTTCTAGGATGCTTGGGAGAAAATGCATTGACTTCTCTCTCGTCAAGCCCTTCAAGATCCTTCTGGTCGAATTCACTGGAGATTTACTCATGTTAGAGGAACAGAGTACATTGCCGCCTGACCCTAAGAACTTCTCCCAAGCACCAAATAGAGATGATCTACTTTGTTATTGTACGGAGTGATAGTTTATATAACATAATCTTAGGGTCTCCACTCAATACACCTTCTGCATCCTGCCCTTCGTGTTTTATAAAGTTCATGTTGAGGAATAGGTCAAAAGGCACTATGGTCGAAAATCAGCTGGAGGCTCAATCCTGTTACATGATGTCCTTGAGATCACAATCTCAAACAATGTCAATAGCAAAATCTTCAACAATTTGATACCGAGTCTTCTCCTTCAAAGGCGCCTAAATTTCCTATGCTTCCAGATCCAAAATGTAAGGGTAAGGAAAAGCTTAAGCCAGAGGATGATGTATGATCGAAGAAATAGCCATTGATTCGAGCCTCCCAGATCAAAAATTAAAATCAATGCCATTCTAAGAGACAGTTCTTAGATAATGAGAGGTTTGAATTGGTTTTGTCTTTGCATTTCTCAAGAAATCATTGAACACCAGTTGGGAATCAACCCAAATCATAAACCAATCAAGAAAAAAAAATGCCTCTTCGGACCAGAACAAAGTTTAGTTATTGAGGTCGAGATGGACAACCTTCTTGTAGCCAAGATTATAAGAGAATTTTTTTATCCAATTTGGCTTTGTAATCCTGTAATTGTATCAAACCCAAATTCTTCTTGGCGAATGTGCAAGATTTCACCGTTCTTAATAAAGTCTATTCCAAGGACAATTACCATTTTTCTCGGATTGATATTTTACTAGATTAGCCTTTGGTACGTTTTATTTTCTACTTCTTAGATGCCTTCAAAGGATATCAACAAATATACATGGCAAAGGAAGATGAAGAGAAGACCTCCTTCATCATAGATCAAGGCATTTATTGTTATCTTACCATGTCTTTTGGACTGAAAAATGTCAAAGTAACGTACCAAAGGCTAGTAAACAAAACATTAAAGTCTTAAATAGGTCGAAATATGGTTAGGAAGTCTATGTTGATGACATGTTTGTCAAAAGTGAAACCTATGAAGAAACAATTGAAGACTTGAAAGAGACTTTTGACACTTTGAGATCAATCTAGATGAGGCTAAACCCCAAGAAATGTACATTCGGGTCCTCTCAAGAAAATTTCTAGGTTTTATTGTGTCATATCGAGACATCACAGCAAACCTAAAAGAGTTCAAGCCATAATTAATATGAAGCCTCTAACCTTGGTGAAAGAGGTTCAGAGGATAACAAGAAGAATGGCTGCTCTAAACTGAACCTTGTCAAAATCAACGAGAAGGGGCTAATATTTTACCAGATCATAAAGAAAATGGATAGCTTTCAATGGATAGATGAGGTTCAGAAAGTGTTTGACGAACTCAAAAAGTACCTAGGAAATATTCCTAAGCTTGTCTCACCATAGAAGAAGGAACCGCTCTATTTATAACTTCCTACCTCGGATCTTTTGAGTAGCTGTGGTCGGGACAGGAGTAATTGGGTTACCCTGTTGGTGGAAGTTATAAATAATACTATAGCAGTAACCACATCAATCAGGCTGGGAATTGGTTCGGTGTCTACCATTGGGGTTAGTGAAGTGCTCAGAAATACTCATCTAGATGGTAGTAAGAATAAGTAGTCCAAGCAATGAGCAACATCGAAATAGTAGACGGGGTCGGTGAGGAGCCGAGTTGTCGACCTATGCAATCGGACAGAGGCGACTATGCCATCCAAAAAGTTTCGAGGAGGATATTGCTAAGGTGGACCTCAAGAATTGAATTGGTGATATAAACACAGAAAAATAAGGCAAGTAATAACTAAGGCAAAAAGGGTAACCTTTCATATAATCAAAGTTCTCAGGTATGCTTTGGCCCAGGAGAAGGCCAGCCCAGGCCAGTATGTCATTGTCTAGTATGACATTTTAGCCTCAAAAATTTACTCGGAGAATGGCTCTTATCAATTTCTTTGCATCATTCGAGTCCAAGGGGGCAACACTTCAAGTCGTGATGGAGTCATTGATTGCCATCATGGCATCAAAAGGTTCAGATACCTAGCATAAAAGAACCCCTTCTTCTACTTATGGATGGAAAAAGGATTGCCCATGACAATTGACAACTCGCTGTTAGGGGAGATACGTAGAAAAAACCATTATTAGGGGTTAATTTAAGGAGCATTCTAAAAGCCTCTAGGGAAACGGGGACTTCATATAATTTACGAAGAATACAGAATCCTAATATGATCCTGATGCCATTTAGGGTCAGCTGTGAAATATTTATGTTCCAGGGGTTAGAAAGTTGGCACAAAAGTAGTGGAATGGGAAAATGAAGGCCTGCTTGAAACTACTCTTCGTAAATGGTCATGTATCCGGGGGAAGGAAGGTGACCCATGTCCTAGGCTTGGAAGAGTCAAATGTGAACATCATCATGGAATTGATAAGTATCCATAAGGTGACGGATCACTTCGACTGATAAAGAATTTTGACAGTTAAGTGTTAAAAGGTTTTCATAGTCATTAATCGGAGGTTAAGGTAAGGAGCTAATTCCCTAGGGAAAACCAAAAGAATTGCAGTAAGTAAAGAGGTGTCACTAGGGTTTACAAGCAAATCTACGGGATTCCTAGAGCTTGTGGGTTGTGGTGTGCTAATGAAAGGAGTAAATGTACCAGATCCAGTCATTGTCCTTGCAAATTTGAAAGTCATGATAAAAAGTTGAAGTCTTTAACTGGGAAAAGTTGAAGAATGAGCAAGAGGACTTGCTCAAATTAAAGAATGAGAGCGATAAGTTTTGTAGAATGTTAAGCAAAAATTAGTCAAAGAAAAAGCTAGAAGTTAAGAAATTGCACAAAGTCTGGTAGATAGAAGGATTCACAAAAAGCTAGAAGATTTTGGAGGACTTCAGGAATTGCATAAAGCTTTTCAATTTGCAAAGAATGCAACCAAGGCGATGAAAGGAAAATGCACACAAAAGTTATAAATAATTCTAAGTTTGGGCATTTATATCAAGTAAATTTGGGCTAATGGTTCCAACATGTGGGAGACAAGAAAAAATTCAAGGAAACGGTTGTTATTGGCCTGGGTTAGTTGATAAGATACGAGTTCACTTGAGTCGCCAATCAAATAAAAGAATTATTAAGGAAGTGGCATTAAATGCGGACGTAAAAGGCAAGGAGATTTTTTACAATTATCAAGATAAGTAATCATAAGGCATGATGGGACAAGATATCTAGCTGTTAGACATATCAAGAGGCTGATACATAGAAATTTAAAAAACATTTGGTAGGAAGTGAAAAGGCTTCAAAATTTGAAAATAAGGGTCTAGAGTGCCTCCAGCCTCAACTCGAAGGCTAAAAGTTTAAAAGACTAGAAAGAAATAATTTAGTAGAGGACTTGCGTCCCGAAATGATGAGACTCAAAGGAGTTCAAAAGTTAGAGCCTTAGAATGGGGACTCCAGGTGCCAGAAGCTTCGGCTTGGAGACTTCCATAGCAAAGGGGTTTTTGGATCAGGGACTCTGGATTGGGAAGCCTCGAATTGGGGACTTCAGGGACTTGCAGTGTCAGCTCAGTTTTGAGTCTAAGCTCAACCTTGATCTGAGAAGACTAATGATGATACTTAGGGGTGTTCAAAATAATTCGCTGATTCGAAAAATCGATGGAACCGGTCTATTTCAAATCGAAAAAAAAAGGTATCTGAATCGGGTCAAACAACCGGTTCGGATAGTGAACAGGTCCACATACAGACCGGTTCGAGTACCGGTTCACTCTTTGGTAAACTGCCGATTACCCGAACCAATCCATAATCAAGGGCAATTATGTAATTTCACCTAATATGGCTAATTTTTTCTATTATATGTTCATAGATTATTGATTTATTTTGTAACTGTAAATTTGCTTAAAGGGATATTTGATAATTTATTTTGATAGTAAGTTTTTTTTTTCCTTCCTTTTATGTTCATATGCATAACTAAGTTATTTTTTTTTTTGCCTAAAGGGATATTTAATAATTTAAGGGAAAAAAAGATATTTGTCTAAATTATAATTTCAGTTTGGAAATAGGATTTTATAAAATTGGTAATTTAGTATTTTAGTTAGCTGTATTTACTTGTAATAAATTGCCTATAATTAGAAAGGGGATTTTATTTTATTTTATTTTATAAGTACATAAAGTTGACTTGATATAAACCTTTAATTTTTGGGGGAGTTTTTTTTTTTTTTTGTTGGTCACACCGGTTCGGGTATCTGCGGGGTAACCGGTCATTTGGTTACCCGAAATGTGTGGACCGAATACGATTCAAAAAATTAGTGAACCGGTAAAATCAGTTTGGATCACTCCACAGGCTCATGGACCGAGTACCCGGTCCATGAACACCACTAATGATACTATAATTGGTTGTTTGTGTAACACTAGATATTCATGAACATTGTCTATACGGCAAACTCATTAAATCATTTATGTAATTAGCCACTATGCATAGCTGGAAGTACTATAACCTAGACACCTCTTATCCGTATCTATAAATTGGGGGTCCTTGAGTACTTTCTGTGTCTAATTCATTCTAAATTTGACTCACCCCAAAACATTTTATTTACTTTCTCTAAGGCATTTCTCTTCATCAGCACGCCTTATGTTTGGTTAAAAAAAAAAAAGAAAGAAAGAAAGACACATCTTATGAATGTATAATTTTATTAATACAGAAAATATATGTGGTATAAATAAGAGAAAAGAAAGTCAATGGATGCTTACATAAATAACAATAGTATAGTATAAATGCGGAAAATGATTATGAAGATAAAGATAAACTAATCAAATAAAATAAACAATACACAATAAAATGTCCCCTCTTCTCCTTTTTATATGGTAATTTATATTTTGTTCCCCAAACATTTATACTACTATATAATGCTGTACAAGTATTAATAGTAGCAGGTATTATAGACTTTCTATAGCATTTGATGAAGGGACAAAATAATTAGAAAGGTTGAGGATGGAATTGTGGAAAATGAAAAGTGAAAGTTGGGGGAGGCGGGGAAAGGATAGCGGTGGAATTAAAGAAAAAGATTCGAAAAATGAATTTGGACACACGAACCAAACCTCTATCCATCTATTTGTGAAATGGAATATGAAAAGGGCACAAGACGAAACAAGACGAGAGTAGTATCAGATTCATTCAGACAATTCTACTACTGCTGTCTACTGTCTACATAGTAGCCAAGAAAACACAAGAATTACTACAACTTTCCTTTGTTTAAAAACTCCCCCCACCTCAGATCTTCTTCAGATTGCAAGAAAAACTACATTAATAAACAATCTAGCTACCAAAAGAGGCTGCAGATATTCTCAACAACAACATAATTAACCACCCTCTTCTTTCTCCTCCTCCTCCATCGCAATACAACAACAACAACAAAAAAAAGGGTGAGTATTATGTTTTTGCTATCTACTCGATTTTATTATCTTGGAGTTCGTTTCTTTCGTTTTCTTGATGAGTATGCTCGCTCAAGTCTTGAATTCAATACTCTTCTTGTATTGGGTAGCAGTAGAAATAAAAATCACATCTTGATTTTGCCTAATGCACTAATTACTTATTATCACCACCCCTAATCCTATCTGACTTTTGTTAAAGTTTGTAGCTTTTTGTTTTCTCTACTGTTTTCATGTCCAAATGCATTAGATCAGGACTATTTTTTATTTTTTTTCTTGATTAGGGTTAAGAAATAGATGTTCTAGTTTGCCTTTGCAAAACCCATAACAGGAAATTTGACATTTTTATGCTTTTCAAGTACTAACTTCTGTTCAAATTATATCAAGATCTATGTTTGTGTTACATGTATTCCGTCATTCTGCATTCTGTTCAAATTCATAAATTTGCCCAAGAGAACCAATCTTTTTAAGGTTGTTCTGTTGTCGGACATTTGCTCTTTGTATTTGGAGAAATTCCTGTTGGTTGGCATATGATTGATTGATTGATTTCATTTCTCCTGGACATATAGGTTTCCCAATGGGATTGGGAAGAAGTCTTAGTCCGATAGTTAGGAGGGAGTTGGAGAATCTTGACAAGGATGCTGACAGTCGAAAATCTGCTATGAAGGCCTTGAAATCTTATGTCAAAGATTTGGATCAGACTCCAAAGCCATCCCTCTCTTTCTTGCACAGGTTTCCGAGACAAAAGAAACTGGTTCTTCCGGAGAGTACACAATCTCCCTCTATGAGGTTCTTGCTCGCGTCCATGGGCATAAAATTGTTCCTCAAATTGACAACATCATGACCACCATTATAAAGACCTTGACTTCGAGCGCAGGCTCCTTTGCTCTTCACCAAGCATGCTCTAAGGTGGTTCCAGCAATTGCCAGATACGGAATGGACCCAACAACTCCCGAGGACAAGAAGAAACATATCATTCACTCTCTCTGTAAGCCTCTTTCTGATAGTCTTTTGGGTAGCCATGAGTGCCTGTCTTCTGGTGCTGCCCTTTGTTTGAAGGCTCTTGTGGAATGTGATAATTGGAGGTTTGCTTCCAATGAGGTGGTGAATGAGGTATGTCAGAGGGTTGCTGGATCTTTGAACAACCATTTGCAAACTAATTCGCACATGGCACTGGTGATGTCTTTGGCTAAGCACAACAGTCAGATTGACTGTTGAGGCATATGCGAGGTTGTTGATACGCACTGGATTGCAGATTCTAAATGAAGATGTCAATTCTCAGAAAAGATTGTCTGCCATTCATATGGTGAACTCTTTGATGAAGTGTTTGGATTACAAAAGCATCTTTTCTGAGTTGGATTTGATAATTAAGGTGATGGAGAACTGTCAGTCTGATCAGATGGCTTATGTAAGTGGGGCTGCCTTTGAAGCATTGCAAACTGCACGAAAGATATGTACTGAGAAAGGCTCAAAATTTGAGAGGGATATGGTTTCGGTGACTGGCTCAAATTTTGACAGGAATGGAAATATAAGAAGAAGAAATTTGTGGGGTTCTGGAGATCAATCACCTCTGACAGCTTCACCTGAATCACAGACTGTTGATTCATTTTTCAGGCATGATTCCTTCTTTGACTCCCCTGTTTCAACAAATCAGGCCTCTCCAGACTTCGCTTATGATCGAAGGAGTGTGAATCGGAAACTGTGGTCTTTGTTAAGGTGTGAGAATGGTGCTCTAAACATCTCTCTCAAGGATGGGATCTTCTCAGAGGTAACACGTGGAAGTGCCACTGAGACCTCTGAACATAATGGTTTTTCTGATAACTGTGGAGAATATGCTGGTGCATTTGCCGGATTTTGCCAAACTAGTGCCAGGAGTCGTCATGTTACAAGAAGCGCTACTCCCAGTCCTCAGGTAGGCCTACTGGCATTTATACATTTTCACGTGTCCGGATCTGTTTGTTATCAAGGATGCCTAATTCATGGTTGAATTATCTGATAAACCATCTGAATCTTGATAGAAACAATCACAATATCATTCTGGAATTTGAAATAAGTAGGGAGCAAAAGCAAGACAGTTCATAGAATATCTGCTCAAAATATGGCCACTGAATTTAATATGATAATGTATTTTTAAGAAGTCTAAGCCTCTGGTGAAGATTTGCATTTGTCTAAACTAAATAATGAACCTTAACTTTAAAGACTAGAGTTTGCTGCACATAAAACTCCAAAGTTTTAATTCGTCAACATTTTATGATTTCTAGCCAGTTTGAAAATGCTTTTACTTAGGCTGATCATATGTTCTCATTTGCAATATCTTTCAGCGATCTCGCTCTCTCATCAATGTTGACAATATAAAGATCTTTGCAACGCCAAGAAAGCTTATTCGCTCCCTTCAGGATACAAACGAGGAAAGTTCTGATTCTGACAAATCAAACACACGCTTCAGAAGTGCTCCAAGCCAATATGAAATGACTCCTACATCAAAATATGAACAGAATGGTGTCCAGCGAGTGAGGAACCTTGAGATCAATGGAAATGGGAAGTCACCTACTGGGTCTGAAGTGTTACGAGGAAGCTCTGAATCAGTGTCTTCAACAGAAAATATCCCTATTGAGGCTAATATGCAACCTTCTCAGAAGAAGGAATGTCCAAGAGTTGATGGTTGGAAATTCTACTGGAAGTCTACTCGCAACATGTTCAGCATTCTCCTTCTTGTGATGTTATATTCTCGAGCATTTTGTGCTTCATGTTAACTGATGATCAAGGAGAAGGTCACAATCTTATCCCCACCTAACTTGTGGTTGGTGGATGGCCATGAGAACTAATGTAGAAAACCTTAAAAATCAAACTGGCTGATGTCTTATAAATTACAATGAACACATACTGAGCTGTTTCATTTTTAGTTGTAGCTGAGAAGCTGTAAAACAACATGAAGATTTTGTGGGATTTGATTGGTAGTTGCCAATGATATTGATCCTGTTTTGTTTGATAGTGCTTGCAAAATATGTTGCCAAATTAATCTTATGGAAAGAATGTGGAGGTACTTTTCTTCATCTTGCCTCTTTGTTCTGATCTTGTGTGGTATGGAATGTTGTTGTGCTTAATTATTTTCATTAGGAACATGTTGGCAGTCTAAGTCAGATTTATTTTATCCGAGACTTTATTATCTAAATTCTACGAAGTAGGAAAGGTAATCTAATCCCATCCACAAACTCTTTCAGGCTCAGAGTTTGATGACATTCCTTTCATGTGTACACTGGAGTAAGAAGTTTTCTGACAGCCTGACTCAGAGGTTTGGATTGCATAAGCGCTGCTTGCCTCTCCATTCACTTTGAGAGCCCAAGGTAACTGGTTGAAGCAGGGCCGCTTGGCCTACACATATATAAGAATACTTGCCATACCATTCATGACTTGATCCTGGACTGAACATGTAAAGTTCTTTAAATCCATTTCTTCCTATTAGGACTGAGTTTCTTCTACCCTGGTCATAAAAAATGATAAACAATGATAGACTTAGTGTCAAAAGAAGACTGATGAACAGTGCAACAGGGCAGTACGTACATAAACTAAAATAGAAGATAGACTTGTGCACCATCTGTTTGTGCAGTAACTGACACAAAACTAACAGAAACAAGGGGATTCAAGCATGGGTAAAATGGAAACATACCCTGTCAAGGACTGTGAAGTCGCGAGGTGCACTGGTGTATATCCTGCTAATTTCCTCTAGTGCCAAATTTTTGTAATCATCGTCTTCTTCTCCCACCAACACTTCTGCTGTCTCTTCGGTCATTTGGTCCGACGGTTCATCATCTTTATGATGTCTTCCACCCGAGACGGAAAATTGTTCCATGAAGGCCATAAGACCTCCTGCTTTCCTTGAACTTGTCTTGCCAAAGCTGGGGTGAATGAGACTAAAATCTGTGAGAACCGGTGGTCTGCAATAGAAATCTGATCCTTGAAGTCCCATTGCATAAGTTGCTTCTGGTGTGCTCACTGTTAGATGACTTATAAACGCACCCGTGAAATGGAGGGATGAATCAGTTGAGTTGCAGACTACAATTTCAGAGGATAAAACATCTTCTTTCAGAGTTATGATCTGCTTAACTTCAACATTCCTGTCTACACTTTGGCTAATCAGTTCTACCTGCATCAGTTGTACATTTGAACTTCAATAAGGAACTAAGCATAACATGATAGGTAGTAAAACAATAACCAGTAGTAATGAAATCCACTGACCTGAATGAACTCTTGAGGACTTCCATTAACTCCACGAAGATCCCAAGATTTTGGAGACCATAAATTTCCATTCAGATCACACCTCAAGTCTAAAGAAACCCCACCATGAATAAGTGCTTCACCATCCTCAGCCTCTGAGACGGAAGTGTGCAACAACTCCATTGTGCCTCCATGCCACATCAAAGGCTTGTATGAAGTGATCAGCCCACTTGGAAGCATCAGCTTAGCAACGCTTCCGTTTTCCATTGCCATCTTCACTACACAACTCTCCTCACCAATACCAGAAAATGAGACTCCATGGCCTCCATACTCATTTTCCAGGCAGCCCGCGTCTAGAGGTGGACACGAGACTCTTGCAACTGATGGCAATCTGGGCTCTCTTTTCTTGCTGCTAGAAATGTTGAAGACAGTAGAAGCACTAGGAGACTTGATCAGATGATGAGTGGTGATCTTGCTAGGCAGCAGTACTGGTTTTGTGATGGTGGAAAGTGGGATCTTCCTGTTGAAGTTTGTTGTAGTACTAGTCATTATTCCCTCAAGCTGAAATATTCCTGTCATGATCTCTTTTTGCTAGTATTGCTATGCCTATGGCTAATTGGCTATGGCTGGCACCCTGGATCATTTGCTTGAAGGGAATTGAATGCAAAAAAAATGCCTGATCTTTAACAATTTGTGGTGGTTGAGGGAGAAGAATACTTGTAGATAAGCAGAAAAGGTCCTTTATCCTTTTTTTCTTGATAAAATTACGAAATCAACCATGTTTTTTCACAAAGTGACAAGTTTCTTTTAGTAGTATCTGTTTTGCTATTTTTGCCAGCTTGAAACTTTGGAATTTCGTCAGTTATAGTACAAGATATTTCTCGTTGAAACTTATCCGCAAATGGAGGCATGTTTGCCTCATATTTCGTGCTCATAAACCTATTTACTACCAAATAATAAAAGACGGGGGAAATTATTACACAAGCTTCGTCTTACATCTCTATATGAATTTGTTAATGTATGAAGTGCTTGCATTTTACATTGTGCAACAAGTATCAGTTATCGGAGATTTATGATACAATTTGCATGTTTCAATTTCTATATATCTGCAAACAAATTCAAGGGCAGAAAATAATAGTGTGCAATTTGTTGAATTGATGATTGTTACAAATTATCGTGCTCAATAACTTGTGCCCCCCTCCACTCATCACCAGGGTTCACAACAATTGGAACCAGCATTGAAGCAGGGCCTGTACAGATAAAGTAATCTTTTCCATACTTGTCAGAGAAAGAACCCGGATTGCACAAATAAATGTCTTCAAAACCCATCCTTATAAACCTATAGAACAGCTGTCGCCCCTGGAAAGAAAAGAACAAGCAAGACCGCAGAATTCGTTAGAAAAACTGTATAGTATTACTATGTTATAATTATTCAATGTCTGCAATTAGAAATTAAGAATCATGCTATAATTGATTTTTGTCAGCAGTTTTAACCTTTTAGGTGAATTAGAATTGGCAATGTGTGAAGAAATATGAGATAGTTAGCTTTCAGTTTCCATATTCAAGGTACATGAGATAAATGCCAGTTAATAACAGTATCCAAGATAAAACCACAGTATATTGAATGCCGAGGCATTACCTGATCATGTATCTCATATTTTGAAGGTATAGTGTTGTAGAAGTCTTTCAATCTATCAGCTGGTGGAGTAGCATAAACTCTACTGAGCTTATGCTTCAAGACAGTGAGGGGCACATCTTGTACGCTCCATTCTCCTTGTTTCTTTTCTGGCTCCCATCCAATAGAGAACAAGCCAGGATCCTCGGTTCTCATAGCTTCAGATGGAGATAAAACCTCATAGTTCGAAGGTAAAGGAGGTTGTGTGCAGTAAGAGCAGCCCTTAAGTCCTTGGATACCTGCCCGACCACGTTTCTTTAACTTAAAATGTGTAAGGATGGCGGCAGTTAGGTTGACGGCCTTGCGGCCATTATTCTTCACAATAACTGCTGTTGCCATGCTCAGTGGATAAAGTGAAAATACTTCAAGCAACATAAGTTATTTCCAGTGTTACACTCGTGCTGCTTAATTCAACCTGCAGCCGCGCAACCAATGATTGATAGGTAGAAGAAAGGAAGAGAATTAGTAAGTCTCAAAGGCTTTAAATCCTTTGGCAACATTTACGATTAACGTGTTTAAAAATCAGCTCACAACTAAGAGTAGCAACAAGAATTCATTCACTGGCTTGAAGTTGTGCCACAACTTTCATATGCTCTAATGAGTAGCTGGTGATTTAAGTTTAGAATGAGTCAATTCTTGAACTTGAGCGTTAGTTCTAGAAAACATTGCACAAAACAAATTGTCCACTAACCTTGAGTGCATTTCAAATTTTGGCCAATTTTGAACAGAATCATTTCAAATTGACTTAAAAAGAAAGCATGTAACTCTCATTTTGCAGTTGCAGCAAAGAGCAAACCACGGTTGGAACTTGGAAGTGGTGCACATATTAGACTACTGTAAATTATGAGCTTATAGTAGTAGAAGAGATGAGATAGCATAACATTTTCCTTTACTAGTACTGGGTATGAGCTTCGCATTCTTCTTTCTGGGGGATGTATAATCAAATTTCATCTTGGACACAGAAAATTTGTCCATCAGGATTAAAGAAGAGATGATCATTTTCCTCCACCAAATGAGCAGAATAGAGAGAAATGAACATTGTAGTATTCAAGTAAAATTTGTCCCAGAAGCCAAGAACATAATCCACGTTAGTCTAGGAAGAGTCCAAACAAAAGGAAGAAAATCTAAGATACTTCAGTTTGCGGTCTTAAATGCTATATTCTTCCAGCCAACCAAAAAATCAACTTACTGTTGTTCTGAAGAAGAGAGACGAGCAATTCCAACAAGGTTTTACATCATTACATAGTAGTAGTAGTAGTATAGTATAAAGCAAGCAAAAGCAAAGTAAAATTTGAAGAACAGAAAAGAAGAAAACAATAAAAGAATCAAGTAAAAATGACTAGTTCCTGGAATTTAATGAAGAAAGAAGATGATCAAGTACTACTGGAGAGCATCAATAGAATCAGAATCAACATCTTTTACAGTCCATTCAGAAGTTTTGAGAAGAGACCCTTTTGAGTTTGGGTCAGAAGAGTCATTGAGTACCAAACCAATACCACCTTTAGAAGAACTAGAATTCCCAGCTGGTGGAAGAGTGTAGAGAACTTCCTCAAAGCCATCATCTCTCCAGTAAACTTTAGGCTTGTAAGAAGTTACATGGCCATTTGGTATCTGAAGCTTGAGAGAGCTACCATTTCTCACTGTCAGCTCAACACTCGGAACATTGCCGCCAGCTGACTCCAAGAATTTGATGCCTTTACGACCAAACTTCTGATCAAGAGTCTCTGCAGGAGGAGGAGGAGGAGGAGGAGGAGACAGAGTGGTTGGAGCTGAAGAAGTAGCTTTAGCTATAATACTAGCTGAGCTTGGTTTTGGGAGAGGAAAGGAGAGAATAGAAGCTGCCATGAACAAACGGCTACCACTGCTGCCTGGCTAAGCCAATCTCTTATTTGTTCTTTATTTCTTTCATTAGTCTCCTCTCGTCTTTTCTGTTGGGTCACTTAAACAAACTTCTGCCGTAAATGTAATTCCTCCTTCCTATTTTAACTTTTACAGTCTTTACCTTCTTCTGTTCCGTTCATCTTCCTTCCAAAACTGTAACTAGAAAGCTACTACAGTGTTATTTTCTCTTGAAACTACATCAAAGCAGATTAATACTGGCATAATGACAAACACCGCACTTCTTCTTATTTGGATCAAAAAAAGGAAAGGGAAAAAAAAATACATTTACAGAATTTTGAACAGAAAGTAAGGAGAAGCTAACATGGGATTTTTTTTTTTTTTGCATTCCAACATACGGCACTTAAAACTTCTTTGTCTACTTATTTTACTACCATTTCCAAATATTTAGGATAAAATTAGTGGTTTTTGACACAGCTGACAACCATACAACAAAAAATGAAAGCTTTGAATAACCATAAAGAGCATCAAGGAGATCTATTGGAACAAAGCATGTAAAATTCTTGATCCAAAATTCATGCGAGAACAAGACACTTCAAGATACTATAAAACACCCAACTAAAGAGAAACATACTTCTCGCCAGAGGGTTAGATACTACAAGCAAAAGCTTAAACACAAACTACAAGAGAAGCAACTTTCTAAGCATCACACACAAATACACTTCAAGTGGCATATACAACCAAAGTTAAAAAAATATCCAAAATTTTCTTCGACCAGTCCTCGAAATTGGTACGAACGACAAGAAAACACCACCATTCAAATATTCTCCCTCTTCTCTGATGAAAATTCTTAGAACATAAGAGGCCCGAAAGCTACAAGCAAGATCTAAAACACCCAAGCAATCAATACAAAAAACTCAATCATCATCCATCCCTGCAGGAGGATCTCTTTTCGGACCACCAGCTGGTTTTGCCATTATAATCTGCATTGGAAAACAAATACACAAGACATAAAACATTAAAACACGGGAATGATCTTTTTTTATGGTCACGTTCTGAAATTAAATGGAACATGAAAACTGAAAAGTATTGGATACATTGAGTATTAAAGAAGGTATAACAAGCGCACAAATTTTGAAACCAAAACACATTGCTGAGAATTGTAATAGCATTATTGTTATATCTTCTAGCCATAGAAATGTCAATGCTATTGGAGGGAACATCTATGTTTTTTTTTTTTTTTTTTTTTTTTTGAACATCTAAATTTCAGATGGCTGCATTCAGAGAAATGAGGTATTGTTTCCTGAAAGCATGTTGATAGTGAACTAGTCCAAAGGAAAAGACAGAAAGGGAAGATGGAAAGAAGCCAAGGTAAATGTCACCAGTAAAATGTTTGAACTATCAGTCACAACATATTCATACAGCGTTATCATTTGATTTTGACATTTATGATCCAAGCATTCAAAACCAAATCTGGAAAATCTATGGTAATTCATTACTGTGAAAATTTGCTGCCTACTAGAAGAAGATAAGACTATGGATCCACTAATTTAGCCAGGGCATCCAAAATTGGTTTCCAACAGCAACACCCCTCTAGCTACTCGTTATAGGGTCCTTAAGAGTCCCAAAGTGAGGCAAAATAACTTAAAGAATATCTGAGTATCAAATAATCTGTGTCCACCCCAAAGTCTTCTTTTAAAAATTATTGATAGGCTATAGAATGAGCTTAATGCATGCCCAAGGAATCCTGTCATGATCCATGATTCTGGATCCAGCTGGGAGATTTAAGATCTACTAATCGGAGAAGTCCCTACAAGAATCATCTGTATCTCAGTCACCTCCACCTATACACGTAAATACAGTAACCCAAATAACCAGCGAGTCCCGTCATGCTTGAGGGGATGGGGACAATTCCACCCTCACCTACTCAGCCTCAACACAAGTACTTCTGCACAAAGCATTCACAATTCTATCACACAATCCACCGAATAACTTAATGAACCACCTATATTCCCATGGTCATCACCTAGACACCTACACACCCCAAATACCAGGTAATTCTGCGACCTCTGAGTGTCATTTCCATAAACCTCAATCAATTCTTCCATCTATTACTATCACACACCAATTGAAACTCTTTTTTGTCAAAGAGTCAGCTAAATACAGCATACAGCATAAAGAGAAACAAATAAATCGACCATCAGTATCATGATATCAACACCATGAAAAAGTAAAGATGCCAAAAATCCCTTACCTGGTCTACCCGCAGGACAGTACAGACAGCATCAGCGGCATATTTGAGAGCAAAAAACCTGTCCAAATAGATCAACTTACTAGTTAAAAACCTTCTGAGGACTTCACAAATTCTGTTTTTCGGGATAGCTTGAGTTGCTAAACAATGTTCTAGAAAGCACTGACACCTCTCCAGACTATTCTAAACGATATCTCATTCAGGGTTGAAAGAACCCAAGCAGGAAATCATATCATCAAAACTTGATTTTTCACAAGCCCGTGCTCAACTAAGCTGCTTGAGTATATATTTTGACCATCTTTCAAGGATCAAAAAACCAACCTTGAGAGAATTCACAAGAGCTTTATTGATCTTTTAGTTACGTTGTTTGGTACAGTGACGAACTTTAATTAACTGGTAGCCCTTTCATACATAACATACGTACAAACAGGATAACTAGAAAGTGCTAAACAATCTTCTGAACAATCTCCACCAGTGGGGTTCCTTGCTTACCCCAGGAACGACATAATAACACAATTTTGCTCTTAATCTTCAAAAAAGAAACTTTTACACTAGAAAAATATTGAAAGTGGATTTTACAATATAAAAAAAAAAAAAGCTTACTTTGTGATATATAGGTCCCATATATTCAAGGTGGAGACATCTTTACAGACACCTTCCTCCAAATCGATGCCAACTCTGGTGTTCCCAGATGCATGTTCGGCATACAATGATGATATAACCTCCATAGCATTAAGCCCAGCATTCTCAGCCAGGGTTTTAGGTACCATTTCAAAACTCTCAGCAAATTTGGAAATTGCATACTGATCTAATCTGCAGAGCAATAGGTAGAAGTGAAGGAAAAATGTTAGCCCCGACCAAATGAAGCATATATGACCCATTGGCAAAAGTATCATATCAATACTACGCAACTTACAGAATCACACTAAGGAAACCAGCAAATATTCGCACAAACATTCAACAAAAACAACTTTCAGAAATAAATTGCAGAACTTTTCATTCAGATAGTGTGCATAAAACAAAAACCAGTCTTTGAACTGAGACTTGAACCGTGCAGTTCAACATTTTAGGACTGGGAATACTAACTCTTCAAGCTAATTCAATTACAAATTAAGGAAAAAATAGCATGAGAAACGAGTGAGTCCAATAAATTACTCAAGTTAACATATATACAGAAACATCTATAAGTAGACAAAACATGTAAATAAAGGTTGAAGCTGTATTTATGTGTGGCATGATCTAAACAAGCCAGTGAGCAGAGACACATGAACCTCTAAATTAGAATGTGTTAAATGCATGTGCAATATGGAAAGATTATTTGCTCAAGCATGTAAAGAACATACATCAGTATGTCAATTGCAATTCAGCACAGCTGCTTTCACCTAATATAAGACATGCTGAAGTGCAAGGTAAGGTAAGACGCGCATTACCCAGTTTCTTTGAAAGAAAACTCCTTCAGTCTTCTGGCTAATTCAATCTCAGTAGCTGCAGCTCCAGGCACAATTCGACTATCCCTGCACATTGCCTGTCACGGATGCGAATGGCAAACTATGTTAAATTCTAACCAGTGTTACATGGATCATGGTACGGATTGGTACGTGGTCCGTGTACGGGTACACGGTACGGGACTCTTCGCAGTACGTGGTACGGAGGGGTAGGCTTAGGTGGGTCGCTTTTTTAGGATCGAAATTCGTTATTTAGTTTAGAATTGAGTAGTTAAAAAATCATAAGTACTGAAAACTAATAAGTTTACCTACAATTTCCTAATCTCATTAAATAACTGTATTCTTATCTATAAAAAGACGTTGACAAGTACTTAAATTCTTGTTTCTATTATTTCCTCTTTCCTGATGATATGACTCCTACTCTCCCTAAAAGAAATTGATAAGTACAAAACTTCTTGTTTTTATTATTTTCTCTATCCTTTTTGACTCTTACTCTCCCTCTCTCTCACAGCTCTTTGGGAACGCTCAAAAGCACTTTGGATCGCAAATGATCCATGTTCCGGAACGACTGTACCCGGAACGCGGATCGCGAGGGAAAAGAGCGAACACTGATTCTAACTGCCAGTAAAAACTTGAAAATCATGAGTCCTAATAGGTAACAAGTTGCAAAGGCATTTTGAAGACTATCCACCAGCCCAAATGTATATCTTACATATTCAGCAAAGCGTACCTTGTAAGTATTAACACCATCATCCACTGCTCTCTCAAGATCATCTAATATACTATCAGTACTGCCTCGCAGAACAACTGTGGATACAGAATTTCCACCTTCCTCATTTCTTACAACTGTAACCTATTCATCATTCACAAAAATTAATTGAATTGAAACAAGTAAAAATTGGAGAATAACACATACATATGGACAGTTTTATCATACCCTAACACCACCAATTTCCTGCACTGAAATGGAATCAACATATCCAAGATCATCTGGATTTGGTGGGCTGAGTTTCAACTGTATCAAGATTACCAAGAAAATATCAAAAGGCATACAATGACATTTCACAACTTTATATTCTGTGATTCCAAGATGCTTACAAGAGCAACAGCACCAGTGGTACGGCAAAATCGCCGAAGCTCAAATTTGGAGCTAATCTTGAGGACCATGAGCCTGTAAAGGATAGATACTGGTTAATAGTTGTTCAACCACTTCTTTAAGACTTCACTACAGCACAATTATTAAGTTATAGAGTACACATATATAATGATATTTAAGTACAAAAATAAGCAGAGCGATAAGATTTTCCGGAATCAAATAATATGCATGTATATGAAAAGATGAACATAACCATAGCAATTCCAGGTCCAGTTCATGGAAAATGCAAAGGCAGAGGCCACGGCCAACCAAGTATAAACAGCTAATTAGTTGTCCGACACCAACACCCTTTCCCTTATCCCCCCCCAAAAAAAAAAAATAAGAAAAAATGAACAACAGCAAACTTTACATATCTTCTTGTGTACCAAAACACAGGAAAAAGGGAAGATTGCCACTACATCCAAGAGAGTAAGGGAACAAAAAATGGAGCAAATTGGCCTAATTCCCCATTTCACTGTCTCTTACAAAGAATTTAAAAGCGGCGCACCAAAGTTAAAAAGTAGTTCTCTACATTTCAAGTTGATAATCCAGCCCTTCAAGTTTCCCAAGAAATGGGAGCAGATGTAAAGTAGTCAAAACAAGTGATTAATACCACATGTAGACCGTCTTTTCAGCTGTCTATTGTGCAGAATGAGCCAATATTCTTTTTCCCCAACTTTCGCTGCCATAAAATCGAACTATGCATGATATTCATACCTATCTCTTACACTACAGCCACCTTCAGTTCAAACTATGAATGATATTCAAACCTATCTCTTGCACTTCAGCACAGCCATCTTGTACTAATATACAATGGCATCAGGAGACAAAATCCTACTTTCAATTTAGTAGAAATATAAAGCATTTGATTTCTCATTTCTATACAATAAATGCAATAGGCAGAGAAAATGGTTATACTTGTAGCGCTCACAAAAATGTAGTGCCATTTCCCCAACAGCCGCTCCACTAACAATAACCTTCGCACCAGATTCTGCAACTGCTTTGATGAGTTCCTCAACCTTAGCTTCTTCAGTTCTTGCATAATTTTCAAGCTGCAAAAGCAGAATGTTGAGGGAGAAAAAGTTACCAGCGAATCTGAGACGAGAGCACATTAAGACAGAAGAGGTTGCTGAACGCTCCAAGAATTATATGAATGCAAACTAAATAGATGAACACTACAAGCAGTTCATTCACTGCTCTAATTAAGACTATAAATACCATGTGTGGAGGGGTTTGTTCTTCCAAAAACCTAGTTCATATCTTTAAGAAATGCAGTATTGTCCTAAAGAAGTGGCTCTAAAGGAATATAAGGCTCCCCTGAACACCTGCTCAGCACTGTGAATTAAGACGGTTCCTTTTGTTTCAGTGGCTGATGTATCAACGCCCCCAACAAAGACAGCAACCTGCAGCACCAATTGCTAAGTTTTTATTTCCCAGACACAGAATGAATTTCAATCATAACATAAATCAACAGGAGTACCAGTTCTTCCTACCGTTTATGATGAGACAAAATAAAACAATTTACCATGACCAGAAACTTTTTAAGTACAAAAACGGGGAAAAAATTGTAAAAGTTTTAGAAGATTATGGAAACTTTTCAGGACACTACTTTCCTTAGAAGTTAAGTAATTTCCACTAAGAGACATTTAGCATATGAGAGATGAGACTGCTTCCATTATAAATTGATAATGGTAATACAAAAGAAGATAGAATCCACCAAGACTAAAATAGTAGGCGTTCGAAGCCTGCTTCATTGAGGGAGATTTTGAAAATTTTGAGGCCAAAAGGATGTCCATTAGCTCTATGGATATGCATACAAGATACAGACAGAAGAAACAAAAGCATGTATTCTTTCAGCCTCATAATGTGTTACATTCATTAAGACTTGCACGAGAAAGATATACAAGTGCTTTAAAGCATAGACAATAATCATCATATAGACACAAAATGTCTTTAGTCTAAACGCTATAGTAGCAAAAGAGTTTTTCTCTGACATAAGACAATAGATCAAATAAGCACATTGAAGAAAAAAATCACTTTAACATGAAAGCAAATAAAAAAAGGTACAAAGTATGAAGCATAAGTAGTAGTTAATATCAAACAAACTTCCAGCTGCATGTATATGAGTGCTCACCTTTGCCTTTTCCGTCCTCTTTATACTTCCAACCGCGTCACTTTTCAATACCATGCCCCGGACTATTTTACTATCATGCAGACCTCCACCCAAGAGCTTTGCAACCCTGACATTGTCCACATTAAAGTTCGCTGGGTTGTTTGGGCAAACTTGTATGCATGCCTGTGTTTTTATTATCATAAGATATAACCCGCAACTCAGGAGAATCCCAGTAAAGCACTAATAAGAACAGAATTAGCAAAATTTACCTCAGCAATAAGACGGGATAAAATATCCTCTTGACCAAACTGTTTGCTAGCAACAGCAGATTTCATGCGACAAATGACATCAGCACTGTTTCTGACGTCCATGGTTTCAGAACCTAATTCAACCAATTCCTCTAATACTTGGGTAGTCTGAAATGGAGCAGAAACAAAGTTTTATTTTATGTCAACAAAAAGACAGTTGATATAATAATAGACGTGATAGGGACGCAAACCTTATTAATGGCCTTAGTATACCCAATGATGATCTCACTGGGATGCAGCCCCATTCGAATGAGCTCCTCAGCATTCTGTAGAAGCTCCCCAGCAAAAGAAACGCACAAGTTAGCTCCATCACCAATTTCCTCTTGTTGGGCCTTCCCAGCCAAAACCAAAATCTTAGCAGCGGGATGCTGAACTTCGAGCTCATTGACAATAGTGGCAGCATCATTGGTTACAAAAAGCTTGTCGAGATGGTTGATAACCATCTTATTCATACCTAAAACATTCGAAAAAAAACACGTCCTAACAGCACAGCCAAATAGATAGTAGTATAAAGTTGGTAAGAACTTTCACACCAATCCCATCACCACGCAAACCAAAAGGCATTGAAAGAGTATAAATTTCGGAAGAAATATCAGTATTATTTAAAGATAGCAATCAGATCCCAAATCAAAACATGGAGTATATTATCCTGAAGTATACAGGAGTTTCCAATATCAAACAAATTAAAAACCCATTAAGCAAAAATTTATTGTTTGTTTTTTATTTACCCAGAAATGTTGGCATTTTGAAAAAGAGAGATACTAGTGAGTAGTAGAGTACCGTTGGGGCCGAGGGAAGTGCGGGTGATATGAGAGAGTTGTTTGCAGGCGTCGATGTTCTTCAGCACCGCTTCATCCAATCCGGATAGATGCTTGTGCCCCTCCTTCAGCATTGACTGTGATTCCGTACGGCTGCATTCCGATGCCCACCATTGTTCTTTCTGTTTTTTTTTTGGGGGGCGGGGTCGGGTAGGTTTCCGGCGTTCCGGGAGTGGGTTGCCGGCCGCTGTACTAATACTACTAAAAGAAAACCGAATGAAAGCCCTAAAACCCAAACTTCCTTCACTTATTCTGCCCTGCTGCTCTTTGCAAGGAACAAACAACTGGAATGTATTCTCCCCACCCTATTTCCATTTGCTTGAGGTTAATTTTGTCATTGTGCACAATATTGTTGGGCTTATTTGGAACTATCTTTACGAATCATAATTTCAAATATCTAAAATTTTACAAATGGTGTCACTTGCATATTCAAAATGCCTTACATTTGAAATGATAACTTTTATTCTATAATAGTTTGGAACCAAATATATATATATATATATAAATATATATATATATATATATTTATTTATTTATTTTTTTATTTTTTTATTTTTTTAAACGGCAAAAATATGTATTTCATTCCAGCATATAAATAATTATATAAAGTTGAGCGACTGTTCATTATACAAAAGCCTAACTTGGATTAGTTAACCAATTAGGAAATGGTTATCTCAACTAATCATAGAAGTTAAATCTACTGCAAAAGAAGCTAACCTGTTAGCAGCCTTTCTCGTATTACTCTTATGATGCCACAAAGAGTTACATAAGTATAGCACATCTTCCACTCACATCTTCAACAGAGTTTCTTTTCATCTTGTTCACCAACTCTTTGTTTGAAGATATAAATTCAACACTATACCAGCTAGAGGTTAAAGCTAATGTCATGCCTGCTCTTAAAGCTTCAATTTCCAGAATGCCTGAATCATTATATCCCTCTATTCCTTCTGCTTAAACCTACAATAGTTTGCCTGTCCTGTCTTTAATTATTAATCCATATCCATTTTTATTTAGGACTCTTGCATTTGTGGTAGCAACTTCAATTGTAACCTCTACCTAATCTTCATTACTTGATCCTGTATTACAATTAGTATCGCAATAGACTATACTTTGCTTCTTCCTTGTATTTTCTGATTACAATCTTTAAACTCCCACCACTCATCGGTTGGTTTTGAAATAATGCCTTGCTTCTTGTTGTATTCATCCTTGAAGACCTGATTGTTTCTTTCCTTCTAGAGATGCCAAAGGAAATATGCAGCAATGTTTGCTATTTCCTGATCATTCCTCTCTTCTATTGTTATTCTGATCAGATCCCACCATGTACAAAAATCTAACCTTTCCTCTACCTATCCATCCCATTTTACAGGGGCTAGCGCCCAAGCTGTTTCTGCATGCTCACAAAAGAAAAAAAAAATGTTCAGTTGTCTTTATGTCTGTGTCATATTTGGTACAGTTTGGAATTTCTTTATCTATTATGCAATAAAAGTTAGTATTTGTAAGGATGATCCTGTTAAGACACTTCCATTAGAAGTGTTTGATCTTGTGTTTAGTCTGCAACTCCCAAGTGAACTTCCATAGCCTGGCTTGTTGCTTAGCTCTACTGGATTTCTGCATCATTTTCTGGCCTTCTTCCTATGGTCTCCTGCCTTCTCTTCAGAACTTTGTAGCTTGTGTTCACAGTGTAGCTTCCTGTGGGAGAATGTATCAAAAACCATCTGTCAATATTTTTGGTATAAGATATAGGATTCTTAGTAATATTAGCTACATCCGCAGGACAGAAAAGGTCTTTAAGAAGACTAGTCTTTCATCTTCTCCCCACCATGAGTTGGTCAATTGAAATAAAAGGGCAGTTCTGAGGTCATATGGTATTGATCTTTCCTTTAACATTATCAAGTACCTACCTATCTTCTCATATACTAATTGACTTCCCATCCCAAATCCTAAATCTGATCTCCTCACTAAGAAACTTCTTAACACTTAAAATACTCTGCCAAAACCAGGAAGAACCTTTAGTATTTTCTGTAGTGAAAATGGAATTCCTGAAAAAATACTTAGCTTTGAGGATCCTAGACACTAGGAGATTTGGATGAGTCATGAACCTCCGTATTTGCTTGGCAAGGAGGGCAAGATAAGCGTTACGTTGAATATCCCTAAAGCCCAAGCTTCCATTACATTTGGTGTTAGACATCTTCTTCCATCGGTACCAATGCATCTTCTGCTCCCCATCCCTACTTCTTTACCAAAAATTAGCTAGTATGTTCTCAATCTCTGTACAAAGTGTAATGGGAAGTTTAAAACAAGACATCACATACACTGGCACAGCTAAAGCCATAGACTTCAGTAGAACTTCTTTACCAGCTAAGCTCAAAAAATTGTTTTTTCCAATTTTCTATCTTGCTAGTTACTCTATCTTTTACAGCTTTAAAAACATGACTCTTAGACCTAGAAATAACCATTGGCAGTCCGAGATTACATCCTTGACTCACCTCATTAACATTCTCTAGGACAACACAAACTTCAGCCCTATTACTAGAATTGTGTTCTTACTAAAGCAAACAGAAGACTAGTGTAAATTTATAGACTATTTAGAAGCTTTTTCATATTTTTTGATGAATTCATCACCTCAATAGCTTTTTCCTGCTTGGTAGCCTTGGAAACATAAATGGAATCATCTGCATAGAAAAGATGGAAAATAGAAGGACTGTCTACTGATTTTGAGACCAGTGACATTTCGAAAAGAACAAGCTTGGTTTAGCAAGTTGGAAAAACATTCAGCACAAAGGATAAACATATAAGGGGATACAGGATCCCCTTGTCTGATACTCCTAGAGGGTTTCAAAAAACCTACCTTTTCACCATTCAGATTAAAAGATTAAGACACTATACAAATACAATTGGATATCCAGTTGATAAAGGTATTACAAAAACCAACTTTCCTTAAAATTGCAATAAAAAAAGGCCATGTTATTCTATAATAAGCTTTGATCATATATAATTTTAAAGCTAAAAAACTAGCCTTGCCTTTCCTTTTGGTATTAAGATGATGAATATATTCATGATCCACAATGACATTATCAAGAATCTGTCTATCAATTAAAAAAGTTGATTGATTTTTACTGATACAAAACTTTAAGAAAAGCTTAAGTTTGTTAGCAAGAATTTTAGAAATAATCATGTAAATGATATTACAAGAGCTATAGGCCTGAATTGAGTTATGTTGTTGGGTTTGTGGACTTTAGGATTTAAGTAATGATAGTTTCATTTACAAACTTTAATAAATGACCAAAATGAAAAAAGCTTTGAACATTTTTAACAATATCAGATTTTATGATATGCTAACATTTTTGGAAAAAGATGGGTGACATACCATCTAGTCTAGGGGCTTTGTTAAGAGCCATAGAGAAGAGTGCTGATTTGACTTCCTTTTCTTCAACAGGTTTGGTGATGTTCTGGTTCATTTGACTAGTAATTCTAACTAATATTCCTTCTAGAGCTTCATCAATATGATTAGGTTGAATAGAAGTGAAAAGTCCTTTATAATATCCAATGATCTCATCTAGTTCATAAATCCATTGTTTATTAGATTTCTGAAGTCCAGCGATGCTATTTCTATTCTTTCTATCCGTCACACTTGCATGAAAAAAGAATGAGTTTCTGTAAACCCCCCTTTCTCAGCCATTTGATTCTAGATTTCTGGCTCCAGTATTGCTCTTCTTCTTTGTAAGCCACATTGAGTTTGCTTCTCAACTCTGCCCTTCTATTCTTTCTATTATGGTCATCACTATCATCCAGCTCCCCTGATCTGTTCTTTGATCTATTTAATTCTCAAACCAGAGTTCATGAAATTCCTTTTGTTCTATTCTAAAAGAGCTTTTCTGCATTCTTTGATTTTATGACTCACCCTATATAGTCTTGAACCTTCAACTTTAGCATTCCAAGCCTTTTTTATCACATCTTTTACCTCTTCATATTGTGGTCACCTCTTGTCAAAATAAAACCTTATCTTTCTTCTTGAGCTTTCCCCTTGTATATTCAAAAGTAACATATGGTGGTCAGAAGCTTCATTGGAAAACATGTTTGTAATGAGCTCTGCTGAATTCCTTGATCCAATATGTACTGGACAAAATCCTATTAAGCCGTTCTTTGATTAATCTGTCTCTACTTCCTTTATTTATTAGAACTCCAAGTCCAAGGTTTCCTTGTGAAATTCAACTCAACAAGCATGTTGGAACTAATGAAACCGTTGAAGTCTTAAAATGACCAGTTTTCTCTGATCATTCCTTCCCATTTCTCATCAACAGACCTAATGTCATTGAAATCCTCTACTAGTATCCATTGATCACCCTATAAGGCTTTACTCCTTTGAATGACCACCCACTATTATTTTATAATAGAGTTGAAAGACCTAGCATATATACCAATCAACCACCAACTTTTGCCACCAATTTCAGTCTCTATTTCTATTTCTATTTAAATAGTGAACGAAGTTAACAAAATGTTCTTAACAGGCGCACTTTTCTTCCAAAAAATTGCCATTCCTCCTACTTTTCTATGAGCATCAACGACAAAAGAGTTTTCAAACTGAATTTTTTTTTTCACCCAATCCATCATTTTTTTTGGTATTTTTGGTTTCACAAAGGAAGATTATTTCAAGGGAGAGAAGAAGAATAATTCAGCTAGAGAACTTCCGTCAAGAGAATCCCCACACCTTGAAAGTTCCACACCATGACTCTCATTGATCATTTGGGGGCCCAAATTGGTTGGTCCTCTCTCCCATTTCAGCAGTTGTAATCATCTCAATATACTTGTCATTTTTCTGTTTTTTCAACTTTTCTTCCATGTCAATGTCCATGCATGTGTTTCAGTCTTTGAATGTGAATTTTGTCTTACACAAGGATTCATCTATTTGCATCCAGATGGTTATATCTTCACAAGGTTTTTCTCTTTGTTAGATGCAGAATTTTTACCTTTCTAAGCCCTCCTTTGCACTTTTCAGCTTGTTGCTTGCATTATTCTCCCATTTTCTTTCTATGTTGCGCATGATTGGCACCTCAGAATCCTATACTTTCTTCTTGCTGTGATTGCTCATGTGCTCTTCATTCCCATTTTCCACTACCTCTCTTGATTGTCCAGCCACTGTCAACATGATATGATTTTGGACTCTATCCCCTGATACTTCTTCTTATTTGCTTTATGAGAAAGACCTTTCTTCTTCTTTTGGATGTCCTACGGTAGCCAAAGGCATGTGAGTTGAATTCTCTTATTGATTTGCCTCGGTATTAAAATCAGTCTTCTTGTTGGTGCCATCATTTCTACTAGTTCCACATGACAATTTCTCAACGCTCTTTTGACCTATTGGCTTCTCCTTGTTGTTCTCTTTATCCTAAGTACTACCTGCCACAAAAGTTCTTGGTAGTGTTTCTTTTGGATCTCCAGCATCTTGTTTTTCTTTTTTCTTTTTTTTTTTGCACTGACATATCTGTTCTTTTAGGCTTAAAATTGGAAAAGCATATCATTCTCACCCTTTCTTAATCAAAGTTCTATTGTTATGTTTCTTTCAATTTTGAACCCTTCAAAATATCTAAATTCTCAATCTCACAATATCAAAACTCATTTTCCACCTTCCTCTTCCACTAACAAATATACAATAACTAACAAAAACTAAAGACAATCCCTCACATATTGAAAAATATCTTTTTGGTCGCTCTACACGATATTATGTTTTAATTATTTGTGTGGTTATAAATTTCGAAAATTATAATACGGATTTAGATGAATTCCAAGACTTTTTTACCATAGCTAAATCCTACTCATTATTTTTAAGAAATGATAAGAGGTGAAGAGCGAAAGTATGTGGAGATTTAGATGGGGTGCGGAGGGCTTTGAAGCTAGAAAGTTTAAAGTGAATTGTTTTATTGGTGGTGCTAAGGGTGGAAAGAATGTGTTGTTACAAAATAATGTACAATGAAATTATTATTTGGAATGGTGAAAAATGAGGTATTAGTCACAGTGTGATAGAGTGAGGAAGTGGTAAGATGGAAAAGGTGTTAGGTGTGTGAGATGTGGTGGGAAAGAGAGAGATGGGAATCGATTTTTGAATGCTGATTCTTTTCAATTATACCTTAAAAAAACTAAAACAAAAACAAAAAAACAAACAAACAAACCAACATGTGAGTTGCACATCTTTTCTTTTGTCCAAATTAACATCAATGAAGATGTATTATAAAGTGCCAATATCATATGTTTTTATTTTGTGGGAGATTCCAAATCATCATTTAAATGTGTGAGATTAAAAAATATTTTATAAATATATTAAAGATTATTTGTAAGATTTTTCGTATTTGAAATTATGATTAATACTTTTGATGGGTAGAGGTAGAAGTATGGTGGTTTGGTAGCCACAAAGCTAGGAAATGAGCTTTCCATTTTACTAAAACACGTCATTTACATCAAAATTATGTATGATGGACTAAAATAGTGTGTTTTGCAATTGTGCGAGACAAAAATACACTATTAACTTTTAGTTACACCCATAATTTAGTAATTTGTAGTTTATATTAGCCAAAAAAATTTCTTTAGTATCCTACCAACAATATAGTATAGTAATAGTTATTAATATTTGCATTAAGAAAAATTGTCCTACTTTTGTTGCACCAATTTAGTTATTATCCATTTTTCTTCAACTACCACCGCTGTTAATGAGTTGAATTTGATGTTCATGGAATATATAAACCTGCAAGGAAAAAAAATAGTACAAATAAGGAATTTTAAGTACAGCAGTAAACCTTACCTTCGTACCAAGTAAACCTCAAGGACGTTGGTGTTATGCACACCTTTAAAAAATATCTAGTTCCATACTAAGTCCATTTAGTCTTCAGCAAAGCTGAATGATAACCTTGAGTATCACCAGAAAATATCAAGGTTTTGTAATTAGACTCCACCAATGAAAGATTGAAGTCACCAATTACAATTCCTGTTCTAATAGGGAACCAAACAGAACTACTGCAATTTGAAATATAATATTATTGTCTAATAAAAGTCATGGCTAAATAAATGAAAACCGGATGCCAAAGCTGCATCATAACTTGAAAGGAGAAGCTAAAACTACCTGAGCAAAAAAAGAGCAAATCCAAGTCAACCCAGAATGAAAAAAAGAGTATTGTCTAACCATTATGGTGCAATATCTGATAGCTGAATATTTTTGGTACACTGTATTACTTTATTTTTGATAGAAATATCACTTCCTTATCTAAAAGAGAGTGGCTCACAACGGGAGAAAACAATATGAGAAAAGCAAAAGAAAAGAAGAAAGTCACTTTAGTAGCTAACCATAACACTAACTCAGGGAAAAAAAAGACCACAATCAAGAATTCAACTACTGGAACCCAATTTCAAATAGCTTTATTTTTCTTTAGAGCCCACACAAACCGTTACACTAGTCTTCAACTATTGGCTGCAACAGGCCCATTATCTTGCAAAAAAACTTGAGATCCGGAGTAGCTTCAATCACCCTAGGAACTGTAGCCTTTGGGGCAGTGGAGTCCTCGGTCAAGGCTGAACCTAGGTCAACAGGTCTTTGGGATCCCTGTTTACTTGTCAACCCATCTTTGTCTATGCCATTTGACACCACATCACCAACCTATTTCACAAAGATGTGTTGAGAACAATTATCTAATTACAAAATAGCAAGACGATACCACGCCAACCACCAAAACACTCCAAATTGATAAATTTGAAAGTGGTTGCGGACAACTTAAGAACAATGCTACCAAGTAACAAAGGCCAATTTGATAAAAGACGTGTTATAAAACATGACAGTGTGAACTTGCTTGCTTATAGAACTGCTTATGCTGTGCCTTTTTCTCTTGCATTGTTCTTTGATGCCCTTCATAAAACTCAAAATCGTCTAAAATGCATGTCCTGCTTGAATGACCTTTAAATATTTTAATTATTTCTGTAGCCTGCTCAAATTTCACCTGCAACAGCAAGAAACCAGAAGGAAGGTTTAGAAACAACAGCAGATGAGAAAACCTATAGCATAGGACATTATAAACACACCTCTTGAGTATCCCTGTTGTTCGTTACAGGTTTATTCTCATTGTTTTCAAGTGTAATACACCTCAAGATACTATTTGGTATATCTTTAATGATATGCCATTTAATAGAAAAGCAACCAATCCACTTGTCCTGCTGCCAATATTTCACACTTTTGTCAAAATCAATTGGACCCACCATTTCAGCAAGACCAACAAACTGCCCACTTGCATTCTGACCTGGTTTAAAACAAACAACCAAGCAAATTAATGAATTATATACAACAACTTAATAGAATAGCTTGTGCAACTTAGTAAAGGATTGCATAAGAATATGAAAACTCACGGAGAATAAGAGGAAAACAGGATATCCAATAAATCTCTCCTGTGCTTCCTTGTAAGTAGCATCTAGCTTTTTGTTTCCATTGGGTGTGCTGGCGCACACACCATATTTTATACTTTTGTGGACGACATCCTCACTGTAAGATTTAATTACAAAGAACTTAGCATCTGAGTCGATCTCTGAAAAATCATCTTTATTGTACTGTTCCCCATCTGGAAAAATAGGCAAGTTATCCTCATCACTCTTGCCCTTCACAAGAATGCTCTGCCCCTTAGCTGCCAAGGTAATAGCTTCAGAGTCCTTTTGATCTTTGAAGCCCTTTGCTCGAGGTCTTTTATTCAGTTCATCTAAACCATCCATACTTTCACTACTACAGGCAAGTAAATTACTGCCATGACCCTCTGGACCTATACTTGCTATCAACAGTAAACCACCCACTTCCATTAATCCTTGGTCCATAGACATTGGGAACATATTCTGCACCACGTCTATATGTGCTTGGATACTAACTATATATCCTATTATTTGGATACATCCAACTTGAAAAACCAGATTGATATATTCCAGATTCGACTTGTGGGTGTTGCATGCCCTATAAGAAGGCGATAATTCCTATTAGTTCCCAATCATACAAATACCTGACCAATTTGAATGGACAAACTGTTGAAATTAAGAAAATGATCAATTACAGCTACAACCATGCAGAATAAAGTCATTTAAATCCATAGGATTGAATGGTGTCGAATGGAAATACAACCAAATTATGAAACCACATTGCCAATATTGTAGAACCATTTTTCAACCATGTAATAAAGCCTTCACTTGTTATCTAAGCAAAATCATTTGGAAAACCTAGAGACCTGTTCATCATTCAACATATGCACATGCATCTTGGAAGTTATCCATGTATTACTTTGTTTTTTCAATACCACATAGACATTGGCAAAAGGTTTGATATCTAGAAGAGCCAAATTTGACCCCAAGTTTCTAGAACAAAGGCCTTCAAATCAATAGTCAATACCAATGCCGAGGACAGCATAGAGAAAATTACATCCTAATGAGTTTTCAAAAAGCCTTTCAAGAACCTTTAGAGGACATGTCCTTACTGAAAACATCAAGGAAACATATGTTAAGAAAGCCAACTAGGGACAAGATTCAAGTTTGGAAAAAAATCTCAAAAAATTGAGAGTTGGAAACTAAGTCTCCTTCCTTTGGTATTTAAAATAATCAGTTGTACGTCTAAAAAGTACAAAACAGGTATCAAGTGTCTATAACAGACATACCATGAGATATGGGAGAAGACGCGGATTTTGATTTCTTCTAGAAGAAAAATTATTGCCATATGAAAAGGCTGAAGAATTCCCTGAACTTGCTGCAACATAAAGCTTCAGGTTAGAAAATGATAGGAGATGTTTTTGCAAATATGGGGAACAAAATGAAGCAGAATCTTGCCAAATCTGTTACAGACTCTACCGAAGGTTATAAGAAATACTGATGGCAAGCCTCCCCAACCATAGAAATCACTCGACTTCATGCATGGGGTTTGATAGTTAGGTCTCAAAGGTTTTGAAACATTGTCACAGTTGCTCACACCACTTCCAATGGAATTCTGATTCCCTTTGACTGTTCCTGTTGATAACTGCACTCTGTCAGCAGCAACAGGAGTCAAAATATCAGCTCGGGAAGTGTTAGCTCCATTAACTATGAAATGCCTATTGCTTAGGCTGGAAATAGGTGGGATACTGGAAATGATAGGGCCCATAGAGAGAATTATCAGGCCCCATAGCAGAACTCGATGAGGAATATGTTCCATTAGGCGTATGGCCATAACTATTTTGATAGTCTCCATAAATACCCTGCAAATGAGCAATCACAGATCAAAAGAAATAACCCAAAATTAAAAAGGAAGTTATGCATTCAGATAGTCGAAGACGAACACATTCCTAGTGAAATGTGATTATTGATTTGTTCTTGAAAAGAAATCTGGGGATGGCTCGGGAAAATAACTCGGTTAACGAGGTATGTCAAGAAAGCAAGATCTTTCCCTTTTTCGTGCAGTAACATTGCTGCTTTTAGAGAATTTGGTTATAAAAGTATGACACTCTTTTTTTTTTCCCATTTTCTAACTTGAATCATGAGCACAAAAGCCATTATCACAACTCTAAACCAACTGAAGAAAAGATATAGAGTATAGATGATTGTGGAAAGTAAGAACTTAAACTTACAGGAGGCATTTCAACTCCATTAGAACTTCCATACCAATCCCAGTCATTAGCAGAAGATCCATTAAAACCTACAACATTTGTGAGCAAATAAGATAGAAATTCAATTACACAAAACAAACAAACTAGGACATAAGAGTCAAATTCGAAGCTCTTGACTACCTCCATAATAGCAGGTTGAAGATGGATATCCAATAGGATTATAAAACATGATCTTGGGTCCATAATCGAGATGAGGAGAAGTAGCAGTCCTCTCGAATGGTTTAAAACCATTCTGAGTAGCAATGTCAACAGGTGTATACTGAACCATGGAAGTCTACACAAGGGTAAAAGAGAAATACTACTAGATCTTAATAACATGAATCAAAAATTCCCAATACATCAAATTTCTTCAAAATTAAAAAGAAAAAAAAAAAGACCTTCTTGGTAGGCTCTGGTGGATCTTGGAGGGGCTTGTCCAGTGTATCCAAAGATAGTTTCTGTAGCAACTTAGCAGCTTTTGTGTTTGCAATAATAGTTAAAAGAAAAACAATCCCTTTTATCCTCTAAATTAAAACAAATAAAATCTCAATCACAAAACATATGCAGGGCATAAATTACTCTCTCTCACAAAAAAAAAAAAAAAAAAAAAACTAAATATGGAATTATTAAATTTTATTTTTTTTAAAAAAAGGATCTAATTTTACAGTAAAACACAGATTACTACAACCATGTAGAGAACCATAGTTTTTTAATTAGCAGAAATAGTCTGAATACGCTAAAAACTCATAAACCCTAATAAAACCCAGAGCCGCCAAAATTAGCAGAACAAAAAATGGCAAAAAAATTCTCACACATCAAAGAGCTAGAGAAAAAGGAAAATATACAGACAAAATTGAAAGGAATAGAAACAAAAAAGAAAAAGAAAAAGAAAAATGATACGATCTGAAAAAGAAGAAATTATCGCCATGACTTCCAAGATTGACTTTTTAGCAGTAGCAGCATGAACTAAAACCCTTCTCTTTTTGTTTTTTCTTTAATAATAAGTAAAAAAGAAAATAGAGATTTGGGGTTTGGATGGAGAAGGGTTTTTCTGGAGAAGAAATTAGAGATGGAGGCAGAGGCGGAGGCGGAGGCGGAGGCGGAGGCGGAGGCGGAGGCGGAGGCGGAAGTGGAAGTGGAGGTGGAGGCTGCGAGGGAGGAAGGGAATCGGTCAGCAGGATACGAAAAGAAAGGGTTTTGGGGTTTGTTTGGAATGAGAAAACAAATAAAAATAAAATACTACTTAATTTTCCAATTTTAAAAAGAAAAAAAAATATTGGTATGTGATTCAACATGCACCACGCCTTTTCAGTTTTCACCCAAAAAAATATATACTAGTACAAATTAAAGTAGTTCCACGGCTTTTTTATCTACTATTTTCCTTTATTAGGACTTATTCTCAATCATTGAAAAGTAGTATTTTTGTTAAATTAAAAAATATACTATATTTTAAAACAACCCTTGGTATAGTTTTAAAATAGCTTTTTATCTTCTTTGAATATGAAAAATAATAATTCTAGTGTATAGAATAATTTTGAATTAAATTTTATTTTTTTTAAATAACTCATAATTTATATCTCATTGAGACAAGCCCCTAGTAACTGTTAGCTCTATAGAAAAGAGTTATTTGATGTATGCTAATTAGGGTTTTATGCGAGTTTTGGTTTTTTTTTCGTCCACAATGTTAAGGTTTTAGTCATTTTTAGGTTTTCGATAATAAATGTTAATTTATATGTTTATTAATTATACTTTTGTAAGTTTGAGATGATTTGGGAGTCAATCGAAACATCTGACACGCTATTCTTCGCGTTCTAGATTATAAATTACATTGAGATCCAGAACCACAATGTTTATAGCTACTTTTCAAAGAATCTAAGACTAGAGTGCCGCGATGTTGTGTTCAATAGCAATCTAGACTGATGCGGCGTTGCGCTTATTATTTGATTGGGTATTTTTGCGAGTTTAGTAATTTTAGACTCTTATTTTAACCCTATATTATTCATTTTCAACCTAAAGCACTTATGTAACCCAAAGGTTTTTTATAAATAGGTATCTTTGAGTATTTCTCTATAAATTAGAGTATTATATCATAATTTTGGCATAAAAACACAACAAGAGAGTGTCGTCAACATAAGAAGTGGAAGAATCAAGAGGAAGACCAAAGAAGTGAAGCAGTGATAGAATTTTATCTCTTTTTCTCTCTTCTCTTTAATTCTTGTCATGGAATTAGTTGTAAAAACTCTCCATTCTTGTTGTTTACTTCTATTTTAGGATGAACTAATTTATTTACATAGGATTTTGATTTGAACTTATCATGAATTTTAGATATTGAGTTTACTATTCTCTCTTTGATTTCAAATACATGGATTATTTATTCAAATTATTCTTAATACTTTCAATTTCCTGTTCACCAATTGGATTGTCCTGTAAACCCTATAGTTTAGCCTTGACGAAAGAAAATTAAGATGATGTATAACTTGAATAGTTTTTATTTAATTTATTTGTCTTAGGTAATCAAATTAGGGTGTTATTCTAATGCATTGATCACAACTCAATTCACATACAAATATACTGCTTTAGTTTGAGTTAATAGATTTGCATGATTTGATAAAAAATGTGCAATTATATTAAACCCTAGATTAATAATTTTAAATCGAAGTTGAGTAGAAAAGAGAGACAAAATACCGAAATGAATTGGTAAGGGATAATTGAATCCTAGATCCACTTATTACTTGATTTTAATCTCTAAAATTATTTTAGTTGTAAATTAATTTTCTGGTTAGTTTTATTTGGACCAATTCATCTCGAAATATTTGAATAAAATTTAAATTGTTCTAATTTTGGTAATTAGCGTAAATCAAGTATAGTTTTCATGCAAACGATCTCTACTTATTATTATATTACTTGTAACGAGACATGTATTTGCATGTGTAAATCGTGCAATAATAACCTACTTGCAGCCAAAAGTAGGTTGCCAACAAGTTGAGACACTCATAGACAGTTAAAAGTTCGACCAAATTTGAAATAATCAAGTTCGAGCGATTCGAGTACGAAAAATAAGTCGAGTTCGAACTTATATAATAGGTGGAAACATATGTCTGCTTGTTTAAACAGTATGGTTCACAAGTTAGACCATAGACCAAGTGCATACAAAATTCTATGATTCACAAGTTAGACCACAAACAAAGTGCATACACAATTCTCTTATAAAATCACCTTTTCAATCTTGAAAAATTACCACCTCTTTTTTCTCGAAACTATATAAATAGTCATTACCAAGTTTGGGCATGAAATTGCTTGAAGTATTGTGCATAGTAGATTAAATAACTCTTGCTACATAGTATGTAAATTATATGTATTTTTTATGATTATATTCAGTTAAAGTTTTAACTCTAAACTCTTTTGGAAATTAATGTAGACAACATCATAGGTATAATCATAGGTATAGACAATATATATATATATATATATAAACACTTTCACATTCAAAATGATGAATTTAATTTTTTAACAATCTCAAATGTAATATTTTGGTCTCTGATTATATTTTTGGCAGTGTTTTGGTCTGAAAAAAATACATGGTTGTCACATGTCTAATTTTTCAAGTATAAAATTGAAAATGCATATCATTCTTACCTCCTCATCGCCACATTTCCTATCCCACCACCTACCTGATCCAACAACTAGGACTGTTAATTGGGCTTTTTGAGTTGAGTTTTGCAAAGACCAAACTCATCTCACAAAATTAGTCAGGTTGTGTTTGGAGCCTTAATCGGGCTGAACTAAGTTCACAAATATACAACTCATACTCGACTCACAAAATTATTCAGATTTCGGGCCTTATCGAGTTGGCCCAAACTCATAGTACATACATTACTGAAAGTTAAGAAATTAATAGACAAAATATAAAGAGAGTATTTCAAGTCTCAACACTAACAATTAAAGCATGAAAAACAATTACTCTCTCTAGAATTAATAATATCTGTATATACAAAAGTTGAAAAAAAAAAGTACTTCAAATAAATTATTATGACTATCAAGGTGAGAGTTTGCTCACTAATAGATTAATTAGTATACAGTGTTTATATATATATATATATAAGACTACCTAATTATTTTTCATATATATATATATATACTTACTAGGATCGGGGTTTGTTCAGGCTGAACCTTATGAAACCCAAACTTGGCTCACATTTAAATCGGGCTTAATATTTACACCCAAACTCAATTCGGTTCACTTTAATACAAGACTCGACCCTTTATTTGTCGGGTCAGACGGGAGGAGCTCAGGCCGGCCCAACCCATTGACAGTCCTACCAACAACCCCTACTACCCCATTTCCAATAAAACTCTTGTAATGTTTGCTCATTCCTTTAATCCTCTCCTTTTTTAGCTTGCCCTATCTTCCTTTCTCCGATGCCTAATTGGTCTATTCCTTGATTCTTTTATCACATCTTCCCTCTTCTCTAACTTTTACGTCTATCTAATATTTAAGAGATTTCGTGTTTGGAATTATTAAATTTTGGTTCTTTGTTTTGTAAATTTTCATAAATTTGAGATTTGTTTATGATACATTATAATATGGATTTTATAGTTAGAAGGTGCGTCGCGAGTGGCGATTATTGGGGATTTTTTTTTCTGTTTAAGTTATATACATAACTCCACCTGTGTCGAATTTTTCTTAGCATAGCCGGTCCCAAACCCGGGTAAAGAAGGAGAGCTGCATTAGGTCGACAGCCGGCGTAAAACTTTGTCAATCTTATGAGATGAATCCACTACGATATTGCGCTAATGCTTGGGCGTTCCCCGTAAGCGACGCGTCGCCTGAGTATGGTGAATAGTGGACAAAGGCCGCTACATCTCCATGGGGGTTCGGGTGCAGTGAAAAATACGCAACGGTCCTCACATAATAGGGAGAGGGTAGTGGAGAAGAAAAATGTTATGGAAAATAGGATTAGAATAGGAACTTGAAATATTGGAACTCTTACTGGTAAATCAATGGAGTTGGTAGATACAATGATTATGAGAAGAATTAATATTTTGTGTTTACAAGAGACAAAATTGGTAAGAGAAAAGGCTAAACTACTAGATAATTCAGGATTTAAACTTTGGTACTCAAGAGTACACATCTAGTGCAACAAAACTAGAAATGGGGTAGGTATTATTATAGATGGGTCGATGAAGGATGATGTGGTGCAGGTGACTAGGAGAGAAGATAGGATAATGTCCCTTAAACTAATTTTAGGACGTGAACTATGAAACTATTAATATCTTTAGTGTCTATGCGCCTCAAGTAGAACTAGATGAGTCCATTAAGGCTAAGTTTTGGGAGGATTTAGATGAGATGATAGGTAGTGTCCCCTAAGGTGAGCAAATTTTTATAGGATGTGATCTAAATGGAGATGTGGGAAAAGATAATGAAGATTATGAAGAAATGCATGGTGGATATGGTTATGGGGGAAGAAATGAAGAAGGAAAATCAATCTTGGAGTTTGAAATGGCATTCGACCTTTGCATTATCAATACTTTTTCCAAGAAGAGGAATGAACATTTAGTTACCTTTAAAAGTGGTTCAACAAAGTCACAGATTGAGTTTCTCCTCACAAGAAAAAGGGATAGAAGGGTTTGTAGAGATTGAATAAAATAATATTTGGAGAAAGTTTAACCTCACAACATAGGTTTTTGGTGGTGAACTTAAGGTTTAAACATCACATTAGGCAAATGAACCTACGTAAATCACCTAGAATTAAGTAGAGGAATTTAAAGAAGGAAAAAGAAGAATTTGTTAAGGAAGATTTGTTAGGGCAAAGTATCTGGGATGTACAAGGAGAATCTGACACTTATGGAATGACATGGCAACTAGAGTGAGAATAGTGGCTAAGAAGATACTTGGAGAGTCAAGAGGTTATGCTTTCATGAACAAGAAATCTTAGTGGTAGGATGAAGGTGTACAAAATAAAATCAAGGTTAAAAGGGCTAACTATAAGGCTCTATATAGTTGTAGAAGTGACGAAAATATTAAAAAATATAAACTTGCCAAAAATGAGGCAAAAAAGGCTGTAAGTGAAGTGAGGGATAGGGTTTTTGAAGATTTTTACCAAAAATTAGAGTCTAAGGAGGGGGGACCAAGATATTTATAAAATTGTTAAAGTAAGAGCCCATAGAACGAAGGATTTAACCTAAGTCAAGTACATCAAGGATGAAAGTAATAAAGTGCTAGTAAGAGATGAGGAAATTAAGGAATGGTGGGAGAGATACTTCCATCATCTATTCAATGAAACCAATGGAGACGATATCATTTTAGGAGAGTTAGCTAGGTTTGAGGAGTATAGAAACGTAATGTACTATCAAAGGATTCAAGAATCAGAGGTGGAAGAGGCTTTGAAGAAGATGAAGAAAGGAAAAGCAGTTGGCTCCAATGATATTCCAATCGAGGTATGGAAATGCTTAGGAAAGAAGGGCATAAGTTGCCTTACCAATCTTTTTAATAAAATATTGAAGAGTAGAAAGATGTCTGACCAATGGAAGAAGAGTACTCTCATACCCATATTCAAAAATAAAAGGGACATTCAAAATTGTGCGAATTATAGAGATATTAAGTTAATGAGTCATACGATGAAACTTCGGGAGAGGGTGATAGAAAGACAAGAGGTTAAGAAACGAGACTAATGTGTCGAATAATCAGTTTGGTTTCATGCCAGGGAGATCGACTATTGAAGTCATACATCTCTTAAGGACACTTAACGAGAGATACCGAGATAAGAAAAATGATTTACATTTAATTTTTATTGATCTTGAAAAGGCATACAATAGAGTCACTAGAGAAGTTATGTGGAGAGTTTTAGAAAAAAGAAAAATTAGAGTAGCATATATAGAAACAATAAAGGAGATGTATATAAATGTAGTTACAAGTGTGAGAACACCAAGAGGGTAGACACAAGAGTTCCCTATAAATATAGGTTTACACTAATGTTCAGTTCTAAATCCTTATCTATTTGCATTGGTTATAGATGAACTTACAAGGCACATACTGGAGGAAATACCATGATGTATGTTATTTGCAGATGACATTGTATTAGTAGATTAACAAAAGATGGAGTTAATGCTAAACTCGAAATTTAGGGAAAGACACTTAAGGTAAAAGGGTTTAGATGAATTAGTCGATCAAAAATAGAATATATGAAATTTAAGTATTTAGAATCAGTTCTTTAGAGTGATATTGGTATAGATCGAAATGTTACACATCGGATACAAGAGGGTTGGACTAAATGGAGAATGGCATCGGGAATATTATGCGAACGCAAAATTCCTTTACGACTTAAGGGTAAATTCTATAGAACAACAATTAGGCTAGTGATACTTTATGGGCCTGAGTGTTGGACAGTGAATTACACACATGAGCAAAAGATGAGGTAGCAAAAATGCGAATGTTAAGATGGATGTGTGGGTATACCAGGATAGACAAGATACACAATGATCATATTCGTAAGAAGATTGGAATAGTATCTATTGATGAGAAAATGAGAGAAACACGTTTAAGGTGGTTACGTCATGTGTTAAGACGACCAGTAGAAGTGCCTGTCAGGCGAGTAAATTTTAGAGAGATTAGTCAACATAGGAGGGGTAGGGGAAGACCGAAAAAGACTTGGTGAGTAACTTATGTAACAAAAATATAGCCCGTCTAGGAATTGAGGATAATATGATCTATGATAGAACGCAATAGCGTAGCAGGATTAACTCAGCCGACTCTATTTAATAGGATTAAAGTTTGGTTTGTTTGTTTGTTTAAGTAATATATATGGAATTCTTACCTTTATATGAGACTCTTTCTTTGCTGGAGGAATTAGTAATTTATTTGTGCTATTCTCTAGTGATGGTGGCGTGAAATATGGTTTTTAAGTGATGCATTTGATTGAAAAATGAGAATTCTATTTTGTTTTTGTAGATGGGTTATCGTGTAGGAGGATGTTAGATAATGATATTTCTTTTCAATTTTTGCCTCTAAAAAATTAAATATGTGATGAGTACATTTGTTTTTTCGACTAAAACACTGTTGAAGGTGTGGTTTAGACCAAAATGTGTACATTTTCCAAATATACGAAGGATATTTATACGATTTTCCCTTCAACACAAACAACCAATTAACCAATATCATAATGTCATTTCTTTCAAAATCCAACATAAATAGTAAAATACTAAGGTGTAAATTATAAGCATCCTTTGTGATTTGGTTAATATTCAAATTCCCCCCTATGGTTTGCAATCTATAGTTTAACCATTGTATTTTGGATTAAAATGAAACGTTAAATTTATATTAAGTGATCATTAAAAGACTAAAAAAATTGTTTTGAATGCTTATTTTTGTTATTTTAAGCCTATAATAAAGGTAAGTTATGTATTTTAACATAAAATATAATTCTTTATTTTGGGCGGAGAGTGTCTCTAGGCGGTGGAAAGGTACTAGAATTAGGAATATTTTTGACTTTTTGCACAAATCTATTAAAATTTTAATTTTTCATCAATTTTATAGAAAAATCTAAACCACAAAAAGGCGAATTATATGTTTGCAAACTATAGAAAAAAAATTTAATCATTAATCAAATCACAGGAGAGTTCCTTGTAATTTATCCATTGTCAAAAGGCATAAATAAATAGCTTAAAAGAAGGGCCAAACAAGTATATTTTTACCTAAAACTTGTAAAAGGTGTGGATCTAAGATGAAGGGATAATTGAATTCCTTGCTTAGTTTAAATATGAGAACGATATAGATTAATCTTTCATCGGTACATGCATATGTTTAGGGTTGAAACGCAAACCAAATTATTAAATACTAGAATCAAGACTAAACAAGATTAAACTCAATTCGATAACCATTCGTTCTAACTTAGCGTATCAATAGTCAAATCAAGATTAAAAAAGATTTTTTATTAGTCAATTTTTATCTCAATTTGAACTCGATTGAGTAATTTTAAAACTTTAATTTATATATAAAAATTTATATCACTCGACTTTGATTCTTGCTTGTCTCAATACAATCATACAAGCTCGTTCGAAAAGATAAATGGTCAAGATTGAAAATATTCACTAACTTTTTAAAGTAATTAAATAAATTTAAAGATTAAAATTATTAACTTATTTAATCTCGTTCACATATGTATATATCTATGATAATCAAGAATACCTTGTAATACTGGGAGTGGAGAAGGAATAAAATCTTCTCTTGCTAATTAGATCTTATCTAAATGATGTCTTGGTGATAACAGCCAAAAGGCAAATGATATTTGTACGCTCTAAAAAGATTTCTTACACATTTTTATCAAGTAAAAAGAATAAAAAACTTTTAATTACACTATTATAATTTGTTTGCCTAAATTACCATTAAATATATATGTGTGTGTATTTATGTATATGAATATATAAAGTACAATTTGATAATAAAAGTTTGTATGTATATGTCAATTTGATTATAGAAATTTCATTAACAAAAAAAAATATTAGTGATTTTCATACCAAAAAAAGTACAATTAGATAGTCCCTAATGAATCTTTTTGTTATAATTCAGATATCAAGAGCTCAAACAACATTGATTTAACTAATAAGAAATGAGCCAAAAAAAAAAAAATCTCTAGATACACTAGAAAAATGTTCAATCAATAATTTTTTTGTATTATTACAACAACAGCATGTCATTATATAAAATAGAAAAAAATAATCTAATTATGAAAATGTTCATTCATAATTCTTTTCTTTAAAAATATATTTCATAAATATCCTACAAGGGACGTGGCATCAACACTAGGGACAACATAAGTGTCATAAGATATGTTCATTAAACTAGATTTTTTTTAAAAAAAATGAAAAAATAAACTATAAATTGCATCCAAATTTTTTTTATTTTTTATCAAAACCTGCAACATCTATATAAAAAATACTACTTGTAAGTATATAATACTGGCTGGCATAGAAGGCCACCACCACATACACATTTCACGCTTACATTTTCGTGGTTGAGTATCATGCGGAAAATATTTAAATAGATTCGATTTTTAGCCTCATCTATAAATCTTGTTGTTAGAATTAAATTTTAAAAAATATTACTTACATCAACTGATATCATAAATTTTATAAAATTTAATTCACACTACAAAATTTATATGAAATTAAAAATTGAATCTATTTAAGTATTTGCCTTTACGACAGATTTGCTATATGTGGGAGTAAGGAGATTGTGGGCTAAGAATATGTATTGGACTATTTGAGTTTGTAATGTTTAAATGATTTTCTAACACGTTTATAAATTTGAAAGACTAATATATTTACGTATTCACACTATAAACTGAATTGTACATAATAATTAAATGAGATTGTATAACATAAATCACACTAGCAACAAATACTACGTGCAATGACAATTTTCTTTTGCTAGTAGGTAACAATTTTAAAAGTATAATGACAGTGTTTGTAGTTTGGTATAATCTAATAAATTGATCGAACTAAAATAAATAAGTTTTTTAATTTTTGGATAATTGATATTCACTTAAATCAAATGAAAACAAATAAGATAATTAATTTTATAATTTAGATTTGATTGTTGTAAACCAATAAATGTTAATCGATTATTTATTTTTATTAGTTAATAGTTTCTACTAGTTTTTAGCCATTATATATTTTCATTTATCAATTCATTCATTCACATTTTGAAATTTCGTTTTTAGTTTATTAATTTCATATTTACATTTTCAATTAATTAGTAAATCTCGTTAATTAAATAAATCGGAAAAAGATCAAGGGTTAATTACACTTTGCCCCTTGTAAAATTACTTGTGTCTCGATTTACCCTATGAGAAAAAAATATATATTTAACCGGCTCTAACTAATAGTCACATCAATTGTTAGTCAAAACATTAAAGTATGGCACAAAAATACTAGATTACCCTTATATAATTTCAGGTTTAGCTTCAGTTTATCTCCTATAATGATACAAACTTGTATTTCGTCCCTTATAATGTCCTGAATTTCTATTTTATATCTTGTAAAAATAGATAAAATGTCAGAATAAGAAATTTTTTACTCCAAAGGATCTTTATTATTTTTTCGGTTAATTAATGTATTAATTCATTTGTCATCATCCTTTTAATGAATTCTAATTGACTATTTACGAATTTTAGGATTGAAATTAACGTAATTGGAGCTTTAGAGTAGATATAGTCTCAATCAAATTTACGTATATTCTCTTATTTTATCGTTAAAATTATTTCTTTATTTTTGTTCTATAATTCTCGATAATTATATTATTGCAATATTATACATGATATATATATATATATATATTCTCTAAGCATTTATAAGGAAAGTCTCATCACAGGTCTCTCTAGTAATTTTCAACTACTATTGTTGCTATATTATAAATTCGGCAAAAATTTGAGTTTGAATTTTGTCACAATTTTTTTTTTAACTCTGCGCCACAACAGTTGCCAGTGTGACCAAAAATACAAACAAAGAATAAAATATAATTTTATAATATTACAAAAGGTGAAGTATAGTTAATAATAAAAATATATGAAGATAATTTAGTAATTTTGTAACACTACTTAATATTTTGATTAACGATCAGCTCTAACGTTAGTGAAAAGGAACTAAATAGATATAAATTTTTTTATATGGGATAATTTATTTATTTATTTATTTTTGGGTATCAAAAACGAAATATATATTACCAATAATGAAAGTGTACAAAGTAAATAGAAATCCTTACTCATACACAATTTACACTACTATTAGTATATATTCTTCCCAACAACACAAACACACAACTCAACACAAGGCCGACCCCCACCAATTCCCTTCCTTTCATTCTTTCATTGGAATTATTTTTTTTTCATTTTTTTTTTTTCATTATATCTTTCCGCCTATCTATCATCAACCCTCCTCTTGCCCTTCTCAATTCTTCCATCATTCGTCGCCAATTAAAAAATAAAAAATAAATAAAAAAACCAAGAAAAGGTGCTTCCTTAGATAAGGTTTTGATTTTGTGTGTGTGGGTATTTTTAACTTTTAAAGAAATAATCAAGAAATTAAATAACAGAGAAGGATGAAGGGTTGCATCTACTGAAGATCTGTGAATCATCGAACCCTTCTAGTTCATCAATCCCATATCCATTTTTGCTGAGATTTCACCGATCCTCTTGCTACGATCCATCTGGTAAAATCACCTTTTTTTTTATTATTATTTGGTTTATTAATTTGTTCTTTTTTTTTTATTTTTAAATCTTGGTTTCAACGAGGATTGTTTTGGATTTATTTCTTATCCGATCATCGGTTGTGGTAGTTCTGGTGAGTTCATCTTGATGGGTTCTTATTTTTTTATATATGTTTTTTTTTTTTTTGATGATTCTAAATTGTTTATATTAATGGCTCCCCCCCGATGGTCTTGTTGTTATGCCTAGTTGTTTTTTTAAAAAAAATAAAAAAATAAAAAAATTTGTGGGCTTCAAAAAGGGGGAGCCATTAATTTTATTTTTTCAATAGATGTTTATAAGAGATATATAAATAGAGATTTTTTTTTTTTTTTTTGAGTTGAGACTAAAATTAGGAGAAGACACAACAGACCCTAGAAATCTGGTATGCTGCATTTTCACTTGCTTCTACTGCTTTGTTAGAAATGATTTTCTGAAAGAGTTTTGGAACGAAACATACATTTGGCTTAACTTATGTGTGGATAGCAGCTTCTTACATGTTCTTCTACTTTGCTTCTTCATTTTGCGTGTTTTGAATTTACTTTTTAGGAAGAGATAAAAAGTAGATTTCTTTTTGTTTATAGATATGTGTAATTAAGAACTTCCTAGGGTTATTTTATGGATAGAGTACTTTAATGTGCAAAAGACCCAATTTTTATTGGTTTAATGTCATATTTCCTATTTCAGGATCTACTTCTTTTGTATGCGGCAGTGGGCTTTGTGAATTTAACATTTTGTTCCTCCAAGTATTCTTGTAGTCAGTTTGTTCTATTTTATGTGCACTTACTCGCTTCTTGTTCTTGCTTGGGTAGTGAAGAATCTGAAGGAAAGGCCAGGGGAATTGAGTTGACGTGACTTGCATGGGTGACGATGCCAGAGCTGCGTAGTGGAGCGCGGAGATCGAAACGTCTTGGTGATCTCCAGCCTGCTGCTCAACCCGCTTTTCAAGAGGAAAATTGGCTCGCACAACAACCACCACCAACGCAGAACAGAACCAGGAGGAGAGGAATTCTCGGAGGAAGAGGCAGAGGTAATGCTGCAGCTGTAGCTAAGGGGCCTTCAGCACCAACACCTGCTAGGCCAGCTGCCGCTGGTAGAGGCCGGGGGATTAGGTTGATAGATTTAGACCCAGAGCCACCTTGTGAAGTTCTACCTCAAGCAGTTGCTGTTGGGGCTGCGGAACCTGCTTTGAATAGAGTCGAGGGGGCTGCAGACAAAGATATTGCAATGGATGGTGGTGGGAGTGCTGAGAAAATAGTGGGAGCTGAAGAGGAAGCAAGCACAACCCCAGTACCAGAGAGGGTATCTTAATGCTTGCTCATTGTTTCCTACCTTTTTTTTTTCTTTTTGGAAATCTCAGAAACGTGTTGTTAAGCAGTTTTGATGTTAAGATGCTTGAAATTACCGAATCTGCTCCATTTAATGACTTGTGTTTCTTTTTTTTGTTGGTTTTTTGATCTTTCTGGTTTATTTTCTTTGGTATTGCGTGATATTCAGGTTATCGCCTAATAGGTTGTGTATGCATGTAAGAATTTCTTTTGTTGCTCCATCTAGGTACAAGTGGGTAACTCTCCTGTATACAAGACTGAGAGGAAGTTAGGCAAAGGTGGCTTTGGCCAAGTCTATGTTGGCCGAAGGGTGAATGGTGGCACTGAAAGAGCGGGATCAGATGCAGTTGAGGTATCATTTTCTTACCGGTGACTAGATGTTGTAGATCATCACTTATATCCCAAAGTTTACTGTAACCTTCTTTGTCAGGTTGCACTTAAATTTGAGCACCGTAACAGTAAGGGCTGCAACTATGGTCCTCCTTATGAATGGCAGGTGTACAAGTAAGCTACCTGCTGTTGTTTCTCGATGTATCTCGTGTCAGTGATTATACTTTTAAGTCTTCATTTCTTGTGTGATTGATTCTTATTATTTTTATTCAATAGTACCTTAAATGGATGTTATGGGATCCCATCTGTTCATTACAAGGGACGTCAAGGAGATTTTTACATCCTGGTAATTTTTTTTTTTTAAAAAGTCATTTGTTCCATACATAAGGATTTGTTGTTATTATTTATGCTAATGAATATACACTTCAGGTCATGGACATTCTTGGACCTAGTCTTTGGGATGTTTGGAATTCTTTAGGACAATCGTAAGAAAAAAGAATTCCTCTCTCTCTCTCTCTCTCTCTCTCTCGCACAGAGATGCACACACTTGAGCACATGGACAGACGCATTTTATTTCAAATTCTTAAAAGATGATGCGATAATCTCTTTTCTTGTGCTTGCTATTTTGAATGCTAACGATTATCACCTGCAACAGGATGTCGCCAAATATGGTGGCTTGTATTGCAGTGGAGGCAATATCTATTCTTGAAAAGCTTCACTTGAAAGGGTAAATTAATTAGGTCTTTCGTTGAACTCCCCATCCTTTATTGACTTGGCAATTTAATCTGATCTTTTGATGCACTGTTCACACTTTATTGACTTTGCCAATTTGCCTGAAGGTTATCAGACAAAACAGGGATTAGATTATTTTGCCTTTTTAGCTTCCGCATTTTTATTTATTTGGGTTATTTGCTGTCAATAAATGTATATGTCCTTCACCCAGTTTTGTGCATGGAGATGTGAAGCCAGAGAACTTTTTGCTCGGGCAACCTGGATCTCCTGATGAGAAGAAGCTATATCTCATTGATCTTGGTTTAGGTTTGCTGCTGCCTTTTTCCTCATTATCTCATGCCCATGTCTTCCATCTTGAAGCATGGAAGTTAGTTCCAGCATTCCAAACAATCAGTATGCCAACTAATCATATAAGATTCCATTTTTATTTATCTAATTATTTCTTCTCGGTCATTGATCAGCATCTAGGTGGAAAGATACATCATCTGGTCAGCATGTTGACTATGACCAGAGGCCAGACATTTTCAGGTACGTGGAGTTCAGCAGGTTTAATGAATTAAGCTTGAGCAGAAATTATCAATAACATTCTCTTGCAGGGGCACGATAAGATATGCAAGTGTGCATGCACATTTGGGTCGAACACGGAAGTCGGAGGGATGATCTTGAGTCACTGGCATACACACTTATATTTCTGATTAAGGGAAGGTTACCATGGCAAGGGTATCAGGTGAATTGGCATTATGGTGATAGTATTTTCTTGTTCCCGTCTCTGCTTGGCTGAAGTTAAATATATTTTACCCTTATTTTGTTTCTTCGAACATGACAGGGTGATAACAAGAGTTTTCTTGTTTGTAAAAAGAAAATGGCGACTTCTCCAGAGTTGATGTGCTGCTTTTGTCCGGCTCCATTCAAACAGTTTCTTGAGACTGTGACGAATATGAAATTTGATGAGGAGCCAAACTATTCCAAGTTGATATCTTTCTTTGAAAGTCTTATTGAACCATGCACTTCTCTGAGACCAATAAGAATTGATGGAGCCCTGAAGGTCTTAGCTTGTTTGTATGGATTTATGGATTGCTTCCTTTTTGATGGAGCCTGCGAAATTAATCTTTTGAGTTTGTTATTTCTTTCCTGTGGTCAGGTTGGGTGGAGCAGAAGCGAGGAAGGCTTCTTATAAACTTGGAAGAAGATGAGCAACCAAAGAAGAAAGTACGACTTGGTAGCCCTGCTACTCAGTGGATCTCGGTGTATAATGCACGACGCCCAATGAAGCAACGGTAAGATACTTTGTATTTGCTTGTCTTGGGTTCTTGGACTTTTACATGGACATTGGTTTTCATATAGAGTCAGTCGTTTAACATCAATATATCAAGAATATTAAAAGAGTGGATTCTTGTTTCTTCTTTTTGGAGATGAGGGCAGATGATACAAGTTACTTCTGATTAAAGATTGAATAAAACTACTTGGATTTCTGTATTTAGAGTTCTCAGGTTAACCAAAATTTTATATCATCTATGGGACTTCTCATGTGAAACATGCATGTCACCTGTCTAGAATGCAAAGCAGAATTTATGGCATGTTAATGTTTGAGATGAAACATGTAAAGAGCATTCAAGTCTAATGGCTAATTAATGTCTCTCTGACTTCTTATGAGAACAGCAGTTGTTTTGGTTTGCTTTTGGTAACTATCATCAGATAAATTTTGTAAAACAAACTCAATCCGTCCCGTTGAAAGTGTCATTCTTTCCTTTTTGATCCGTCCCAAAATTTTTGTCACAATCGAAATTTGGTAAAAAAATATTTGCCAAGTTTCCAACAACTTCCCTCCCATTTAGGAGTCGGTGATGACCTTATTTTTTTTTTCCCCAGGCACTTTTGCTTTATAATGATTCATTTTATTGTATTTGCAGATATCACTATAATGTTGCAGACTCGAGACTTCGCCAGCATGTAGACAAGGGCAATGAAGATGGTCTGTATATTAGCTGTGTGGCTTCAGCTGCGAATCTTTGGGCCCTTATCATGGATGCAGGAACTGGTTTCTCGTCTCAGGTGTATGAGCTTTCAGCTGTCTTCCTGCATAAGGTTAGTTTTGGTTTTTGGGTTGTGATATTTTTTTTACACACCTGGTGATGACATTTTCTTGAATGTACGTGTTCTGGAGCTGTGATCAGGATTGGATCATGGAACAGTGGGAGAAGAACTATTATATTAGCTCAATAGCCGGTGCTGCAAATGGAAGTTCTTTAGTTGTTATGTCTAAAGGTTAGTGAGCAAAATATTTCAAGTTTATGATTTTTGTTCCTATATACACTTTAGTTTTTATTCTTTTCACTGTTTGATTATCTTCAAATCTATATGCTACCCAGAGCTGGTTTAAATTAACTGTCATACTATGAAAAGATGGTTTGCCTGTGGTAAAGTTAATTAGGATTTGTGCAGGGTAACTATGATTATATCATGCTGTAAATTTGATGAATTGACAAATACCTGTACTTTGGTGCACTATTTTTACTTTAGTTTGTAATCCTTGTTAGCACTTGATGAAAGGATTACTTCATCCAACTTTTGTTCAATCTAGTCACGACATAACATGTTAAAAGCATTTGATTAAAAAACCAAATGGCAACCCTTTAGGCACATACCCTTGTTTGTTAGGTCAGAACTAAATAGGATAGATGTTTGTGGAAGGAGACAAAAGCAGTGCAGAAGACTCTCATTCCGTCCTTCGTTGCCATACCTATGTGGTGATAATTCCATTTGGATCATCCTAAAATCTGGGTGCTAAAATCTGGGTATTGGTAGTTACTGGATAGCATTATTTCTTAAGAGTCGAGGCTCTTGTATCTGTCCATTTTGCACAACCTTGTTGCTGTACTAGTGTGGCTCTGACTAGGTAATGATAACATGAGTTCTTGGAGGCTAAGCTTGAGCCTGTATTTATCGCGTCTTTTCCTTTTACTCAGTTTAGCCAATCTTTTATTTTGTAATTGAACTCTGTGGACGAATAATCTGGCAAGCTCAATTTAGCCAATCTTCTCAACTAGCTTGTTGATCTTTAGGGCTGTATTAAGTTGGTATAGATAAGTGTTAAGGTAGAATATGCAATGAAAAGTAGGTTTTAGTTGAGCGTATTGTCAGCTAAGTTCTGCAGTTTACTACATTCTTTAGTCAACTTCCTAATCATTTTTTGAACACAGTTGTCAGTGTTTCAGTTTCTATCCATTCGGCTGCATGCTTCAGTCAGAAGCAATAACACACCTTATTTGTCTTTGAAAAGAATTAGTAACTCCTGTTTTATCCTGTGATTAAGTAAAATGCTTCATTTGTTGAGGCGAGGCGCACGACCACAAGTGTTTTTCCCCTGAATGGATTTTGGGTAGCGAGTGGTAAATGGTGTTGGGTGGGTATCCGTGACCATTAGGCATCAACAACTAAATAATTAAATCTGTTAGCAACCTTTGAATGTAACTTACTCTTATTATCTGCTGGATGTAATGTCTTCTAACACTTATAAATGATTGTCTTGATTCCATCTAGGAACTCCTTACACCCAGCAGTCCTACAAAGTGAGTGAATCTTTTCCATTCAAATGGATTAACAAGAAATGGAAGGAAGGTTTCCATGTCACTTCTATGACAACTGCTGGCAGTCGCTGGGGTGTTGTAATGTCTAGAAACTCTGGATAAGGATTCTGAACAGGTAGGACATGATTTCAAGTTGCAATTACCTTGTTGTGTGGTGCCTTCCCAATTCTGTCAATATCTCTAAAAGAGTTCATTCTCTACTGGCGTTTTGGGGATACTAGGTTGTGGAGCTTGATTTCCTGTACCCTAGTGAAGGAATTCATAGGCGTTGGGAGAGTGGTTACAGAATAACTTCTATGGCTGCTACTGCTGACCAAGCAGCCTTTATATTGAGTATACCAAGACGTAAAATGATGGATGAGACTCAAGAGACCCTACGCACATCTGCTTTCCCAAGTACCCATGTGAAGGTAACAGAATTTTTTGTTTTTTAATTGAATGTTTGCGGTTTATTAGAAGTTTCGAATTAAATTTCGTTGAAGTGCCACTTCATTAAAGTCGCCCACATCTTCAGCATGTCTAAAATTCGACATTTGGACAACTGAGCTTGCTTTGGGAATTGTCAGCTAGATTTTTCAAATAAGATCTCGTTTCTTGTATTTTTTTAAACTTCTCCTATCCCTTTTTGTTACTAGTTCCAGTAAAAGCCGTGCTTAACTGAATTGTCTCTTTGGCAGGAGAAGTGGTCCAAAAATCTCTACATTGCTTCAATCTGCTATGGGCGCACTGTTTGCTAAAGGTGATACCTTGTCTTTCAGTGCAACTGATCATAATCAAATTTTGAAATTTGAGATTTAATGCTTCTCATCTAAATCTCTATAATTGGGGGAGGATCCTCACTGTTGTAAATTCTCCTTGAAGCCTCTGTAAAATGGGGAAGAACCAGGAGGACAGAAAAAGTAAAAAAGAAAAACAAAAGTTGCCAGCGAGTGACATGAAAGTACAAGAGCTTGCTTAGACAACAAGAATTGTTTTTGTGCCGATGTATTCGGTAGTTTATTGGCAACTGATATAATTGTCAGAAGAGCCATTTTGGAACAAGTCTTTTGACCTGATAGTATAAATTTTTGATACATTACTTGTGTGATATTTGGTTCTTAAATTTCTGCCCGAATGAAGGTATCATTTATGAACTTACCTACAGAAGGTATCATTTATGAACTTACCTACAGAACATATTTGGTCTCCAGTCATCGACAATTGAGGCTCACTTTCTTTCATTTTCGATTTCTTCAGTTTTAGTCGGTACTGATCTCTCTATACTCGTTCTGGCGAAAAGGGTAGGAGGATTAAACTGCATTTATAGGTTGTCATGTAGATGAAGATCATTTATGGTAGGAATACAGTCTTCGACTTCGAGAACCCCAAAGATACTAGGTTGATGTCGTTACAACATAAGAGTAGGAAAGGGTAGAGTAGCGGCGGCCGGTTGGGAAAAGCTGATACTTTATTTGGTGGGTCTTTATATATATGAGCAGGTTTATTTAAACAAACCTCCTACCCAAGAACTTGTATCAGCCATGACATGAAATACTAGCAGGACAAGGGAGACTTGAAAGCTTCTACAATAGTTTCACATTGCAACTGCTTCATACAAGCAGAGATTCATTCTATCACACTACTACTACTACTACTCTACTAGCCTGGAGAAAGATTATGCGTAGTTTTGAGAATACAATAAGATAAAACTGGGCTGAATCTTCTCGTAAGCAACCACCTATATGGTTTGGGAGGTTTGGATAGAAGAGAGAGTAAGAAAAAACCTGAGTTATGAGATTGGGAGGTCTGGAATGGATAGAAGACGAAGAAAAAGCTTAAGTTATGACAGAAAAGAAGAGGAGAGGAGATTTGTCTTTTCATGTTGTTTAGATGGAATGGTTTTAGGATATGATGGTCATAATAATTTTATTATTTGATGCATTTGGGATAATTTTGGTATTTAAAAAGTTTTACTATCTTATCTTGCACTTTCTTTTCGTTTCTCTCCAAGTTTGGTGAGAAAGTTTTGTGGTCAAAGTTATTACTCCAAATCTGTCCATGCCTTTATTTTATTTTATTTTATTTTTTCATTAAACTCCTAAACAAAAAGAGGTGAGAAACTTTCTCTTCTTTTCTTTTCAAATGATTATTTCATTTTTCTACTCCAAAATAAGCGGTAGTTTGGATGGATAGATTGGAGAAATTTGAGAAGAGAAGAAAAGTGAGACTTTCCACTTAATTGGAAGTTTTAATCAGGAAGAAAAGAAGAGAAATGGAGAGATTTGGAGTGATAAAATAGCTTAAATATTTTCTATCCAAAAGTGGAGAGAAATAGAGAAAAAAAACTAACTTAAAGCTTTACAAATTATTTTGGATAGTCATTATTTTTGAAATTTTTTTTGTAAAAGTATTATAATAATTTTTTTGATGAGATTTATGTGAGATAAAAATGTAATTGAAAAACGTGCGTGGAATGATTACAAAATATTATTTTTTAAAAAAAGTAAAATTTTTTTGCTATCCAAACAGTGCCATTATTGCTCGCATAATGTTGAACTACAAAACGCTTGCATTGCTTTCCTAAATTCCGAAACAAATTAGAAGGAAAATCATTTTTCTTATCTTCTTTTTTCTCCTAAAACTTTCAAACTAAGCCTAAATGCATATATCAGAAACTGCTGATGACTTTAGGACCGGAATTGACAACTACAAATGTGCATAAATCTAGAATTCCTTTTTTTTTTTTTTTTTTTTTTTTAATGTATATGTTTTTGAGTAAGCATTGAAGTTGATCATTTGGTTTCTTTAGAGACAAACCAGGAAGACGGGAAAAAAAAGAAAAATCCCTAGCCGTGAATGTTTATTATAACAATTCTCTTTATCTCAATAATCAAATGATAAATTGAAAGGGGGATTTTGTGTTTTGAATTTTGATGATTAGTACTACATTGGTCTCTATTAATAAGTTTATTAACACTAATGAATCTCTGGATGTTAAGATGCCAAATATTATCCGCACACTATATGTAATCAAAGAAACAAAACAACTCTCTCCTCCCTTTATATGAACAAGAATAATACCAATACATTGTGTTCATGTGATCGATGCCTCAAATTTACCTTTTCAATGAATCTAAGGTATTCATTGCAAGTAGCAACACTACACTACTACTCAGGTCAGCATTTGAGAAATGGCAATGTATATACATTACAAGCCAACAAGACAATTGATCCCCGATCATCGTCTCAAGATGTACAAAACACAAACTAGAATAAAAAATAAATCTCAATTTTAACTAAAATAGCAGCACCGTTAACTCGGATGTCCAAATACATCACTGAGTTACAAGGCACTCAAATCTTTTTGACCTCATCAACCCAAGAAGTCCTCAACTCACCTAAGCTAATCAACACAAAGCCCAGCCCAATATATATATAGTGCGTGGAAAATTCTTTGTTGAAAATCGGATAGTTGTGTTAGTCACTCGTAGTGACTAACAAAGAACTACTCTAATAGTATAACGTGCGGGTCCTAATTACTAATTAATAACAAAATTAATTAGTAATTAATAAGAAGAAAGGGTGGATAGAGTAGTAGCCGACGATGATCGAGGAGGTGATGAGGAGAGTGAAGATTGTTTCAAGATGACTGGTGGTAAAACACAGCTGGCTTTTTCTCCATTCTTGCTCCTTAATTAGCTCACCACCAAAGCATTCCAATTTCTCCAAATTTGTGCTCTCTGCTAATTTCTTCCCTTGAAATAATACAGATTCTACATTCTTTTGTGCCAGCATTTTGTCGGCAATAGCGTCCAACGTGACATTGTTACTCTTTTCATCCCAATTATTATTAGTATTAGTGATATTTATGCTTCTCTTGCCAACAATTCCATTTCCTTGAATCCTAACATAGTTGCTTGTCCGCGATTTCCCAAATGCCATGGATACTGCTTGATCCACCTGCAATAAAACACAACTATTATTGTTCAGCTTATCTGTTTTTTATAATAAAATTTTATAAACAACCATTGTCAATCGATTGAAATATAGTCGATAAAAGAATTTACGAGATCTACATATTATTGTTTAGTTTATCTAATCATTAATTTTGTGCAACAATTTAAAAATAGTAGTAGTAAATTTTTATATGACGAAGATAAAATTTGCAACTTTTTTTTTTTTTTTTTTTTTTTTAATAAAAAAAAAAATTGGAACTTGAGTAAAGATTTTCTTTGTTACTTTTAACGTAGTTGGTGGAATCGAGGTGCTTATTCACCTTTGAAAAAGGAGTTATCATTATGAAGGTCCAATTCTTTACTCTCATTCATTAATTAAAGATTGAAGAAAGCCAGGGCCAGGCCCGCCTGTTATTTATTGCCAAAATTTATTGATTATTGATTATTAATTATTAATTATTACTATAAATTATTAGTACAACTTTAGAATTCATTAACGCCCACTCTATTGACACTAACACAACTAACAAGAATAATCAACAAGGAAGAATTACTAATTAGTACGAGCCCTATAGTATTTTCTACTAGCATTATACTACTAGCTAAGCTAACTATCTAACAATATATAAATATTTAACTTTTAAGATGAATTTTTCACCTTTTACATTTAAATGATTGAGACTATATTATACTATACTATGCATATAACAAAGGTTTTTTTTTATATGTTAACTCTAAATTTGTCAATTAAATAAAATAAAATTGAATATAATATATTACAAACTTTTTAAAACATTTTCCTATCCTATAATACTAGTAGCATTAAGTGAGTATTTAACAATTATGTAGTAGTGTGAATTAAAGAAATGGAAAATTAAATTTTAAATTAATGGAAGTTACCATGTCGGCAGCACCATCTCCGGCTATCCTAATATAAGCCGACGGCGTAGAATCCTGATTTCCGGCAACGCAATCCATTTCACCATTGCCTAAAGACACCACTATCAAATCCTCTACATTTTTGCAAAATGGGAATTCTTGCTTGTTATTAAGCACGTGCGTGATTGCCGCAGCCGTCGGATTATTCATGGTTACCCCACCACCAACGGCTGCCATCTTCTTTCTCCCGTCGTTCGATCTCAACTCCACGGCGCGATTGGCAATGGTGGCCCCACAAACTTCGGCCATCTTAAAATCACACCCGTCCATTTCCAACGCATCAGCGCGCGAAACTGTATACTACAGGAACGGTGCACCAGTGGTGAGGTCGTAACACGGGATCAGAACCGCTTTTAACGTATCTTTCAAACTCAACTCCCCAAACACCTTGTTGAACAGCTTCTCCGCCTTCGCCGGCCGGAAAACCCGACGGAGTATCCCAGTCGGTGCCGGACGGGAGAACTTGCCGGCATTCTGAAGGACGAACTTGAGAGCTTCCTCGGCCGTGAAAATGGGCCTTCCATCCTTCCCGCGAGTGAAGAGCAGCCCGGCGAGTATACCTCCGGCGCCGGCGCCGGCTACGACATCGAAGAAATCGGCGACGCGGGCATCTGGGTTTCCAGATTTGCGTCGAAGGGTGGCTTCCAAATGGGCAAGAGACTTGGCGGCAAGAACACCGTCGGTGGAGCCGCCGGCATCAATGGAGAGGATTCGGACTTTGCCGCGGGGGGCGTTGGCGGCGTGCATCAAATGTTGGTCTTTAGGGTAACCAAAGAGGAACTTATTTTCAAGAATGGAGAAGAGTTTCGTAGGTAAGCTTGTCGACATCAAAGTGATCATCAAGCATTGAAAGTGTTGTGGTGGATACTTCTGCGGCCGCCATTGAAACAGTTGTTGTTGTTGTAATGTAATTAATGTAAGAGTAGTACTAGTAGTTGGTTGTTGGTTTTAGGAATTTAAGGAAAGGTCGAGTAGAGCTAGAAGAAGAAGAAGAAGAAGAAGATGATGGATGATGGGAAAGAAATGGAGGGGAATATGTTTAAATAGGAGAGGTCAATGGGTGTTGGGGGTACGGAAATTTTGCAAGCGTGGGGATGTCATATATTACTGTACTAGTAATTTATTTATTTTTATTTAAATATGAAAATATTTCGTCAGATTTTTTATTTTATTTTAAATTTAGTGATACATTAACGATTTTATCATTTTATTTATTTTGTATAAATACGTTAATTAAAAAAAATCTATTTTGATAAGGGTAAGAGAGATAAATGAGATTCTAGATATTTAAAACTTTTAATCACGCACTTTAGTAGTACTATTGCTGATAATAAAAAAAAAACTTGTTATTATATGAATTTAAAATTATACTTATCCGATTCTTAAGTAATGTTATCTAATAATTTATTATTGATGATATTAAATTAACACGAATTAATTGATATTGAGGATCTCCGTTGGGGAAGGCATTGTCACATTTTGAACATTCTTTTGCGGTGGGTGGGGAAGGGAATGATAAACTGGCAATGGAGTTAGAAGAGGAGTAGCGTTAATTTGAAAGAGGTTGGCGGCCCGCATTTTGACTTGGATAATTCATACTAATACTACTACTATGGAGAATTACTCCATATTAGTGTTTCTTTTTCTAGCTTGTCTTTTGTCTTTGGATAATCGTTTGGATGGTTTTTTTTTATTTATTATTATTATTCTTTAAATAATATTTTACAGTTATTTTAATCACTTTTTTATTTTGTATATTTTAAAAATAATAGTTGTTATATAGTGAGAATGTAAGATTATTATCTATAGTACTCTTAGTATTTTCAATTTCAAAGGGGAAAGATTCTTTACCTTTTTTTAAGTTGGTCTAAAGGGCGGTTTGTTTGTTCAAATGCCAACCACAAGAAACTTTGGAGTTTTAACAATCATTTTCATAAAGGGCAAAAACTCAAAAAAGGAGAGAGTGAGAGAGACAAAGTATTATTGGTGGTTAATTTTCAAATTACCAAATGCGATCGCTTTCAAGATTCCAAATGGTAGGAGAGTAATATAAGTAGTTTTCCAAGTGTTACGTTTAACTGAAATATGTACGGACCAGATTTAAATAGTACTAATCCAAATTTTACCTTGCGTTAGTTTTACTATTTTTGGCTTTTGTTGTCATCATCACATCATGGAAAAACCTAGCACAAGTAGTATTTGATACTACTCTACAAAGTCTTCTGTTCTTTTAAGGGTTAATAGCACTAAACTCCCTTAAATTATATCATTAGTTATACTTTACCCCGTCTAACTTATTTTATAAGTACTTAATTCATTTTCAGTAAACACTAATGATTATTTATTTTTTTTTTGTATAATTGGATAAAAATACCCGTACTAAGTAATTATTTTTCTTTTGCTTTTTTCAACTATTCTTTTCCACCTTTTTTTCTTTTCACGTCCTTCTTTTTTCTTCTTTTTCTCTCTTTTCGCTTACCATTAACTACTTTCTTTCGTTCTACTATAAATATTTGTACACTTAAAATAAAACTTTTTATTTTCTTAACTAATTATTTATTTTGTTGTCTTTGTTTTTAATTAAATTACATTATAAATTATAAAACACATATGAGCAAGTTGGATTTATAATTAGTCAATTATATTAAAAACAAATAAGTAAATTAATCAACCAGTAATATATTTTTTTTTACATTGATAAATTATTAACCCTTATTTTTATTTTTATCTATTTATTTAAAATTTTAAACTAATATTGGATTTATTGAGACTCAAATTTTTTATTTGTATTTAAACAATTTAATTAATAGTTTAAATACATTTTAATGTAACTAACATATGTAGTCTATTAAAATGCTTATAAAGAAAATCATAATGAATTCATATGATATAAGTGTTTAACCCCCTCATGCACAAATTAAAGACACACAATAGGTACCTACTATAAGTGTTACGAAATCAACTTTTATATATACCCATGTTTGATAATTTACAGAAATTTGGTGATTTTATCCATATCCATGTTCGAATAAATTCATTCAATCTAATATCAACTCTATTATTTATTCATATAGCCTTGTTATGTGTGTAATACAAGTGTAACAGAGAAAAAAAAAAAAATGCCTAACAAACTACCCAAAACCTAATTTAGCCTTTATTTTTGGTTTTTGTTGGTAAGGATTTTATATGCTAGTACTAGTACTAATTGTACGGATCTTGCACAGATATTTAAGGCAATAATTTTATTTTTTATTTTTAAAAAAGATGAAACTGTATGTGGCGGTCACTTATTTACTACTAGATTTTTTTTTTAGGGGTCAGTTATTTTTCTCTCTTCTCATCTGTATCTTTTCTTGTGTAAGTAGTAGGTACAAGTTTGAAATGATAAATGCTGTGGCCATAGCATAGCTGGGGTTCTTAAATATGTAGTAGTGGATCTTCTTCAATCTTTTGAAAGCATATGGATGATCAAAATAAATGGTATTAACCCTACCATATATTCAACAATTGACAAGATATTTAGCAGAAGATATATATTTCATAAAAATTAAATTACTGATCAACTTAATTGGTTTGAAAGTATACTATATATGGAACCAAAAAGAAAGAGAAAGCCTAAATAAAAAAAATAAAGTTTGTTTTTAATTTTACTCTTGAAAATCTTGACATGTGATGATCACGTAAGCGAAAACACCATCGAAATTATGTTCAGAAACAAAAAATATACATTTTAGATTTTCGAGAGATCAAAACGCATCATTTCATATTAATGGACTAAAAGAATACTTTATGAATATTTGAAGGACGATTTTCCCTAATATCTATTTTTAGCTATAAGAGGGTGGCATGCAAAGCTAAGAAGCTTTCGCCAATTCTAAGGTCGGTGAGATTTTTGCTTAGGACGGGGCTACACAATAAATGCATTAAACCATCCATGTTAAATGGAGGTGGTCAATGTGCATATATTTTTTATTAGAAGATTTTGTTCGGAAGAAGCCAGGAGGAGGTACCAAACAATGACTTCATTCACCAACATGTTTGTACATAGTTTCTATCTATAGTAACCTAAACTAGTGTTGAGTTAACTGCATGCGTTTAATCAAAACATTACTACTTTCTTCAGTTCTTGTTGAGTGACTGCCTACCTCACAACTTTCATTACAGTTAAAAACAAAAAAAATATTCTAATATTGCCCTAGCTAAGGATAAAAATTATACAAAGATACATTATAGTTGAACTGGTTTGCTTGATCAATTTGGTATGTTCTTTCTTTCATTCAAACATTTTCCTTATAATGAACGACTAATAATAAATAAATTTGTATTACTCACTCTGTATCGTTAAAATTAAAAGTTAGTCGTACTACCGTCGTTCTTGATTAGATAACATCATTAAGAGGTCCTACCGGCCGTGGATTTCGCAATTAATTTACTTTTTCGGGTCAGCGACTACAGAGGGCGATCGAGTGTAGTAACACTAACAGTAACTATAAGTAAGTGGTTGGTAATTTGACATTTGATTTTTATTCATTTATTTATTTTTAATCTCCAACGAGGCAACAGTACGTACGGCACTTTATTTCCTGGAGATTTCCTTCCTCAGTAGTCACACACAGATCGCCCACCGACGAAATTCACTTCAATTCAGCCAACTGCCCGACAACCCCCCCCCCCCCAAATAGATGTGTACTACATTGCAGTTTATACATCCCAAAATATCTTACTATTGCTACTTAAAAAAAAGCTTCTACTAACTTTTAATTTTATTTTATTTTTAGCATTTAGTACATTTGTTTGTTTATATGATAGAGTAGTAATATTATATATAAGACTGCAAATTTAAAACTAACTAACAAAACAATTTATGTATTATTTTATGCGTAAAAGAAATGAATCGAAATGTATCGTTTGATAAATATCTAATTTTACGAGTTGATAATTTAATAAAATTTTATTTCATACATTGATTTGAAACAAATAATTTATTAAAAAAAAATCTATATTAAATTGAAAACAAGGAATGGGGTGAGAATGGGATATGATATTTGTGGTGGGCCGAGTGGGGACACCGCCAAGGCTAAATTAAGCAGTAGGTGAACGCGGGAATGAGCATCCAAATTAAGACTCCCCAAAGCTACAACAAAAACAATAATGTCACCCACACACTATTGTCGGACCATTCCCTTTCCTCTATTGTAATAAAAATTAAACATTTCTCACCACATCTAACAACCGACCCGTGTAGTTTAATTTAATCCACAAATTGATTTCCTATTTAATCATGTCTAAGGAGCTTTAATCATTAGGTTAGTTATTCTAGTGATCTCATTCATAATTATCATCTTTGTTTATTTGTAGTCAAAGAATTTTTTTTATCTTACTTCATATTTTACACTCTATCGCACTACTTAATAGAATCATCAAGATTTATTTTTAATATAATTAAGATTTTTAATAGAAAATTTTTGACTGTTCATTTATTAACTAATGAGATAGAGAATGTCTACAGAAAATTAGATAAAGGATGCTTAGAGCTGTTTTTGTGGTGTATGCAATGGATTGGATAAGAGAGTATAATCATGTTTATGTTACTTTACTTTGCTGCTAAATATACAATTTTAGTATCCTTTTGTTTACTAGCTATTAATTAAATAATATTAGTCTCTTACCATTGCAAGAATGGAAATAGTAGTACTTCCAAAGTCGTGCGGACAATGCCGAAGGAGACTGATCTCAAAGACGTACGTGTGTAATATATATAGTCTGATTACAAATATTTAGGTATATTTAATTTTTTATTATATTTATAAATTTTGTAATATAAATTAAATTTTAAAGAATTTATGACATCAGTTGATGTAAGTAAAAAATTTTAAAATTTAATTCTGATTATAAGATCTATAAATGAGGTCAAAAATCGAGTTTACCTAAATATTTTCTTAGTACGATAGAGATTGCAAGTCAAGTCAAACAACGTACTTGGTCGACTTCCTTAGCCGGCCATTCTTGAAGCAATGCTTATGAAATCAGAAATGTTAATGCCTGATAAAAATGGTGGAAATTCTTATTTAATCAATTCCACAACAATTCATAGGAAGGAACACGATGGCGGAAGAACAAAGGGTTCGCCATCTTTCAAACAATTTGACATAAACTTGCGTATAATCTTTTTCTTGTACATAATAATGTGTACAGAGAAAATTATTTACGATATCACTTGATAAAATTATTAATTTAAGTGACAAAATTATATTTATTTTATAAAATAATTCGTGCAGTATACACGGATGCTGATCAAAATTTAAAACAATAAAGTAGTGAAAAGAAAAAAGAAGAAAAAAAGAAATGGGGAGATGGGTGCATAGTGTAGTGTGTCTCTTGGTATAGTTTAATTTTTGATTGGGTCCAGGCAAACTCATTGATGCTTATGTTAATGGAGGTCCACGTACGTCCACCATCCGTTCAGACCAATACTAGTCTGTAGCCTCAGATTCTCAGCCGACAAAACTTCGATGATTTCTGAAATTGTTTAGCCGTCTGATTAATTAATTTTCTCTATATACTGTGTACGTGGTATATATTTATAAAAATATTTAAATAAATTTAATTTTTAACGTCACTTATAAATTCAGTGATCAAAATTCATATTTATAAATAAAATTAAAAATTAAATTAATTTAAATATTTCTCATATATATATATATACTTTAATGACTTCAACGTCAAGTATCTGTTAGGACCATAAAATTGTGTCTGTTAGGACTGTAAATTGCTGATTTTATAGGTAGTTGAAGCTTAAAGACTGTGACTAGTTACTAGTTAGGTAGAATTAGAATGATTGATAGTATAACTAACTAATTAATTAAAAGGGTTGAATTGAGAAATTTTAAGCAATAAATTAAGCAAAAGACAAATAAAAGGACATGCACCTCACAAATGTGGTGGGAACTGGGAATGCCACTTTTAATCATATAGTAGTATTTGGTGATATTACTAATTAGTTCACTTTTATTTGTTTAATTAGCTTAATCAGCTTCGTGGAGCATAATGTCTGAAATTCCCACTAACTAACTAATGATACATGTTTATTTCTTTTGAATTTGAACTCATGTCAATGAGGGTTAATTAATGTGTTTTTTCTTTTGTTGATATAAAAATAATTAATACAGTAGTTACTAATTAAAGGACAATAACACATTTGTATTGGGTTTGTATATAGGACATCTTGTTGTGTTGTTACGTTCCATCGAATCTTTTAGAATGATATTGATGTCCCAGAACACTGAACTTCGTTTCACATCCATACATATATCAAAAATCTTCTTCTCAATCTCACAGCTGGCTCTATTTGTTCTCAAATAATGACAAAACCATTTTTTCATGTCTTTATAATCAATCAATGAGTATGTGATACATTTCGATTGGCAAACCCAATATATATGTTGTCTTTGTAATCAATTAACCAAAACGCACCACAAGTTTTTGAAATTTGTATTTAAATTCGATGTATATAACAGTAAATTGAATTAAAGAGTTTTTATCACCATTGTAAATAAGGTAGAAGATTCTTTAAAACTAATTAAATTCATGATATAAGTCAAAAATCAAATTCAAGCATATATGCATCTCCCCGAATTACATTTAATCTCTTCTATCGTTATATAATCCAAAGGTAATTAAGAGACATTTTAGGACTCCCCCAAATTGTTATTATTATTACATATGCTAGCTGATCAGGAGAAACTAGAAAAGATGAAGATGGGCACGGATGGACCTCTCTGAGAATGGAAGGCATGGATACGCATGCCGGCCGGCATGCTATACAAATTATCATCACTTTTTTTCAATCCTAGGAGTAGGAGGAAAGCTTGACCAGCTTTAGATATACTACAATTTAACTGGACCCCTTCACTCACCACAACCTAATTATTAATCACAGAGCCTGAATTCTAAAATGTTTTTACAGAAAAGCTTGCCAATCTTCATTTATACCTTTCATTATTCTATATACGAGGTTTGAGGCATATAGCCATATACTTGTACTTGATTGATTGAGTCATAGCCACGAACTCGTATTTTGCAATGTTGATCCATGATGAATTGTTACAAAATGTCTCCTAATTACCCTAACCGGGAAATTCTATTGAAATTTTTATTTTGTTTAGAAGCAGTAACGTCTAGTATTTTTTTTTTTTTTCAAAAAAAAATACCCTTTACTGTAAATTAAGAATTTTCGTTAATTCGAGAATAATTGCTAAACTCGTCAAGCAATTGATCCAGAATAGAATACAAATTCTGAAAATTATCCTACTATTCAATTTTACTCCACATCAAGGTGATGGATTAGTCGCATAAAATACATGAATTACTTTGTATGCGAAAGTTGTACGTCCTAGTCTTGATAAGATTTACAGCTATATGGATGGCCTTATACTTTCGTATGATATGATTAGTTTTAAGTGGTAGGATTAATTGCAACTTCTAACTAGTGGTTGTGGTATTTTTAGTCATAATTAAAAAATAAATAAAATAAAAAACTCTCTCATCGATCAATTAATTCGTTCAACCTAATATAGAGCAAGAAATTGCAGAAAAGATATTTACTGGGCTACAGAGACTTGAATGTACAATATTATATATACCAGACACGATATTGGCTCCTGACCACCAATCCATGCATGTACCAGTCCAGTCCAGTCCATCATTCAATGTATAATAATGTCTTAAATTCTACTAAATTTTGTTGATTAACAACGGTACTACTACTACTATATATACATATATATGTATAGTTCCATATCAAGAATTAAGTTCATTTTCTTTGGTTTTTTAAGTGCAAAAACGAAAAGCTTTAATTAAGAGTCGGCTGTCACTGCTCTTTTATTGCCCAAATCGGCAAAAAATATCTGATCGTTGCTCTTTTAATGGCCAATGGACGGTCGGTGTGTGTTTTTGCCTGTGTGCGTAAAATAAATAATAACCGTGTTTCTACTTTGTAGAATGAGTGGCTAAAATGAACAGATAAATGTGAGGTGCATCTCAATTTGAGCTTAATAGGCCAATTAAGCAAGTGTCCTTCTACTTCTACTAGTTTGAACAGATTCAATAGGGCAGATAATAACACTAATTAAATCCATTAATTAATTCAATATAAACGTTGGTGGAGCATTGGAAGCTATAGGCAGCGTGTAGGTCGTGTCATCGTCCAAAACAACAAAGGGGTACGTGCGACTACTCAATTGCCCATCAAAATGTCTCGACAAATTCTTGGAGCCTCGACCCCTACGTCTACCTGCCCTTAATTAATTACAATGTTTTGATGGATTTAGGGAGATCCTATATTTGATCATATTTATCAATGGATTAAATTTTAAAGAATCTATGACATCAGTTGATGTAAGCAAGATTCTTTAATATTTAATTCTGACCATAGGGTTTACAGGTGAGGTTAAAAACCAAATCTATTTAAGTATTTTCCGTAGACCTAGTGGTGGATTGTAACGTCATTTTCTTGAGTAAATCTATATTATATACTTCTTTCGCAATACATAATATGTATTATTATCGTTGATATTGAAATATAGAAAATTTTAGAAAAAATGATTTTAATAGTATCTTATATTTTATATTTATATATTTTTTTAATTTTTTACATTTAAAATGATATATTTTAGTCCTTAACAAATTTAAAACGCATCATTTTTATCTCTTGACACAATTACGGGCATATTTTATCTTAAAATATTTACATGTGTATTAAATGTAACATATTTAAATATAAAATTCACAATACATAATCATAAATACTAAATTGTCCTAAAATGAAGAGAATTGGAACCTTTGGAAAAACAGCGAGGAAGGAGAATATGAGTAGTGATGATAGATGAAAATTTTAAGGTAGTGGTGGAGGACATTTTAGATAGTATCATTTAGTATTTTAAATTTGTGTATTATCTAATTTACCCATAAAAAGTGTAATAAACTATATGCATGTAAGTATTTCAAATCAAAATGTACCCGTAATTGTGTCGAGGGATCAAAATAATGCGTTTTTAATTTGTGAGGGATTAAAATGTATCATTTTAAATATAATGGATTAAAAAATATAAATATAAAATATTAACAATTATTAAGATTATTTTTTCAAAATTTTATTACTTTTTTAATTATACAACGATTTGAAATACATATTCGTGCAAAGAGAATAATATAGACTTTGTCCATTTTCGAACGTGATGCCGCTAGTGTTGTTTGAAGTATATTAATCAGCATATATAAAGGCGATCGTGCAGCTGCGTGCAGGCAGTTATTGTCATGTTTATTCATGTGGAGTGTAGCCCTGCAAACGAGTCAAGTTAAATTTAATAATATTACATTTGAATTTGAATCAAATAAATTTTATTAATTTTGTAATTCGAAAAGGAGATCGAGTACAATAATATTTTAATTTATTCAAATTCGTAATTCACTATTTGAACTTCACCAAAGTATATCTCAAGTTCAAGTTCAATTGAGATTTATCAAATTTGAGTAATAAAAAAATTTAAATACTTACATATATATTCGAAGCTCGATTAAGAAAAAATATTTAGGTAAATTCGATCTTTATTCTCATTTATAAATCTTGTAGTTAGAATTAAATATTAAAAAAATTTACTTACATCAACTGATGTAATAAATTCTCTAAACTTTAATCCACACTACAAGATCTACAAATAGAACTAAAAATCAAATCTATCTAAGTATTTGCCTCGATTAAATGCTAGTTTTCAAATTCACATACTAGAACTCAGGATCAAAAAACTAAAAGTTCGATTCCGAAAACTATATCTCATTGCTCGTTTGGCGTCCCTAGTTATACGGACTGGTCCGTCTGCGCTCAATTGACAATTTATCTCCGTAATTTACTCGAAAAAAAAAAAGAAAAAAAAAACGAATTATGGGTGAGTAGTATATATCTCTTTTATTCACATGGCAAAAATTATGTTAGTATATTTATTACTCTTTGACACCCATTCCCTTGTCATATTTGAACTAATTAGAGCAAAAGTATGATCATAGTGGATCAAAACATTATAGTGTGAATGAATTCACTTTGGCAAAAGAATGTGTATGGCAGAATAGATAGTAAAATAATCCATAAAAATTATTTAATAGTTTTGTGATTTACACAAATTAAATTGAAGTTGTTTATAATCATGAATCGTGATTCTAATTACTTCTGGATCACATTTCCATGTTTATGTAATAAGAAAATAGGAAAATTATACATGGTAATTTCTCATACACTTTTTAATGCTTAATAATAACTCATATCCCTCAATTTTTCTCAAATTATCCTAAGGAGGTGTTTGGTTTATGGGTATGAGAGGGGGGAATGGGAATCAAAATTAATGATATCCATAGATGGTGTTTGGTTGAACACTATGAGAATCATTCTATGCGATTGAAAGTGTTAGAAAATACTCACTTTCATTCCTCACTTGTCTCGACATGGGTTTTAAGTTGAGTAACTTATTAATACAATGAAACTCATTCCTATGTTAACCAAACAAGTAAGGGGGAATGATATAAATCCATACTAATAGTGGGGTTTATGATTCTCATTCCGATTCCGATTCCCGAATGTGAACCAAACACCTCCTAAATTTCTCAAATAATATTCTCACTTTCACTCTCCCTAAATTATTTGTGATGCTACCACTATTACAACGGTTAATTTCGCTACTCAAACAAGTATATGAAGAACAATGAAACATAAGATCACAAAGCCTAATTGTAAATTCCACCTCAATAGTAGCTACTCATGATGATACGAATTCAAATTGTGATTGATAAAAGTTCGATGATATTTAATCATTATATGTTCTAATATTTTTTTTCCTCTTAAAAACATATGTAAATGGTGCTGAATCCAATATTAAATTTACCTACAATAATGAATTGGCGAAAAGTGAAGGACAACAACAATAATAATTTAGACCATGAAATCTCACACTAAGAAAAACATTTTGGATGTATATTACATATGCAAATAGGGGGTGAAAAATGAGAGATAAAAACACAATAGGGGTAAATGTGAGAAAATAGAAAATTGATTTTTATAGTATGTATTAGACCCAACCCGTTAAACCCTAATTCCTAAACCCTCCTCCATCTCTTCTCCACTCTGCGAAGTATAATTACTTTTGTATCGACATGAGACCTCCAAGAGGGCGTGGCGGCGGATTCAGGGGCGGCAGGGACGGAGGCCGTGGCGGATGGGATGGTGGTCGAGGAGGATTAAGAGGACGCGGCGGCAGAGATGGTGGTCGAGGTGGATTTAGAGGACCCCCTCGTGATGAAGGGCCGCCTGCCGATGTCGTAGGTAAGCTCTTCTCTCCCCTCTTTCATTTAATTCATTTCACGGGTTGCTCTTTTTTTTTTTAATCATTTATTAATGCTGTATTTTCATTCAATTTATTTTCTCATAAATATATATAATAATTATATGCAGAAATATCAACACATTTGTTCATGCATGTGAGGGAGATGCAGTGACAAAGCTTACAAATGAGAAAATTCCATATTTTAATGCACCAATTTACCTTCAGAACAAGACCCAGATTGGCAAAGTCGATGAAATTTTCGGACCCATTAATGAATCCGTGAGTCCACTCTAAATCGAATCCCCCCACTTTTATTAAAGTTCTCATTTTTTGGGGTAAAGTTCTAATTTTTAATTCAGTTTCCTTGTTATTTATTTATTTTTTTCCATTTTGTGTGTGTGCGCATGCGCGTTAAATTGCAGTTTTTCTCTGTTAAAATGATGGAGGGTATTGTAGCCACGTCTTATTCAGCTGGTGATAAGTTCTACATAGATCCTGCTAAGCTTTTGCCACTCGCCAGATTCTTGCCCCAGCCCAAGTATGTATTTATTTTAGTAGTCTTGTGTCTCAATCTTTCTTGTATTACTGATTTTATATCTTCTTATCAATAGCATATTCAGAAACAGTTTTTGGTGTGGTTTCTGTTTTCACTCTTGACGCGACTTCATTGATAATCGTCTTTGCCTAAGCATCAACCAGCTATTTACATCTGGAATAGATATAAGTTGATAGTTTAACAATTCAGCTATCTAGAAAAAGACGAGATTGAATCCAAATCTGTTTCGGTAGCAAATAATTGATTCTTTACCGGGGGATAACTTCAGGTCATGTTTCATAGAAAGCTAATATAGTGTTTTGGTCGTTGACCTACCGTTATCAAACACTAATGTCAAACAGCTAGTCACTGTTTCCTGATTCCAAGGGCAATTAATTCTTAAGTCACTGCTTTTGATTTCTTTTTAATTCCTGTAATTCCATGGGACCTTGGCTATCAACTCTTCCTCCAACATTGCAGTGTTGTAACATTGTTAACCAAGAGCAATTTCCTCTATTGAATGTTTAACGTGTCTTGTTTTCTCTTTTACCTTTTCCTTGAAATCTCGGGTCATCTTCTCCCCTGGCATTTCCTTTAAGGGCTTTGTTACATGACATCTATAATGTTTGCAACAAAATAAAATATTTTAGCATGTTGAAAATTGTAAAGTTTTCTGAAACTGAAAGGGAGAATATTTAACTGTTGATGAAATGTAGTGGATTTCGTAGGGAGAACTGAGGTGTGTCTCTGAAACTAACATAAGATAATTAAATGACTGACATTTGAGTAATTGAGAAAAGGATACCTGGATCCTTGTCTTGAGTAGCTTGCTTAGTGAATGACATTATTGGTTTGTTCCTGATGTTTTTCTTGTTTTCAGAGAGAATGAAAAGATAATGCAGAATCGCAGATAGATTATGTATTTATCTATGTCACAGAAAACTGTATATTTGTATATGAGATTCCATTTCTTGTGCATGTATCCACTTACCAATTCCTCTTGCATTGGATATTGTCTTGTTCTTTTAGGGGACAGGCACAGGCTGGTGGTAGAGGTGGAGGACGTGGAGGAAGAGGTGGTGGACGATTTGGTGGACGTGGCGGCGGCGGCGGCAGCTTCCAAGATCGTGGAAGAGGTGCACCTCGGGGTGGACCGAGGGGTGGACGTGGAGGTGGTTTTAGGGGCAGTGGAGGTGGTTTTAGGGGCAGGGGAAGATCATAGAGAGAATTACGTACTGCTTTCTTTTGGTAAAAGAAGTTGTGTTCTTCTGTATGCACTTTCTTTTTAGCTGTTAACCTAGGATTTGATTTCAGGCGATTGATAGAATGCTATTTTTGTCAACCTTCACTTGTTAATGGAATCAACAGCCGCCTAGTATTGCAAGTTTTTCTTTCTTTAAAGGGTGGCTGAGGTTTAGTCTGCATAACCTTGTTATATTGACGAGTGAAGCTTTTGTCTGTGAAGTTGCCTAGAAATGTATGGTTATTTTGTTGATCTTTCAGATTCAGGTTTAGTCTGGTCTACAAAATTTACCATTTGGATTAGTGGTTGAGCTCACATTCCTGGATAAACAGATTGTTTCTTTAAGACTTCCAGTATTGCTACAGAGCTGAGATGTGCGTGCTCTGAATTCGTGGCCGAGAAAATCTGCTTATAGTGTCATCAATGTCATGCTGTTGAAAAGAGTCTCAAATCATTCTTCAACTGCCCAATTCAGAGGCAAAAAAATTTAAGATTACAAAAACATCGCAGGGCCAAAACCCAATTCTAAAATTCTAACGCTGGAACGAAGTAGTATTTGAGCCAGGTTTAGGATGAGGGTGCCTTCATCTTTATTTAATCGATAGTCTCTCTCAGGCTTCCCATCCTCTAAGAACAGTTGCCCTGGCAACACGGTTCACACCGAGGGTGAAGGCACCCATTCGGAGATCACAGTTGTGAGTGTTGCACATCTCCTTGACATCTTTCAGGCCCCTAGTCATATATGTCTTCAGCTCTGTGTTCACTTTCTCTTCATCCCACATAAACCCTTGAATGTTCTGTATGACAAAATGTCACATTGAACTGTTAGGTATTAAGAAAAAAATGATATGGAAAGGGAGAAGAAAGTACTGAAGGTTCTGTAGTAGAAGGCAGATTTTTTTCTGGAATGGCATGAAATGATTGGGCAAATTGATACCTGAACCCACTCAAAGTAACTGACAGTAACACCTCCTGAATTTGCATATATATCGGGAAGGATAACAACTCCCTTCTTTGCTAATATCTGCAGAATAAACCCTATGATAGTTATGCTGCTGCACTGCACTTGTAACTTGACACTATATGCACTTTCAACAATACGCACTAACCTCATCAGCCTCTGGATCAGTAGGATGGTTAGCTGCCTCGATTATAAATTTGGCTTTGATATCTTTTGCATTATCCCTTCAATCAGTTCAAACGTGCATTTGTATTGCAAGTTAGAAAATCACGGAACAGCAAGATACCAAGTATCAGACTAAATCTATATTATGCGCAAGGCCACGAGCAACACCTGTTGATTACACCCCCGAGGGCTGCTGGGATGAGAATATCACAGTCTTCAACCAGAACAGAATTTGGATCAATGCTATCAGCACCACTGAAACCTTTAAAGAACTCCATGGCTTTCCTTTACATGCTTTAGCAGGTTCGGTATGTCAATTCCCTGACTGTTCTTTATGGCTCCTGTTATATCACTTACTGCAATTACCTTTCCTCCTTGCTCACTGATAAGTTGAGCAGCCCAGGATCCCACATTACCAAATCCCTGATATCAACAAGAAAATTCTATTATCATACGACACTAGACAATTATTTACTTTCCAACTCACTCCCCATCTCATAATTCATGACCTTTGTCATTTTAATTCCTTAAGGGAAACTGTTTGAATAAACTTCTTTTAGTATCAACATAATGCATCCCACTGTATTGGATGAGGAGGAACACAGAACATACAAAATTTAGAAAATGAAGGTTATCTTCCCAGTGGCATTACCTGTACAACAAATCGTTGCCCAGCAATACTCTTTCCATATTCGTTAAGCAGGGCTTCAGTTGCAAAGAGTACTCCCCTCCCTGTTGCTGCATCTCTGCCCAGGGATCCACCAAGATCCTGGCTGGGGCACAAAAATATTTTAGTGTTTTCCAGAGGGCCAATTTCCACATCTTAAACAACTTAAAAGTTACAAGACTCGTGACCTCAAACAGATCATGATGACTTACAATAGGTTTCCCAGTTACTACTGCAGGTGAATAACCATGAAATTTAGAGTACTCATCCAGTATCCATGCCATTGTCTGCATAAATGCGCAGCAATCCAAATCCAGTTAATTGAATGAGCTTCAGATGTCGTGTAGATCACTATCTTTTACTCGAACACAAAAACGCCAACTAGTGATGTGCTCCAGTTATATCATATTGTTCAAGTCTTCAAGAAAAGATGATTTACACTGACCTGTGCATTTGTTCCCATATCAGGTGCTGGAACATCAGTGTGAATTCCGATCAGATCGTGTATTTTTTGCGTGAAAACTCTGGTAAGTCTTTCGAGCTCAGAGATGCTCAAATCCCCTGGATTACATCCTATCCCTCCTTTAGCGCCACCATATGGTATATTGGCTACTTCGCAGTCTTCCAGGTCATTAGTTGTGCTAATGCGTTCACCTCGTCAGGCTCAACCTACACCGTAATCTTATTTTACTGAGAACAATTAAGATAATGGTCACACAATATGAAACTAAAATCTCATGTAGTAATATGGAAGAAGTAGGTATACACAAACTATCTGCATCTATTTTTCCGATTTTAGTCAGAAAACAGTAATTGCCGAATCATTCGTATCTTTAAAGTTCATGGTGTAGAAAACATATCCGAAAATTTAAACAACCTCCGGGTGGTATCTGATTCCCCCTTTCATAGGCCCTCGAGCATTGTCATGTTGAACTCTAAATCCAACATAAGTTGCCAAAGTACCATCATCTTTTGGTGTGGTACATTCAACCTGCAATTTGATTGAAAACAGTGAGGAAACAGAAATCAGATCAACTGATATGTCAATTTGAACAAGAAAAGGGTAGAGAAAATAAATAGAACTCCCAGCAGCCAATGAAAAAATGAATAACAGGTCTTAATTAAACAAATTCTTGTATCAGTAACATACAAATACTTGCTTTAGGTATAGGCAGTCATCTGAAGTACAAAATTTTACATTACTGAAATATAGTCCGGTTAAGTATGGTATCGGAATCAGATATTGATGATTGAATATCACAATTTTTACAACTCAAGTGGAATGGATTCTGCCGAGCCGATTGATGAGGAAAGTAAAATACCAAACATATTTACCGAATATGGTACTCTCTAGTACATAACACGGGTACTGGTATACAATAATTCACTTTGCTGAAAAAATTCTATGTATATGTACTATGTAGTTCACGGTATGTGGTGCTGGGATGCGCGAATTGGTAAGCAATTCGTAGGACTACATATAGTCAAGCATCAAGGACATGAGGGGAGAAGAATATGTGGCATTGTAACTAAACAAACATACATTCATGGTAATCAACAGACTGCAAAGACAACCTTTATTTCCCTGAATGGGAGGAGTAAGCACTTCTGGAGGAGCTTGGAGTCCAAGCCTAGTAGACGAGACGCCTGCCTGAAGTTTCTGCTTGTAGCAGCTAATGCATTCATGATTGCTAAATCAACCACTTCTTCAACAGCAACAGAGAGAAAAAAAAAAAAACAAAATCAGTAGAGGATGATGAATGTGCTGAATAAAAATCTTCTGAAATTGAATTCAAACAAAAAATCCCTTTTGGACACGCGGCCTCATAATAAATTAAATTTAGCAGCTCTATTACTATGCTCCTAGTTGTTTGAATGGGTGAAATATGGAGGTTTGGGCAATTTAATCACTATTTATGCATGGTATATAATTAGCTATTCTCTGTAATTTGAATGTTGTACATAATTTAGCAAAGCCAAGAAAAATACAAAACCGCAAGAATTAATTGTTTTCCATTAAACTGAAACCTGTGGAATGGCATACAAGTCAAGAGAACACAGAGAGAGGCCAGCGTTAGAAAACATTAATAGTAAAAACCTTGGAATCTATTTTCTTCTAAATTTAGAGATCTCGTAGGATAAGACATTTAAATGAGCAAATCATACTGTCCTAGACTAACTCCATTAATAATTCCGATAATTAGGGGGTAAAAAGACAACTAAAGTATAATAATATTAACAATTCTTCATGACCACAATATGTAGTTGTAGAATCATACCTTAATTGTGAGAGGATTAAGATGTTGAAAGAGGATATTAATAGTATTAGCTGACTAATACTAGTAGACTAGAAATAGTTATAGCAAAATTATTCTAGGGGTATGGGTATATATGCACGAGTCACGTCCACAAACAAGACATATATGGAATTAGAATCAATTCCACTTTCACTCCTATCGGTTTTCTACAAACACGCAAGTCGTTTAAAGATTCTGCCCAATCATATCTTAAATAAAATTACTTCCCGTTGTGATATTAATATACCGTTGTTTTATAAGACTTATTTTTGTTAATTAATTTCTTAAAAAAGTAATATACAAACAAGTGCTTATAATTTTTACTTTATTTTTAAAAAAAATACTTATAGACAAATTTATTAAACGATATTAATCTAATACTATTATCACCGTCATAAAATTATCATCACTGCGACTGATACTGCAACAATAATTTCAGCACTAATTAATTAATTAAACCAACCAACCAACCAAATTAATTAAAGCTAAAATTAGCTTCCGTACGTCTTGCAAACCAACACCATCAACAGTGTGGAACCAGATACGTGATTCCAACGAGAATTCCACCCCCTCTCCTCCGAATACTAATTCACTTACTAGATGGCAACCTATTATTATTGTTATTGCTGTTTGATACAAGTCGGTTTAGAAAATTAAAAAAATATTAAATAATGTTCTTTTAATTAATTTTTACTTTTAGTGTCAATAAAAAATTATATGTAGTTCAGAATATTAATTTAAAAAAAAATAATTCAGTCATTTTAAATATTTGTTTTATAAAATTGATAAAATTTTGTAAATTTAAAACGATAATTAAAATACACATAATATGCAACCGACGGAAATTCTCTCCAATTCTAGAATTCATACATCTGCCTTTTTCATGCATGTTACATATTCAAAAAGAAGTTAAATTAAGGTGCCTTAATTAGTTTAATCATGAAGATAGCTGACAACATATATATATATATATATATATATATATATATATATATATATATATATATAACATCAGTTGTATATCCTATCATCTTCATCTACAAAAATAAATGTAGTACGTCACCCCACTAATTCTGTCACGACAAAATTATGATCAAAAAATTAAACCTGCCGTTGAAGCTAACACTGGGCTTCTCCTCCACGCTTGGTTTTTCAAGTGTATATATAATCATGTGGCCCATTTTGATTTTGAGATGTCATTGCCTTTTTCTTTTTTCTTTTTTTTTGGCCAAAGTACAATATTAGTATTTATTTTGTTTACGTGCATGATTTGCAATTATATTAATTTTGAGATGAGGCTTCTCTTGATATATCAAACACATGCAAGGTGGAAATTCATCAAAATTCGAATTAGGTAAGTCTAAAGGTACATTATAATGTAGTCGTGAGACCCTTATTTTGTTCAATATTAAATGAGAGAATAAAAATATTTAGAAATGATTAAAAGTTGCTTAAAATAATTAGAAGATGATCAAGCTTTCGAAATATTTTGTTGGCCCTTCTCATTAGACATAATAAGAGAATTCTTGGAAAATAATTGTAATTTTTTTTTCTCTTAATCACCACTAAGACAAAAGGAGCCTCTCGCGAATTGGCTTCTCTTTGACATTACGTGAAATACCATATCAACATCTAATTGACTGAGTGTTCAATCCATTTCTACAACTCCAATCAGATTAATTCATTTCTCTTATAATTAGATATTGATCCAAACATATAAAAAGCATTCCTTTCCCTCTTAACAAAATAATTAATCTAATTGATCAATTTGAAAGAAATAAATTATTCATGTCTTCGATCAGAATTATGCTCATTGATCTCCCAATGGAATATTCATCTAGTACTTATTAGAATTTATAATTGATCATCATTATCATCGAAAAAGAATTAATTAGATAGTCGACGAAGACATTGCACGAGAGCTCCACTTACTATATAGGAAGAATCTTGAGATGGAAATACGTCTCGGAATCTATTAGTAAATACCATTGCACCTTAATATCAATCAGACTCCCTTTCGTGTCTTCATCTTTTTTTTTGAGCACTAACGAATGGTCAAAGGAAGATTTCAACACACAACAAAAGAAAAGGATAAATTAGACTTTTTGACCATAAAGATTGTGTTGTGGAGCTTCTCTATCCTATTAACAATTACTAAAATATTTAAGTTTTTCTTTTGTCTCGAATTCAAACTTTATTTTTTAATATTCAATTAAATAGAATTGATTTACTCGACTCGTTTACACCTTTGACGTGATCCTTGTTAGCATGCAGAGCAAAGGGTAGGTGGAACAAACTTTTAGATTTTTTTTTTTTGAGATTTTTTGGCCTAATTAGCTTTTCAGCCTTTTAAGATTGAATTTCTTTTCGTCCTTCATACTTCATATGGTAAGAACGCGTTTCCAAGTTTTGGGACATACTGATGTGTATAATCTGGGGGTGGGGGGGTGTTGGGCGGAGAAGATATGAAGTAGCATTGCAAATAAACATTTTGCGCATCTCAGTAGTAGGTGGGTGGGGTGGCAGCACCTTTGACTTCGTAAAATAATACTACAAGTCGTCTCTTTACAACCAAAACGCGTCTTCAATTTTTCAGAAACTGGAAGCCTTAAATAATGGTACACAACAAAAACTTTGATTGCAACATCTGTGTCTTAATTGTACAGAAGAAAGTTCCTTCAACTAAGAATCTATAACTACACCTTCTTCAAATACTATCATCTAATATATCTTGCATTGCTGTTTTCAAGATTTGCTAATCTGCTTTTTGTTTTGGGAAAGAAAAATGTGTCCATTACGATTCATTCTGGTGTTTTTCTCTGCTTTATTGGCTGGATATTTCGCATGGAAGACGGTTCGCTCTTCACACAGATTAGATTCTGAATTGATGATGGTTTCAGAGAATTTCGATAACAAACCCACTCGGGAGAAGCAAGAATTCAGCTGTGTTAAGGTACAGAAGAAGATCCCTTCGCCCCTTGTTTTTATTTTCTTTGTTCAAGAATTCATCGTAACTGCTTCTGGATGGATGTTGTTGACATTTTCAGATGATGCAAAATGGCTTCTGGGTATTCGTTGACATGGCCAGTGGGAGGTACCTGTGGAGGAATCTCAAAGAGATGAAGGGATCCCCAACCAATGAGGAAGCAAAGATAGAGAAATTGGAATAGTTATAAGAGGCTCTGTAAATGTAGTTTTAGGGACTAATTGGTGGCAATGTCACAATATCTTTTTTGCAACATTCCAAACAAATTCTTTCCTTCTTTAGGTCTGGTATCAAGTACTATCAGATAGCTTCTCCAGTATTTTCATCTGACATTATGGAAAAACCTGTTTCAAGTGGTAATCCTGTACAAATAAAATTTTTCTCTTGAGGCATATGCAGTCTAATGATCAAAGCGCATACTAATACACTTATTTCCTCATCAAGACATATCAGGATTATCTCCAATGCATATTTTGATGTCTAGTGCTCTTTAAAAGGCATTCAATGTTTTCAGTACTTCTATCATATCTTGTGCCATTGCATTTTTGTTTTCATGATGCTTTTTTTATCATAAGAAAGATTCTATAGAAGATCATTTCCCCATGAATTTACTAAGAAAATGAAATCACGCACCATATTACTTGCTCATGGTTAAGATGGATGGATTAGAAATTCTGAGTGGCCATTCTGCATTTACATTCAAGTAAACAAATGTACATAAAACAGATTCAGTATCTACATCTAATTTTCGGTGCCTAATTCTTTCCCATCTAAGACTTCACTTCGAAGGATTATCTTTACAAGCAGAAACAAGAGATACTTATTAAAGAAGCAACTGATTTACTTTAAATCAACTTGTAGCTAAATTGACATATACAAGAGTGTAAGAAGAGTACACCTTGCGGAAGAGGAGCAAATCTTGCAAGGTTCGAATCAAACCACATGGCCACAATTAATTGTTAAAGCAACTAGGCTGCTACTAGTTTTGCTGCATACCCTACTTTCAAAAGGAAGCACAGCGTAAGCATAACACCGCCCCTTCCTCCCAGAATCCAAGCAACCAAGTAATCAATCAGGTACCCATCATCCAGATTTTGGTCTAGGAAAGCCACAAGCCTACTAAAGGTGAGAGACAACCATATAGAAACAACGAGAGGAAGCTGATTTAAGCACTTTGACAAAGGAGCTTCTCTCTTCATCTGACACTTCCTTGATCTGCTTCATCACAAAATGAATGAACACCTCATCTCTTTTGTTACCAATATTTCTCCATTTAATTTTCCACTCAAGGCAAGCCCATCTACAGATCCTTGAGACCTTAACTCATTTTCATATTCAGGGCTGTAATCGCAGCAGCCGAGCTACTCCCCAATGGTGCGACTACTGCCCTTGTGAGACTACCAACGCGCTTAATCACACTGATTTCATTGGATAATATATCTGCAACAGGACAGACAGTTCCCCGTTGGATAGACTCACTTTGAACAAATTACTCAAGCTTCTAAAAAGTTGATTAAACAAACAAAAGTGACAAAAGTCCTACTAATAACAAAGAGTTATTGTAATACATTAAAAACCGAAATTGTATAGCAACCACTTTTGCTTAATTCAGATATTCTATGAGTTCTTTCAGAAAATACCGAAACAGCTCATTATCTTTTATTAGGATGTTTTACTTAAATTCCCAAAAACTTTCGAGTAAATCAATAGACAACAGTGTTACATGAACAGATCAGGTGATTATGCCTTTGTCAAGAATAATAGAGAAGCAACTGCTCATGTCATATATATGCAAGATGGATGCTCTCAGAAGTCTCAACTGCTCCTCAGTTCTTGCTAACAGCAGCTTTGGCATCATTTTATTGAAGTCCGAGAGCATTTAGGTGCTAGAAATGTCAGACTTACTAGAATTGTTTAATTTTTTTTTTCTTTCCGTAATTCAGGTGGGAACAAGTTTCCAGCTAGAAAACTTTCATGGACCGCATATGGTTAAAGATGTACTTTGAATAGGAAGTGCTAAATGTGTAGTGGTTTACCAAATTTCAAATTTAGTGAAAGAAAGTGTATAACGCATTCGGTCGCTAACTCTTATTGTGTATGGAGTATTAAAAGAGAAATAGTAGTAATTCTAGATTGTTTAAAGTTTATATAGTACTAATGGAATATCCCGTGTTATGTACGCGAGAATGAATATTTACATTTAATTTTTATAAAAACAAATATTAATAAAATAATATTAATGATATATAACCTTTATAACTATATAAATACAATAAAATTGAATAATAATATCTATAAATTTTACTAATTAAAAAATAATTAAAAATATATTTTAGTTTATGGAACAATTAAAAATGTACTAAATACTAAGTGTGCATACAAAATGCTTATATTTTTGTTATATAACTAAATAATTAAAAAGTGACCATATAACTTAATTATTAGTTGAAATTAAATTAGATATGTATATTGTAGTAACTATATTACTATCATTTGGATATATGATTGTGTTGATAACCTACTTCTAATTTCCAAGTGAAAATAAGGATAATTGAATGTTTATGAATATATTTTTATTTATAATGATCAAATAAACACAATAATTTAAAAATATTGTTTTGTTTAGCATAAATTAACTTAATTTTATGGATATAAATTGTCAATAGGAACTACAATTAAAAAAAAAATTGTGTAATTAATATAATCATATAATATTTTAATATTATTATTTTATACATACCATACAATCAAGTATTACGAATGCATGTGCATTACCAAATTTGTAAAATTTATATAGAGAGAGAAAAGCAGGCAAACACCACTATTATGGTTCATGGGGCTACTTAAAAAGATGAGCTCCACATCCACTTTTGAGGGGAAATTTTTAAATGAATCTTATTTATAATTCAAAAAGCTTTTTTAAATGAATCTTATTTATAATAGGTGGAATGAATTTCTTTATCTATATTAATTTATATCACTTTAAAATATTTTATTTTTAATAAATTAGAATTACGTGAATAAATATAAAATAAAGTTCCATCCACTACTATGGATCGAATTTTCCCAATTTTGAGTGCCACTAACTAACTATGATCCATACGATCCAGCCGGTCATCGGACTGCCTCTGACTGGGTCGGGTCAGCTAAGCCGAAAGAAAAGCTGGAAAGCAACCGCCAAATGGCATCTTCCAATTCCAAGATCCACAGTATTTCTTTAATTACCTTTCTTGCCCTTTAACCAACTTCATTTAGTGGAGTTGATCATAAAAATGTCACATAAAACATTTTTTATTATAAGATCAGGATTTTAAATTTCACATCTTGTCATTTAAATAGTCCCTCAACTTTTGCACTAATAGTACTTTAACTTTCTTTTTAGTCAGAATAGTCTTTTAATTTTTATTTTTTTAGTCAAAAAACCGTCTTTTTATGCTGTAGTCACCATAATTTTTTTTTATTTTTATTTATTAATTTCACATGATTGGACTATCTTGACTAAAAAATAAAAGTTGGAGGACCATTCTGGCTACAAAAAAAGTTGAGAGACTATTTTGGCTAAAGAAAAAAAGTTTAAGGACTATTTCAGCGATTTTCCCTAAAAAATTTAAGAAAGTGTCAAAACACTTTTAATTAGCTCGAAAAGAATTCTTCAATCCGTTAATAATATCTAATTAAACTTCTTTTTATCTCCTGGAAAGTAAAGTAAGTTGGATTAGGAAAAGTATTTCTCCAATCAAGGTAAGTTGTACTAAGTGGAAACTGAATCTTTCTTTGCTTGGTATTCTTTCTAATACTACCACTATTCAACACGAAATACTGCATAGCTTCGCAAAACACGTCCCCATTCAATTCAATGAAGATGAAGTCATCAACCACTCGATTCCTTAAAAATTTCCAACACCCACCTTGTTTTCCCCTCCTTTTTGGCTACACATTAGTTCTCCTTTCTTTAATATTATTTGTAGTAGAATCCGTTTACTTTCTCTACTGTTTGGTTAAATACACACACACAAAAAAAAAAAAAAACATCATCCTCTCATCTGTTGTCTGCAAACAAGGTATTTAGATGATAGATTTGCACTTGTATCATAACCCATTTTGGTCTCAGTTATTTTCTTGCTTTTATAGTAAGTATTACTATTTGTTAATCTTGCATAAAATTTTAAACAATAAAAGAGGAATTGGTTATGATACAAGTGCAAACAAGGTATTACTATTTTCTTGCTTTTATAGTTATTTTCTTGCTTTTATTGTTTTGTGCATGATTTGATTCATGAATGTGGTATCCCTTAGTCATTGTTGCCTTGCCTCTGGACTTATTCTTGATTCTTTTCTAGGAATTTTTTATTTTATTTTTGAACTCTTAAGGGTTTCCAGTTATTTATTTATTTATTATCTGGTAATGCTAATGAAGATGTATACTGATGAGAATTCAGACACATCTCTATTTTATTTGCTGCAGATGTCTGTATTTAGTTTTTCTCATATAGTGTAAAGATTTCCCTTTTCAAACAAATGGTAATTTAAGGTGATAGCATGTAATGAAAATTCCATCTGGCATACATATAACTACTATCTTCTAATAAAAAGTAAAAAAAAATAATCTCTCCACTCTGGTTTAATGATAATGCATTTTCTGATAAGTTATGCTCCAGTCTTTCAACTGACAAGATTGTGTTCCTTCCTTATTAATTATCCAATAGGGATCTATTTGATCCTTTTTATGGATTTGCATATTATTTATGTTAGGAAAGAAGGATTGCTGCATCCTGATGGGTACATTGTGCAATTCAGCTAATATCTTCTGGCATGAGTGTCCGGTTGGGCAGGCAGAAAGGCAAAAGCTACTTAATCAGAAGGGGTGTGTTGTATGGATAACAGGGCTTAGTGGATCAGGTAAAAGCACACTTGCATGCACTCTTGGCAGAGAACTGCACTGTAAGGTATCAGAAAACTTTCCTATGTTCTTGATGGAGATAATCTTCGGCATGGTTTGAACAAGAATCTTGGTTTCACCCCTGAAGATCGCACAGAAAATATACGACGGGTTGGTGAGTGCATCTCAATGGAATGTATTTTTCATTGATCAAGTAATTGTGGTTGAATTGAGAATCTAAAATATATTGTGTGTCAGATTTGTAGTTGTTAGGACTAGATGAATAATATGCTGAGGAAATTGCACCCTGTTATGCACTTTAACAGTAATTTTCTCGACAAAGTCATCAACTTGGGTAAAAGCTCCACTCTGTATGTTCAAAGTAAGGGAATACTTGGGCCTTTTTTCAGTGTTTCAAGTTGATATCTTGTTTCGTCTTTGTGAGGAAGAAAGACAACTCCAATGATTAGCTGGAAGGTTTGTCATGGTTGGGAATCTTCTACCATGTCCATTTAATAAATGAAACTCAAGGAAATGAAGTTTTAACCTTTTTTATTACTTCAGATTCATCTTTCTCACATGGAAAACACTTTTTTCCCCTCTATTTCAATTTCAATGTCTTACATCTTTTCTGTTATTTCTTAAATTTTGTTCTCCACTTCGTTCCATGGAGGATGAAGATGGTGTTACAACTGCTAATGCGAACGCTATTTTGGATTTGTGGGTTCAATTGAATTGGTTTTGGGGATGGGGATGAATGGTCCAGTAAGTACACAACTATTAGATTCTGTGTTATGTAGTTATGGTGAGAATTGACAGAGTTTCTATGAAGTTTTGGTTTATCTGGGGAAATTGAAAGAGATTTTGGCAAAGTTATTAAGCATTTGCTGGTATTGGCAAATTTAAGTTTCTAATTTGACACATGGCTTCAAGGGTGGAGTACTTGTTAAATAATATTATTACTGCTGAACCCTAAATCTTTGTGTTTCCGTTTACTTAGGGGAAGTAGCCAAGCTTTTTGCAGATGCTGGATTAATTTGCATTGCTAGTCTGATATCTCCTTATAGAAAGGACCGTGATTCCTTGCCGTGCATTATTGTCAGATGCTAACTTTTTTGAGGCAAGAATATTTGTCATATATTTTAAGTTTGCCTAGCAATTTGATCCGTAATTTAACTTATTATTGTCCACTTAAACTCTCTAGGTTTTTATGAATATGCCTCTAGCCTTGTGTGAAGGAAGGGACCCAAAAGGCCTCTACAAGCTAGCACGAGCTGGAAAGATCAAAGGTATAATCTCTTTGGTCCTGCAATCATTTCTAGGTGCTTAAATTCCATTTATAATACCCTTTTGAATTCCAAGTCTAGGAGCCTAACCCCAATCAAACTAGAAACAACCAAACACAAAGGCATTGGAGAAAGCAAAAAATACAAATGAATGATGAATCGAAATAAAAAAGCCAGTCAAGCAATGAATCAACAATTCATATTATAGTGATATCTAGGGATATGAGTTTAGTTAAAGATTTCAACCTAGATCATCCTTCATTTGTATCCATACCTTATTTCACCTTGCTTTCTATGTACAGAGTCCATTTAAAAATCAAGAAGTGGGAGTACATTTTTTGTTTCGCATCATCATTGTTCTGTAATTTTTAGACAGACTAAATCCAATCTCTTTGTTTCATAGGGTGATGACATAGAATGTATGGCTCCAATTCTAAACCAATGTTTTCGGCTTCTTGTATTATCTCATGTATTCTCTAGCTGAGACTTCTTTACTCATCACTACTGTGATACAGCTGATATAAGTTCATTTACTTCTGACTAACCTATTTGTATTACAGGTTTTACTGGGATAGATGATCCTTATGAGCCTCCTTTAAATTGTGAGGTACGTTATCCTTGATGTTGAGATTGTATGACATCAATGTCCATCTTCTTGAAACATTCGACTTTGGGCAGCAGGAAATTCCCTGTTTCATTGGTGCTTTTGTATGTTAAAAACTGAGAGATCATACTGAATTCATCCAATCCCTTCAATTTTCAGATTGAGATAAAGCAGTATAATGGAGTTTGCCCTTCTCAGAAATCCAAGTGAGATGGCTGGGCAAGTAGTATCCTACTTGGAGAATAAAGGATTTCTACAAGCCTAGTTCTGGTTGACTACCTGCAACCTTTTCTTCAAAAAATGTCATTTCTCTCTTGTGTCTATCTTAATGATTTACATTTGATCTGGAAGATTATGAGTTGGACATGGTAGGGTGCATACTTGTCTCCTGATGGATTACTACTTTACAGCACACTAATCATTTTCAAGTAGAGGTTTAAAAAGTGTCTCAAAATGTATAGACAACTTTGAAAGCAGCTTTCTATTGTATATAGGTTCTCTGCAATACAGTTCAAATTAAAAAACCAAAAATTATACTTTATGCTAGGAAAGATAAAAAAAAAATGTCTCATATAGCTTCACAACAATTTGAAAATGTTCTGTAACTTTTATTTTCACAACATAAATAACCTCGTTTATCTTAGTACCAATATAAATCTATAATATTAAGTATTAACCTTAGTTTCTTTGACCTCGGAGAATAAAAATAGGAAGAAATGCCTTATTTAAAAGGCTTAATTACAATTTGCCCCTGTAATTAGGGGACAGTTGCAAATTGAAATCTATGTTTGTTTTATCTACAAATTGCTCTATGAAGTTCAAATTTTCATCTGAAGGGAGTAGTGAAATGTCATAATTATCCTCAATATTTTAATTACCTTAGCTAACATAAAATTATGGTGAATTGTATTTTGGTATTTGATTTTATTTTATAAGCAATTTTTTGTTCAAATGTAACAATATTTTTTCATTCAATATTATTGAAAAAAAAATTTACCCTTCAATATTAATTGTATGAATTAGTTTACTATTTTAAGGTTTTTTCTTTGCATCTATTTTTTTGCATGCCATTATGTATTTGTTCCGTCAATATTATTATTTATATCTAGATTAAAGTATTTTATTTATTCAATCACATTACTTTAGTTTTATTAATTTTTATTTGATTTTCTCTATTATCAATAATTAATTAATCAATTTGTATTCAAAAATTACATTATCAATTTGAGTAAATATACTATTTTGATATATAATCAATATATATTTTAAATAAATTTAGAATAATAAATTTAATTTATTAATATCATTTTCAAATTTAAGAGAAGAATTTTAGTAAAGAACTTCACAAAATGTAACTAAAAATATTGAGGGTAATTATGACATTTCACTACTCTCTTTAGACGAAATTTTTTGCTTCATTTAATTTTGGGAGGGCAATTTGTAGATGAAACAAACATAGTGGGTAATTTGCAAATCTCCCCTAATTACAGGAAGCAAACTGTAATTACGCCTATTTAAAAATCTCCAAAAAATTCCTTGCTAAAAGTTCATCAACAAGATCTTCTAGAAGCACTTTGTCAAGATTTGCCTTTCAACTGATACTAGTAAATCGATAATTATAGGATATTGATTGAAGTAAAAAGATGTGGATATGTTTTTACGGTACTTAGCATTTAGCAATATCAATCAGGACATAAAAAATTTACATTTTACCTGGTAATATATATATATAGCTTTATTTGTACCGTACTAGAAAATGGTTCTCTAAGAGGGATCGTAGAATTTTCTTAAAATAATTCTAATATACAATAATTTTATTATATATTAAATATTTTAATCGGATTAGAACACCAAGATCCATATATCACCAATTTATTAAAAGGATTCGCAAAATTCACTATAGATCCAGATCTAAATAAACGAGTCCGGATCGGATTGAATTTGAGTGTAAACCCGACCCATTGACAGAGCCAACTACGTTCAATTTTGTTATTTCTAATTAAAAAAATATATCATTGTGTAACCCACGATTAAAGAATTGGCTCATAATATCTAATTACTATAATATATAATTTTTTATAATTAAAAAAAATAAAAAATAAATATTATTATTTACCATCTAAACCATTGTTATTTCATATTTAAATAATTATTTAAAAAATCAACATTGTTTCTAAAATTCATTAAAATCAAAACTCAAATAATAATTATTATTTACTATCCGAAAATTACCAATTACCCAGAATCATAAAATAAAATACTAAAGACAGTTAAAATCTTTGGTGTCGTTTTGTTTACATGGCATCCAAATCCAACAGCTTTTGGCATGAGGGAAAAATTCAGTTTCGGTAGGAACTTGAGAGATACACAAGTAATTGGCCACGCGACGCCCAAACTTCCAGATGAAACCAACTACCTTGGTACCTCCTCATCAAAATCTTATAAACAACTAATACTAATAAAATACTACTACTCCAAGTCCAAATTCCAGCGAGAAACCGCGGCGATGGTGTTCAATAGCCCGGTGGTGGTGGGGGTGGCGAATTTTTCAGCGAATGCATGCCAATACTTAGCCTGCAACCCGGAGAGATTGCCAAGCGATCAAGTACTTTATCTCATCTTCTGTTTTCCATTTCAACAGATCCGTCGGCTGGCTCTTTGTCTCTGGACGCTCTTCTGCTTTCCACCACCATCATCATCCCCTCAAGACGAAGACGATCGCCACCCATCTTTCTATTATGCTAATGCCTACTAACTCTTTCTATTCGTCTCCTTCTTCATTGTCCTCCTTAGCCTCCGATATTCAAGCTTTACACCCTCACTTCATTTGATTCCATTCATTTACCCCTCCTCGATGTACAGTGTCTTTCTGCTGCTCTTGTTTTGATCTGTCACAGCACTGCTGTGAAAATTTAATAATAATAGTGTTATTTCTATGGCATCTATATCAGGATATATATATGCGAAAGTTTTGATTTTTAATGTTTTTGCTTTTTGATATACTAGCATGTTATAATTATGTTTGTTGGGTGGTCATTTCTTTTCTTTTTCTAGTTGCGGTTTGATTCTTGAATCTTAATTATTCGGTCTATGATTTTGTTGGTAAATTTATCTACATTCGGTTTGTGTGAAGAAATGCTTTGCCTTGATATTCTTCTTGGGATGATCCTCTAATTTGTTTGAAATTGGGTGTTCGATTTATGATTCCAGCTAGATTTGGTCAGCCAACCTGATTATTTATTGTCCTTTCTTTGATCTGTCTTATTTTGGTTTAGTTCTCTCTCTATCTTTGTACTTACTAAAATATCCCTTCATCTAAGATGTCTACATAAATTCATTTATTTTAACTCAGGATAGATAATCTGGCTTTTCTTGTTGGTGCCCTCATTCATTTCTTTCTCTGATCATTTGTCGAAATGTCTATGAATGTGCCGTGCTTGGGTCTGTTTTCCTGGTTGTTGCTTTGGGAGAAATTAAAGTCTAATCCATAACAAGAATCATTCAGAGAGCTTATTTGTTGAGAAAATGTTCTACTTTGAGAGATCAATAATTAGACTGCTGGCTTTTGTATTTCATCTTCAGCAAGTTCATTTTGTTGAGATGTTTTATTTTGAGATCGTGATCAGTAGTATGTGTGGTTGATTACTTGTTATCTTGGACGTATGAGTTTGCTTGGGACTTTGGAGCAACGAAAAGAAGTTGAACCTTGTTACGAGAAGTGATGGACAAGTTGGATCGAGAAAGGTATGAAGCTTCTGTTTTAATTGACAGGAGATCGAGCACCTTGTTGATTGGGGAAATTGGCCGGAGGTGAAGGACAGCCTTCATTGACAAGAGCTAATAGTTCTGGTGAGGATAGTTCTTGCGTGGAAATTGGATTTGAAGTGATATAACTTGATTGGATGATGAAGAATCTTGTATGGATGATACTTTTACAATGCTGCAAGCAACATCAAAATTTGTCTGAAAATGTTTCTGAACGTGTTGTTCAAGGTGTGGACTTCGAACTGAAATGGGATTGCATAAATGTGTATGGAGATAGTGGTAAGTTTCTGCAGCTGATGGGAGGATTTCTGTTTTTCCTTTTGACGAGGCAGGGTCCCGGGAGTGGCCATTAAACATTAAAGTGATTTTTATTTAGTTGCCATTAAGATGGCAGCATTAAAGTTAGTAGGATATTTGACAGTAGTAGTAGCATTTCCATGTGTGGTATGGAGAATTTGGTGGTATTGTGTTCTTGGCAATTGATGGTGGACAAGTTATATTTTTCATCTTTTATAAATCTTTGCCGACATTTCTTGCTTTACAGATAGCTTATTGGCAGTATTATATATATATATATATATTTACTGCGAAACTGAGAGGTGGGTGGGAACTGGGGGTCAGTTGGGAGTCAGAAAAATCTGTATCTTAGCTGAAAAAATGGGCATTATTTATTCCCTTACTCAACACTGAAATAATCTCACGTGTTGACCAATACAGTGTCTCAGCCTTTCAGGAAGGCAGCAGCCAGCCACAATATGAAATAAGGGAGGGATGGCGGGCGGGCAACAACTACTAGTAGTACAAAAAAGTAGAAATATTAGGGTAGTATTTCTCATTCAAACTGTAGTACAATTGTGTTGATAAATTTGCATCTCCAACATTACAACATTACATTACAGGCATCATCCTAGGGTCTTCTAGCCAAATCCACCCAAAGTCCAGTTCAGCCAGCACTGTGATCAATCAAGCCCAAAAAGAACCCCCAAAAAATTCAAGTTAATTAAGGAATACTCTCCCAACTGAGTTGCAGATACCAGATTGCTTCTCTTGTACACTTAAATTTTCTCATTCATTCCGAATCGCTTTCCACGTTCCCCATGGCCTTCAATCCTCTTGGTCTCTGCATCAAAATCCCATACATATTCCCCAATCAATAAAACCACATATATATACATATCACTAATAGATTAGATTCGATATACAGTACTAAGGCCCAAATGAAAAAAAACACACCCATAAACAAGAAAGATCCACCAAAGCAAAATTTACTCAATTCTTCAGTACTCACGGGTCAATAAAGTGAGGAAACTGCTTATTACTAGTAGTACAGTCACAGAGATTCGGATCCCCCAACCACAAAATAACAGGCTCTTTTCTTTTTGAACCATCAATCAGATCCCCATTAAGCTTAAAAGTCTAATTCCCTGTAATTAAGGCCAGAATTACATGCTTTTGTTGTAGTATAAAGAAAAAACAAGAAAACCAAAATTTCCCTCGTGTCTTATCAAGTAGTATTCCCCAGTTGTCCCCGCCGCCACAAGTCCGAACTTACCAGACTACCACGACCATCATCCTCCAACCACCCAAAAGAAAATAATGAAAAAAAAAAACAAAGAAAAGAAAATTCCAACTCCAACAATCAAAAGAGGGAAGAAGAAGGGAAAAGGATAATAAAGTAGTAGTAGTAGAAGAGTACCTTCTTAGAAGTCTTCTTCTCCCTGACCTCATATCTCTCAAATGACATGTCCGTTAACCAAGCTCCTGGGCTCACCAACTGCAAAACAAACAAGAAATTGTTCATATTTGACAAAGAAACCAAACCAAATTAAAAAGAAGATGGAAAGAATACATACAAGAAGAGTTCTTTGAATGAGTTTAGGTCTCTTCTTAGGCCTTTGAGGAAGCTTACATCCTTTCATGGCCATAAAGTCTTCTTCTTTTTCTTTGCTCGTCAATGCAATACACACCTTTGGCCATACCCAACCACCACCTGAATAATAATTTCCTCCTCCTCTACTGTTGTTATTATGCCCATCACCACCCGAATAGTTTCCTGCTCCATTCTTATTATTATTTTCCTCCATATTCCCCGCCACTGTCACAGATCCTCTCGTCGTGTAAGACGATCTCTCCTCCTTCTCCGGCGACACCCTCCGGTTCACAGCCGGTTCTGATGAATTCCTGTTTCCAAGCCACCGCATCAGATTCTTTCTTTCTTTTTTTTTTCCTTATAAAATCAAAATTTAAAAAAAAAAAACCATTTTTACATAAAAATTTAATCTTTCTGGGGATAATTTCCATTAGACTTTTAGTACTAATAAAATAGGCCATAATATTCCAACCCCATTTCAAGAAAAGGTAACTAGAACTTGTTAGCGTACCTAGTGAGGCGAGAGGACGGATGAGGAGGAAAAGATAATTGCTTTTCATCATGGGATGGAACAGAGACGAATCTAGAAGAAGTGATTCTGCGGCGAATTCTAGTAGAAGTTGTTGTGGTTGTGGTACAAGAAGAGAGGTCGGAAGCAGAAGCAGAAGGGTATGGGTGACTAATAGTAGAAGAATTATTATTGCTTCTGATTCTCACACATCTGAGCCTTTTTCGGTTACCCCACTGCAATAACAATTCTGTTGTTTCTGGTGGATGAGGAGGAGGTGGAGGAGGCCTCATCATCATCATCATACTCGTTCCTCTCTCATTCTTCTCCATCTCACCTCTTTGTGAGTCTTCCTTTCTTTCTGCCAAAACTGAAACAGACCATCAATAAGGAAAGATGAGAAATCTTTACACAAAATTCTCTCTAAAAAAAAATGGAAGAATTAGTTCAATTACCTCAAGATCTGAGCCTTCAGAACAGAGAATTTCACAGAATACTCAACCCTCCTGCAAATCCAGAAGATAAGGAAGAAGATACCAGGAATCAAGAGAGATTTCAAAAAAAAAAAAAAAAAAAGAATTCTGTGGAAATGCAAAAGCAAAACAGATTGATATGTAGATGGAAAGATTACCTTAATATCTGAAGAAAACCTCCACAAATCGAAAAAACCAATAAAGTTTCAATTTTGGCCACAAAGAACCAGAGAGGTTTTTCCACAAATTCAGAGACAACCCAAATATCAAAATCTCTCTTTTTTTTTTTTTTTTTTTCTTTATATTGTGTTGGGAGATTGGTCAAATGTTGCAGTAGTATGAGGAGTTTGTTGGATGTTGGTTGAAGAAACAAAGTGTACAAAATGGGAGGGGAAGGAATGGGGGCTTTGCCACTTCTTTCTTTGCCTTCTTTTTTCTTCTTTCTCCTTACACTTCATTTTTGTTTATATATGCCCAACAAAAAAAACACTCAGGAGATGAGAAAAAACTGAAAAATAATTCTCAACCGTAGGATTTCTCATCAAACTGTTCATGGTTTGATCGTGTGCTTACAGAGGGAAGTAGTCGGCAGCAGAGAATTAAAACTAGATTTCCCCCGTCGCTAGTTGGGCCTCCGTGTCAATGGAATTGGGATCATGTATTCATGTTTCCATCTTAGTGCCACACAATACAAGTTTCCTTGGGCTTCCTTAAATTGATGCCATTAACATTTCAGACCAAATGCCCCCCTAATTCTATACATGATGGGCTGATCTGTGTCTGTTCGAGCAGTTTTGGGTCTTCAATTCTTGGTTTCTATGAGGGTGGGAAAGTCTACCAGAGTGTACCTCTTGACCTACTTGGGAAATTTTTTGAATAAGATTACAAGTAACCCATATTACAATTCAATCCACAAATAACGCGATACGTGAAGTCAGACTAAACTCACTCTCATTGCGAGACGCTACAAGAAAACTCACATTTTTTAGTTGTATTATTTTGGAGGTCACAAATGTAATCAACTTGAGATATAAGAAGTAAAAAAAAATTAATAATTTCAATTTCATAGATGATGCTGTGACTTCTATTTATAAGTCAGAAATGGTTTGGTAACTTTCTAGATAATGACTCTCATTTTATAATCACAAAATTAAAAGTGTGGCTTGCATTTAGTTTTGTGATTAAAACGTCATAAAATAATTATATTTGTAACTTTCAAAATAACGTAAATCACAAAAAAAAAAAAAAAAAAAAATTATTTTTATAATGAGATTAGAATTCAAAACTCTAATTCTTGACGTCTCAATCTAATGGCAAGTTAAACTTATAGTGTATGTTTAAGGCATAACTTTTTAAAGATTGATCAAGTATATCATTTCATATGGGCAATTATTTTGCTCTATTGTAGCCCCTCGGATGATCATACGCATCAATTTCGAGCGGAGTAAAGAGTTTGGTGAATAATTAATTGAATAATTTATAAGTCGTCACGAGTTGCGAGTCTTGTGACGACTTTTTGTCAATTTCATGATTTTACATTAATTATTGCGTTACAATAGACTCATGTTTAGTTGCACTGCACTTGTATTAAGATTCAATTAAGATTGTAACTAAACTACGGACCTATTCGCACGGGAGGCATAAATATCTATGTTGTACATAGTTGGCTACATGCCAAGACATAAAATTATGCTCCACCTAAACTGAGTTTGTTGGGTTAAGTACAAATTATTCCACCAAAAACTATAGCTTTCTCATCAGCTCCGCTAATTCTTCAATTCGATGACTATGCCCCTCAAGCATTGAGAATTTTTTCTCAATGTGACACAATCAAACAAGTAATTAACTCCAACTAAATGTGATGTGACATTACACAAAAGCACATAAATACACAATAAAAGAAATTATTTGTGGATGTGGATTAATATATGTATTTGTGAAGACGTATTTGCTCATGAATAATTGATTTTATAGACGACATATTTTATGATCATATTTATCTTTATGTTGCAATATAAATATCTCACGTGACAAGATTCAATTTGATTTGGGTTGTGAGATTGATATATTGTATTAAATTAGGAGAATTCAACAATTCCAGGAGCCAGATTGATCCAATTTGAAGAGGATGGAGGTTTGGGAAAGAGGAGTTGTAGGGATGAAGGAGGGAAAGATGGGTGCCGAGATTAAGAAGAGAAGGTGGGAGAGATAGCTTGCTGGGATTAAGGAGGAAGGCATGGGGGATGGAGGCCATGGAAGGGAAAGGGGGAGGAATAGTCAGCGCCATGGAGAGGGAGGGGTGTTCGAGACGGGGAATATGGGAGAATGACAATGCGATTTTTTTTTTTTTTAATTTTTGGTATCTTTCTTCTTTAATGTTAGGAATTAGATGTGGGTTCTGTCAAAGAGTAAGGGATGCATGGTAAGAGGGTATAGGAGTCAGAAATTAGATTCATTCTTATAACTGTTGTTTGGTTAACGGGTATGGTATTGAAATTTTGGAATAAAATCCAAAAATTTAACAACTTTCAATACCCAACTAAATTAGGGGGTTTTGGTGATTTCCAAATTCGATTCTAAAATATAAAAAAAAAAAAATCAAATAAAATTATTTTTCCCTTTTTCCTCCTTCTCCTCCTCCCCAGGGGAATTTGCCCTCTCCTCTTTCCTCTTCTCCGTCTTCCTTCCCTCCCCTCATCCCATAGCCCACAACCCTCTCTTCCTTCATCCCCCAGCCCTTCTAGATCGTCCCTCTTTCCCTTCAGGGTCCCTCTTCTCGCAAGTCGCAACCCCAACCCCTCTCTCTTCCTACCCCACAGACCTCCTCTTCCCTCCCATAGCCCTCCCCTCTCATTTCTCCTCCTCCTTCTCCCCCATCCTCTTCTCGTCATTAGCTCCAATGGAAGTTTGAAAGAACAAACTAAGGAAGAATTTTTTTTTTTTATATTCATTTATTTTAGTTCTTAAAATTTGAATTTATATATTTAGTAATTTAGTTTCTAATGTATTAAAATATATTCTAAAATCGAGTACTTTTCTTAAAAATAAAGTGGAATAAAAATACAACTTAAGACCGAAACAAAATCGAAAAATAAATTACAATAATAATTTGAACTACTTGGTCAACAATCAACTACATAGTTTACTCCATGAAAAATATGAGCATTAGTGCAGTTGAAATCTTGAATCATGACTTGATCAAACACTTTCCAGATGATAGGTCCAATCATTCAAGGAGCGTGTAATAAACTTTTAATCATTTAACTAAACATTTTCGAACCAGTATCAATGGTAAGGTCTTGAATTGAACCCTATCACAATGTTGTAAACCCAACCAAAATTATATAGATATCTTATGTGTGTGTTAATTTTTATTTTTAGTAGAAAAATTATGTAAACTCATAAATTTAAAAATCATTAAAGGAAATGCTTCTTCACATGCTGGCCAATATAATTACATGTCACGAAATATGTCTAATATTATACTTTTTATGCTTATTCTTATATGTTACTACTTTAAAATGATTTTTTTTTATTAATTTAACCATTTTAGACCGTTTTGATAAGATCTTACAATTATTTGATCCGATTTTGATAAAAATCATTTGATTTTGACTCGACAAAAATTAGTTCAAGCAAGATTTAACTACTAGCTCTCGATCTCCCTCTCTTTCTTTCTTTTTCTTCTAGGGAAAATACAAAAAAAAAGAACGACAGAAGCATTATTGATGATATTAGTCAATGGGTTGTATTAGCAACCCAAATGAGGAAATAGTTATTCCATTCAACTACTTTCTTTAGCTTCTTAGCAAAAATTGTCACTTTTTGACCTTTCTATTACTAGTCTCTATTACTATCACTACTACCACAACGACAAAAAGAGCATGAATGAAACATGGAGCTAATATAAGTTCTAAAATATCCTCGGATAACATTGCAAGCTTTGCATGATTATGGCCCTTTTCTAAATCACCACAGTTTGCTAGCATGAAGAGTAGGCTTTTATCAAAGCAAATCTGATTGTTTCAACTACATCTTAGTTATAATCTTCCTTATAATTATTAGCCATTGCCCAGACTTTGAACAACCTCTTGCCTTCATTCCTTGCACTCCAATGCTGATCTTTATAGAATCTATATTCTATCATGATTTGTTGTTAACTTCCATCAACTCTGTTAGCCCTTTTAACTTCACTCTAGCTCCCTCCCTATATTCCTTTCCCTTTTTATAGCATCAAATTCCAACATTCATCCATATCATTTTGATTGGTATGTATATTGACCCTTCAGCCTCCAGATTCTGGAATTGAGACCTGTTCATTGCCTTCAATAGTTGTAAAAGGATATTAGCAGTAATGCAAATATGTTTTTCACACACTTTCCTATCTTTTGCCTTCATGATATGCTGCCACCACATGTCAGAGTTGGTTCTGCAATCAACTAAATAACCTATCCCGGCCATCAAAAAGGAGCAGCTCTCCATGTTTCCACAACTTTTCTACAAGTAAATATAATGTGTTCCAAGTTCCCTTCTGTTCACCATCGTGGGCACATTTTTTGCATCTCCCTGTTCTATTCTTTTTTGGAGCGCATTAGTAGGGAGAACATATGGTGAAGGCATTTCCAAATAAAATGCTTCACCTTGAACTCGATGTTCAAACTTTGGTAACCATCTAAGCAATTTGAAATCAGTGGAGAATGTCAAACTATCTTATTGTCAATTTTGTTAATGTCAAACTAGTCAATTTCATTTCTTTTTTTTTTTAAATATGCCAAATTAAGAATATCATTGAGTCAAGTATTCAATTATCTTACCTGTTTTTAGCGAGTACCTACATAATTGAATACCTTGAGACTATCAATACTCTAATTGACTTGATGAAATCAAGTTAAGTGAAATACTGACATAATAGATAGAGTATTCGATTCATGAATATCATTAATTTCAAAGAAACACCATTTAAGGCCTCTCTACCGGCAAGAGGTTGGGAGTTTGACTCCCATCCCTGGTGATTACAATTAGTACAGTGGAACTCCCAACCCTGGTGACTAGTACAACAAGATTAACCCAGGCACTGTGTAAAAGTAGGTAAATATTTAGGTAGATCCGATTTTTTACCCTACTTGTAAATCCTGTGGTGTGGATTAAACTTTAAAAAATCTATGACATTAGTTGATGTAAGTAAGATTGTTTAAGTTTTAATTGTGACCACAGAGTTTGCATTTATGGTGGAGGATCAAAAATCGGGTCTAACTAAGTATTTTCCGTAAAAATATATGATCCGCTCTACTAAAAAATAAATAAATAAATAATAATCTAATTGTGTACTCATTTTTATACTTCCCCAAGGCAAATGATATTGCCACAACAAAAATCTTAATGCCACAGCTACTTTTCTTTCAAATGCCAATAATGCCCTTATCAAAGTCAATATCAAATTTTGGACAAACTGCAAAGAGTGGTCTTCATCTTTGTTCTTTACCTAGATTATTTTCTGGTTCTTCATCTCCCACCGAATTCTGAACATAACCCAAATAATCTTTGCAACAACACTAATTTGGCTCTTTTATAAACATCAAAATTGAAAAGTTTTCAAATCTACAATTATTAAATACTACTATGTTTTTAGTAGGCTGAAAATAAACAATACCCAAATATTATGGAGACAATAGCACTTTCATAAAAATTGGAAAATACACATCTAGATGAGTATGATGAAAGAGTAATGGGATTCTCATCGATGGAGAATTGAGTTAGGGGAAATATTTAGATAGATTTGATCTTTGATCTTACTTATTAACTCTAGAGTGTAAATTAAATGTTATGAAATCTACGATATAAGTTAATATAAGTAAGATTATATAAAATTTAATCTTAACCGTAAAATTTACAGGTGGAATAAAAAATCAGGTCTATGGTAACATTTTCCTTGAGTTAGGCGGAACAAAGTTTGAAGCGGGTTTTTTTTTTTTAGGAAAAGTTGTGAAATGAGTTTGGGTGATTTTAGCAAGAGAAGGATGGACATAAAATAAAAAGAGGGGAATTTTTTAATGTTTTATAAATGTAGAGATTGATGATGGCAACATTTGATTTTTGACTAATTAGGGGTATTATAGACATTTAAAGAAATATAGATATGGCAATAAGATTTTTGCCCTCCCCCAACCCACACAAACACAATCATTAGCGAAAGGAAAAGGGCAGCCTATGAAATTTTATATCAATAAAAATTCAAACCACAGCTCAAAGAGTTACAGACAAAACCACTAACATGTAAGGAGTATTCAATTTCTCCACCTACTATCTAAACATTATTATATTTTGAACAATTTTTTCTACCTAATCCGCCTTCCCAGCTGTTGTAGTCCCTACTATGAAATATCTCCACCAACAACAAAACCATAGATGAATGATGACTAATTCAGTAGAATAATAAAAATAAAACCCCTAAATTACACACCATTTTCTGGCTAAAGACCAACCTTAGAACATGCTGAAACGTGGGCACATGATTGTCCTTTTGGAAAACTTTACCGTCTCTTATAATACTTATAGATATTATTTAATTTATTATTATAAAAATTATTTCATAAAAATAAAAATAATAAAAAAATTTATTTTTATTTTTTATTTAAAACATAAATTTTAAATTTATAAATTTATCAATATAATAAAATTCATTTCTTATTCAAACTAAATAAATAAAAAATAATAATATAAAAATATATTGATAGTAAAATTTATAATCCTATTTGAAATTCTAATTTTCGAGTGCAAATCAAATAAAGATAAAGGTATAATTGAAGGGATATTGACTTGTATGAGATCGAAAAATCATTTGAGTTCAAAGCGAGACTTCGTAATATCTATACAATATATAGAGTAAGGAGAATTTTTGGTAATATTAATTTATTATTTGTCAAATTTAATCTTCTCACACTCTACCCCCTTCATTCTCTCTTTATTAATTATCTATGACTCCATTATCTAACTCCCTTTCACCTTTCACTTTCCATTTATATTATTTTTTTTATTTTTTTCTAGATATTAAATATTTATTATTTTTCCTAAATTACACACCTATATAGTGTGCCAATCCTACTAGTATTTAATTAACCTTGTCCTCGACTTGAGCTGAGTAAATATAAACGAGTTTGAATTTAAGTGACTTATATATATATATCAATAGTTTTATATATTTATAGGAAATTTTTTTGTATAGATTAAATTTATAACATAATATTGTAAAATTTTTAGTGTATTAATAAAAAACACTCTACATCAACCATGTGAATGTGATGCGATATAAATTAATGTAAATGTTTTAAATCAAAAAATTTATGACAACTACCTATATAATAATTTCCTTGTTTATAATACCAATTAATTTAGCGGCATTTGAGCAAAATATTTGTGTCCTCAAAATTAACTGGCAAAGGTATCTGGATTTGAACAGAATCCATTCACTTTTAAGGAACTATTCGGGAACGACTACTTTCTTTATTCATTCATGCAAAGGAATAGGACAGTAAATAAATTTAAAATATTTATTCGATAAAAATTATTTAACACTCAAATTAAATTTAAACAAAATTTAATATATTTCAACTTTTTGTATCAATTTGAACTCAATTTAATAAATTAAAATTTTGAAATTTATATATTAAAATTTTAAATTATTTAAACTTGATATGAGTTCGATTCTATAAAAACACATTTATGTACTGTTTAAAAAATAAACAAGTCAACTTTAAATAAAATTAAAACTTATTTATAAAATAATTCAAAAAATTTAAATAATAAAATTTTTGATTTATTTATATTTATTTAAACCTCTAAATGAAAGCGGGATAGAGCGGGAAATTTATATTCGTGACGGATTATTATTAGATATGTTTAATAGTTATTTTTTAATTGATAAAATTTTTTTATTTATAATAAAATTCATATTTTTAAAAAATTAAAATAGTCATTATATTTAAAAAATGAGACCTGTATTATAAATGATCGATAATTGAGAAATAATTATTACACTTGCCCTGGTTCTCGACCAAAATAAAAATTTGGGGGACAGAGCACATAGTACACACAGTTGAAAAATGGAAGGACCCACAAAACAGGCAATTGAACCGTTGGCGACAGCTGTGTGGCACCAAAAGACGAGGAGGACACCCTGTTGAAGAACGGGCAGCCATTCCAACGGGCAGAATAAGTGATGAGCGTCAAAAGGAAAAAGGTGGAATTAAAGAAAGAAAGGCCAACGAAGGAGCACGTGACTGAATTCTGATGCGATGATCAATCAGAGCAACGGTCTGTTTGGGCAGTACTTAATCTGCCCGTTCAAGTGCCCCCAAATTCATTAACCTTTCTTGTACTACTATAAATAAAACGCCAATTCTTTGAAATCCCATTCATTTCATTTCATTTCATTTCATTCTACCACTAGCTAACAAGTTATTTGCCTAAAGAATTTGTTTGGTCATCAAGAAAAAGATTAATCAAAGAAATGGAGGCAATGAAAATGAAGGTATTTTTATAAGTTATGGTGATGGTGATGGCTTTATCTGCCATCCAAAATGTGTCAGCTGCGCATCATGTAAAAGCACCAGTTCCAGCTCCAGCTCCAGCTCCGGTAGCCGTAGAGGCACCGGCTCCAGTTCCAGTTCCAGTTCCACAGTCTCATGCTTCCATTTTCGTACCCACTGTTTTCGCTTCCATTGCTGCTCTTGCAATGGGACTACTCTTCTAAATTACGAATATATTCATTTTTTTGTTTTTTTTTTGGAATATTTTTCTCTGAGATGGGATTTGTGTAGAGTTCTTTTGCTCGACTCAAATCTTCTCTTCAATCCCTCTTCTTGGCTTGGCTGGCTCTTTTGTTAACATTGGGAAGGAGCATTTGAGAGAGATTCTTTGCATTTTATTCCTCTTTGGGTTGTTTTAGTTTGGATATTTGTTTGTTTCCTTTGAGTACAGATTTATTATGTTCTTTCTTTCTTCCATTATTTGTATTATTATTAATGTACACATAATTTGGTCCCCAAAGCAGCTTTATTTAATTGTTCCATTTGCTTGCTTTCCATGTATGAACAAATTACTAGTAACTTTTTGATCTAGGCTTCCTTGTTCGAACAACATTTCCTTGAAGACTAGGAGTAGTAAACAACATTCCTCGAATAATGGTGCAGAAAATATGGGATCCAATGTCCAAACAACATTACTTAAAGTTTTTTTTGGGGATAAATTTGTTGTCATCCCATTTCTTCTATAGAAAAATTCAATCATGCTTGTCGTTCACCAGATGGGGGCAGCAAAAGCAACACATATTCACTGTTTCCAAGAAACTGTGTGTTGTGTGTTTTTTGTTTTAAATTTATTATTATTTTTTTTGGCAATTTACAGAAAGGCACAATTATTATATGTGCAGCAAGATAAAAAGTTTCATGCCCCAGCCAGCTGGCTTGTTATGATGATGTTTGATGTTTTAGAGAACAGCTGTCATTTGGTGTGAATTGAATGTCTTTTGTGTCTATCATGCATTGTCAGTGGCATAATTTTGGGTCCCGCTGAAACATACTCAATTTTAAGCTATTAAGAGACCGCAAAAATCGTAGCTACCTAAAAATTTATCCTTTAATATTACCTTAGTTCCTGTTTTGGATAAAAAATACTTTTAGTCTCTAAATTTGATTCAATGATATTTTTTTAATTATTTATTTGATAAATTTTAAAAAATTAACATCTATCTTTATTTTCTCTTGACTAAACTAACAAAAATAATCTATTTCTCATAAATTTTAGTAAAAAATTATGCTATTTTTCAATAATTATCCTAATCTAATACAAATTTAAAAAATGAGTGACGTTATTTATTTTTTTATAAAATTTTAGAGATAAAAAATGTCACTTGACTAAATTGTGAGGACTAAAAATGTTTTTTACCCTTCCTATTTTTGTCACGTCTTTTCTATCAATCTTTAAATTTAAGGCCCATATTTAGGGGAGGCCCTCTCAATTTTGGCAAAATTGTAAAATAGCCTTAAGAGAGTTTTAAAGTTTTTTAAATACTATTCCGTTTGCCCCTTTTAAATTTATTAAAATTGGTCTTTTTCAATGCATTATCCCTTTAAAAAGTTAAAACAATAAATATTTGACTTTTTGTAACAAAATATTTATAGATAAAATAAACAAAAGATAGTATTTGATCATTAAAAAAAATATTCTCTTATACATAATTAATAGTATTATATATTTATTAAAGTTTTCTTTACCATTACTTTAATGAAATTCTAAATTATCGAATTTATCTAAATATATATATTAATTATTAATACATAATTTTTGCCCTTACTATATACTATAAAAATTTTATCGACCTTGACCACAAGGTCTTGGCTCTGCCCCTAGATCGAAGTAATTAATAGTGGGTTCATTTGGATTGGAATAATGGGATATAATTTGGTAAATAATAATTGGTAAAATGTTTTGTGATTTTTGTAAAATAATACTGACATTTTGAAAATTTACGTAATTATTTAAATATAAAATAATATTTCAAAATAATTATTTGGATTGCTAATAATGAATAATTATTATTTGGAAAAATCATTTAAAAGCAATTTCATATTTGAAAATAAATATTAAAACACTGGACGTTTATTTTTTTGTAAAAATTTAATTTAATATTCAACAATTGTGTTTCTATTAGTTTGCCTTTGTTCAGAGAGTCGAACGTAGACACACTACTGAACTTGAGTACTAACCATACGGACAAACTTTCTACCTTGAGTTCTATCTTTCCACGTCGACTTTCTTTAGTTTAAACATATTAACTATTCTTTTTTTTTTTTTTTTTTCCATTCATTTACACAATTAAATCAGCATGAACATTGGATGATTGAGAATTTTAATAGAATTATCCATTGGAAAAAAAAGGAATAATCCCTGAAATTTATATTAATATCACTTAGTACTTCAAACTTTTAAAAATACACTTACCTCCCCTAATTCAACTTTTGTTGTAACAATGTCAACCCAAATGTCTAAAAAATTGATTTAAGGAGAGAGAAATTAATTTTATTTCAACTTCACCCCTAGTAACAAAATTTCAATTTATTAAAATAATAAGAGAAAAAGGAAAAGAATGTTAGATGGTGTAAATTATAATTATTAGCGAATACATCATGCTCTAACTTTTATGTCTTTCCCAATTAATAGTGAAAATATATTTTAATTATTTTTTAATTTATGAATTTGTGATTTTAAAAACAAAATACCATATAATATTTTTTTTAGTATAATATATAGTGTGCTTTTATGTTTTCTAAGTTTTATTCAAATCAACACATTCAAACATACTAATGTTGACAACAAAGAGCAAATTATGTAATAAAATATTTTTTCCATGACTTGTTGGTGGCTCATTTTACACATTTTTTTTTTAATAAAAAAAAGCATACTAGTGCATGCATATATGATGAAAGATTTATCAAAAAGTCCATTTTTTTTATTTATTATAAGTTTGTGAATTCCCAAATAAAATATAAAACACATTTTTATATTATAATACATGGTGCATTTTTTACGTTCCAAAAATTTTTTTTTAATACAAATTGGCACACACAAAAGCATTACATGTGCATATATTTTCATAAATAAATTTATAGAAAGTTATGGAAAATACATTTTTTTCATTTTAAGTTTGTATTCGAAAACAAAGTACCAATCACATTTATATAAATATATAAATATATATATATATATATATATTATATATATGTTTCTACATATTCTAAACTTAGATTATTTAATACATACAAGTATATTAAAGTGCACACATATTTTCTTAAATTGTTTGACAAAAAAGTTATCAATAAAAATATAGTTTGATTTGTTTTGGTTTAAGTGTTTGTGATTTCCCAAAAACTTTTAATGATATTTCTCTATTGTAATATATAGTATGTTTCTGCGAGTTTATATTTTTGCTCAAATGGACAGAAAAATAATATGTAGCATGACAAACTATCGACAAAATAATAGATATTATTTGCAAATCAAATGGAACTAGTCCTCTCTAGCAATAACCAAAATAATAATAATAATAACAATAACTCAAGAGAAAAAACAAAATGAAGTTATAATATTAAATATTATTCATCGAATAATATTTTTGTAATAATTTTTAATGTCTTTAAATTACCTTTTTACATTACCACCATCATATATCAAAAATTACTATTGTAGTTATACCAATAATAATTTAAATAAGAATTGTTTAATTAAAATTCTATGTTATAAAAACAGACAAGTATTTTAAAAATAGGAAGATGACAAATGTGACTTAAAAGCCAACATTTGGGTATTTTAGAAAATGATTGTGTGTAATACTGCCAGGATATCAATTTGAGTTAGTTAATTTAATTGGAAATATTTAGATAGAGCTTATATTTAATTTTATTTATAAATCTTACTGTCTAAATTATAATTTATAAATATATTATAAGAGTTGAGTTCAGTAAAATTATACAAAATTAAATATTCATCATAAAATTTATAAATTGGATAAAAAATCGAATATATTTAAATATTTTTTAAATTTAATTGATCACGATTGTAACAGGACGCACCTACACATTTGGGTCCAATTTCTGAATTTAGGCTAGTCCAAATTCCAACAGGCCAAAAAAACCCATTGGGTTCAAATTTAGTACTAACAAGAAATGGTAGCTATACCGAAAACTAAAAGCTTTGAACTCTAATGAGATGTTGGGCCAGTACTGAGAAATTGAGGTTTTGGATTTAGCCCAGCTAGGGCAAGCCTGTAGGAGATAGAAACCCTAACTAACTCATCGCCTCCTACTTAGAGTACACACAGCCGCAAGCATGAACGAATCAACCACTCTTCCTAGCTTTCTTTCTTTCTCTTCCTCAAAACAGTAGTACCCACCCCAGTTATTCCTGGTTTACTGTGTGCATATCTTGTTTTGGAGGCAGATGATGAAAAACACATCAAATTTTGGGCTGACTACTCAAAGTATGATGCTCCAAATTCGAGCTTTTTAAACCTGATGCCTCCGTCTCCAAATATTTCATGTTGATATCTGTCTCCCCTTTCTTATTTATTTTAATTCGTATAAATTTATTTCATTTTTTCTAAATTTTCAACGAAAATGAAATGAAATTTATATTAGATATTATGATAAATGATTTTGGTACTTCAAAATAAATTTATATTATTTTAAATGATTTTGGGTGGTAAGGAGCATATGATTTTCATGCCTATCAAGTGCTAAACCTTGGCAAAAAAATTTTTTTCATTTTTTGTTAGTTACTTTGCATTATAAATTTATTAGAAATAATCGTTTGCTCTGTTTATAAAATAGTGGATCTCTGAATTTAGATAGACCTACACTTTAATCAACCATTATTTACAGTCTTCTATTATAGTTGCTAAATTGATTATAGTCAACATAGCTAGTTGCTTTGAAATATTACTCTTTTTTTTTTTTTTTTTGGGTAAAAAATCATCCACCTCTCCATTAATAGTAGAAAATACTTACTACCCTAAATTAGTCTTTCTAGATTTTCTAACTATAGGGGGGAATTTAGTTTCCAAGTAACACTATTACAGAGTTTTGTTGCAAATTTTGCCAAAGCATCACAAAACTTATTCTTTATCTCTACCAATGTAAGAGAATTTATGAAAATTAAAAGAATTTCTAAGCACATTAATATCATCTTAGAAGCTTGTGCTAGAATTAACTACATAATAATTGCTTGAAATCATAGAGGAAGTTCACTTTATGCCACCCTTCCTCGTCTTCTAGAGAAAGGAGTTACCTCCTCACAATAGTTCAGATCAACAGCTCAATTTGAAATCAATTCACCTCTTCTATTTCTTATTACAATTCCTAATCTTGCTTTGAAGTTTATATTACTTGTTTTGGAGTATTTGAAGTTTTATTTGCGGTACCAAAATCAATTATCAATATTACTATATGAAAACTTAAAATTCAAAAATTAGTTAGAAAAATTAATACATTAACCAAAAGATCAACTCTGACAGTATGAGTTTTGAAAAATTAACACATTAACCAAAAGATCAACTCGGACAGTACGGTTGGGTGGTATGGAGTATGTGATTTCCATTCCTATTAAGTGCTAAACTAGAAAACTGGAACAAAAAAAAAATTAAAATTATTAACAACAATCGTTCTATTATTCATAAAATAAAAGATCTCTTAAAGTAAAGGACAATCTCTTAAAATAGAGGACCTTTGATTCTAGATAGACCCACACTTCAATCACCCTTTGTCAATGACTAGTAAAAAATTAATATTCTTTATTACTACTTTAATAATACAAGAATATTTTTGGTGTAATTTTAAATTTTAGTGTAATTTTGTAAATTCTCACTCTAAATAACTTCTTTCAATTTACCCCAAAATTGCATACACATCCCTAATTTAATTTGTATTTTAGTTTTTTGATCTTTTTGATACAATTTTATATACACATTGAGTGTGCCAATAAGACTAGTTGAATTATAGTCCCTTCATAGCTAGTTGCCTTAAAATATTACTTCTTGAAAAATATTTAGGTAGATCTAGTATTTAACATTACCTGTAGACCTTGTGATCAAGATTTAATCTTATGAAAACTTGTTTACATCAGCTGATATCATATATTCTATAAGGTTTAACCCGCACCATAGGGTCTACAAATGGGGTTAAAGATCGGGATATCTAACTATTTGCCTTACTTTTTTGGGGTAAAAATCATCAACGTTTCTATTAATAGTAGAAAATACTTACACTTATCAGTATTACTTTTTTCCGGGGCAAAGAATGATCAATCTTTCCATTACCTTTGTATTAACTCCATATTTGGTACATTGAAATAGTTTAGAATGGAAAGACCATTCTAGACAGACTATGTTTTTACCCGAAATAGGTCGAAATACTTATTTTTAGTTCAATGTTTGGTAATTTAAGTTAGAATGGAATGTTTGTTTGTTTGTTTTTTTTTCTTTCATATTTAGTATAATTTTTTTTAGATGTTAAAATAGAATGGATTTTAATGAAAAAACTTTTCTTGTTTTTGTTTTTATTCATGAACCATACCTACAATTAAGAAAATCTTTAAGTATTTCGCAAAAACTAAAAAACTATAAAATTATTATTCATTTTTTTACATTCAAATAATTAAATTATACAACTTAATTATTTGAATGTAAACAATTAAATTATTTGAATGAAAATAAAAAATTAATATTGTTATGAATCATTTAGTGGATGTCTATCCATGTGCTCTTTGATCTACCTCATGATCTGCATATCAATTCTTGTAACTCCTGACTATTATCCCATGATCTTCTACATTACTCTATGTAACTCCCACTATCCTATGTAACTCGTATAATGTACATATGCTCATGTAATGTCCAAATAATATTGTGAGAATAAGTGAATCTTAAATCTATAAATAAAGGTTTATGTGAATGGAATGAAAAAAGGAAAAGTAAGAATTTCTTTATCTCTACTTTACATTATATTACTTCCTACTACTACTTTCTAGTTTAATCATTAATGATATAACATAATTCTACTAGTTTTTAATAGTAGTTTTATAACACGTTATCAGTATGAAATCTCTAAACCAATTTCTCAATACTTCTATTGGTAATTCCCAACACTTTTATTAGGTTATGTTGGGTAAGTTTTATTTATTTTTTGGTTTCAATTATCATTATGGCTAACCATGCAAAACTTGAGTTTGTGAATCTTGATATCACTAGAAAGAATTACTTATCATGGGTATTAGATGCTGAGATTTATCTAGATGCAAATAGTCTTGGAGAACACACCATCAAAGAAGGAAATAAAGTCACAAATCAAGAAAAGGCTAAATCAATGATCTTTCTCTATCACCACATTGATGAAGGGCTGAAAACTGAGTACGTAAGGGTAAAGAATCCCTTCGTCTTGTGGACTAATTTGTAGGAGAGGTATGAACACTAAAAGATACTTATTCTTCCAAAAGCTCGTTATGATTGGATACACTTGCGTTTGCAAGATTTCTAAACTATAACTGAGTATAATTCAGCAATATTTCGAATTAGTTCTCAATTGCAATTATGTGGAGAAAAAGTAACTTATGAGGATTTTGTTGGAGAAGCATTCTCTACTTTTCACACATCTAATATGCCCCTACAGCAGCAATATCATGAAAAGGATTTTAAAAAATATTGTGAACTAATTTATTGTCTCCTTGTTGCTGAACAAAAGATGGCACAATGACAACTGCTGCAAATGTGATAAAAAAGGAAAGCATTACCTTTTGCAGGCCATCACCAGCTAAAGGTAATGCTGTTCCATTTCCTCCTAAAAGGGGGTTTTTTTTTTTTTTTTTTTTTTTAATGAACCTGATGAAGATTGGGATGTACATGTATCATTTACAGTAGAGGAGTTTTCATTTTGTTACATTTTTGACAAAAAGGATGAGTTAGCTCTTACAACGGTGAGTACCAATTCTATCAATTATAATGTTGATTGAATTATTAACTCCGGGTTCTTTAATCATATGGTCGGAGACAAAAGAAAGCTAACAAACTTTACAGGGTACAAAAGAGGTCAAGTGGTGGCCACAGCTAACAATTCCAGGTTACCAATTATTCACATTGGTAACGCAACTATACTACCCAGATACAACTCTCAACCGTGGAGTTGCAACATGTTTACCATGTGCCTGGAATGAAAAAGAATTTGTCGTCAGTTTCTCAACTAACAACTTTTGGTAATGTATTGTTCAGACAAGATGAAATCAAGGTGTGTCAAAATAAGAAGACAACATGTATACCAATAATGTAAGGGAAACAGTTGGAGACTTTTATGCACGTGATGTTTGCACAAGAAGCTTATGTTGATAAGGCGAGGAAAAATGAAATAGCTGATCTTTGGCACCAGATTAGGGCATGTGAGTTACCATAAGTTGAAGATCATGATGATAAAGTCAATGCTGAAGGGACTTCCTCATTTAGATTTCGAGATGATATTGTTTGTGGAGGTTGCCGGTATGAAAAAACTCATCAATTTTCATATAAGTAGTCAAAGTTTAGAGCCTAGGTGCCTCTGGAGTTAGTTTACTCAGATGTGTTTGGTCGAGTGAAAAAACCATCAATAGCCAGTATGAGATATATGATTACCTTTATTGATGATTTTTCTAGATTTGTTTGGATTGATTTCATGAAGAAAAAGTCTGAAACCTTAAACAAGTTCAAAGAGTTCAAGGACAAGGTAGAAAAAAGTAGGCCGAAAGATAAGGTGCCTATGTACAGATAATGGAAGTGAATACACATTAGATGAATTCACCAAATTCTTGCAAGAGTGTAAGATAAATGGCGGCAGTTAACTTGTCCAAGTACGTCTCAACAAAATGTAGTTGAACGGAAGAATCAACATTTTGCAGATATTTGCAAGAGTATGATACATGCCAAAAATGTACCTCCGCATTTTTGGGCAAAGTGTATGAAAACAGTAGTCCATGTCACCAATGGACTGCATTAGCCCAAATTTGAATTTATTTTTCCATTCGAGAAGCTGTGGAATGTTAAACCTAATGTTACTCACTTCAATGTATTTGGGTGTGTTTGTTATATGTTCGTTCTAGATCACTTTCAGAACAAGTTTGGCAAGAAAGCCATAAGATATATATTCATGAGTTATGATAACCAACAAAAGGATTCGAGATGCATTGATCCTACAAGTGAGAAGTGTTATGTTTCACGAAATGTGGTATTCGATAAGACATTATCTTGGTGGTCACCATAGGCAACAGCCCTACCAAATTCAAAAGAGATGGAGAAAAAGTTACTGGAGATATCAGATGATTAAAAAACCACAGAAAAAGATAAACCAAGCCAAGAAGAGGTGGAACTTTTACCAACTGGAGAAAAGACAAGCATTAATTTACCTAAAAAAAATAGAAGTCCTTGGCGAACAGGGGTTTATAGTTATACTCGAATCTCAGGAGATGAAAGACCGACTCAGTATAAGGAGATAGAAGATGGTGACAATTCTCCTGAATAACTTCGCAGATCAACGAGACAGAGAAAGCCAAATCCCAGGTATGCTAATGCTACTTTGACAGAAGGTGATGGAGCTATTGAACCATCCACTTAGCAGGAGGTAACTTAAAGCACTGAATGGAAGAAGGCCTTGGAGGAGGAGATTCAAGCACTCAAACGCAACAAGACTTGGGATCTTATTCCAAAACTAAGAGATATCAAAACTATCTCTTGCAACTGGATCTATGAAGTTAAGACTCGTCCAGATACTTCAGCTGAAAGATACAAGGTTTATCTCGTGGCTCATGAATTTTTGCAGAAGTATGGGCTAGATTATGATAAAAGTAAGTGTTTAACCCGGTGACAAAGCTGACCACCGTTCGAGTTTTATCAGTACTTGCAGCTAGCAAGTCATAGAAGCTCTAGTAGATGGATGTCAAGAATACTTTCCTACATTGAGAGCTTGATCAAAATATCTACGTGGAACAACCATAGGGGTTTGAAGATATGATCTGACCAAGTTACATTTGTAAGAAGAAAAAGGGTTTATATAGATTAAAGCAAGCACCAAGAGTATGGTATGACAAGATAGTTGAGTTCTTATTTCAAAGTGAATACGTTGTGGCACCAGCAGATTCTAACTTGTTCGTGAAATCCACTGAAGGAAGGTTAGCTATTGTTCTTGTATTCACTTGGAATGAATACGTTGTGGAAGCTATACGTTGGATCCTCAGATATGTCAAAGGGACTATTGACTATGGTCACTCTACAAGAAAGGAGAAAAATACAAAGTGATAGGATATTGTGATGTAAATTATGCCGGTGATTATGACACACGAAAGTTAACCACATAGATGGTTATGTGTTCAACGTTAGATTGGTAATGATTTTATGGTGTTGTAAGAGACAACCAACGGTGTCATTGTCGAGTACACAAGCTAAGTATAGAGCAGCAGCTTCAGTAGCACAAGAGAGCACATGGTTAATGCAACTTATGAAGGATTTGCACCAAGCAACTAATGACTCAGTTCAACTATACTTTGACAACCAGTCAGCAATAGGCATGGCGAAGAATCCAGTTTTCCATGTAAGAATGAAGCATATTGAGGTACATTATCACTTTGTTCGTGAAAAAGTGTTGCAGGGTGAATTTGATTTGAAATATGTCAACACAGATGATCAAGTTGTTGATATATTTACCAAGAGTCTGACTCTTTCCAATAAAGTTTAGAGAATTACTCGGTATGACTACCAGGAAAGTCAGTGCTAAAAGAGAGTGTTAAAGTCATCAGTGCCTTACTATTTTGCAACTAAAGTCAAGAAACTAGCCATCCTATGTATGTAGCTTAGTTGCAACATTTTGATAACTTGAACCATGCATGATCCTTTGGAGATTTGAGCACATGATTTTGCCAAGAAATTCAACCAACATTTCTTGAACCAATGAGGAAGCTTTAGACAGCTCTACATCTAAAGTGAGAAGAAAATTTTTTTTTTTAATTTTTTATAAATAAGGCTTCATTTCTTCAGTTTCAAGCATCCGAGTCCCAAGTGCAATTCCTAGTCAAGAGTCTTGAGTCAAGTTATAAACTTTACAGTTTATAACGGAGTGTTTAAATCTCAGTGTCCAATAGACTTTCGACGTTAGTTCAAATAAAGAGTTGAATTATTTATGAATATTATCATTGTGAGTCACAACTTTAATATTAATACAGTTGTGTTAAAGTAAAAATTTGTATTATCAATTTGATAATTTTCTCTATTTTAAAATTTTATTTTAAGCCTGATATCCACTAATATTATATTTATTATGTAATCAAAATTTGTAGTGATTATAAAATTCTCCATGTGTACTATTTTGTTGTGTTGTCAAATTTTACTTTTAATGATATTTTTACGTAGTAACATTTTACGATCTTGGTGCTTAAACAATATTATATAATGTTACATATCTACAAAATTTTCAAAAAATAACAGCATGGATCAATTATATATATATATATATATATATGAAAATTTTACAATTTTTTAAAGAAATCATTCTCTTAACTTTAAAAAGTTATGCAGTACAAATTTTTAAATACATAGAATTGTATTGTACAACTATTTAAAGTACAAGAAAATAGTTCTCTATAAATGACTGTAGAATTTTTTCATATTTATATATATATAAAACAAAATATACAACAAAAAGTGTAAATCTAAGTGCAATTGTGGTCTGCGTATCATCTATGGCTACATGCAACGCATTAAATATCATTACAGTTGTATGGTTTTGTGGTTGATCAATCAGTCGTTTTCTTTTCCTTTCACTTCACATATACATAGTAAAAAATATCTCCTTAAGATATCTCTATCTGAGGAATTTGACGAATTTGCCATGCTTCGCTGGGGATTAACAATTTTTTACGTAGTTGTTTACCTTTATCGTATATTCAATATTATCTAGTTTAGTGTTCACAAAAATAATAATAATAATAATAATAATAACAAACACGTCACAATTATTATTAGAAACTCAATTTCATTAAGATGCATTTAATAAAGTGACAAAAAAATAAATAAATAAATAAAGTCGAGACTCTTGATAGTAAAAGGATTTGCATTCACATATCAACGAGGGGTAATTATTTCTTTGACTATAATATTGATTATTAGGTTGTATCTTGCAAAGACAACAAAAAGAACTTAGCAATGATTGAAAATTTGGAAATTGAAGAAAAATTTTACTAATATTTAATTAGTAACTAGCCAGCATTTTAGAAATCCCAACCTTCTTTCTACTGGATGAGAGCTTTTCCTTAGCACCCGGCGTTGAATATTATATGGTAGCATATGGCTCTTTTTGGATTGATGATTTTTAATACATTATAATCGATTTCGCCATTCTTTGCTAAAAAATATTTTCCAACCCTTTTTTTTAATCTCACATATATTACATTTTAAAGAATTATTACTGAACGTTCTCAAAATAATGATTGTCGAAATGAACCGATAAAAAAGAAATTATAAAAAAGTGCTGATGTACAAGTCGAATAACTCCTCCAACCATTTCTTGCCTTTGAGTATATGATTTTGGAAAACTGAAACATGGATGACCACCCTGTTAAAATTACATTATACAGTTATCCTCAAGTAACAATAACTCTTTTTAACAAGTAATGGCTTAAATAGAAATAAATAATAGGGAATTTCTTGTTTTACATGCAAAAAGTTTCTTGGCAGAACAAAAACCAATTCCATACTTGGCTTGCATATGCTACCTTTGTTAAAATTAACTTGCATCAACTTCTACTACCTTACTTTTCAGGATGTAATTGTCCAATTCCAAATGTTTCAGTATAGTATAATTAATTTAAAAGTGCATAATTAGTAGACAAGCATGCTCAAAATCTTATTCTCATACACAAAATTAATATTGATCTGACACGAAATACTGAACAATATTATGATCCCCATAACACTATTGTTTATTTCCTGGTAAAGGGATCTCTGATGAAGAGCAAGTCTTGATATAGGTTGGGTGAGTATTACTATTATTGAAATGACTAAAGAGTAAGAACGTTTCATTACTCTTTAATCATTTGGTTGTTTAGGTTTCTCACTCCCCTATGTGAATAAAGTAAAAAAAGAAAAATTAGGACACAGGCAGAATCTATGCACAAGCTAGTACAGACTCAAAAACTTTATACATGCAGAAATACAAAGACAAGGATGATGCTGTAATATATGGAGAATATAATCTTGTGGGAAAATGTTTGATGAGTCTAGAGAGCATCATAATAACCACCAACTGTTATATGAGCTCTGGTGATGGGCACTCCTCTTACTGCTGATATTGCTTCATTCAATTTGGTTGCGTGGTGAACCACTTGCTTCAACCTCTACTATGGAAATACTCAAAACAACAATAGCTTCTCAGCAATCAGCATAATTCAAGAATTTGATCTACTAGAGAAATAAATGGAATGGCTAGCTCTCTATCTTGCGCATCTTATTGTTCTTTCTTTGGCTGACCAAAACAATTCAAACCTCGTTAATTACTCCACTTTTATCAGTGATCATCAAATCAACAAATTGGGATGATCCCAGCAGAAAAACTGTAAAGATAGATACTTTTTTGCTAAGGTAACAAAAAAACTGCATCAAACAATGAGAAAAATGCATACCTTATCTTTAGTGTAAATGTGGAACTGAAGCTTTTGATTGTGTTGTTGTTGGTGCTGCTTATTCTTTTTGAAACCTCCAAATACAAGGACGCAAACTGTGGCAATACCAAAAGAACAAATAGCACCTATTCCAGTTAAGCTCCACTTCAATATATTCGGACCACCAGAATTCTCTTCCCAATTAACCTCTTTTCTAGTCATGATATCAGCTGCATCCATCATATTGTTTGTTTTCCTTGTCGATCATCCGATCAGCTTTCTTTCTTGGTGAGGAAATTTTAGTTGTTTCCAGTGCCTCCGCTTTCTCCTCGAACTGAAAAGGTCCTGCATCAATTTGAGGCTTAATTCCCCTAGGAGTGGTGGAGTTGTTGTTGGACTTGGGTGAGGAGGAGTCCATTTTCATGTCGACGAATAATTCAGTTTCCTTCATTTTCTTGAAGAAAACTTGGGAGATCAGGTCTTGATCAGCTTCCCCTGTTATAATTTTGGGACTTTTGATCATTTCTGGCACAGCTGATGGCCTGATGATAGATGTTGTATCAATTGGTTTGGCCTGAATGACTTGTTTCAATCCTTGATCTTGGGCCATCTGAACTGCTGGCTCATCCAACTGAATTGGGACAGGCACAAGTTGATTAGGCACTCTTGCAGCCTTCTTCTCTGTAGTAGTTTCGACAAATTTTGAGGATCTTGTTGGAGAGGGACATATGAAGTAATTCTTGAAAATAAGCCACTCTGTGAAGTAGTAGCACTTGTATATTTTCTTGAGTAAATCTTTTTTCCATCATCATCATGGATTTCAAGAAATCCATCCTCAGGGAGGACTTCCCACTGTTCAAGATCCTCCATTTATTTTTCTTGGTGAAAGATTACTTGGGAGAAGCCAGAATGGTCTGGTTGTAATATATTGAGTGAAAATTTTGGGTTGAATTATTGGGTTCTTCAAAGAAGGTGGCTTTCATGGAGTGTAGTGTAGTGAAGGAATACTATTCAGACCAGGCCAGCTCTGTGCTGTCCTGTTGCACTTGGAGTGAAGATTGTAACTAGTTTTGAGAGATGTATTGATGTAATTAGGAGCTTATCCTTCTAAAAGGTGACAAATGGAGTCTGGTCCCAATGGGTCCCACCTTGAAGAAATCCCCTTTGTTTTGATTGGGCTACTTGATATTTTTATCAATTACTTACCAAGTAATGTTGCTTTGATCTCCTATACAAAATTTACAAATAGTGTATCCATTTACTCTTTTTTTGCTCATTTTAAGATGCTCCTCTCAACCTCCTCAATTTACTCCCCTTCATCTCTTCTTGAAAGTTCCAAAACTTCAAGATAGAGACTTTTTCGTCTTACAAAGAGATTCCCATTTAATCTCACTCTTATTTTCTCCAATAAAAAAATAAGAAAAGAGTGAGGAAGGATTGCTTGGCAGAGTTTGCTTGGAATGATGCTGACTAAAAATAAAGGCCTACAGGGGAAAAAAAAAAAAAAAAAATAAAAGGAAAGAGATGCCCTCCATTCACGATACAACTGTCCATGGGGAGGTATCTTTATTGGAATTTTATGTGAGATACATACATGGCAACTTATTTAGCTGAATATCTTGATCTGTAATATCCCATTAAAGGATTTTCCAAGCCATATAAAGTTCAACTAACTTATAACCCCAAAAGAAGTTGCATTTTGTCAACATCTTTAGTGGATTTTCTCCTGCAAGATTATCTTCTCCAGCCGTCAAATAAAACTCAAAATGAAATTAATTGCAGATATGAATTAGAAGGGAAATTCTTGAACCCCCTTATATTTTTTATTTTGGGGTACATTGGATAATAAATTAGCATGAATATTCAATGTCAGCTATGGATAAGAATGCCAATTCTCGAACCTCAAATATTTTTGGTTTTATGGTATCATGCGACAATAAATTACTACTATGAATACTCAATACAGTTTTATGCTTCTGGTAATTCTTGTATAGAGTTTGCTTGCACTCAAGATTATGTATACATTGGTCATGATTTACTACGTGTGACTTAATTCTCAAAAGCTTTTTTTTTCCCCCCCCTTTTTTTATATAATTTTCGCACCAGCGGGCAATTGGGGAAAAAGGGATTGGAGATGTTCTTTAAGTTATAAGAACATTGCAGGCTCTCACAATATCGAGAAGAATCAAAATGTAGTCATTTTCTTGCAGAAGACATGCAAACAGGTTTTCCGTGAGGTGCTGATGCAAAATTTTGTAGTATGTGTATATTCCTACGATGAACCAGGTGTGACCAGGTAATTAGAGAAGGTGAGAGGTTGTCAGAATGGAACGTGGAGCCATGACAACAAACAGGCAAGGACCACCCACATGCCACAATTCCTGCCTAACTTGAAAGCAAAGACTGAAAAAAGAAATGCTCACAAAATGGAAGGTACCTGACAAAATACAATTTCCAAACCCTGTTAGAGCTCAAGCTCAGTTGCTTACTGGAATTTTCTTCCCTAGCCTACAAAAGTCTGATCCATCTCATTGGTATATAGTGCAATGTTTTCCTAAATAGAGAATTGAAACTCATTACTTATGCCATAAACAATGAGAATATATATGTACGTATCTGGCACTGTTGCAGTAGAGGTGATTTGGTATCACTTTCTTCTTTTATGATCAGCCCTGGTGATGACCCAGATATAAACACTAAACTACGATAACAGAAGAGAGAAAACAAATTTACACAGCCCTTAAATTAGAATGCAGAACACGAGCTTGTGCAAGAGGTAGAGACAAAAGGCAGGCCTCTTGATACTGAAATGCTTCTCATGACACAATATACAAATGATGTATATGTTGATTTTAATATACAAGGATGTTGAGTTTCCAGTTTTCCCGTAAAGAGGAGGCGATGGGAAGTAAAGAACAGAAAATGACTCACAGAACTAAACTTCTCCTATAACAAAACTAAAAGCTTCTTCCATTTTCGATAACTAAGTTTCAGATTTCGAAGTTAATACATGATGATCATCAGAGAAGATAGAGGTATAGGTTTTCCTTTCTCAAGCAGGGGTCTGGGGGAAGAGCTAATTCAAGTGTTTTTTTTCAATTTGTGTGCCCTGATACCTGTCTTCTTCAGGAACTCTCTTCCCCATTAAGACTCGCTTGTTCCTCAGGATGACAATCTAGATGTTGACGTTTCACCTAAAGAGACTGAAGCCAAAGATGATGCCCACACCCTGGCATTTCTTGCACCCTGATGGAAGTTTCTGTTCTTGTAAAGCCTCAGCTTCTAGTCCAAACCCTCTTCACATCAATCATATGAAAAATGCGCCCCAAGATTTGGCTCGTCTCCCCAAAAATTCCCAAATTCAAATGAGGCCGGTAAGATGCCCAGATAGCTTTGACATGGAACAGAACTCTTGGAATTATATGTACGAGAACCCTTACAAAAAGGAAGAGCACAGAGAATATTAAGTAGGGTTCCCTAGTTAATATTTCCTTCACGGATGACCCAATCCATGATTGCATAATCAACTTGTCACTAGTTACAGCGCTTCTAGACTGGTTAACAGCAACATATTGAACTGGTTCACTTCCTGCACATGGAATAATGAGACAAGGATCAACATTAACCATAAATAGTTGCCTGTACAGAATCTAGAGATTAATAAATTTATTAATATCACAGGTGATTAACAAATTTTACAACGATTACATAATCCCTAAGCATACTAGAAAAATCTCTGAAAGAAGATCAAAATGCCATCATTTTATTCATCATTAAACCATGAACATACCTTATGACAGAAATAACCAGTTCATAGAATTTAATGGAAACAACCAGGTCACAAACCCATGATGGAACTCATTGACTAAAAAAACATTAGACACAAAACTAGATATAGGAGATCAAAATATCATTAGTTGTATCAATGACTAAATTACAATTCCTCATGACAGCCAAGTTTGTGATATTGCATTTGCAAATAGTGTAAAGGTAGAAAAAGTGTTTCGCGCAACATGGTTTCCCAACAAAAGGACAATGATTCCCTAGAATACTGAGATATTAAAGGGAAAAGCCTACCTGTGGTTTTCTTGTAGAATTCAACAAGAGAGTCCAGATCTTTAGAACCGTGAAATCGGGTTCTTGACTTCTGATTCACCATTACTATAGCAGGTAGGCTATGTATGCCAAATCTGGAAAACAAGCTGAAACAAAATCCACAAAATGCAGCTCAGCAGACAAGAAGACACGAATTATGGGATCTCTACTAACTTCTAAAAGCAAAAGTAAAACACTTCTTGGAAAGCTCAGATTCATAACAAATAAGACAATAATGTTCAAGATTGAACCAATAACTTTCAGAGACTTCTGTGCTATTGTTTCTAAAAATCTATAAAATAGAATCAGGTACTATCAGTAACTTTATAAAAGCATTATACAAGAAACTTCATGTGTGTATTAGATCTGTTAGATTTTGTACACATACCACACCAGCACCCATGTCATATCTTCTGGACACAAGTGCTTCGTGGTTGAATGAAGAGCCCATGTAGCAAAGCTTATAATGGTCTTTAGTTTGGGTGCTACTGAACCTTACTCATAGTAGTTAAAGGTGCAAAGATAACTAGAGAGCAAAGGGCTTCCGGGGCTTAAGCACAAAAGCAAAATGCACGCTTTTTTATGCAAAGTGCACTGTTATATATATATATATCGTATATTGCTTGTAGTTATAGGTTTATGTCTTAGAATTATGCATACATAAGCAAACTTCTTAAGTACAAAATATGCATAATAAAAATGCTATTCTAACTAAACAAAACATTGCAAATAACTGCATCCCACCACATTTTATTCATCAGATGATTGAAAAATAAAATAAAAGAGATCCAATGGTAAAAAAAGAATGCATCAAACATAAAAAAGTCAAAAAAAGGAACGACACGCTTTTCATGCGCTTTGCCTGTGTTTTATCATCCTCACTCGTTTCAAACACAAAAGAGTGATCTACTTGCGCCACGCCTCGCCTTGCGCTTTTGACTACTATGACCGTACTGGAACTTCTTCCCAGGGGACACAACAGCAAAACATATAAGCATAAAGGCAACCTAACTGTGGCAAAAATCTCTCTTTAATTTAGTTCAAGGTAATTTCTCTGATACGAAAACTAGAGGATGATACTTTCTTCTTCAAGTGAAGTATGGTCAAAAGATGTAGTAAGAGTGTAAAAGTAGCAGACATTGATAACCAGAGAAGTAAATGCTTCTTACCTAGGAAGGGCTAGAGATTGTTCTACTGCTAAATGGTCAATGTGTGGATAGACATGACATGGAACTTAATACTTCAAAGGTCCAATGGGCACTTTGGGAAAATGGACACCAATAAGCATAAAAAAGCACAGCAGTATAACTGTTTCTCTTTTGTGAAGTTAAAACTCGTTCAAGGAAGTCGCCATTCACCTGGAAAATTATGAAATACAGTTAGCTGTTAGGAAAAATTTACTCGAGGAAAATTGTGATAGTTAATTACAAGCAAAGTCAATTTAGGGAACTGTTTGGAAAGCCAGAGACAAGTTTTCTTCTTGAGGCAACATGCTGCATACGTTTGTGTGCTGTCACTAATTGAACTCTAAGCAGTTGCTCTACTTGTACTTTATGGATTGCACCATCCTTTAATGTTTTTCAGAACAAACTTTTTTCCAGTCACATATGAATACATGGCACGCAGACACACAAACACAGAAAGATTTGTTCTCAATAGATAATTGAAATGTACCGCAAACCAAAGATGAAATGATACAGATCAAATTGTTGAAACAATACGCATCGCCTTAATTAGAGGATGAAAGGGTCTAGCAATCAAGTTCCAAAAGGCAGTGAGCAATTGAATAAAGATAAGAAGACCTCATACAAATTCATACCCATCATAGATTACCAAGAGCAAAAAGATGTAGTAGCTACTAAATGGTTCAAATAACTTAATATCCTCCTCCAGAAGCCCAAAAGAAGAATTCCATTACCAGCAATGTCTAGTGATATATCCACACATATAAACATTTAAAGGAATTGGTGTCTGGTTAGGTATTGCACAACTCATTTAAAGGAGTGTACTGCAAGTGATTCAAGATGTTCTATGCAAGTATTTTGAACAGCAGTATAAGAATACTCCACCAATTATGCATAGATAATATATAATGAAACCAAAATTTATCGGGTATGATATTACTTTTTCCAAGGGTAATGATATTGCCACAGCTGCTTTTGATAAAATGCCAAAATTACCCTATTGACTCTTACAACTCCTCCACACTAATTTATTCATGGCTCCCACAAAAAGAAAGCCATATGTCAGACTGTCTTATAAGAGACAGTCTTCAAATCTTCACGAAGCTCGCTGTGTGTTTCAACCAAAAATCCTAGAATTCTTATGGGCTTTTTTTCATCTCATCAATGGCCTCCATGGCAAAAACTTAAAAGCCAAAACCAGTTCCATCCATTTCCTCAGCCAGATGAGAGAGTTTCTTGATGTTATTAAAGCACTTTCCTCTTTTCCATGATGTTTTTATTTATTTATATTTGTATACATATTCTGGTGGTGGTGACCTCCGCCGATGTAGCCGACAACCCTCCTCCTTCTGAAAAATTCTTTGCTACTCACTCCGCATGACCTCCGCCAATGTAGCCAACAACCCTCCTCCTTCTAAAAAATTCTTTGCTACTTACTCTGCATTGCGGAGTGAGTATTAGAAACCGTTGGATGATTAAAAAGCAATTGGTAATTGAACCCATTTGCTTTTTAGTCATTTCAACGGTTGTCATACTCACTCCGCATTGTGGAGTGGGATGGAGTATCCAAGACTTACTCCCCCCTTGGGCTCCTAAACACCTCAATTCTCCGTGGTCACCTCGCCGCTACCAGTAATTTCCTCTACCCGCTTCAGACCTCCAACTGCAACATTGTCTCGCTAGAACCTATGAATATAAGTACATAAAATACCAAGGACAATAATTTTACTTGCGGGAGTAAATAGTGATCGTAATGGCGAAACCCGGTAGAGGTGATGATGCCAAAGTAGTTTTTCTTTGGTTAAGTAATATTTTCTTAGTGGTTTTTGTTTTTGAACAATTGAATTGAATGATATTTTTTTCTTCCGGCGTCGATAATCACGAGCTTGCCATCGGCAAAGCTTCCTGGTCATTGTATTTCAAGAGGACAGGGAAGATAACGAATGCTTTTTTGGGAACAACGCATGAATAATGTGAAGGCATCTGTTGGCTTAAAAAGGGCAGTTTTGGTATTTAAGCAAAATATGCTGTGTCAATAAGATTACTGCTGTTTCAACATCATTGTCCACCTCCTCAACTCCCTGCTCTCTAACTCCTAATCTGTCAATGTTGCTCATGAACCATGGCTCACATCACCCACCACCACCACCACCACCAAACCCAAAATTCAACCTTAAAATTCTTGACTTCTCTCTTTATCTTCAGCAAAACTTAATAGAAAAATTAAATTAATTTTTCCAAAATTTATTTCATCTTCCCCATTCAATCTCTCCATGTTTTGGCTTATATTCTTCCCTGTTTTTGCTTTTAATTTTCTTTTATGGGTTTTGGGTTCTGAACTCGTTTCCATCTTCTGGGTTCATTTTTTCCCAAAAAATTTAGGCTGTTTTGTTTTCAATAAAATTAAAGGGTTTTTGAGGGAAAAAAAAAAAAAAGGCAAAATTTGACAGAAATTTGTTTCTTTGGAGATTTTTCTCCAAAGTTTGGATGAGTTACATTGGTGGGATATGGTCATGGGGGTTGTTTGTTGAGGAAGGTGGTGGTGGTGGAGGAGAAGGGAGAGGGGATGGTGTGGATTATTTTTGGTTGGTGCGATTTGGGGAGGTTGGCTGGAGCTGTTTATGGTTAACACTGCAGAGATGGTGATGGTGGTTGTTTAATTTGCCGAAAGAAAAAGAAGAGGGATCCAGCAGAGAAGATTGATATAGGAATCTATGTCATTTAAACAAGATTTTCTGTGGCATTAAGATTTATGCTGTGGCAATATCATTGCCCTTTTTCCAAGATATGTTGCAAATCATTTAAGTCACTCATATTTTGTTTTTTTTCCCCGTTATATATCTTGCCCATTTTATGAAATATTTTGGTACACCATATTGTGTTTAAATATGTAATACTGTTCAGAACAAAGATTTTGGTAAACTTAACCTTCTACTAGCTCCTGAAAAAAGTACTCTGGTCAAATCTGATACCATATTTTTCAAGTTTTCCAAAACAACACCACTGCTTGTGAAGCCTTAAACATCACCAAGTGACCCAATCACATGTCACCCAACTCCGTTATCCTTCTTATTACTTATCTTTATCCAGCTTTTCATTTTTTATAGAAATATGATAATTCTACCAGTATCTTATAGAAATGTGATAATTCTACTCATCCTTCTAATAAATGTGATAATTCTACTTGTATTTCATTTTCATACCTTCTCGATCATCAAATGTTATACCTTCTCAGTCGTCAAAAGTTATAAAAGCTTCAAGCAATACTATCCATCTAATTTTTATTGGCCCCCTTTGTATGATACATCCACCGAACAAGATCATAATTTTCCATTTTTACTTCATCTTAATTCAAACAAACCTTTGTTCTCGTTACCCTGATGACCAAAAACCATTCTCTTAGAAAATGCAGCCAAGTCCTAACATCTTTCTAAAAGAATTTGTAAAGTGGCATTAGAGTACTCCAGAATAGGCATGCGATTTGCAAAGTGGACATGCCAAGAAGATATGGGAAACAGGAAAATGAAAGACATGAACATCCTGAATTATAAACTACAGACTAAACAACTGAGGGAAACTATGCACAATAATGTGATCTCTCCCCCGCCTCTCTTCCAGTCGAGTATAAATGAAGTTTTGTTCTTTATGTGGATACCTCCATTTTTGAGCTCATAGGTAGCAAGGGAGCCTAGAAAGCATTGCCTAGAGAACTCACTTATTATAGAAGAGCTTAGCTAAAAAGCTGACTTCAATAGGAGGGTTCCAACTCTACTATCGGAGCCAATGTCAAACTTGACAAAAGTATGTGATTGCCTGAGAGCTATCATATTGAAAACATGAACATCTGCAACAGATTCATGAAACTGGATTCCTTTCTTGTTCATTTACCGAAATGACTGTGAAAGTTTGTGCCTTTGACTTTTCAACAACAAGTCTAATTCAGCACAATTAAAGAGTGAAGTAACATATTTTAAGAAAAATTTAGTATATAACCAGTTCAGAAACAGCAAAACTTCTAATTTAATCTGCATCTCAAAGGACACATATCTTCTATGGAAAGGAAATCCACATGCGAACAAACTGTAGGAAATTAGCTTTCAATGCTAGCAACACAAGCACTCTAGCTAAGCTTAGGAGAATTGCCCACAAGCTAATCAGTTAGAAAAATGTGGAGATAAAAGGAAAAGCTAACCAGCCCATATTTCGAATATGTGGATCCTAAGTTTAATAAGTAGCTTTTCCCATTCTAAACAGCCAGGTTTGGCATCAAAATGTACTTGATACAGTGAGAAAAGGTAAAAAAAACAACAATCTCCTTTATTCCAAGTTCAATTGCTTTTCCAAAATAGCATAATCTGCAATTTCCCTTACCCTCCCCCAAAGATTAAATTTTTAGGGCTATAACCAGCAAAATAACCAACCAATTAAAAACAGAAAAGGAAAAGAAAAACTCATAAGCCCTCTGACATCTGTTGGGAAAGCATAAAAAATAAGAGTCCAAAACTGCAAAAAGATTGAAATCTAAGCCAAGTCAATCACCCGAATAACCAAGTAATACAGGAAACATCCCAGAAATCCGCTTAAACAAGCCATTTACCAGAGTTCAAAGGCGAAATCCCATAAATTAAAACAGGTAAATCGCATTAAAAACCCAATCAATCATCACAATAAATATTACTGAAGAAAAAAAATAATGAAATCTTGATAATAAGAAAGAAAGGGAGGGGTGGAAATCTTACATGGAGAAGGGAGGTGGAATGGAAGGAAAGAGGGCATTGAGAGCTGAGGCTGTAAACATCAGGAAATGGTTGTGATGGGGAAGAAGGGCACACCAAAGGGACAACTTGGTGTGATGAAGATGCAAAGCTGCTCTGAATCCAAGAAACAACCGCACAGATGCACCAAAAAATCATCTTCTTCATCATTTTCGTTGATCTCAACACCCCATACAGATAGATGATAGATATATATTGATAAATGAAAACCAACAACAACAGGGGCCGAACCCAAGTGCCAACAACAGAGGGCCAAATCAAATTACACGAAAATTGACCAAAAAAAAAAGGGAAACACGTTTTCTCTCTCCCTGTCTCGATGGTCAATACTCGTGGCACTTGTTAGACAAAGTGGATAACTAGACACTGTGTTGGCAATATTCTTTTTTTTTTTTTTTTCTCATTAATTATATTTACGTCCCTGAGTTTGGCCATACTATTAACAATCCATGTAGTTTGATGAAATTACGGATTTTCTCTTTTCACTAACTTTCGTAACGGGCTATTGAGCAAACCTCAAGGAATTTGTTCGATAATATTAGGGAAGGGCAAGGGGAGGCTATCCACTCCTCAAAAGATTTAGCTCAGTCATTTATAGATTCTAATTCCATCCCCACACTACAAGAGTTGATCTCCGGAGAAAAAGGTAAGGTATGATCTGTATTTGACCCTCACAGGTATTCCTACCCAATACTCAGTTGATCTGGTCAATAGATGAGATTTGAATACTTTTTTTGTTCTGGGGCGGGAAAAGGCAGGGCGGGCAAGTCAGTAGGATATTTTTGCTCACCCATAGGTAATATGGCCAAATCTCAATGATTGCTTTCAAACATGGCGAAATGACGTTAGGCATTTAAAGGGATTGACTAGAATTTTGTTGAATTATAGGTATTTTTTGGTAATACAAGCAAACCTAAAGGGAGGTAAATACTTTAATTACTTTTTTTTTTCTTTTTTCCATGTAAAAAATAGGAAGGTTAATAAGTTATTGACCAAAAAGTTTTGCTGCTACTACCATCTCATGAACAAATAGCCAAAAAGGTCATTATACTTTTAAAGTGTACAGGTCACTAAACTAATTTTGTAGCCAAAAAGGTCACTGGACTCCTAAAAATGTCATTTTTTAGCTATTCCGTTAAATTTCTCAGTTAACTCTCTCCATTAGTGCATGTCACGTGACTGCCACGTACCTCCCAATGACACGCCTATGGACAAAATTGTCCAAACAAAAGTAAAACCCTTCACCCACTTATTAACCAGCAAAAATAGCCACCGTCACTCAGCAGCTCTAATACTCTCTCCTTTGAAGATCCACAAGCAGCAACCATTTTCATCCTCTTTGGTTTCATTTTTTTCTGATAGAGCTACTTATAGATACCTATAGACCGTTTGCTCTTGTGAAATGATGAGGAACAAGATTCCCAATAGAAGAATTGGAGTTGAGAAATCTGCAAATTGAAAATCTTCTGGCAGATCTGATTAAGTGAGAAGTGGGGAAAGAAATCTGCTTTTTTTTTTTCCTTTGGCTGTTTGCTCTTGGAATTAATCAATAATTAATTAAAATCATAGAGAATGATATATTCTTAATAGAACTACAAACTTCCCACGTCATCACTACCCAAATTGTTCAATTTGGGCTTTAAAATTTTAGATCAGTCATGGCCTCTCTGACCATCCAAAGATTCCTGATTAGATCGGAAAACTTCAGTATTTCATACCTCGAAATGAGTAGAATGAGATCAGACTTTCTTTGCACCTGGAGCTATTTTGGCTTTGCTAGCGGTGGCAGGTTTTGTTGCCAGAGCTTTTACAAGTTTTCTGGCGATGGGAGTTTTGGAAGGAGGAGCCATGGATGAAAATTGAAAATTGGAATTTGGATATTGGGAGAGAGGGAAAATGAAAATGCAAAATTGTTGATTTTTATTTTTTTCAAATTTGGGGGAGGATATTTATAGAGAATAATGGAGGAATCTGGTGGAAAGATTTGGATGTGTATTGCAATCCGAAGTAGGAAGATTTGCTTTTGTTTAGAAAATGAGGAAAAAAAAAGGAGACATGTGGTTTGTTGAGAAGGATGATGATGTATAGTCCTTTCTCTGGTACACATCTAGATGGTGCAAGCTTTTTAAGTGTGTCACGTGAGATGCATGTGACATCTCATTAACGGAGAGTTAACTAAAAAATTTAACGGAATGGGTAAAAAATGATATTTTTAGAAGTCTAGTGACATTTTTAGCCACAAAATTAATTTAGTGACTAAAATATGTAGACTTTGAAAGTATGACTTTGTTTACTTTTGCTTACTATCTAAGTAAAAATCGAAGAAGGATTCTACCCCAAAAACAAAAAAAGGAAAAGGAGGCATAATCTAGTACACTCGTATTTGTCTCCGAATAACTCCAATTGTCTTTTTCCTCGGTCCATAAAAAACAAGTTAAAAAAATTGCCCAAAAAAAATTACGACTTGCAGTAGTTACAAACAAGGAGGACGAATACAAATTGAAGTAGAGAAGAAGAACACCACCATTTTGACTCAATTGTCGTCTTTAACATCATTATCTGACGTCATCTCTACTGACGATTAAACATGAAAGAAGCCGAAGACAAACAACACAGCATTGCTTTCCATCTCAAAGCCAGCCTCCACCCTCTCAAGGTCTCTCTTTTATTACTTCTTTTAAGCCTTTTTTCTATTTGCTTAATTTTTTTTCTTTGCACTTTTCAGTAGGAATTCGTTTTGACAAGATGCAATTTTATTTTTTGTGAATTTATGTTGATATTTCTGTTAATTGGTAGTATTTGGCAAGATACTAGTATTAGTCAGTGTTTCTTTTAGAGGAGTTTAAAACCCTAAGGATTTCTGGAATTGTATGAGTTCAAATTAGTTGTTTATTTCGAGGACTAAGATTTTATGCCCTAAGAGATATACAAATTTTACAGAAGATACTAGCAACACATTTTGGTAGGGATTTCAAATGACATCCATTTTTGGTAGTATTGGATAGTAAAGTTAATAAACAAACTAAGCCTTATTCCCGCTAAGTAGGGTCGACTGCATGAATCTTGCTACGCCATTGTGCTCTGTCATAGCTTAATATCATAGTGAATTTATCTCATAAAATTGACAAAATTTTACGCTGGCTGTCAACCTAACATAACCCTCCTATTTTACTCGAGTTTAGGACCGATTATGTTAAGAAAAACTTAACACATGCGAAATTATTAGATAGTAGAGTTCCACACCTTATTTTAGCAAACTCAATGAACTGTATTCAAAATCTAAAGACCATTTTTGTAGGTATGATTTGTAGGATGATATATATATATATATATATTTAAGAATTATTCCTAACTATTTTTTTACGTATAACTAAAACTCCTTGTTTACTCGGAAGAATTAATTATGGTCTTTTGGAATTCTTCGTGACCTTTGATTTTCTTAAACCTACACAAAATGGATTCTCTCCATCCCTATCTATTTCATCTCTACTGCTCTGCGTCTTCTTTTCACTGTCTTTAATTCCCTTCTCCCCATTGCTTCTCTTTTCTCTCCAATCCACTCAATTCTCTTCCGTCCATTCAACTGAAGTGTTTCAATTAAGAAGGATTTATCTGGTGTAATTACTTGAAGATTGAGTCCATGTTGGATATATCATGTCACAATTAAGATTGAGTCCATGTTGGATATATCTCACAATTAAGGTAAATTCTTTACTTTTCTATTTGAATATATTTTACCAAAATATAGTTTTTTTTTTGGTGCATTCTTAATGCCTTGAATTATTAATATACACATGACATATCTTATTTTTTTCATTAATTTCTTTTAAATTATGTTTTAAATATGTTTATATTAAACTGATGAATATGAAGAAAAAAAATAGTGTGTAAGACTTAAAATATATTAACTACAAACCACTTAGATTTCATTTGAATGGTAGATTTGATTTGTAGAAATGATTATAAATGACTGGATTTGAGTGGGTGGATTTTTTGAAATCACTTAAACTTTTGTTGAATTTGAAATCTATCCAACAAAACAATTAAAACCTCATCCCTCAATTGTTGGTAGATTTCAAAATTCTGTGTATATTTGTTATGCCATTGTAAATGTTGAATTTTTCATGGTACCAGGAGTTCTTATGTTTGGTGATGAGATGCCTAAGGTGCTCCTGTATCTATTTATAATTTTGTTTGTTTAATTGATTGGTTTAAATTGTTTCTCTTTAGTTCATTGATTGCCATAGTTAGTATTATGGTTTATATTGCTAGACCTCCTTATCCACTAAGTAAATTAATCGTTGCTCCTCCAACAATTCAATGTACAATCTAAACAAATTTTAGTAGTCCTATGAGTAGGACTTTTCATATATTGCATTTGCGACCAATTGGTAGTTGCTTGGTAAGGAAATGACAAATAGGTGGAGGAAGAATATTGAGCCATTTGATTAATAACTACTCCACTTTCACCTTTATTTTTATTTTTTATGAAAGTATGTTAGAAGAAATTCAGGTAAGTTTTCCACCCTGGTAAAAATTACTGAATCAATGTTAATTTTATCTTGTATCTCACTTATTCTCAATTATATTTTTTTGCACTATGTAGAGAAAAATATTGTCATTAACACTGCATGAGGGACTTGCATGTGCTATAAGAGAAATTGAAAATGTCTATTGATTCAGGATGATCCGGAGTTATATGCCCCTTTATTCCTCAACGTGGCTACTTTCAATAGGAAATTATCATTATGGTTGTATTCAGTAGTGTACCACAAACCTTGTGGAGTCAAAGATTTTTTAGGACAAGTCTCGGTTCATAATGAGGTTTTGCATTTGATCTTTGGAGTTTAATGGATAAAATACATATAAAGAGATTTTGGTAATAAGCCTACTGAATATGGTTCATGAGTTAATGGGCATAATGCAGAAAAAGAAGAGCTATTAGAAATGCTGCATATGCAGAAAAGAGCTATTAGAAATGCTGCATAGGCTTCATATTTTGAACTTTATATGAAAATATTTAATGACAGAAGCCTTGTGATTCATTTCTTTCCACTTGTTTACTAATAAGCTATTTTAGTAGTAGATGATATGATTATCCTTTACGTAAATACTTACTTAATTTAGCATACTTGAGCAGTCGATTTTACATTACGACTAGTGAATTTGTTAATGCACCAATTAATAAAGGACAAATAACTCGGTGTAGCCTTCTTCAGTTAAAATATGTTTAATGTAATCCATTTCAATAAATTGTTTTAAATTTGACCAACTTACATAATATTTTATGAGATATTTTTTGAAGGTCAAAGCTTTTGAGTTTCTGATCTGGTTTAATATGTAGAAGTGTGGTGATAAAATAATTACTTGACTGACAAATAATTTAAACTATTACAGAGTATGCAATGAAGCACAAGAAACTATGATTTATTTTGCCTATACAATTTAAAATTAGTATATTGCTTTCCAAAATACTCATACTGGTGAAAGATTTTGAGATTCTTATAAGATATGACTTCTAACATTAAAATCGTATATTTTCTTAGCATATATTGATAAAGACGAGTAGTATAGGAAATATAAATTTTCTTGTTAGCACATGTGAGTGATAAAATATAACTTTGTATATGCTTAGCAGGGGAACAAATGGGATTTCAAGTTAGAGTTGCCTTGGTACTTGTGGCAACAAACCTACTTCTAACTTATGGTTTCCTCTGTTATACTGAGCTTTTGTATCCGTAGTGTGTCTCTAATAACTATTCTTGACATTTTTCAATATTAGAGAAATGATATGATGTACATTGACCTTTACTATTATATCTGCAACCCTCTTTCTCGAATGGTGTGTTGATCTTGCAATTCAGAATTTTTTCTTCATTTGTAGTATTGTGTCAGGCGTGTCCTAGAATTTGTGACATTACTGAAAATTGCTTGATCAAAGCTTTTAATTACTATAATAGAAAATTAATTTATTATTCCATAAATAAGTCAAGTTTTTTATGTATAACTTATTCAATTGGGTTGATTATGACCTTTTAAGCATATAGTTTGTCTTATTTCCTAATAACATAATGCTTTGTACTTTCTAAAATTAATAATTTAGTTTTGACAAATAATTCTAGGAAAAGTTGGTGTAAATGTGAGCATTTTAATATTTTACAATTCCCTTATGCCTTGAACTTTCTGCATTACTTTTTGCCTGCTTCAGACTCCTTTTTAACTAAATCTATTAGACTACCAGAAACTTTATACTTAAAATCTCTTTTCCCATCTTACCTTACCAACATAAGAAATAGAAAAGGCAATATTGACTTCAAAGTCTGGTTAGGCAGATGAGGTGCATGATCTTGACAAATTTTTTGGTTTGGTGGTGTCAAGGAGGAGATGCTACTATCCTTCAAAGACACTCTCTTCTAGAAGATCGAAGTTGCATGTGACAAGGTGTTCAAAGTTTAGCAACATTCTTATGAAGTTATGCATTTGAAGGACATGATTTTCTTGAGAATTGAAAAACATTGTGACTAGATTCAAAACATTCTAATATCGTGACATGTTTTTCTCTGTTTCCTTCATCAGGATATAATCTTTCTATATCTTTCTAAACTCACATTTTATTATATAATTTATTCACAGGTATTAATCTCGCGCATCGCACGAGGCAGAAACTAGTGTGTGTATGTATATATATACGAAAATTTTAATAGAAGAAGTTAGGAAAACAACTCAGACTCTCGTGGGTACTGAGATTGCTTATATTTCTTTGGACATTTCTTATGTGAAAAATTGGTATGTTCGTTATTCTATTTTCTGTCAAGAGATTTGTATTTCTTAAACAAAGATGAAATCCAATTTGCACGAGTAAAGCACTATAATGATTTGTGTGCATGTTCCTTTATTTAGATTGATACAATATGCAAGGAAACAAATGTAGAGAGTGCACTTTTGTTTTTTGCTAGTTTGGTATTGCTCTCTGATCCACTATGTGTTGAAGTCCAACCAACATACCGTTAGACCCATTACTTTTAAAGTATTTGTCATAATTGAGACCAGCGATAATTTATGGGTTGAATATTAGACAATGAATTATGTACATGAGCAAAAGATGAAAGTAGCAAAAATTGCGAATATTAAGATGGATGTGTGGGTACACTATAATGGACAACATATGGAATCAACATATTCGATATAACATTGGAGTAATACCTATCGAAGAGAGTATGAGAGAAGCACACTTAAAATGGTTATGTCATATGTTAAGACAACCAGTAGAGGCGTTTGTTAGGCAGTTTACTTAAGAGAAAGTAGTCAACATAAAAGAGGTAGGGGAAAACTGAAAAGAATTTTGTGGGTAACTAGTAAGAAAGATATAGTTTATCTAGGAATTAATGAGCATATAGTTCATGACTAAACGTAATGGCATTGAAGGATTCATGTAGCCGACTCCACTTAATGGGAATAAGACTTAGTTTATTTTTTGTTTTTGTCACTGTTGACTTTGTTCAGTTCTCAAGATTATCTTCTATTACCCATATTCTGTCTCTACTCAAACGACAATCTTGCGATATTTATATTTTGGAAATTTATTCCCAGTTAGTGGTATTTCGCACTTTCATCTAATCTTTCTTTATCTTTGCTTTCTAATTGCTTTCATCTTTTACAATGTGCAAAGCAGTGTTACTTAATACAGCCTTCCAACCTACAATTTCTATATTGGTACACTCATACTGGAACATAATACATTCCCATACCAATACAGACATAGTACCGTATCAAAATTTAATCACACAAACATACCTAAAATTCTAATACAATTAAACCTACTATAACTAAAATTATAGTACGACTAAAATTCTTATACAGTTAAGTAAATAACTTGTACAATTTTAGCAACAATCGAGTATATACCTAATGTTTCTGGTATTAGGCAACCTTATATGAATAATACATCATACCTCAAACACAATATGTGTACCGACTAAATGTCTACCTGAGTATTACAAATTATAAAAACTATCGTACTCTGTACCCATACCCGTACCCGTACCCATACCCATACCCTTATGGTGTGTTAATAATAGTTAGTATTATTAGATATACATGAAGAAAAAGCAATTTGTCCCACATCTAAAAGTTACAAGAAAAATTGAGTATTCATAAGTACTTCTGTAAACTTCTGAATAAAAGTGATTGATGGAATTTTTGGAGGGAAAAACAAAAGTTGACCATAAATTAATATAATAAATTTATAGTCAAAGATGGGCACTTAGGGCTCTTGGGGCCAATTAAGCCCAAAATTAATTATAATATTTTTTTAGACAGTTATTAATTGCTAGAATTTAAATTTAAGTTCAAGAGCTGTCTGATGAAGATGTGTGTCTGATAAAGAGATATGTCTTTTTAAGACACCCAAAAAAAGTCTATAAATACCATTATTAACTCCAAAAAATAAGGTATCGTATCATCATATTTTCTTCTCATTAAAAAAAAGAAGAAAAAATTACACTACTTTTTCTATCAGAATTCTAATGTGCTCTTGGAAGAAATTCATATTTTACTGTCTGAATTTTCTAGTCTAACCTTGAAAATTCTGGAGGAATATTGCGACTCAATCTTAGTAGCAACTTATAGTGGAGTCAATAATTGCTTAAGAACAATGAATACACTATCAAAGCTATCTCTTATTTTTCCGTTAGGGAATTATTTTCTAACAATTTTAAGGAATTATTATACAATGGAGTCTACTGGATCTGATTCCATTTCAACAAGATGTTCAATTCGGAGATGTTCAAATTGGATCGTTTTGATGGCACAAATTTCACTCACTAGAAAGACAAATTGCTGTTTCTACTTACTGAGCTTGAAATCCCATATTTGCTGAGTTCTGATATCTCTGCAATTCCAGAATTGTCTGACAAGAATATTGATGAGATCAAGGCATCTCGCAAGAAATGTGAAGAGTATGAAGTTCGTTGTAGAAATTTTATCCTAAACTCATTATCTGATAGATTATATGTATTTATTCCGTCTAATCAAATCACCACAAGAAATCTGGAAAGTCTTGTAGAATAAATATACTTCCGAAAAGTAAGGCATTGACAGATTTTTTAGTATGAAATTCTTTGAGTTTCAAATGATAGATGGAAAGTCTAAGATCAATCAAGTTGATGAATTATTGTTGTTGGTATCTAGACTTAAAAATTTTAAAATAGATGTGCCTGAATCTCTTCAAGTGGCTGCTGTAATTGCAAAATTACCAATCACTTAGAATATAGAAAGAAATTACTACACACATTTAAGGATTTCATAATAGACCAATTCATAAAGTATATTTGAATTGAAAAAATAACTTGCATTCATGAAAATAAATATGTTTTAGAATATGGTTCTAAAGTAAATTACGTTAAATCTAGAAAAGTAAATAATAATTCTGAAAAGTCTAACAAGACCAGAAATAAGAGAAAATATGGATCCTGTGATACCCTTGTTTAATCTGAAAAGGGTATCTATTTTTTAGTCTCGTTAGAAGTCTTTATTGAGGTCTATTTTTGTTTTATGAGCTTTATAGACTTTTCAAATACATTGGAATAATATTTATTGAATTTTTTTTGCAATATTTATTACCTCTCTAGTTAATTTTAGTCAATTAAGCAATTGACCATTGGATATAGAATCTTCTGCCTCTATTAACTACAAACTCCTTTGGATATCTTTAATATGTTGAAATTTCAATCATGGGAATGGCAGCCAGTGTAATCCTACTGCAAGATGAACGAAGACAGATGCCTCAACATTACACATTCGCAAAGTTAAGACCTTCTTGTTTATTTTAGTGGGAAATTTAGGATATATTAGAACATGACACGTGTTGTTTAGTTTTATTACAACTCTTAATGTAAAGGATTACAAATTTTATTAGATAATTTCATAATTAAGTGACCATATAACATGCATTTTTACTAAAGTTGAGCTTGTAAATGATATTCTTTAGGTAAGTAAACCATGTTGAAGTATTTAAAATTATCATTTCAGGAATTTATCATTCTTTATTGGATACAATGTACCCGGAAGTCAATGGTTCTGAAGTACTCCAATATAGATTATAGAATAAAAACTGAATATTTTTTTTCCGTAAAACGAAAACATGGTCAGTAAATAGATGACACAAAATATAATAAACAAAAGATAACAAATAAATATTCTCAGCTCAACAAAGTTAATAAACTAATATTAAAATTAAAAATTAACATTTCTCAATCTTTATCTTCTTTTTCATTGTATTCTTGTTGACTTCTTTTCATTTTTGGAGTCAGTGATCTTCCTCTTGAAATTTTGAAGTATTTCATGGTTCACGATGTTTTTGTTTCCTAAAACGCACTAAAAGCTTAACTGGAATAAATAGATTATTTTGTCAATGTAGTATGATTTTTTAGAATATATATATAGTTATATAAAATTACATACACCCGCAATAATGAGAAAATATTAGTACTAAACTAAATTGAAACTCACATATAGTGAGGCAAAATTATATTTGTTGATACTTATCTCGTTATCTATAAAAATGAGTTTCTATCAATTTCCTGAGTTCTCTATTCTCTTTTAATGGGTTAATGGAAAAAATTTTACTCATCGTTCTTTAATTTCTCTACGTTGCATACCAAATAAGATGCGAGTATCATGACAACTGTAAATCTACCATAACTATGTTGATTCCAGATGTACATTATATAATTTTATGCAAAAGGGACAAAAATGACAAAGAACTATCATAGTATTCACAAACACCTTTAGGTTTGTATTATGTTTTGTAAGCCTCTCTTAACCCAAGCTTGTTGGTTGTTATCGAGTAAAACTATGATTTTGCACATTCACTCTCAAGTCTCAACTTGAGTCTAATGACTATTCAAATTTGATGTATATATTAAAAATAAAATTTTCGTCGTTCTTTTCATTCATTGTCTGCATTGTGAAAAAAAAGCAATCAAACATTTTATTATATTATAAAAAAAAAGGACATGTAGAAGTTTTAAATAAAATAATGTTCTACAGAAAGTTTATTATAATTATAGAGCAAACTGCACCAATGGTTATCAAACTATTGATTAGATACATTTGAGGTCATTGAAGCATATTTTTTACAAATTTGGTTATTGAACTACTTTAAATATATTTTTGTAGTTATTCTGTCTATTTTTTCCGTTAGTGTTAATTTTTTAAGGGTTAAAATAGTTAATCTATTGGGAACTAATTACTAAGAATTTTTAAGATCAAAATTAAATGATAAAAAAGGGAATTAAATAACAAGATATGAAAGATAGAAAAAAAAAATTGATTAAAATCAAATAATTTAATTTATTAAATTTTCAATCACCCAATGCCACCATGCCTTAGCTCATAGCCCCACGCCACCACTCTTCCTCTTCCCTTCTTGCTCAAGCCGCCCCTTCCCTCTCTCACTCTCTTTTCTCTCTCCTGCAACCTTCCCTTCTCCCCAGATTGCCACCCCTCTCTCTCTAGATTTGGGGAGAGAAAATCTCCTTCCCCCTTCTAGATTTGACACACCCCTCCCTCTCCTACCAAATCTGACTGCCCCTCCATCTCCCTTCCATATTTGGTCACCCCCTTCCTTTCCTACAAGCTGCAACCATGATCAAGAATTTCTGAGCTTTTCTTTCAAACATGGAGAACAAGACAATTTTTCAAATTTTAGTTTAATCCTTAAGCATATATCCTATGTTTCGATTTAACACCTATCTATCTTTTTCTTAAAGCATTTTGACAAGTTTACCCCTAAAAAAATCATTATTCATTTGTCTTACTAAACAAATTTGTCGGAATGACCCTAAATATACACTTATAACTTTTTCAAGAAAATAGTTGAGTGACCTCATTTGCATCAAATCAATAGTTTAGTAACTATTGGTGTATTTTGCTCTTTATTGTATTAAAATCACGAGCAAATGATTGTGCAAATCATTAAAACTTTTCGAGTTACTATTCTCAATCACTGAATTTTTTTTTTGGCCAAAATAGTCATTGAACTTTCAAAATCAATGACTAACCCATTTTGTCAATTTAACACGTTAAATCGGATGTTATGTCAACAAAAAATATGTAAGGGATATATAATTAATTTTTGAAGGGACAAATAAGCTAAAATTGAAAATATTTTTGAACCCACCACCAATCCTCAAAAACTTAGCCACCATTTTTTTTCTATTTCCACTTTCGAACCTATCAATCCCTTGCCTCTTTCCCTTCTACAGCTATCACTACTACATCTTCCTCCACAATCCCCTCTCTCTCTCCCTTTCTCATTCCCTCTCCTACACATTGCATCGATCTTGCTTTTACCGGCTTCTCCCATCCCCTCCCATCATGTTCAGCTGCTCCCATCTCCATTCTCCCACCCCCTACCTTTCTTCTCCCCTATTATCCTGCTTCTTCTCTCCCTCCCATATCTCGTCTCCTTCTCCCCTTGCTTCCTGGTACCGACTCCTTTCCCTTTCACTCTTGCCTGATCACGACTCTCTCTTCCCTATCCTCCTGTCTTGATTCCCCATTCCCTCTTGCCCTCTACCGTAGATCTAGGGTGTCATCGCTACTAGCACCACCAACTCCTTCTCTTTTCCCCTTTTTCCCTTTTCCCTTATCTCCTCCTCCAAAGCCCCGGTGACATTGGATCTAATATCACTCGAAAGTTGAACATCAAATCAAGCCTCTATGAAATGTGTTGAGATTTTTCACCACCAACAACAACATAAAATCCTTAACAGCAGCAACAACATTCACTGCCACATACTTTTCACCTCCTAACTTCAACAATCCGTCCATCTGAGCAAGAAGCATTAAGGAAAGAGATTGAGGATATGCTCTCATGGAGATTATGTGATGCCCGAAGTGAATTTAGTGGTGCCAGAGGAATGAAGGGGAGCGGCAGCGACGGCACAGGTAGAGGTGAAAAAGGAAAAGAAACACAATGTTGCTTTAAGAAAGATTTGGTGCATGAGGAATTTTACCGACTTCTAAAGGGTATTAGTGTCATTTGATACTAAACTTGTTGTGGCAGCACAATTCCATGTGGGGGTATTTTTATTGTAAAAGTTGGAAACGTAAAGGGTATTTTTGTCATAAAAGGTAATATTTTTAGAAAAAATCCATAAATACCCTCATAGGCTGCGAGTGTATTTCAAACTTCGTAAAATTGAATGGTTTCCGTTACTTTACCATTTAATTCAAACCACATACCTCATAAGAGTTTACGGTAATTTACTCATATTTCAACTTTGGAAACTACAAAACGACCTATTACAATATTTGATAAAACAACAAAGAAATATTGGTTAGAGGGATGAGGTAAAAAAAGTTGAATCCATGATACGATGCATGCCTAAATAGTCTAGAATAATCCTACATGTGGTTTAAAAGTTGGAAAGATAAGGGGTATTTTTGTCATAAAAGGTAATATTTTTATAGAAAAACTAATAAACACTCTTATAAGCTGCAAGTGTATTTTAAACTTCCTAAAATTGAATGGTTTCCGTTACTTTATCATTTATTTCGAACCACATGTGTGTTTAAGATATATTTTTGAAATACATAGGTAGTAGGTTATGGGTCATATAGATATACCACATAGGAGTTTATGGTAATTTGCTCATATTTCAACTTTGGAAACTACAAAATAACTTGTTACTATATTTGATAAAACAACAAAGAAATATTATTTTAGAGGGATAAGGTAAAAAAAGTTCAATCTATGATACGATGCGTGCCCAAATAGTCTAGAATAATCATTGCAAGGCATACAAGAATACTACGTATAATCATAAGAATAACAATACAAAAAAAAAAAAAGTAGATAAATACTCTAAAATAATTACAAATATAGATTGAGTTTACGCGTCAATTTTAAAAACTACAATGCAATTGTTACATTATTTAATAATACAATAAGGATTTAGATTAAAAATCTTATTAAACAATACAAGGAATTAATTGAAAAGAAATGTCAAAAATTTAAAAAATCATACATTTTGTTATCTTTCATTTTGGATATATATATCTATATATATATATAAAATACATGAAAATTCGGCTTAGTAAAATACTAATTCATCATCAACATACAATTTTGGAGTTATTATATTTGATACCATTCAAGATGAATGGAAGAATTTAGAATGTCAATGGAGTTCTAAAGTAAATGTTATCATTAGGGGTGTTCATGGGTTGGGTTGGCGGGTTTTCAGGTCTAAAAAATAAAACCTAACCCAACCCAACTAATATAATAACCCAATTAAACCCAATCCTAATATTAATCGGGCAGATTTTCGGGTTATTTGGGTTAAATATCCATATTAATAAAAAAAATTAAAAAATCTAAAATTGTAAAATTATCCATAAAAAAATATTTGTTTAGGTAAAAATAAAATGATTAGGTCATGAACTAAAAGAAAAAATATACAAAATGATAAATTAGATGTTATTTCAAGAATGATAAGGAAAAAATATAAATTAAATGAACTAATTAGCACAAAATTAAAAATTTAAAAAATATAATTAAATTTTATTGGGTATTCGGGTTAGCAGGTTGGGTTAGGTTTTAAAAAATAAAACCCAACTCAAAACCCAACCAAATTCGGGTAACCCAACCCAATAACCCGAAACCCAATAACCCAACCCATTTAGTCCCAAATTCATTTGGGTTGGATTGGGTTTGAGCACCCCTAGTTATCATAATGTTAAGAAACATGGAAAAATACCAATGTATTCTCCATTTGGATACATATTTTACACAGTATATTAAAAAATTAATTGTAATAGAAATTTTTATACAATATGTTAAAAAAATAATTGTTATAAAAATTACATGTTATCTTAGATGTGTTTAGAACTAAATATTTTTGTCAAAGTTTCGTGCATTTTAAGGTAAGATAAGGATTTTTTTTCAATAATGTTCTATACATTTCATATCACAAAAAAGAACAACTTCTTATTTTAATCTTTTGATAATAATTTTAAAAAAAACCATGTGATGTCTATTCATATTATAGAGAATATATTAGTTTAGTATGCTTAGTTTCTTATGCATAAAACATAATTTTTGTTCTTTACATTTTAATTAGGTTTATTTTTTAAGTCTTATTTTTAAAAGTTTAAGTAATTATTTTTATAATTATTAATATATATTATATTTGTTTGATGTCTTTATTCGTTATATTTTAATTAGATTTATTTTTTTTATAATTATATATTAATTGATCTACTGTAACATTTTTCCTTAATAAATACCATGTGATGCCTATTCATATTATAGAGAATATATTAGTTTAATATACATAGTTTTCTTATGCATAAAACATAATTTTTGTTCTTTACATTTAAATTAGGTTTATTTTTTCTTATTTTTAAAATTTTAAGTAATTATTTTTGTAATTATTAATATATATTATTTTTGTTTGATGTCTTTATTCGTTATATTTTAATTAGATTTATTTTTTTAATTAGGTTTAGGTTTATTTTAAGTAATCATTTTTATAATTATTATTATATATTAATTGATCTGCTGTAATATTTTTCCTTAATAAAAAAATTTAACATACTTTATTTATAAAATGACGTCTGATACTTAATATTAATTTATTATATCTCTTCGTTAGACCATTTTTTTTTATTTTTTAAGTTCAAAAACAAATAATAATGGGTTCATGTTATCTGCAGTGGTCAAGTGTTGACCATTCCATACGTTAATTAAGCAATTAGAAGAGAACATGGTCACGTAATATTATTGTGGCCGCTACGCACGCAATAATAACTCACTCACACACACATCAGCCCATGATCTATTAAAGATAGCAAATGGTAGATAATCTATTAAAGATTACAGAAAAAGGCATAGAGAGAATAATTGGAAGATAATCTATTAAAGATAGCAAATGGTAGGTAGGGACAAATGGTGGAAAGAGAATTACAGCGAAATAGGCTTTTAGATTGGAGGAAGAAAATTACACAAACAAATTTACCAAGGTAAGGTGATGGAATTTTCTCTGTTGGTATTTTTTTTTTATGACCTTAATTTGGGTGCTTATCTTTCTTTGCACATTTGTGAGGGACTAATTATACAATTATCCCTTACAAGCTTTTATAAAACAAACTTGGAGCAATACCAAGCTTATATATCTAGTAGGATTCAAGGGAAAAAAAAAAGTTGCACGTTTGTTCTTTGTAGACAGACTATTCTTTATCCTTAATTTTCTCTCAAACAAACTTTCGTTTCCAATGCTAATTCTTTGTTTAAAAGAAAAAAAAAGGAAAACAACCTTAATAGTTTCTTATATTTTAAATTTGTACTTTTTTTAATTTCTTACATTTAAAATGATGTATTTTAGTCCCTCACAAATTCAAAACATACCATTTTGGTCCCTCAACACAATTAGAAGCATATTTCGGCCTGAAATACTTTCATACATATCAAACATTGCATTTTTTATAGGCAATTAGGAACATACAAATTTTAAATACTAAATAATATTATTTAAATCCTTCTCCACCACCATCCCAAATTTCTCTACTACCATCACCGCTCTTATTCCCCTCCTTCCTTGCTTTCCTACGCCACCCCTGTTCCAACAACCCCAATTCTCTTCTTTTTAAGACAATTTACTTATATTTAAAGTTATGTATTGTCAATTTTACACATAACTATATCACATTAGATATGCATGTGAGTCTTTCATGCCAAAATATGTCTATAATTATGTCGATGGACCAAAATGGTATATTTTGAATTTGTGAGGGACTAAAATGTATCTTTTGAATGTGAGAGATTCAAAAAGTACAAATGTAAAAATGTAAGAGACTATTAAGATCATTTAAAAAAAAAAAAAAAAAACTGAGTACGTCAACAGCAAAAACATGGATTTAATTCTTAAATAAAAATACTGGGTTACACTCCAGTTTTAATGCGCTCAAATCTTGTTTCAAATAAGATTTTGATTTCGTAGCTATTCGGGGAACATGATTTGATGCATACTGGAGAATGGTTCCAAGTTGGAATTAAATTTGTACAGTGTAGCTATGTTTTAATTACTTGTGATGATTTTAAATTGGATGCTATAATATCTCCAAGTTGAAACTACGTAAACAACCTACATGCAATTGGTTTATCATCAAGTGGGGATTGCTTAAATCCTTAAAATACAAGCAAGGGATGATGAATCCAATATTAATTAACATTGGGAACTACTGTTAGCTTTAGTACTCACATATTTTTACCTCTCAATTATCTCAAGATATTAAATTAAATTAATTTATTTTAGTACACTCAATTTGATCTTAGTATCTTATTTCAACAAATTCGTCTTTTTATGGCATCAAAATAAATTATTTGCCTAGTGCCTATAACTCTATTTTGATAGTTTGAATCTTCGTGATCTGTACTGCTAGTTGTTTAACTTTACCCTTATACATTCATGGGATGATACTTAATTAGATAATTAAATTTTATGTCGTTCCGTGTTTAGTTGAGTTTTAAATATGAGATGAGTCATCACAACTAACTGAATTAATAATATGATTAAAGAATAAAATAATCTTACGGGAAGCGATATTATTTATCCTCCTATTGGATATGATTGTCAATGAGTTGGGTCTAGACATGGATCTGACCCAATTATCACCAAGCCTATATACATGCCTAATTTGAATTACTTAGATTCATTTAACTATTATAATAAATAGATCAAATATGGATATTCTGTTTTGACTCGATTAGGACTCGAATTCAATTAAAATATTTAATATATAATAAAAATTATATTTTATTTTATAGTGTATATATATATGTATGTGTATATGTGTGTGTACATAGATGGTGTGTAAATTACCAATATATAAGAATTCAAAACACAGCAGTATGATATTTTAACGGAGCCATAAAATTTTCTGTAATTTATATTCTATTGCAAAACACATCCATAAATATAACTTGAACTAACATTTTCTTTTCTTATAATCGCCAAAAAAAAAATAATAATAATAATTCTATATATAAATTTTAAAAATTATGAAAGTAAAATCAAGAACAGGATCATTTGGATCCTATCCCGTAGACCTATGTGATATCCGAATCTCAATCTAGGAAGGATTAGTAATTCTAATCAAATCTGTAGTCTGGATATCTCTGTTTTGAATTTAAGGTGAGTTTTGGGAGTTTAGGAGAGAAGAAAAAAGAAGAGAAAGTATAAGTTAGAAAAGAAAAGAAGGGAAGAGAAAGGATTATAAAATTCTTTTATATTTTTTTGGCAGTTTGGAAAGGAAACGATTAGTAATATGTGACTTTTACATCTTTATCCTTCTATTTAAATAGTTTGATATGTATTTAGAGGATAAAATAACACTATAAGAAGTTTTATAGTTTAAAATTCATTTTCTTTCTATTTCTCAAGTTTTGAAGTTTTTATCCCCCATTAGGAGAATCACCAAAATGGTCTTCCAATATTTTACTAAAACTTGAGTTTGGTAAAGTGAAATTGCTTGTTAGACTTTTTATCGAAAGACTTTGAATAAGTTTTGCTTATATATTTTATTGGTGATAATTGAAACACAAACTAAATTTTGTAGTCGATCAAAATGTATATAGACTTAGTAGTTATGTTGCTATTAAGAAGAGCAGAGTTTTCAAGGACCTATCCACTGGATTACAAGTCTATTCTAATTGACGATGTTAAAATCGTTCAAATATCACCAAAATTTAAGACATATAGAAAATAGTTAATCCTTTTGAATTCCAATTTTCTTGAATGATTTCAAGTAAATAACTTGGTTATAATAGGATATGAGAATGTGTCCGTGGTAAATTGACTTCAAATCTTTGATTTGTTAAATTTTGGTCTAAATATCTTTAGAACAAGTATTACGACCGTGATTCATGCTTCCTGAAATATACATTGTGTTTCTATTATACTTTTAGAGCAAGAATCTAGGTTATTTGTTTGATACATATATTTGTTAGCGTGAACAAATTATGGAAGTATTTTCTTTTAGATATACTTATTTATGGATTCTAAGAATTGAGCAAGTTGATGATATTCATGTAATGAATAAATTTTATTCCTAACTCACAAAATGTGGGGGCATAGATAATCGATAAAATTTATTGCATGAGATAATATGCCCAAGATGCCTTGGTTGATTATAAAATTTCAAATTTGTATGTTAGTGATAATTAGATTTGTACAGGTGCAAATCACAAAATTAAGGACTAAGTGTGTTAACTCATGGAGTAAACAAATTAAGGAAATTATAAAATATGAAATGAATTTCTAGTGGAACCAATCCTTTGTGATTCTTAAACTATTCATATAAGATGATACCTCAAATTCTATAATTGTGTTAATCTATTTGGTGATTTGATGTTAAAGATTTCAACATATAAGTACTACTTGCTCAAAATTGCATTTATAATTTGTGTACGTCAAAATATAGGGGTTAAGATTTTTATCTAACCACAAAATAAAATTACAAATGCATATTTGAGAGGACTGGTAAATCCATACTTATTATGTCATGTGAATTTAATGTTATGTGTGAATCTTCTTCAATGATTTTGTCAGATTAAGAATAATAATTATTTTTGTGAGATCTAAAATGCGATACACTTAATTGCATTCATCCAAACAGAAAGCTTTGATGCCAGGAAATCTTGTCATAAGAATTGAGTGTGACATCACATATATACTACTTAGATATGATGAGAGCATTATTATTTTGTTACTTTTTTGGTAATATTTCTAAGCAACTTTGCTATGTGTCGGGAGATGAAATCAATCACTCGTTTGATTATGATTCACATTCTTAGATGGAGTTTGAAAATTCTAGAAAATCAGTATTATATGTACCTTAAATTAACAGTTTTGTAACTAGTTTCTAGTATTCTTAATACTAGAGTGTTTTTTGTCTATTTTTCTTTTTATGTATTGGAATGTGTTAGTATATGTTTATTAAGTGTTTTAGTAATTAATTAGAAATTAATTATCATATTTTAGTAGGTTTTTGTGTTTAGAATTTGTATCTCGTCTTTAACCTAAATTCATTGGAAGTTAAGTTTTCATTTGTGTTTGTTCATCTTTCATTTTTGGTCTCTTTTGTAATTATTTTATTTCAGTGTATAAGAGTTATTTTAAGTGTTTATTATAATTAATAATGTGCTCTTATATTGTGTTAGGGCATACATATATCGTATGAAAAAATGTGCATCAATTGGACATTGAATGAGGAGCTCTAGAACAAAACAGCAAAGGATACTGGAGCTGAATCGTTGACTGCGGTCAAAGTTCCAGAGGGTCAAAAATGTCCTAAATGAAGCTATTTTGTAGCTAAAATTTCTTCCCCAAACCGTAGCACATTTAAACTTCTTTTTTCAAATAGTTAGGATGCGTTTGTTGGTGTAGAAGGAGGCTGGAGTTCTCTTTCATTGTTATCCTTATCTGGGGAGGATTTTCTTAGACTAGATTTAGTGTAGTGTAATTTCTAAGCTCCTAGTTGTAAATTGAAGACTCCTAGTGTAAGAACTCTTTATGTTTATTATAATCTCCTTTGCTTTGTGTTAATTTAGAGTAGTTTAGTGTAATTACTTTCATCTAATTGCTTCTTTTACTTAATTTCTTAGTTTAGTTGGTAGAATTAGTTCATAGACTTTTCATTTAAATGCTTTCTTTACTTATCCTGATTTATTAATGTAATTGTTAAATTTACTTATGGGCTTTCTTTAAAAATTCTTTCTTGGGGATAATTTTTAGTTAGATTAGTTAATTAAGGTAAATTAATTCATGTACTTTTCATATAATTGCTTATTTTACTTGTTTTACTTATTTTAATGGGTAGACTAGTTAATGAATTTTCTTTAAAATTGCTTCCTCAATAGTAATTTGTAATTTAGATTGGCTAATTAGTGTAAATTAGTTAATGGACTTTCTTTAATTATATTTTCTTAGTGATAATTAGTTGTTTAGAATAGTTAATTGCTTTCTTAAAATGCCCTTTTGTTACATGCTCTCTTAAAATGCTTTCTTTTACATGCTTTCTTAAAATTCTCTCTTTAATTACTTTCCAAAAAAAATGTTTTCTTAGTGCTAATATTCACTTTTAAATTATTTTGCTAGTTAGTTTTTAAATTATTTTCCTAACCTTTTAAATTTTAGTTTTAGTTAAAACTCTTTCTTAATCATTGTCATCACTTCAATTAATAATCCAACTAAATAATTAGTAATTAAGAACCAATTTTTGTGGGTTCCCCTACTTATGTTTATTACTAATTGACAATCGTATACTTGTAGGATGCCATCTACTTAGTAGTTAGATTTAGGTGTTTTATAAATTTTATAACTAGGTATTTTTCTAAAAGGCATCAGAGTTATATCCTTATAATCATCTAAACAAGTTTATAATGACAAATATTTTATGGGATATGAGTTAATAGCATTAAATTGACATACTCAAGAGTCAAATTGCCCACAGATCCATTATTAGAAAACCTGTATTTGTTTTTTGTGTTGGAATCTACATGTAGTGATTGTTGAGATAGAGAGTAATGACCAAACAAAAAGGCCAACATATGGGTATGAGACACAACATTGTGAAGTAACTCAAGCAATGGGGTGATATCTAAGTGGTGAAGTCCCAATAAAGTTTATTCGACCTTTTAAAGGACTGAATCGAGATATAGTTCTAAATACACCGTATCAAGGGTGATGGGACTTAGACCCGTTGATGGGAATTGAATGTGATGACAACCCAACCTATATTAATGGAAATCCCATGAAGTAGGTTAAATGGGTAATAAGAAGTCACAAAGATATTCTATTTGCACTATTATATATGTTCCCTCGCTTTGGTGTAACTAGTGCCTACTGTCAATAAATCATGAGGATTGAATTGATGACTCTTAATGAGTTTATATCCTTTATAGGTAGTGTGATAGTAAACACTTGATAAGTTCACCTATATGAGTATAAAAGTAGAGGCCACTTCCTAAGAGACTAATAGGTATGTCTCTAGAGGACTCATGAATATCCAAGTAGGGTACATGGCCTAAAAGGCACCAAACCGAGAGTATACAATGGATTAAAGTCCAACATATGCTCAATTTGTAGAAGTGTGCATTAAAGAGGAAGGTTTAAACCTTGGTCACCTATCTTTCGTATCCTTCTTTTTTTAATGCACTAAGTGCGATTCAAATCTACAAGATATTGTCATTTATGTGTTAGATTTCTTTATTCAATACCACTTCTGTATTTTTGAGTCATATAGGGAATTGTTAGAATTATTGCCTCAAAAATTCCTTATGATTAATTATTTGATATGGTATGGAGTGTACATGTGAAGTGCTAAAGTTTAACTCTAAACAGACTTGTGTTTTCGGTTGCTTGTGAACAATACTACCGTGTTTAGTTGCTTATAAAACTCTGCTACTTTAGTGTTCACATTGATGTTCACACTATTATTTTAGTTCATCTGAGTTAGGAGACTAGTTTGTTCCTATCTTTTCACCCAAGACAATCTCATTACCTTAAAAATCTAGGCAATTTGCTACATATAAATATCACCATTTGGATCCTCCTTTAGCACACAAAAAATCCCATCTTACATATACAATTTTTCTCATATTCCTGGTACTGAATAGTCCTATAGTATCTCGAAACCTTGCTTGCGAGTTCATGCAATAGGGCCTGCTATTGAATTTTGGATTAGAGAGTGACAGTCCGGTGACCCGTTTACACCAGTATAGGAGGTGAAATCACTTTTAAGGACAGTGATTACATGCCTCGACTTTGTTCCTAGTTTTATATTTATTCTCATAGTGATTCGAATCATTTGTTGATTTTTGGTTGCAATACTGATAAGTTCCCTTATCTTGCTTTAATTTATTGGAACATTTTGAATATGTCCACCAATTTTATGTCAAACTTTTTCTGGGTTTAAGATCATTTTGTTTTTAGGTAAAAAAAAAAAAAAAAAAGAAATAAAACCTCAATGAACTTGATTGGTAACCAGCACTGCCTCTTACCCTGGTAAATACAGGGAAAACTAGTTGACCCTTCCAAATCCGAGGGAGAAATAATGAAGGGTAAATTACAATGAACCTTTCACATGAAAACTTACAATCTAACCCCTTGTGGTTTGGACTAATTTGTACTTACAATCTAACCCCTTGTAGTTTGGGTTAATTTGTAAAATAGATGCAAAGTTAAAAATCTAACCGGGATTTGTACAAAAAGTCAAAAATAACCCCAAGTCTAATGCCTTGCCACTACTTGAAAAAACTTCTGCAGAGAGTGAATAGTTATATTTTATGTTAAATTATATAACTAACCTTGATTTGAAATTTAAATGACTAAAATAATCTTTTAAATAAAATATAAATTTTACAGTCCCTTTTAGGGAACCATTCTCTTAACTTTGAAAGCTTGTACAATACAAGTTTTTAAACCACATAATATTGTACTATAAAAATATTTAAAGTACAAGGGAATGGTTCCCTAAAAGGGACTGTAGAATTTTCCTAAATTAAATTTTCAACCACCTAATAGTGCATATTTAACGGTTTGATTTTAACGCAAATCACATAGAGGTGGATTGTAGATTTTCAAATTAAAAGAAGGAAAAGTGACTATTATCCAAAGCATATGGGTTTTCTTATAATTTATACTATATTAAAGTGCGAGTTTGATTAGCTGTTTTACATTTTCTTTCAAAAGTTTCCATTGATATTTAATAATTTAATGACGACATCAGTTATTTAACTTGCATGTCATTTTTTTAATTGCTAAAGCTATATATATGTAAAATGCACCTAAAAAAAGAAAAAGGAAATATAACTAAATTTTAGGGTTCATAGTAGGAATTAAATTTAGTTGAAGTAAATTTCTTTTTACAATAGAATCACTTGATTGGAAAAAATTCTTTTTTGAAAGGGTTAATGTATCCTTAATTTATGGCTCACGAAACACAATAATCCATTATTTTCTTTTACTTATTATTGTTGTAATTAAAATAAATAGATAGTTTCTATAAAGAGTATGTACTCCAATCATTCTTGAAAAATTAAATATATGCTTATGACTGTCATACAAATCAAATAGTCTATGCACATATTAATTACTACACCGACTGTAGTAAAATAATCCGTGCAAAATCTTCTAATGATTTGGACACCATGACCTTAAACAATATTGATGCTATTATAGTTAGAAAGAAAGCAGCAATTATTAAAATAAAAAATAAAAAAATGTTGTCTAAAATTTCACTCATAAAAAAATTTTGAAAAAAATAATTCATGATTTTAATATAAAAAAGGTGGCATTACTACATGGAAAAACAAGTATAATCTCATAAGATTTGTTTATTAAACTAGAATTCAAAACAAAAACAAAATATAAATTGCATTTAATACTTTTTTGCTCTTTTTCAAGAATGCAAGATTCATATAAAAAAATAATAATAATAAGTTGATCAAATAATTTTTCTATTTTTGAGAAGGAATAGTGTAAAGAGAAAAGATTTGAAAACTTAGAAGATGTAATGGTTATGGTGGGCTAAGAAATAAGGGTAAATTAGACATAAAAATATATGAGTTTGTAAATGATGGCCTTTTAGTCTATTTGGTTATTAAAAAAGGATAAAGCTGTATAAGAAGTTTTTAGGGATATGGAGATATCACTTGCCTTTTAATAACACTAGTAAAGAATATTTTTTAGATAAATTTATCAATTAAACGACAATTGTTCCAACCATTGTGATTCTTTGTAACAAAAAAGATAAATTACTTAAATGTTTAATTCCCAATGCAATATTTAGGAAAATATTTTTGACATCTAGAATAAAATAATAAAAGTAGTTGAGAAAGAATTCTTATATTGAAACCATTTAGATTGTACGGTATAAAATAATAGATGAGAGGCCATGGAAAGCAACTCAAAAAAAGAGAGAAAAAAACAGTTGTAATATTCTTACAAAACAAAAGAAAATTCAAAGAAGAAGAAGAAGAATAAGAAGATTTAACTACCGATGGAACTTGAAAAAATTTTAATGAATTGAGTTAATTTTATACACTCTAACCTTTCTAATTTGGTTAAGTTATTGTTCAATTACTACACATGATAGTTTGACTTTCCATTTGTGTAATACCCGACTTTTCTAATCATTTCATACATTTTCGTATTTGATTTTATACTTTTAAATACTCATTAATATTCTGTTCAAATATTAAATAATCGTTTTATATATAAAAAAAAACTATGATTTTCTAAAATTTTTAGGCAAAAGTATAATTTTGCAAAACTTGAGGGACTAAAGTGCAAATCCTGAAAATTTATTAAAACTTCATCACGAAGTCTTCTATTTCATTGTTACTTTCATTCTTCATGACTTCCAGAGATACTTTCCAAAAAAAAAAAAAAAAAAAACCGTTAGCAAAATTTTCAAATCCAATCATTAATTCAGAAATTTTCCCTCCAAATCAAATTGGTGATCCTGGAATTCTCGTAGACCTTTAATCCAATTTCAAAAGTAAGTTTTACTTATCAGATCTGTATGATTTTTATGTTAAATTCCAAGTTCCTCAAGAGATTAATTTGTTTAATTTTGTTATTTATGAATTGATTTGATTACTAAATATGTTTATAAGCTATTGGGACTGGATTTATAGTTTAAAATGACTTTTTAACTATTATTTTTGTGAGATTTGAATTAGGATTTGACAATTCTTAATCTAGTGAGATATTTGAAATTATAAACACTAATTTTTAGTTATTTTTATCTTATTTTCACAAATTTAAGTCAATCCTTACTTAATTGTGTTCAATTAATGACTAATTTGAGATTTTGAGTGATACCCAAAAGTAAATCCCTATCTCGATTTTATCCTAATGGTATAACACTCTCCTGATTTAGGTGATTTGAAATTAGAGTTTTAGACCGTCGAAATTAGGATACGTCTACGACATCGATTTTCGAGGTAAGTAACGTTTACACCTTTTTATCGATATCCTGTATATGATTAGTATTGTAATCATAGAATAATTGATATTAAGGTAAGTATATTTATTTCGATTAATAATTATAAGGTAAGTATGTTTATAAATTATGTGTCTGTTCTGTAATGTATCAATTGTTCATTATTGTACTGCTATGTGTTAATGAATGATTTCTGTGAAGAGCTCAATGGGTCAATTTAGTGGATTTGGCTATGAGTGAGTGAATGAAATAATATAATGAGTACTCTGCTTTGTAAATGTTATACCCAATCTATTGGGAAGTACAAGTGATATACACTCCGTTATGCCTTGTCTACTCGGGCGGATAATAGGTAGACCTGGATCCAGTGCTGGGAAGACTTTGGTGAACCTTGAGCTCATTGATTGACATTTGCATTTTAAATAATGATAATGTCTCGTATATTATTCCCTGTACTGATTGTATACATGTTATCTGTAATTAGGTTTAAATGTTATTTACTAAGCACGCTGGTTACTCCGTTATTATTTCCCCTTTGTTTGCAGTCGAGGACCAACAGAGACGTTAGCGAGTCCCTAGTCGAGTGCTGATCAAGGAGGGGATTATAGTACAGACCCCAGTTATTGGGATAGTATTTTCCTGTTTATCATCCTAGTGTGAGGTTGGTTTTTATACTTAGGCCTGTGTGTCTATGGACTTGTTAGATTTGTCTTGTGATCGAATTTTTGACTGTTGTGAGATTGTGGTTTGTTGTTTGTATATGACTGTGATTTGGTTATTGTGAATTGTTATGGATATGACTGTTGAATATAGTTTTTGTGGTCTTGTATTAGTTGATCTGGAGGTCAAATGAAAGGTATTATGGTTTGTATATTATTCTTGTACTGTGCCTTGCATGCTTGGGGTGATCCCGAGGTGCGGCGTGTCATTGTCCCGTTTTGGGGGCGTGACAATTTGTGCTGTGAAATTTGATTTAATGGAAAAAAACCCATAATAAAGTACACAAAGTTAATTTAATCTAATTTTAAATTATTAAACTAATTATTATTATCATTGCCAAGAAGAAGATATTTAACTACCGATAGAACTTGAAATAATTTTAATGAATTGAGTTAATTTTATACACTCTAACCTTTCTAATTTGGTTAAGTTATTGTTCAATTACTATACATGATAGTTTGACTTTCCATTTGTGCTGTTAAATTTGATTTAATGGAAAAAAGACCCATAATAAAGTACACAAAGTTAATTTAATCTAATTTTAAATTATTAAACTAATTATTATTATCATTGCCAAGAAGAGTTTGAATTGTTATTAGACCAATATTATTATTATTATTATTATTATGAAAAGACATACATATTTCATATTTGAGTTGAATTTAATCTTTGTGCTCTAGTGAGATTACCCTTACATATGTTTCAACTTATATTTTAGAGCTAGCACGATGTATTTCCCTGAATAGTATTAAAAAATCTGACAACTTTTTCAAAACGGCATAAATTAATTAATTAACTTATTATGGGAATTCGTTGAACTATGAATTGACAAAGTCAAATTTTTAGCTTTCATAATATAACTTAGTATTTAGCTTTGCATGCTTTCACAATTAGTTCATTTAAAAGAATGACAATGAAGTACAGATTAAGTTATAAAACGCTTCTTCTATAGTTTATTAGTCATGGGTTTGAGTCATTAGAGGGGTAGGGAAAAGCTGGTTTAAATAAAGAGAATAATTGTTGATTTAAAAGAATATAGGCAAATGAATGTAGGGGAAAAAAAGAAAATTAAATCAGAATATGCAATTAAGAAAATTTTAGAATTGTTATGAAAAAATTTTAACTTATATTAGTCACCAAAAAATACCTTAATAATAGTTAAGCAAATGAACATAGGTGGTTATACATGTAGAAAATTTTGGAGAGAAATACTAACTTATATTACGTAGGTTTTATTAAAACTATATTTTTAAATTAATACTTTGATGTTGTTGAAAAAAAAAAAAACATTAAAAGTACTAAGGCAATTAAAAAAAGAATTAGAACTACTATCTTGAGACTATTACAAATTATACAATTTTTAAAAATAAATTTTGACAATACTTGAAAAATAAAATTCATATTAAACTAAATATAATTATTTTGAAATAAAATTTACAGTGTCCCTATTATTTTAATATTATTAATTTAGTTATCAAAATAAAATTTTTTCTTTAATAAATATTAAAAAATATATATAAATAATTATCGTCCGAACTAATCCACCAGTACACAATACACGAATTTTAAACTAATTTATCCTAAAATCAAATGAGGTGGGTGAGGTGGAGTGCAAAAATCTAATGAAGAAATGCGTAGCTGGACGGAAAGGAATAGCCAAGTGGTGGACCCCGTGACACCCTATCCCTCCCAACCGACTTATCTACCAAGCATCACGGATTTCAAACCTTTTATGCAACCTATTTCATTAAATTAATTAAGTAAAAATTGTACAAATAAGTCCTTCAACGTATTCACATAATCTTTTTTAGCCCGTCATATTTTGAATGATGAATTTATTCTCTAGCAAAATGAAAACCCATGATTTCGGTCCTAGAAAACTCATGATTTTGGTCCTTGACAATAATAATGTTTGCCATTAATTTGAACAGGAAAACGCTCAAACTACTCACATGTCTATTTTTTTTTTATCCCTTACATGTTCCCTTACATGCTTGTCGTATGGATACTCAATTTATTTTTCGATACATCACATACATAAAAATATTTTTTGATCTCTTTAATTATTATTTTTGTTATAAACTTAAAAAATCAAAGCATGATTTTACATAAAATTCATGAATTTTTTACTTACAGTGAGTGAGTTCTAACTACTATTTTTAAAAAAAATAACAAGGTGAATAGCAAAAATATTTGAGATTTTTTGAATAGAGTGTGGAGGATTTTCAAGTGAGAAAATATGAAATGGGTTGTTTTAATGATACTAGTGAGGGTGAAAAAGAAATATTAGTAATAGAATGCAGCGGAGAGATAGTGAATATGAGAAATATGAGAATAATTTTTTGATAAAACGTGAAGGTTAATATAAAAGTGAGGGTGGTGCTAAAAAGTTAGGCATGCCAGCGTCTCCTCTATCTTTTTTTTTTTTCTTTTTTTCTTTTTTTCCTTTTTATACAAATTAACACAAAAAACAACGTTAGTGACCAAAATCGAGCGTTTTATATTTTATGAGGGACTCAAAATTAATATTTTAAATGTGAGGAGCTACACAATATTTTCTAGTTATTCATGGAGTATTTGTATATTTTCCCATCATTAAGTTCCCCCAGTCCGAGCAAGTATTTATACTAAAGTGCACCCTCACAAATATTACCAGCTCCACCAATCCCAAACCCAAACCCAAACCCGGGCATACTCTCTCTCTCTTTCGGACAAGTTCCCGATAAATTTGCAGAAAGTTAGAGAGAGAAAGAGATGAGGGAGATCATAAGCATACACATTGGACAGGCGGGAATTCAGGTGGGAAATGCATGCTGGGAACTCTACTGCCTCGAACATGGCATTCATCCCGATGGCATCATGCCTAGGTACTTTATTTTTTTTTATAAAAAAAAAAAAAAATTTAATTTCAGCATATTGATTTGTTATTTATTTTTATGTGTGCTCCGAAATTCTGAATATGATATTTTCCTTAATTAGTTTGGTAAATTTTGTATTTTTCTGGCAAATGCGGTTGAATAATTTAATATCTGTGATCGAGATGGGATACAGTGTTGTGTAGATTATTAGCATTTTTTTTTTTTTTTTGATAAATTTTCTTGAAATTTGTCTTAAAGGGGATGATGAAATATGCACCACAACTAAGAAATAAGGTCATTAGTGGAAGTAAATAATTGATTAGTCGTTTTAACCACTATTAGCAGGAAAGGCACGTCCTATATGAGTGTGTAATTTAATTAAAAAAACTTACACATTATTTAAAAAAAAAAGGAGTTAATGGAAATGTTAATAAAAAATTAAAAGAATAATATAGGAGTGAGAGTGAATTGTGGGAAGGGGTAATGGGAAATTATAAGTAGTTAATTAAGAGATAACAAAGGGGATGAGGAGGGTATAATTGGCAAATTAAAAAGTGACTGACACCAAAATGTCTCCTCTTCCTTTAATATATACTAGTGGTAAGGGCACACTCAATGTGCGTGCAAAATTAAAAAAAAAAAAGGTGTATCAGGAGAAAAAATGTGGAACTTAAGAAGTGGAAAACTATGGTTTAGTGGTAGTTAATTTTATTACACTTATATATATATTTTTTATAAGTTTTAATCTCCATAAAATTAGGAGGAACCCAAAGGGAGAGACCACCATACCAAGTTGGCTCTCCCTTTACGTATAGTAAGATATAGATAGTATAGATTACTAATCATGATCTGTCACCCTATTCGGTTGCCTATCGCAGTTGGGTTAACCTGATATTAGTGTGATGTATAATTGTTGGAAGGGCTTATTTCTTAATTCATTACCTCTAGAAGTAGAATATAATTAAATTTCAACATAATCACGAATATGCATTACTTTCTGTCAGTCATTCCCTTTTGTTAAATAATGTATCTACTTCACTTGGAAATTATGTATATGTAAATTGGATCAAAAACTTTGACACATAATCTCTTGGTTTATATATTTATGTTTTTTGCACATCTTCGTGGAGGTGTATTTGACGGTCAGAATGATCGTCTCCAAGTGAACATAACCTTCGAGTGAAGTGTCTAGTGCTCTGTTTAAGCAAACTTAGAATTGGCTGAAAGGGAGAGTTTTGGTTGCTGTTCTTGGTTTTTTTTTTTCCTTCCTTCATCCGTTTAGTTTCTGTTTCACTTGCAGTGACACCTCAATAGGTATTGGAAACGATTCATGACCTTCAACACCTTCTTCAGTGAAACCAGTGCTGGGAAGCACGTGCCTAGGGCTATTTTTGTTGATCTTGAACCCACTGTTGTTGATGAAGTTAGGACTGGGAGCTACAGACAGCTCTTTCATCCTGAGCAACTCATTTCTGGCAAGGAGGATGCTGCCAATAACTTTGCTAGAGGACATTATACTGGTACCCTTGTTGTGAATATATAGTTGTGTCAGTTATTGAAAGTCAGTTTATGTACTTCAAATGTCTCATACTATCTGTGTTCATGTAAATATGTTCAGTCGGTAAAGATATCATTGATCTATGCCTCGATCGAGTGAGAAAGCTGGCAGACAACTGCACTGGTTTGCAAGGCTTTTTGGTCTTTAATGCTGTTGGTGGTGGCACTGGCTCTGGTTTGGGGTCCTTGCTTCTTGAGCGTTTGTCTGTTGACTACAGATCTCAAAACTTGGTTTCACTATCTATCCTTCACCTCAGGTAATCAACCCCTCAGAGACCAGACGCATTGCCTAAAGTCAGATGCCTTAATTTCAGAAGTCAGAAGTGTGTTTTGGGTTAAATGGTCCATCTTCACATCACCTGCTGTTATTAATAGGTCTATAGTACTAGTTTCCCGACCTTCACAAATTATTAATCTCATTTGCTTTGCAAACTGTTTATTGTGAGTTTTGGAAATCCCTTTCATCTGATAATCTCACTCAGCTTTCTAGTCTTAATTTGCACTGCCTGACACACAAAAAGAATTGTGGTTTACTGAACTTTGACATCATAATGTTTGAAATGTTTTGATCTTCATTCTCTGTGTTGCTTTCTTTGGTCTAGTCTCCGTTTTCAGTTATTTAGGACAGAGATCTACATTGGAGTGCAGGAATAGCATCTTCTGCATTTCCTTAGGGCTATTTTTGCGAGTGGTTTCTAATGACTGGTTCGCAATTCTTATGCAGGTTTCGACTGCTGTCGTTGAGCCTTACAACAGTGTGTTGTCCACGCATTCCCTTCTAGAGTCACACACAGATGTTGTAGTGCTTTTGGATAATGAAGCAATATATGATATTTGCAGGAGAGCTTTAGACATTGAACGACCGACATACACCAACTTGAACCGCTTGATCTCTCAAATTATTTCATCTTTGACCACCTCATTAAGGTTTGATGGAGCCATTAATGTGGACATTACAGAGTTCCAAACCAATCTTGTGCCTTATCCACGTATTCATTTTATGCTTTCCTCCTATGCACCTGTTATCTCATCAGCCAAAGCTTATCATGAGCAGCTTTCAGTTCCTGAAATCACTAATGCTGTGTTTGAGCCCTCAAGTATGATGGCCAAGTGTGATCCAAGGCATGGGAAGTATATGGCATGCTGCCTGATGTATCGCGGGGATGTGGTGCCCAAGGATGTGAATGCCGCTGTTGCTACCATCAAGACCAAGAGGACTGTTCAGTTCGTTGACTGGTTAGTTTATCTGAATTTTATTCGCAGCCTAAATCTGTACAACATGTGCCTACTACATTTTATTAATTATTATTCCAAAGCTTTAGCCATGACATCACTGTTTGAAAACATTATTCATACTCTTATCCCGGCATGTTTCTGTTTCAGCACTATGTTTATGGAGATATAGTAAATAAGGAGTCCTGAAATATTCATTTGAGCAAACTAAACCGAAATTTTTGGTCAAGTTACCGAGAAACTTCTGTTGGTCTTCTAATATTGCAGGATAATTTATTTACTATTCCAGATGTTTTATTTGCTTTAAATCTATGAAAAGATTCCTTCCGCTTCTGAACAGATTGCACATATAAAATAACTTCAGGTGTCCTACCGGTTTCAAGTGTGGCATTAACTACCAGCCTCCCACTGTAGTACCTTGTGGTGATCTTGCCAAGGTGCAGCGTGCTGTCTGCATGATAAGCAACAACACTGCTGTTGCTGAGGTCTTCTCACGAATTGACTACAAATTTGATCTTATGTATACTAAGCGAGCATTTGTCCACTGGTATGTTGGCGATTTGAGGTATGGAGGAAGGTGAGTTCTCTGAAGCCCGTGAGGATCTTGCTGCACTTGAAAAAGACTATGAAGAAGTTGGAGCAGAAGGCGTTGATGTGGAAGAGGAAGAAGAATAGTGAGTAGCTTTGCTAGAAAGTCCGTCATCATTTTTTTCATCCTACCTAATCTCTTGCTCCGTGCCCTTCGGTGTTTACAAATTATTTCCAATTCCTCGAGTCAGTGAATTGTTCCGATCGATTTCCTTTAATCTTTTTTTTTTTGGGGGGGTGTAATTGTATGTACAAAATATCAAGTTGTTAATACAATAGAACGTTAAGATGTCATTTGTTCATGAACCAGTTCGTTTGTTACTTGTAAGATATGAAATTGACAATAATTTGTTCATTAGCTCTCCAGAAATGTTTTATCTTTTCCATTGGCTTCTGATTTTGCATTCTCATGCTATGTAGATGGTAGAACACGATTTTATATGACTTGATCATGAAGTTCAGGTCTTTATTGTTTGTTCGCGATCAGTAGCTCATCTACATGTAAAAGTCTGGCTTAATGCCTGTCTCGTATGTGTGTTATGCATAGAGAGACTAGACTGAACAACTAATTTGATATCTTTGAAGTCAAGATTGCTTGGACATTGATGCTTAGAAGAGAAGCTCCCAATTAATAATTCAACAGTTAGTCAAGTGCGTTACTTATTAGGATTTACAAAAAATTAATTTCAAGCAATAAATCAAATATTTGAACATTTCTCCTATTTTGCACTGAAACTTCCTTCTTGTTTACAACAGTGCTGAAGTAAATGAGATATCGTTAACATAAAAAATTTTACAAGAAAAAGGACAACAAATTTATGAACTCAGGAGATTATGATGGTGGACAGAATTAATTTCAGATTAGCATAGTAAAAGAACATAAAGGAGGAAGATCCCAAAGAGCTTCAATGGGATCATATACAGTTTCCATGTACTCTTGCACGCCATTTATTGCATAAAGCGATGCTGAAATCTGTCTTTCGATGAACTTTCATGCGCTCAAATTCGGAAAACTCCATGTGATCATGAGCCGTTTCAGGCAAAGAACCTGCATTAATTTTGGGCAACTCTAACAACTGATCATCATGACCAGTGCTGAAGTTGTACTGATGATCAAAACCTTGTACTTGGAAACCCCAAGAAGACAAGTCAGATTGATTATGATAAGAAGAAGAACCCATTCCCATCTCGAATTCCTGATTACAGAAGTTGCTCAAATCAGGCTTGTATGCGTCATCAAACAAATGCCCATCTTGTGCCTTCTGATCAATTGAAATTACTGAGTCAACGCTGCTGCTATCACCACTACTTGTAATAGGACTAGAGGACGCAGTACTCGTACTTCTTGTTAAGGGGTTAGTAGCACTAATACGATTGCTTGTACAAGTAATACTACTAGTAGTGGTAGTAGTAGATGAATCCTGTAGAACAGAATTATTCGCCTGTTGAAGCTTTGCATTTTTTGGCTTGTTGAGGAGAGTTTTAACCCGCAAAGCAAGAGGAGAATCAGGGGAAACATGATGAGTAACGAAGTTGGTACGCGTATTGGCTCCGCGCAAGAGGCAAGCAGCCTCATCATATGCACGAGCAGCTTCTTCAGCAGTTTCAAAAGTTCCGAGCCACATCCTTACTTTCTGTATTGTATCTTTGATTTCAGCTACCCATCTCCCTGAAGGTCTTTGTCTCACGCCAACATACTTGTTGTTTTGGCCGTTGTTGCTTCTGTTTCTGCCTTTGAATTTGCGCACTTTACCCATTGGAATGGTAGCTTTTTGCTCTTCTTGTTGGAAGTGAATTTCCATTGATTAAGTAGGAGTGAGCTTGAGCTAGAGTGAGGAGATATAATCAAACAGAGCCGAAAGGGAAGGCAACAATAGTAGGTATGTTTGTTCAAGCTCCCAATATTGGCCAAGAACTTCTTGTCTACATGTTCTTGTTGTCTATGAGGCTATATATATTTGTGAAGTTTTCTACAATCTGGTTGATTGCAACCATTTTGTTGGTTCTAAATATTTATACAGTACTAATTTTTAAAATATATGGTATTATCACATACAAATTTATAAAGCACGATAGTGTGATTCATTACGGGACTATATAATTTTCTATATAGAGGTCTTTGTTATCTGTGACTATGACGTTTTGTGCTAGTTTATTAGGTTCATTTGCTGTTGTCCTTTGTATTTGTTTGTTTAGTGATGGTCGTCTTCTTTCTACCCTTATAAACAAATCATCCCCAATTTTAACTGCCTTTCTCGGTCTAAAATGATATAGTACTGCTAGGAAGAAAGATGAATGCCAGTTTGTGAATAGTTAGATAAGCACTTGAAATCAAGATTTGACCTCATAGGTTGAGAGAAAAGGAAAGTTTGAAACAATAAAAAAGCACAGACAAAAAGACATATTTGATCCTTATTTTTAGTATATCAATTCCTTATTTAGTAAAAAGATTAATTTAGTCCGTCATCTTTAAAAAAAAATTAATTAATTTTAAGTAAACCTTGTGACAGAAATTATGGACAAACTAATAGAATCGTGAACAACATATCTACTATAGATTAAAAAAATATATGACTATCATATTGCTTAGTCCATTAATTTGTTCATAATTTTTATAATAGGCCTTAAATGGGTTAATTTTTTTTAAATGTCTTGATAAATAACGGACTAAATTGATCGATACCTAAAAAATAAGAGATTAAATTGGTCTTTTTCCCAAAAATCACACCACCATAGGCATCCTCAAAGTATAAGATATATATATATTTGCTAACTTAATTTAGTTTATTCTTTAGGACTCTATCAACAAAAAGATAATTCAGTTGGCCCCAAGAATAAGGAAGAAAAAAAAATAGTATTAGGGTTTGTAGATGTATGACCAGATCCTGTTTCATACAAAGACAAAACGCACCTTTTTGATACAAGGGCAGATTGCCACCAAGGGAGACTATTGCACAACACTCTCCTCTTCGATTTTGTAATGATTTTCCAATTCATGATGTTGTCTTCGTATCTTGATAAGAAAGTTAATCATTTTTTTTTTCTTAGAAAAAAATAATCTAAACAATTTAATACGATAATGATTTATACTAATATAAACTGTCAAGGAACAATAAAAAAAATTGCAATGCAATTAGTGCGAATAAATCAAACAAATTCGCTTGTTTGGTACGTAGTTAGTGTTTGTTTCCATAAGAGATCGTAAAGTCATTGTCGCCGCCTTCTGTTGTCTAAGCAGGTCAGTCAAATAGGTTGAGAAAGGATAGTCGTCAAAGCAGGAAATGTTGCCACTTGGAAGCACATTAGGGATCCTCTAGATGATCACAAAAACTAGGCTTAACAAGAATACGCGTACCCTTTAATTTTACGTTTATATTATAATAATAATTTTTAATTATTTTATTTGTATAATATAAATTTTAAAATATATAATATTATATCGTATAAATTTTTTAAATATGAAAGAATTCCTTCAAAAACGGTAAAAATATTTTATACTATAATACCAGTACCGAACTACATTATTAACTAATGAAGTAGAATATGCATTGGTAATTCATGGGATTGGTGTACTCGATCCATACTTTCATCGTTTCTTGCTCGCCATAACTACGAAGAATAGAAAAATATTTAAGTAGACTTAATTTTTGATTCCACCTGTAGATTCTGTGGTTATGATTAAACTTTAAAAATTTTTACTTATATCCGCTAATGTCATAAATTTTCTAAAATTTAATCCATACTATAAAATTTACAAATAGAGATAAAGATCGAATTTATTTAAATATTTATCACGAAGAATATATGTCAAACATCAGTTGTTCGTTGAAAAACAATAAACTATGCTGTTGCACTTATTACATTAGCTAAGGAATATAAACTACTTGACATGTTGATGAGAAGACATAATGTCTTTTTTCAGATTATTGTACTTATTCTTTTCACCAAATTTATGTACTTACCGATTTATATATAACATAAATAAATAACGTAATCTCAACTGAAAGATGCCATTATATAATTGTTTTTAAATTCTTGAATTTAGTATTGGAATAATAAAAGATGCCCCTTAATTTGTTTATGGCCAGCTCGAAGTCCATCTTGGAAGAATTCATGAAGTGACTTTTTAATTTTAAAACTATCTCACATATATATTCAATCGATCAAATTGTTAAAATCTTTCAGTAATACTTGTGAAAATTAGCCACTAGGGTTTTGGCCAATTTTTCATACTATTTCGTTTATCAAAGAAAATAAAGAACGACAAAGTTGACGAACTTGTGAAACACGACTGACGGATTCCAATATCAAATAATCTCCACCACCCCGTCTTTCAATTTTATCAGACGTTTGGTTCGTATTCAGAATCAAAATAAAAATTATAAATTTTACTATCGATACAAATTTATGTCATTCTTTTTTACTTATTTAGTTTGAATAAAGAATAGATTTTATTATGTTGATAAATTAATAAATTTGAAATTCATGTCACAAGTAGAGAATGAAAATAGATATTTTTTAAATATTTTTATTTCTATATAATGATTTTCATATTAATTAACCAAACAAAATCTAATCGAACAGCACCCTATGAGTTGAAAAGATAAATTACTTATTTATATCTATCTTCTGACTATTTCAGAATGTTAATAAAAAAATCATAGGAAAAATGTTCACTTGTTTTGGACATAATTAATATAGATAGCTTTTCATCTACATCCGGATTTAGCGCCTTGCCTTTTACGTTTAATTCGGTTAGACAAAATTGGAAATTGTGATTATTTTTTCTTTCTTTGTTTCGGCCGTTTTCTAGAGAACTGGTCAAAAGTTTGTTGGTAAAGTAGCTGAATCAATACTAATACAGTTTCTTTTATAGAAAAATTCTACAATTTAATTGATAAATTATTTTATTAAATAATATATTATATTATATAATTTTTTAAAATATAACTAAACGATTCCTCACAAAATCTAAAATTTTACCCCTGTAGATCACTTCAAATGGCCCTCACCTGAAATCCCATCACAGTTCAGTCAAACTACGGATGCCAACCAAGAATCAACTAATGATTGATGATTGATAGTTTTCTCTTTTCACGGCATTTGGCATCCGTAACGTGTAGGATCAAATACGGATATTAATTTTAATATGATGAAACTAAGTCTAATTGGAAAAAAGGTCCCATTATCACATAGCATCTACTAGTAAAATGCGATGTCAAATAAGGTCAGAGTAATTGAACTAGGGGCTTCACCTGAAATGATCTTGGCCTGGGTTTGGATGGATGGATTTAAATCGGAAAAAAAGATATATGAATTTAAATTGAATAGATTTGAAATAATATAAAATTTAGAGTGAATTTCTTTTAATTATTAAAATTACACTCTCACTTGTTGGTGAATTTTAACTCTACAAATAAATCAATTAAATTGTTTAGATAATTTATTAAAGATTTAAATTTGAAATCCAATTCACTCAAATTCTTCAATCCGAACACAATGTTAAATTGTATTTGGATAAACAGATTTGATTATTGAAAGAACAATTTAAAATGAATGAATTTAAATTAAATAAATTTGAAATAATATAAAATTTAAACAAATTTCAAATTTATTCATTTAATTATTAAAATCACATTCTTAGAATTTTAAATTTACAACTAAGTTATTTAGAAAAATGAGTGGAATCTGGTAACAAGGAAAAACAAATCCTCCCATCAGAAAATATGGTGAAACAAATACTTGCAATGCATCATTTATACAATATCATGGCAACTGGCTTCTTTTGACATCGCCACAATGGTAATTTGTTTGCCTTTGCATCTAATTTCCCTGCAGGTGCCTTCTAAAAATTTCTTGACCCTCGTAACTTTTTAATATTTAAACCATCCTACAGATCACTTCTTTATGCAAGTTTCCATCAAATAGAGCTTTATCTATTAGTAGAGAAATAAACCCATCCCTCCTTCATTCCCCACCCAACAGCCCCCCATCCCACAACCAAAAAAAAAAAAAAAAAAAAAAAACCACACACAAAACTCAGTCTTAAATAAATAAATAAATTAACAAAAAAAAAACAAGCAAAACTGTAATTTGAGGGAGGACAGGTGAAGGAAAAAAATTGCCACCAGTACATGCAACTGAAAGTAACAAGTGTTTCAAGATTAAAACCTATTCAAACAGCATAGTTTTAACAAAAGCAAAACTGGATAATATTCAAGCCAGTACACCAAAACAGTCAAATTTGCTTCTCCATAATCCTCTAAAGTTCTATAATGACAGAAATAGAAAGCAGGGATAAAAGAACTGTTTTTGAGTTTCCAGAATCCATCTCAGCGGTTAGCTTTTGCAACCCTCTCAATCTCATCCTTCTTTTTGATGGCATAGCTGCACATGATTAGATGGTCATTAGTCATCTATACAAAAAAAAAAAACCAAGCTTTATATCTATATGCTAAACCAAGCTCAAGTCCCCACCCCAAAAAAAAAAAAAAAAAAAAAGATTGATTTCATCGTGAAAGCCCGAGAAACAATGAGAAAACTGACTAGGGAAAGTACATACCTGTTGGATGATCCCTTGGCAGCATTGATAAGTTCATCAGCTAGGCACTCTGCAATGGTCTTTATGTTCCTGAAAGCACTCTCACGAGCACCAGTTGTTATCAAATAGATTGCCTGATTGACACGGCGAAGTGGAGAAATATCAACAGCTTGACGCCTCACAACACCAGCTGAACCAATTCGAGTAGCATCTTCTCTTGGCCCACTGCACACATAAATGCACACAAAAGGAAAGAATAATTAGAGACCAAATGGAAAGATAAAAGGCTGGACCTGTGTAAATAACGAAAATGATCCTTCAAAACAACTACAGACAGCTCCCATAACACTTCAGTTCTACCATTAGGATAACGAAACTGATTAACAAAGAGTAAGTACCCTCGGTCTATCCTACAGCACATAAAACACTTTATTATTTTGTACCTGTTGATGACAGCATCAACAATGATTTGAATAGGGTTTGCATCAGTCAACAAATGAATAATTTCCATGGCATTTATTCGCTTGACAATGCGAACTGCCATCAGCTTCTTTCCATTGTTTCGCCCATGCATCATCAGAGAGTTGGTCAGCCTCTCCACAATTGGGCACTGTGCCTTCCTGAAGCGCTTAGCTTGGTACCTGCCAGCTGTGTGAGGCATGTACGTTGGGTGCTTGGAAGCTGTTGCAGTAATGTAGTCCTCCACTGAAATGTCACTGACCTGCAAGACAATCACAACACCCAGAAGGCCAACAGTATGATTAGTATCAAAAACATGACAAGGAAACAATGTCAGAGATTCACCAAAATGATTACTTCTCTGGCAAGTTTGCGCAACCATAAACCCGAATATTGATGCCATTGTCAAAAAAAAAAGCAATTAAAATGAGAGAAACTATAGGTAGCTAGATAATCAACCAGCTATGTCCTCCATATAGGACTATAAATTTAAAGCAGGAAGCAATAGCACAAGATGACAAACACAGAGCTAAAGAAGAAAAAGAAAGAAAAAAAGGGAAATAGAGTAAATTGTGTATTGGAAACCTTGGGGGGAGGAGGTGTTAGGTTTTGTATCCTAATCGATACTTTAGTGAATTGAGAACTGCAGTAAAAACAGGATCAAGGAAGGCATGTCAACACAACCTAATCTCTCTCATACCCTTTTCATTTCACTAATTATTTCAAATCACTTGGACAACAAACAGATCAAAATCAAAACAAAAGTCAATTGGATTAGCACTAAACTGAAATTTGCATTCACAAGATCTTGAGTGAAGTAACTTCCCTCATATTTCAACTCAGGCAATTAAAGCATATTTCTTTGTCCTTTTTCAAAATGTTTGACTAATCTGAACCATACAGAAACAACATTTATGAAGGTTGTTGTAATTGCCACACCAATCAAGAAAGCAAAGAAAAAACTCGGGCAGCACTCGAAATCCAAAATTTCTAAAAAACAGATAACATAAAGGAAAACATACAAAATTCACAATTACTATATTCAACATTTTCAAATCATCCAGGAAAAGATTCCTATCTTTAATAACAAATGCATCCTCCTACCATTGACTGTATTTTCCTAAACTTTTTCTTACACATTATATCCTTCCCAAAAAACTCAAACAGCAATTTGTTAAAAAAAACACTCTTTAAATAAAAGAAAATAATAAATTCACCAATTAAATACTAATACTAACAGAAATGTCCGAAAATGACAGCTAATCAAAGAAACAGAGGACAGAGGGGGTAGAAGACCTGAACGTCGTCGTACGACCAGCGGTTGAAAAGTAAGACGTCGGAGTGAATCTTCTCTTTATCAAGAGAACTTGCCGCCGCTGCGACTATTCCTCCTCCAGTCTCCATTGCTTTCTTCCTCGGCTCCTGCAACAACAACACTGTAACAAAAGCATATTACGTACAAAAACATTTGATCTACGAACAAAATAGTAAGGAGAGAGAGAGGAAGAAACCTTGGGGCGGCTGACGGCGGAGAGCGGCGGAGCTGAAGCAGATTGAAGGAGGAGAGGCAACTAAAGCCAAAACCTAAACTTGCTGTGGGGGTTATATAAAAGAGAGAGCGGGGTTTTTCGGCTCCTGGGCTTGAATGGAACCTTGTCAAAGCCCAATTTGGAAGTTGAGTTACTTGAGAGAGACTGTTGAGTACTTTTGGGCTTCAGCTAGTTTTTATTATTGTGGATTTCTATAGAAGTTTGGGTAAACCCAAAAAAAAAATAACCCCAAAGAGGGGACATATTTTGGTACTGAAAATACTTAGGTAGATCTGATCCTTAACTCTACTTGTAGACCCTGTGGTGTAGAATAAATGTTATGGAATCTATGACATCAGCTGATGTAAGAAAGATTTTATAAAATTTAATCTTGACCATAAGGTTTACAGGTGATGCCAAAAATCGGGTCTATGTAAGTATTTTCCTTTTGGTACTAGCATTAATTAATTAAAGTTTTGTCAAAACTTGGTTATTACCGAATTTATTCCCACTTGAACCCAAAACTCTAATCAAAGATCAATACGGCTTTAATCAAGATGCAAATATATGTAAAGCATTAATTCAATATCATGCTACGATATTTTATCCCCCTCCCAAAAAAAAAATAAAATTATGGGACTATACATTATAAGAAAGTTCTATAATCATTTTAGGAAATCATCCTATTATAGTTTAAAAACTTGTGTAATATAATACCATCATATATTTCAAAAGTTTGTACTGTACAATAGTTTAAATCTAAGGAAATAATTTCTTATTGTAGAACTTTCTTACATTATGTACACTCGTCATATATATACAATACTTTAGATGAGATTACTACATTTTGATCATATTGAATTTAAAGGTAATCCAATTGAGTCTAATTGTCTAAATAATCTCAAATGCTGTACTGGCAAAATGAGCGAAGCTGAGCTTAAAAATTTAAAATAGAGATCGAGTGGTACTCGACGTTAAACTTGATTGCTTAGGTATTCAAAGCAATTCTCTTCAATTGCTATCCCTATACACGGTGTTTGCCCCGTTGCTTTAAAGAATCTGCCCACAATACATATGTCCAGTCAGAAGTAACTAGTGCGCGGAGGAAATGGTTCAGCTCAGCTTTGCTAGTTTTCGGAGCAATTATATAGCAATAATGTACTTGATTATTGACTTGTATAAGAAAAAAAGGATAGGAAGAAGCATTGCAAGTGGCTTAACAAGCAAACATGCTGTTTGCCTGAGGAAGGGTGTTTATCCATAAACTGGAAAACTCCCCTGTTTCACTTTCATCCATGAGCTTTGAGCAAAGGCCCTTTTCAAGCTACTATAAAGGAGGTCCTTTTTTTGTTTTTTTTTTTTTATATCTAGAGGAGAATACATTACCATTAAACATGAAGTTTATATAGACTTTTACTGAATAGTAGGAGCGCAAGATAACAATATAGACATTCCCACACGCCATAAGGTGGACAACCTGTTAATATCTAAAAGTAAACACTGCTGAACAAAAGAAGGTGCTGTGCGTAAAATTACAAAAGGCTCTAACTGTTACACAACACTCTTAACAAGACAGTCTACTACTATTGGTTTAGCTCTCTGTATACATACTTAACCCGAACGTTCCATGATCTGCTGAGGAGAAACCTGCAAGCAGTATACCATCGCTTATAGTCCATAGATAATTCAAGTGTCGAAAATCCTAATCCCAAGAAAGCAGTAGACCATCGCGTATAGTCCACAATTCGGCTAGAATAATCGAGGTGTGCCCGAGTCGCCGGTTATAACCAGGAATCCAGTTCCCTTTCTCATTTCAAAAAACTCCGACTGCCCCTGCCGTTTAATTGGTAGTAGATACATTACCATCACATCGTAGGGAAAGAAAAGGGTAGAAAGGTGGCTGCCATGTGAGTTGGATGATTTGAGTTTGTTTAGATGTTGATGTAGATGTCAAGTAGAAATAATCCCAGACTAGTGTTTGTATCGATTTCCAAGTTCAGCCAGGTTTGGATGCTGCTGGTAAAGACCGGTTGGTTGCGAGCTTTCAAAATAGAGTACAAGGAAAATGCAAACCAAAGGAACCAAGGGCTGCCCCAATATGGGGACGCGACAAGAAACTCCATACAGGGGTAAGCCAAGCACAGTTGCGAACTGCATAAAGAGGGGTTTCAACCATAGAGGTCTTTTACTGAATCAGATTTCAAGAACCAGGAGTTATTAAGATATACTTTTGGCTTCTTTTCAGTTAAATGACTCGACTCAATCTCATTGCTGAGTCCAGGTTGTAATTGAGATCTTAGAAGCCATTTACTGTGGGGCTAGCTAGTTAACTGCATTTGCCTAATCCTGCCATTCTATGAGTATTTAACGGACACAGTGGAGCTTGGATTAAAAGCCCAGAGTCGGATCAAACAAATACAAGACCAGAAGTTGCACCTGAGTGCATATGCAAGAGGTTTTGCCAAAACCATACATCAAATAAAACCAAAAAGATCATATCCCACAATTTCTCAGAATCTTGTTGCTAATAAGAATGTTATGACAACTCCTCAATAGTAACAACACAAAGCTGGAATACTTTCAAAGAGTTTATCATTATAAATCATGATCGCCAACCTATATTAATCAAAATCATTCAATTATACTAAAAAGTTAATAGGTTTGAATCCTTGCCTATAGCAAACCAAGTCTTATACAAGTTTCTTAAATCACAAAATTGCATGCAGCTTGTGTTTGAACACCTACATTAATATGCATGCAGCATTCAAGACTTCAACAGAGAGATAAAACAAGAACAGATGTAGTAGAACCATCAACGCAACCTCCTAGCTTCTCTCTCAGACTCAAGCAGGGTGAGAACATCACCCTCCCTAACAGGGCCCTTCACGTTCCTCATGATGAACCGGTTCTGGTCATCAATAAACTTGACTCTCACCTGAGTCACCTGTCCTCGGGAGCCAGTGCGCCCCATCACTTTCACGACAATAGCGTGCTTGATCTGAGATTCCATCCTGCAAAACCAAAACAGCTTCAAGCACAGAAGACTCAAAAAAAATAAATGACAAATGAGAAACATAAAGACACGATATCTCTAATGGACAAAGACAATTATCAATAGAGGACATCATATCCAGTGAGCATACAGAAAGATAACTCAACCCTGATTAAATACCCAAGATAAACAAGACTTCAAACCTATCACATGGCAGACAAAAAGTAGGTAATCCTGTTTTACATTATCTACACCATTCAGCTCGACAACCAGCCAAACAAGTGATTCAGGAAGCCGTGCAAGTGCTCAGAATGATTTCTAAATTAACAAAGAGCAATCAACAGAAAAATGGAATCGATACCATACACCTGTTTTTACAGCTTCTTAGTTGCTAAAGTAGTTTAGGTAGACCCGGTCAAGTCCCAGATCTCGTGATCACTATTAAATTTTATAAAATTTTACTTATTTCTGGTCAACCTAAATATTTCCTTATACTAATACTTACATGCAAACGAATAAGGCAAATACTTAGATAAATCCGGTCTTTGGCTCACTTGTAAACTCTGTTGTGTGAATTAAATCTTAGACAATATGTGACATCTGCTGATGTAAGCAATGTAGATCCCTTAGATTTAATTCACTAAAGACTGGGTTTACCTAAATATTTTTTCACAGGTACTAAACCCAGTAAATCATTTAGCAAACCCAAGGTTACATTTTTTAAGCATTTTCTTTCCCTCACAAGTCCAATTTTCTCAGGCATCATCAAAATGTTCGGCAAATTCTTAACTAATAAAATTGAAGAGTAAATACAAGAAAAAATTATATAAAAATCCCAAATAAAACACATCCAAAAAATAGGCAAAAGTCAAGTCAGTACATACGAATAGCCAAAACGAGCATACAAGTCTACACATAAGCATATATAGATATGATGAAAACAACAAATAGATCAGGAAAAAAAAAAAGAATATCAGAGACAAGATGGTCGGAGCGGACCTGCGGAAGCGGGGATCGGAGAACGGAGATTTGTATAAGGAGAGCTTTAGTCGAAACTGCGAATGGGACTCCGACTAAGGTTATGCTGGTACGTTATATATGCCAAAAACCCTAGAGGAGTCTCTTATAAACTAAATTTTATTTTAGACGTAATTGCAGTTTGCGTCCCTCAAATTGTTATTTCAGTTTGGTAGTTTATAAAAGAAGGGGAAAGAAGGAAAATTTGAAGGGAATTCTACTGTTTATTTTAGAAAATTATTTTTTTATTTTTAAAAGTTTATATAATATAAAATTTTAAAATATATGATATTATTTTGTATAAATATTTAAAATATAAGAAAATAGTTCATAAAAAAAATTGTAGAACTTTGTAAAATTTTAAGTTAGAAAAGAAAAAAAAAAATATATATATATATATATATATAATACAAAGGATGGTAACCTTGTTTGGGAGTAGTAGAAGAGGAGAGGAGGAAAATATCATTAATATATGAATTTTATACATTATTCTCGTACTTAAATTTGTTGTGTCTTATCTTGGTGGGTAAATATAACAATTTCAGGACTTTAAGTATCTAATATTTACTTTCCTTGCATTTCATTCCACCTTTGAAAGGAAAGTTTTGTTAAGTTTTTATCTCTTTTTATTTCCCTCATTTTCTTTTCTTTATCATTCACTTAAAACTCTCGAACAAAGAAAAAGTTTTAATTTTCCTTCCATTTCTCTTCTTTTTCTCCCTTTCCATCCATTCAAACACACCGTAAAATATAAATTTCGCATTTCTAAAATAATAGATAAAAGAGTAGGTATGTGGCTGAAGCATATAACTAATTTACAATACTAACCTCTCTATCAACACTATTTACATGGTGAGTTACTTCAATTTTTGACTTTTTAATCTTGATATGAAGTGTGTCCACACTCCAAAGGGTGCCAAGACCTTTTCTATCTTTCTTTCTTTTTCCCTTCCAAAACCCAAGTTCTTTTATAGTTTAGTTCTTACAAATTCAAATAATAATAAAAAAAAAATATTAACTATTAAAATGGAATTTTTTTAGTATCTCAAATGTGCTTAAATATAGAAAATTGGCTCCAATTCTTTTATTTTCTTTTTGGTCCTACAAAACCCAAATCCTTATATTGTTTAAGAGTTAGTCCTATACATTAAACTAAAATATCTTCAACAACTACGAAAAGAAAATTTTTAAATCTCACGTCTACTTAAAACATGTGAATATAATGATGTCTTTTGATGAAAGAATTTCTATTGAAAGGAGCACCATTTTACATCTACAAAGAAGAAGTAAAGCAAAAAAAAGAAATTTTTTAGCACTATTTTTCTATACAGATTAAATTTGTGTAATAAGAAGTGGGACAGTTATACTTATTCACGTGGTATTAATCTAAAGATGCCCTCGCTAAAATATTGACGATCTCTTTTTTTCCTCCAAAACGATAGCGTTATATTGATATTGAAATAAAAATATTAATATTGAAGTAAAAGTACAAGCATTAGGATAATATCACAAATCATTTTGTTTTCAACTGCTAACCAGATTGGAAATAAATTTTCCCACATCACTTCTTGGTTCATAATTTTGGCCAAGTATGCCATCTTTAAATTAAGATTATTACCATCTTTACAAGTATTTTTGAGGTTTTAGTGAATTTGATATTTATAGATCTCATTTTCTACATAATTATCTACGTACTATGAAAGTATGAATTTTAAAAGTACATTTTCGTATATTTATCATGACCTTATAGATTACATTTCTACTATACCCTTCTTGTTGAACACGAATTATATAATTATCTACCTTATCTACATTTCTACTATGTCCTTCTTGTTGAACATGAATTATATAATTATCTACCTTATCTACCTGATTAGTTACCTTAACATAACAATTACCACTTCTATTTATGGGGCCATTCATTTCGTATTGGCCCTTAAACATTAACTTGGGTATATATTTATTAATGATCATCTTTACCTTACTTAAAATAGTATTATAAATTTTCTTTTGAAACACATTGTTTGTTCATCAATAATACACAAAAAGGATGGAAAATTTTATATATAATCTTTAAAGTTTCCAAGATTTTGGTTGGAAGAAGTATATCAATGATTAGATGATTAAGTAAGACAAATTATCTAATCATATATTTTTTTGACCACATTATAATAAAAAATTGAATTTTTTTCGTTTTGGTTGTCTTCCTACAAAAATAAAGAACTTGATTACTAGAGGTTTATACGTTCAAGTTCTTATTAAATATATAATCATGTTTGATAAAATTTGCTCAATTCATTTAACTTCTAAAAATTCGCATATAAATTTAGTATGAAAATTGGATTATTCAGCAATATGCACCACCAAATACAACCTAGGGAGGGGGAGTCAACAGTTGAAAATTAACCAATTACCTTTAATTTACTTTACTTTTAAAACCTTATTACATTGAAATTACTTTAGCATTACCAAATTCATCAAGCCACTATTAGATATTTTAAAAATTTATACCATATAAGCAATCAAAGTTCCCTAGTGTAGTTTTGTTACGAGATTGCGATTGGAGAATAATTTAAGCCCGCAATAGTAATAGTGATTAAATATGTAATATTAGTGTTAAAATATTTTAAAATAACATCTTATATATGATATGACACTTAAAACAACGGAGATCACACAACTTTAGTTCTAGAAATTAACTCAAGAAAATGGAGAAATTATAGTTCGAAGAACAAAGCCAGCTTTATTGATATATTGGATAGTGATTAAGGGAATTACAAGAGAGAAAACTTGAGAGTCAAAAAAAAAAAAAAAAAAACATTCTCATACTCTTCCAAAACTGGAAGAGTTGACATTTTATTATTCCAAAACTAATTAACTTTTCTAACAAACTATTGCCATGTGACAAATTATCTAAAAAAGTTGCAAGTTTCCAAATAGTTATGCTGACTTAGCAATCTCAATCTTCCTTCCCAAAAGCTAGTAAGTGTCTTTTGATGTTCCAACTAGATTGTTGGCTTGGCAACCTCAATCATGCCTTCCAGTCAGCAGCTTCCACGCTTTCTTTATACTCACTCCTGATCATTCAAGCCACTACTCTCACTCTTGATCATTTAAGTCGTATCAAATACCCCTCCCTCAAAAAGTTCTTGTCCTTAAGAATTGTACAATCAAGTGAGGAAATTTTTGGTACAAGTCATACCAGAATTCCCAGCTAGCATCCTCAGGAAATAAATGACTCCATTGAACCAACACTTGAGTAGCTGTAGTATTTCCCCTTTTTACAGTTCTTCTATCCAAAATGGCTATAGGTTCCATTACTAGCTGACCTTGTGAGGTGACAGCTCCAGGAATATCAGCTTGGACTAGGTGATTGCCAATCTTTTTCTTGAGGACAGAAACATGGAAAGTGTTGTGGATCTCAACATGTGCAAGCAATTTAAGCTTACAAGCTAACTGGTCCTACCTTTTCCTTCACCTGAACAAGACCAAAGTACCTTGGGGATACTTTTGACAATTATGATCTTTAAGGGAATATTGCTTGTAAGGTTGCAGCTTGACAAATACCCAATCCCCAACTTGAAACTGTTTTTCTGATCTATGATGATCTGCGATTTGTTTCATTCTTTGCTAAGCCTAAGACAAGTTATGCTTGAGTAAATAAAGTGTAGCCTGTCTATTACACATATTGCATGTAGACTTTTGTCCACAGTCTCTATGTTAGAACTTTCAGGAATGAGGGGCATGCAATGGAGAAGATTGACCATATACTACTTCATAAGGAGTGAGTTGAGTGGATCTGTGAAAGTTGGTGTTGTACTAGAATTCAGCTAGCGAAAGCCATAAACTCCACTGCTTGGGGTAGTCACTGCACATACACCTAAGGTAGTTCTCCAAACACCTATTAACCACTTCAATTTGACCATTAGTTTGTGGGGAAAATTTCTATATGTATGCCTATTTTGAGATGTGTTCTATATCTATGCTTAAATGAAACGTAGATTCCAACTGGGTGGACACTCGCATTCTCTGAATGCGAGTTCCAATTTTTTTACGTGTAAAGATGGTAATAATCTTAATTTAGAGTCAAGGGCGAAGATGGTGGTGGGGTCTGAGTGTGTACCAAGAGATTTCCTAGAGGATGAGGTGGAATGTCTCTTCTACACATCTAGATGTGTATAAGAGACAGTCTGTGTACACAATCTGTGGTAACAACCATATACCAAAATATTGTCAGGTACATTTAATTTTTTTTATGGAGTTCAATAATTTTAATTAATATATATTTTTAATTTTGTTTAAATAATTATTTTTGTTAATGTAAATGTTTTATAAAAATATTTTGTGTATGTAGTTTATTTTTTTTATGTTTTTGTATTTTAGTTTAATAATATGCTGCTTTGATTATATCCCATATTTTTTTTAATATTTAGAGAAAATGATCTTTGGCTCGGGATATATGTTGTAGGTTTGATTTCTGTTGATTGTGGTGAAATTTGAAACATAAACAAAAATGGTTATGTTGTTTGTTAAACTGAAATTGTGGGATGTTATTGCATTTTTTGTAGTACTTGTCGGGCATATATTACTTGTAACCCTTACGGGTTATTACATTGGTCGTAGCCCTTGTCGGGCATGTATTAGTTATAAGTGTTGCCTATTTGTTGTGTTGTTTGTAACCCTTATTGGGTATGACCGGCGTTAGAGGGAATCTTAAAGATATAGAGGAACTCTGTCAAAAATTTTTTTTAAAAAAAAAATTTCCGTATCGAAAAATGGGGTCTAAACATGTTCCATCCTTACAGGAAAATGTCATTTGATAGACCCCGTCACATTCTCCTTTATTGGGAAGGAGAAATAACCTATGAAGGCGGTACTATGTCCTACCGGCCAATGATGAGCAAGAAACTATTCCGAATAAATCAACGGATTAGTTTTGTTGACTTAGTTGACAAGATATACGAATTCATGGAGGTTGATAGGGAGCAGATGAAATTGAATATTGTGTTTAGGCACATAGTTCTCATTAAAGTCGTGGTGTTTACTCTGGCATTACATTGACAGATGATGATGGTGTGGAAGGTATTTTTGATTTGTTTGATGCCGATCCAAATTTTTGTGCTGAATTGTTTATCGAGACGGAGGAAATTCCGCACGTACATGTAAGCAACAATGTAGGGGTGTATGGTATGGGGCCAATGATGTCTCTCATGCATTCGACCATGGACGACCAGCCGTTGCAGTCCAATGCGTTGACTCTTTTTGAACATCCGTGGTCGTTTGAGTTTTACAACCCAACTTGTTCGTTTGCAATGTCAAACTCAATGCAATCTGATGAAGCTATTGGGGCGCAGTATAATAGAGACACTGTAGCAGGTGACAGCCCAAGTACCATGCAATATCAACATATGGAGAAAGGCCTCGTAGACGAGGGTTTGTCAGCGGATAGTGGTAATAGTGACTCGTCATGGCATGCATTAGACGAGATTACGAGTCTGGTTCAGACTCGGAAGACATATCGGATGATGATTCTGTATGAGAATTTGGGGACAAATAACGATGAATGTCATACACAAGAGGATGTTCCTGCTTATCAACCTAGGGGGATGGCTTTTTTCAATGATCTTGGTAACTACGGTGAGTACGATCCCATGGACCGTAGTGGTAAAGATGGGCTGATTTATTGGAATGAAGAAAAGAATGATATTCAGTTGCACATGTTCTTTGAAAGCAAGGAGCAAGTTACTAAGGCAGTTACAATGTGGTCTATAGCTCAACAACGAGAATTCAAAGCACATCTAGATGTGTATAAGAGACAGACCATCTAGCAATGAAGAGTTAGCAAGACTGAAGTCATTTGCGTACTCACCGTAGTTACCAAGAACAGTTTGAAGGTTGACATCACTTACAAGAAAGCTTGGTATGTGTCGCAGAGAAAGCCATTATCCGCCTCTGTAACTTCCTCAGTTGGTCACCTACACAACTTAATACACTTCTATATTCGTTGCAGAATTACTAGCCATCAATTACCCGAACGTGACGCAGCTACATCATCCCAATAGTATCGAGGATTTGAAAATTTTCAAATCATAGATGTGTATTTCGAGATCGATTGATGCATTCACAATGTGTAGACTGTCCTATGTGTTGATGGCACGCATCTACGAGAGGAGTATCGGGGTAAATTACTTATTGCCGTCGCTTTGGATGCTAACAATCAAATTTTACCTGTTGCTTATGCAATTGTTGATGAGGAAACAATCCAAAGTTGGGGTTGGTTCATGGAGCAGTTGAGACACCATGTTGTACGTGACTTGGAGACTGTTTGCATAATATCTGACCGGCATCGGGGCATTGTGCATGCTATGAGTGAGTCCCCTTTATGGCAGGAACCATTTGCGTATCATAGATTCCTCTGCGTCAGATTCGGAGTAATTTGATGGCTAAATTCAAGAATATAGAAGTGAAGAAGTTGTGTTGGTCTCTTGGTGTCAAGTTACAGAGGCGGAAATGGAATTTGCACCAACATACGATACAGCTGCAACATCCAGAGGCGTGGAGATTTCCATGTGTGCACCCCGTGCACTATTATCACCAAATAATTTTACACACCGATGGAATGTTGGAATACATGGACCAATTCTTCTGCGAGCTACAATAACGTGTTGCGCGGAGTTAGACTACTTCCGATAAAGGCTATAATTGATAGTACATTCCATCGGTGCGTAAAATTATTTGCTGATAATAGTGCACGGGGTGCACACTGTCGCACGTCAATTACGCCAAAGAATTGGAAATGGTTGTTGTTAGCAGACAAAAAAGGTGCAGGACACACAGTCATGGTTTTTGATCAGTCTACTGGTGTGTACCGAATTAATAACACCTCGTCGTGTCACTGGTGTCTCTTAATGTACAAACTGTCAATTATGTACAGCAGACATGTACTTGTGGTAAATGGCAAATGTATAGGTTTCCATGTTCGCATGCTTTGGCAGTTTGCAGGCATAAGGGTGATGAACCAACCCGCCTGATTGCGGAACATTAGATCGTCCGCTTCCCGATGATGCGACTGATGACATGTGTCGGCAGATGGCACGTACATACTTACTTGTACTGATTGGAGGCATTTTATTTCTGGATAATTCAGGCAATAAAGTGCCACTACTGTATCTTCAGTTGCTTAGGGACTTGGAGACTGTGGGCCTTTATAGTTGGGGATCAGCTGTTTTAGGCACACTGTATCGCAGCTTCTGTAATGCCACTTCACCAACAGCTAGAACTATTTGCGGTCCAGTACTATTAGTACAGGTATATTTAAATGGTTTATATGCATATAATTCTTTACTAGTACTTCATCTACATTTATTTGTATACAGTTATGGGCTGAAACCATTGGGAGCGTATGCCTACACTGCGTCCTATCCGGTTAGAGCCCGCACAGGAGCATCGCGGAGCATATGGATCTCGGTACATATGTTTTGTTGAACTATTTAATTACATATGTTAACATTGGATTTGATATTTATTAATTTTTATTGCAGGTGGGATGTTGGATTTGATCTTCGCAATGCTCCTCGGCATGTTTTATCTGTTTTTCGAGATCAGTTACATACTTTGCGACCCAATGAGGTACATCAGTCGATTTCATTTCTTGTGCACATTGTCGTCCTCGAATTTCGTTACTTTACTAACTTTTTTAGACTTCTTTGGTATTAGTTTATATGGCAGCCATTTTCTGATGAGCTGCTTGATATGCTTCCCCATTACTGCACTACTGGTCGTGACATATGGCGTACAGTTACTTATTTGATATGTTGGGAGATCGTGGAATGTTATCTCCCTCATCGGGTTATGCGACAGTTCGGTTTGCACCAACCCATACCAGATCAGAGATTCCAAGTCACTGATGGGTAATCAAGCTGCATTGCATTTGACAGACCGCCGTGGTCGGGCGAACACTGATTGGGAGTTGACACACAGACAATATATAGATATTTGGGTAGCAAGAACTAATATAGTTGAGGTTGGTCTCACATGTATTGATACTACACATGCATTGGGTGATTACATGCAATGGTACCGAGCGAGGACGGTGATGTACATATCCAATCCTACTCAACGCCCTACTTTTGCAGAAGGCTACCTCGGAGATGGTGCACGTGCAGATTATCTTGTAAGTAATTATTCTTTTTTTCTTATTGTTTTTCTTTTTCAAAATACTTCAGTAAAACTAATTTGAACTTTCACGGTAGATGGATTCTATGGCTAGATTGTACTACATGTCGTTAGACAACATGACTGAGGACGATACTCCGGATAGTAGTGCATGGGCACAGATCAACCATTTCGCTTCTCAATCACTACATGCAGTAGGCGAATCTACTCGTCTTGATCTTCGTCCTCCGCCAGTTCTCATAGACGTGTAGACAGACATACACATCTAGATGTCCACAAGAGACAGGGGGCAAAGCGGCGAGGAGGCTAATGGACCATACACTGGCTTATATATCTGTCTCTTCCCCGCGACCCCATGTAGATGCCGAATCCCCTCATGTTAACATACCATTTGAGGCCGATACTTCACACGTACTTTCGCCAATGCGCACTCCTGTGGGACCATCGTCTTTCGGACAGTCGTCCACTGTGCCTGATCAAGAACATACTGGTCCAACCGTTTCAGATGAAGAACATGAACACGAACAAAGCATACCTTCGCAGGCGGAAACTGCTCACCATACTCAACATGCAAGACACTCCTTTATTTTATGTCCGTCGATCTAAAAGGGTCAGCCTAAACCTAGAGATGAAGTAGCCGGGCGGCAGATTTGGACATCATGCACATTGACATTTGTTTTTACTTATCGTAATATAGTGTGATTCATGTATGTTATTCGTATTTATGTTTTTTAGCCCTTGTCGGGATGATTTTTTATTGTTATTAGGTTTGTATTTATGTTTTTTAGCCCTTGTCGGGCTTTTATGGATGTTTGTTGCCCTTGTTGGGTTTGGTTGTTGGCAGGGAGAATGGTCGTAAAATAGGGGAGGTTCTGTCAAAATTTTATCAAAATTACGATAAATTAATGACTTAACGGGTCTAGATGTGTATATGTAGACAGATATCTTATCAAGTTCTTGTTATAGTTTATGATTTAAATCTTATACATTTACTATATCCAAATATCCTACAACTGGACCAGATGTTATAGTTTATAATTTACGATTTACTATTTAAATGATTTTATCTTACATCAAATCCTTCATTTTTCTATTTTTTAATAGTGCACAATTTCCATTCGTAATATACATAGTCACATTTCCGAAATCATTCATTTTTTCTATTTTTGTAATACTGCACGATTTCCATTTGCAATATACATAGTCAAATTTGCTAAATTCTACAAAACAATATATATATAGTCAAATTAGCTATAACAGTAAAAAAAAAAAAACATAAATTCATTACAACGGAAATTTTTTCTTCAAAATAAAAATATACAAAAAACCTAAACCCTAAAAAAAAAAAAATTTTTAATTTGACAACCTCGCATTCAGGGAATGCGAGGTCAATCAAATTGACCTGTGCATTCGGTGAATGCTCAGTCAAATAAAATTTTTTTTTTTTTTTAAAAAATCTTGGAACTCGCATTCTCTGAATGCGAGTTACACCCTCCGGAACTGCAATTTCAAATAAGCACCCAAATAGAACAAAGTTAGAAAAATGGCATATTTTTAGAATTTTCTCTAGTTTGTGGATGGTAAGGTGAAGATAAGTGTAGTTGAACCTTCTACAATCTGAATAACTCCTGCCAAAAAGAGCTAATGAAAGTAACATCTCTATCATTGACTATAGACTCTGGCATTCCATACAATCCATAGATGTTATCTAGAGATAGATGAGCAGCCGTCAAAGCTGTGTAAGGGTGGCTAAGGGCTACAAAATGAGCATACTTGTTCAGGCTCTCATCTGTCCACTACAACCAGAATCACATTTCTGCCATTGGATTTTGGTGAACCTCTACAAAATCCATAGAGATATCCATCCAAATCTTTTGAGGAATGGGCAATGGTTGTAAAAGTCCTAGATAAGTTGCATTCTTACTTTTGTGCCTTTTGCAAATATCACAAGCTACAATGTAGTGTTGGACATCTTGCAATATTTCTTCTAGTACACTACACGTTTTAGCTTTTTGAAGGTTACTTGTACACCAGAATGACCTCTTATAGGAATATCATGCCAAAGCTTGATCAACTGAGTTTTTATACTACTATCATCTCTCAGCACTAGTTTATCTTTCCTTCAAAGCTGGTTTTCTTTCCTTGTATAATGACTTCTTGCAGCATGAGTGGGATCTTTTAACTTGGTAATCAAGTCTGGGAGATGAGGATCAGTGTGCCAAGTTTTCTGGATTTCTGTCAAGATGTGGCTCTTGATGACTAAAATACCATGAAGAACAGCTGGTTCATAAGGTAGCCTTCTAGATAAGGTATCAGCAATTACATTTTCCACTTCTTTTTTGTAGTGTAATTCATAATCATATCCCATTAGCTTAGCTATTCATTTTTGCTGCAAGGGTATAGAAATCTTCTGCTCTAGTATTTCAAACTTTGGTTATCAGTTTTGATTACAAAGTGCCTCCCCAATAGATATGGTCTCCATTTCTGAACTGCAGCCACTATTGCCATCATCTCCTTCTCATAGACTGAAAATGCTTGATCTTGTAGAAACAAAGCCTTGCTGAAATAAGCCAAGGGTCTTCCCTTCTATAGTAAAACAGCACCAATTCCATTGCTAGAAGCATTAGTCTCTACAATGAATACCTCTTTAAGGTTAGGTAGTGCCAGGATAGGAGGGTTACTTATGGCCTGCTTCAACTGCTAAAAACTGAGTGTGCTTCATTGTTCTATTTAAAGTTGTTTTTCTTGAGCAGATTAGTTAAATGTTTAGCAATTTTCCCATAATCCTTGATAAACCTTCTGTAGGTAGCCTGTGAGACCTAGAAATCCCCGGAGTGAGTTCAAATTCTTAGGTACTGGCCAATCAAAAATTGCAACAATTTTCTGATTGTCAACTTTCACTCCATCAACTGTAATGACATGGTCCAAGTAATCCACTTGAATCTCAGCAAAAGAGCATTTGCTCTTTTCACTTTCAGTTGATGAGTCCTTGGGACTTTAAACACAATTTTGAGGTGGCATAAATGGTTATTCCAAGATTTGCTATGGACCGATATATCATCAAAGAAGCCAAGTATGAATTTCCTCAGAAATGGTCTAAATACACCATTCATAAAGTTTTGAAACGTTGAGGAGGCATTTGTTAGTCCAAAAGGGCATTACTAGGAACTCATAGTGGCCATCATGAGTCCTAAATGTTGTTTTTGGAATGTCATCAACATGCATTCTTATCTAGTGATAACTAGATCTTAAATTAAGCTTACTAAAAAATTTGGTTCCAAAAAGTTCATCCAATAATTCTTCAATAAAGGGGGAATAGGAAAATTGTCCTTGACTGTGGCTTGATTAAGCTGCCTATAATCCGTACACATTGTCCAACTCCCATCTTTCTTTTGAACCAGTACAATAGGTGAGGAAAAAGGACTATTACTATGTCTAATTATACCACTCTTCAACATTTCTTCAACTAATTTTTATATTTCCTCCTTTTGAAAAGTAGGATATTTATATGGTCCAACATTAATTGGTTGAGTTATATTTTTTAAGTGAATTCTATGATTATGTTTCTTCAAGGAAGGTAATTCAGTGGGTTCAAGAAACAAGTCATCATATGAATTCAATAATTGTTTTAAATCAGAATTTGTTGTAGGATTCATTACCTTTCATACTGATCCACATATTGCATTCTACACAACTTATTTTCTGAATATTTCTCACAACAATGTATTAAGCACAGTTGACATTAGCTATTTGTTTAGGCTTTCCCAACAATTTCTGCATATTCTTCTTGTTGATCAAGTATATGCTTTGTTTAAAAGTTTCATTCCTATCAGGACTATCTTCCTCCTTGCATTCTAAAATTCCATCTTCAATTCTTCAAAGTTCCATTTAACATTGCCTAAGATGGACAAGAACTAGATCCCCAAAACCACTTCACAACCTCCCACAGGAAGGACCAGTAGACCAGTTTTGAATTCATAACCATGTAGTTTCCAAGAAAAATTAGGACATACTTCTGAGATTGTCAACTTATTGCCGTTGGCCACCTCCACAGTCATGGGATTAGTTTTCTCAATATTAAGAGCTAGCCTTTTAATAGCATTTGGATGGATAAAATTATAGGAACTCCCACAATCAATGAATATATTCACAGGCTTCTTGTTAGAATGTCCTATAACCCTTATGGTTCTTGAAATTAGGAATAGTTGTACTGGTTATGGCATTTACTGAGATGTGAGCAAGTTGGCCATCACTTTCTTCTGCTTCCACGGCACCTCACTGGATCTTTCCTCTTCACCTTCCATGTCTGCATTATAGAACCCATTTCTAATCTGTAACTTGCTTATTCTTACACTTGTGGCCAAAATCATGTTTCTCATCACATTAGAAGCACAGTCCGTTGGCTCTTTTTTCTATCCATTTCAGTAGCACTCAACTTCTTAAATGGCTCTTTGGAAATTGTCTTGAGAGGTTCAGGAAGAGTTGAGACATTAGATGTGAGTAACAAAGGTTGAGATGATTTGTTCTAATTGGGAACCAGATCTTTGGGTTTGACATTTTGTGAAGTTGAAGGATATGAGGGGTTAGGAAAGTGAGATTTAAGTTTGGTGTTTTGGTTCAGGATCTTTGCCTCCTCTATTTTGGCTAAGGTTCTTGCCTGTTATAAAGTTTTTGGCATAAATATTCTTACAGACAGCTGAATTTCAGGTTTGAGGCCACTCAAGAAATAGCTGGTCGCATAGTTTTTTGGTAATTACACTCTATTCAATTGCTTTTTAAAACTTTTTTGGTATTCTTGTACTGACCCTATATATTTCAATCTCGTTTTGAGCTATCCCATAAGATCATCATATAAAAAATTGCCAAATTTTCCATACATTTCTCTCACATAATCCTCCCAATTGGGGAATTCTCCACTCAGCCTATTCCTCATGAAAGTCTAATGCCACTGTAAAGCCTTTCCTTCCAGATGCATGGCTGCAAGTTTGACTTGTTGTGATTGGGGGTTTTATCAACTTCAAAAAAACTGATCACACTTATAGAGCCCCTTGAAACTTTTTCCTAAAAATATTGGAAACTCAATCCTGTTGAATCTTGTTGCAGCATGATAACCTCTATTTTGAATTTGCCACTCAGGAATAGATGCTTGTGAATTGTTTCTTGATTGGTGCATCTGAGATAAATATTCAAGAACCAAGTACTTTAAAGCAGATATTTCCCTCTCAAATTGCTCCTTCTGTTCTTGCATCAAGACCTTTGCTCTATCAAATTGCTCCTTCTGCTCTCTTATCCTATTCTTCATACTTTCTTCAAACTTTCTCATTTCCTATGTAATGATCTAGTGTGCTCAGTCATGATTCCTCGAAGAACCACAACTTTGATGCCACTGATATGCCTTAGAATAGTGGAGATCACACAACTTTAGTTCTAGGAATTAACTCAAGAAACTGGAGAAATTATAATTCAAAAAACAAAGCTAGCTTTATTGATATATTGGATAATGATTAAGGGAAGTTACAAGAGAGAAAACTTGAGAGTCAAGAAAAAGAAATCAACATTCTCATACTCCTCCAAAACTGGACAGAGCTGACATTTTATTGTTCCAATATCAACTAACTTCCCTAACAAACTATTGCCACATGGAAAATTATCTAACAAACTAACTGTTACAAGTTTCCAAACGATTATGCTGACTTAGCAATCTTAATCTTCCTTCCCAAAAGCTGGCAATTGTCTTTTGATGTTCTAACTGGACTGCTGGGTTGGGCTCAGCCTCAATCACGCCTTCCAGCCAGCATCTTCCATGCTTTCTTTGCCCTCACTCTTGATCATTTAAGCCATATCAATATGTAGGATAGTTTAAAAAAAAAAATCATCAAAGTTGATAAAGGAACAAAGGAAATGGCTAGTCTATGCCTACTATTAATTGCTTTGAGATTTGGAGACCAAAGGAGTAAAATTTCTCTGCAACCCTTCCTTTAGAAGATCAAGCAAATTATTCTGTCTACTGTTTTAGTCAACAGAAATTGCCTAGTGGAAGTCCAACTTCATGTTTATTGCTTTAGGCTTGCATACTAGTAGTTCTTTCTTTTTTCTAGTTTTCTTTCCATTTTTTTTTTTTTTGGTTGATAAAATGAACTTTGACATTTCTTGGCTCATATTGCCTGTTTCATTGTTCACCCTTTGTTTCCAGAACCAAAAAAAAAAAGTAGGATAGACAATAATAATGCTAAATCAACATTTCTGGAAACAGTAACATGTTATGAAAGTTGATTTCCAATTTGTCAGCTTATTAACTACACATGCCAAAATGTAGTCAGCCCCTCACAGCTGCATAAGCAATATGATGTAAAGTTGTGTTGCAATGACCAATGCAAGGCAACCAAATGATACAAGTAATTGGAAAGTTTTGAAGCCTAGAAATGAAAAACAGAACCTACAATTTGTTAGGAAATTCTCTCTTGATCTTATTATGTATAGTCAGAAAAAGAATCATGTATAAATGAATAATTCTGACAAACTAGAACAATCACCTTTCATGATTTACAAAACGAATGATTCAAAAGAATGCAAATGACTTGCAAAATGATAAAGATTAAGTATCCCTACACTAGAAGGAGCAGAATAGTAGATTAGAAAAGCCTTCTTTTCCATCCAAACTCTAGAAATGGATTTCCATTCCATCTTATTTTCTCCCAAACACCTATTCCATTTGCTTCTTCACTAGTAATTTTTATACTGTTACGAAGCAAGTGGACTTCTGCCGGGGGCATCCTTGCGATAGGTAGGAGTTAGAACCCCTTGCATATATATCCTGGGAGAAGAAAAACTAGTCCTTGGAGACAGATTTGACCAGCTCCAAACCTCGAGCTTGAAGCTCTGAAGGATAATCCCTGACACATCCAATTCGTGGCCCTGCTCCTGTTGTCCATCTACAAGATAATTGATTAGCTAACTGATAAGATTTCATTCGTTCATGCGAAGATATTCTCTTAAGAATCTTTTCTTTGGGAATGGGTTCTTCATAGTCTTCTTCAAAATACTCATCAAACAAATTTTCCTTGGAAACTGAAAATTCAGAGTCCGATAAGTTCTCTTCAGCTGTTTCGTATCCATCTGCTGGAGTTTCACTCCCACTTTCCTGTAGTTGTTTGTCTTCATTCTTAAACAACTCCCTCATATCCTCCCTTTTTGGTATTTCAAGGACAGAAATCTTCGAGTGCAGTCCTCGAGACCACCTTGATATCTTTGGTGGTAAATTCTCAGTGTCCTCGCAATTCTTCTTGCCTGAATCAGCTTTATCTTTCACGGAGCTTTTGGCATTCGTATAATCAAAAAAGGCTTCTTCTTCTATGTGTTTGATCACCAGATGGGGTTCTCTGTGCAAAAGGCAAGATTAGTAATTCTGCCTGACGAAGTGAGAAGACTTTCAAAACTGGAGAGGTGTAATATATTTGTCTCCAAGATATGTAATTCTGTAACTAAAGCTAGAATATTCCTCCGCATTGTCTGTCACTAAAATGTCCCGTAACATTTATCTTTACATTCATAGTTTATGTTGCCATAGCTGAGCTGATAGTGCAAAAGACGAGGTTAGTAATTCTACCTGGACAACACTGACATCAACATTGTGTTTCTCAAGGAATGACATAAATTCTTCAAAATTTTCTTCAGTTGGGAGGTAATGGCCACTGTGAGGCCAGACAGCCTAAGAATGCAAATGGTTTGGGTCAGAAATGAGGAAAAGTCCAGTAAATGAACAATTAAAAGAAGCAGCTGAAGAATTTTGCATTGTTTGGAATTTGCTAGATCTTTACTTTCAGAGTGCCATCTTCTACTACTAATCTGCCAGCAGATAATGTTCAGAGCACCACCCGCCAAGAAACTTGAATGTTGAAATGTGCCTTTCTTTTTCAGCCCAACATACAAGACCTTGGACACACTGAGAACAAAGATCCACTTGGCATCCTCAGGACCTCCTCTTGTGTCTATAAGCTGCCCACTTTGCTTGTACATAAACTTTCCATCTTCTATTACAACTTCGTACGCCTTTCTTTCTACCTGTTGTAATAAATTAATTTATTTGGCTTAGTATCTGTAACTCGTAGACTCTTCTATTTTTCTTAATTATTGGGCTCAAGACAATAATTAAGTATCCTAAAACTGCAAATAGTTTTGGTGTTTTGATATATAAAGGCATCTATTTAAAGGCTATAGCTGAATTTCAGGAGTCTCAATGAGATTAACCATTAACGGCTCTCAAACGGGATAAACATTCTTTTTAGAAAAACTAAAGTCTAGGATAAGATGAAGCTCACCGGACCAAGATATTTTATGCATTGTTGATGAAGTTTTGATCGAGGACATCATTCTCAAGATGCACTTCTTTTCCTTCTCCTATGTCGAGCCTGCATCACAAACAATAAACAAGGATATGAAGGAATTCAAGTTTGGAGCGATTATAGAAGAAATTTGTCCTTGTTTCATACTTGTGTTCGTTACTAAAATAAATCTTACCAATAGAAAAAGGGCTGTTTGCTCTCACACAGAAGCCAGTTGACATAATAAAATTGAAGATTATGGCCATAGCGATGTCGCGGATCAATCTATCAAAATTATACAAGGAATCAACAAGTGACTCAAAAGATAGCAAGAAGTTGTGTAGCTTGAACATTCATTTAAAAGAGTACTCACAGCTTCGAGCCAATGTTGCAAAGCAAGTTTCCGTGCCTTTTCAGTTTTTGATAAACCTTTCCCTACCTGATAATGAAGACAAAGATCAAGCAAATAAGGACTTTACAAGGACAAAATACTATGCAGATGCCATCTTATACATAGACAGCTGCTCTTGTCCTTGCTCTTGACCAAACTGCGTGAAAAGGCGGTTTCAGGTTTCTCAATGTCAAAGAATGACACAGAACTGCGCCTGAGTTCAGCAAAATCTAATAGTTTCCACCTGAAGACAACACAGTAAGTTCAAAACTGGAACTTCAAAGAATATCAAGGAAAAAGAGATTTCCGAGACACCACTCACAATGAGAATGGTTCCTTTGTGTATGTCTGTACATACTAGAACTAAATTTAAAATGCAATCATGTAAGTTGAGCAATATTTCCATTTATACATGGGTTCCAATCGTAGTTTATCAATTACTTTCTGATGGATGCACATGAAGACAATTAAATGATCTGCAGACTTAAAATGGAATCAACTCAGAACCAGATAGTGCCTAATTCTTTTAAAAGCATACTTGGAAGTTAATACTAACCATCTTTGTTCCACTAGAACTGCGCAATCTGCTAATAGCCTTCTGGTCCGAAAACTTTTATATGTCTTCTGCAACTTTACAGCAGCTTGATCTCTATCATTTTCGAGATACTCCTGGCGAGGGCAAAGGAATACTTTTCTCAAACATGCTATCAGGTGCAGGTGATTTGGGAGGTACTTTCTTGGTCTTACTATTGACTGATCTAACAATTCCGGTGTTCTCTACGTTAAAGGCTGGAGCCTTCACTGATATCTCCAATTCCTGGCGTTTAAAGCTAAGAGACCCTTGGAGGAATATTTTTCCAGAACCAAAAGATTTTATAACTACTGCAGCCTCAGAATCTCTACCATTAAAACTAACAGAACGCACTACGGCTTTTACATCACCATTTTGAAAACTTATTGTTTTAACTGAAAAGGATTCTAATCGACCATCCAAATGTGTATCCGATAAGGGGTATGTCAAAGACACCCCCATTTCTCTCTAAAATGCGGGGACGTCTGATACCAAGTTGGCAAATGATTTGATCTGCATAAATCAAGAGCAATGCCATCAATTCACCAATAGACTTCATCAATGCTAATCATGTATGCTAATTAAATAAAACCAACATGCTTGGATACAGCAATTAGGCACTAACAACGGATTACCAACTATAATTACTAACTATTGGCACATATCCATTGGAAAAAAATCTTTTTAATGAAGAATAACACCTATTCACTCCAACCAAGCATTCCCAAAAAGAAAAATCTAGAATACATTCTAAGATCATAAAGAAGAAAGAAGACTTTGTCAAAGAGAATGAATGTCCAATCGCCAAAATTGAGACTATTCACCCCATATCAGGAAATGCAATCTCAAGTTCTAGTAATCATATGAATAACAAGTACTAATAAGAAAATTGAGATTAAAATCTCACAACAGCATTGCACTAGAGTTCTTGCAAAATGAGAATACAACCAATCTGATAGTGCACCTTAAGAGTCTTTTGTTATAATTTATTCGTTATGGATTCGAATTAAAAAAAAAATAAAATTGAATAGCTCGTAATCAAGTCAATTAATGAATAAAATGTCTGCATTCAAGAATCATTTTGCTACCCCATTTAACCATATAGTGGTTATACTAGCAAAAGCTACAGGCAATTAGGGATGGCATTAAAAGCATAACACAAATAAAAATAGCAAACCGGTAATGTTAATTGTTTCTTACGTTGAATGGCTAGCCTGATTGAAGATGCAATGAAAGGATTATTAGAAACAAAGAAATGTAAACGAGAATTAGCCCAAAAAGGGAATTGAGAGATCCCAGAGAGAAAGGGATACTAAAGAATAGAGTTCTTGGAAGATAAACAGAGAGGAATGTGGGAGAGAGCGTTTAATGTGGGGTGATGGCAAGGAAAGGTGAAAAGAGAGAGGCTTTTTGTTTTTTTTTTGGTTATCACAAATTAAGGAGGAAAAAAGGAAGAGAATAGCATTCATAATCATTAGTTACTCTAGTCTCTCTTTATTTTCCCTCTCTTTCTCTCGCTCACAAAACAACTTGACTATCCTTGCTTATCTAAGATAACGAACTCTCCTTCCAATTTCTTCATAATTTGTCTATATTATTCATAGGTTAATATTCTGCCATGTCTCATCTATAGGGTTAAAAACAGTCAAGGTTTTTTGCTGTTTTGCATTAAATTTTTTAATGCTATTTTATTTTTATTTTACCATTTTAATTAACAGTCAAATATAACTTTGCCGTTATTTTCTAAAGAAGACAAATTTATCCGTAAAGGTTAACTATGGTAAACTCTATTAACATTTAAGCGAGATTTTACTTTAGTGACTCCGGTAAGTTTTGCATCATTTAATACTTTAGGATAAAAATAAAATACAATAATGTTATAATATTGTTAAAAATATAAATATGCTCCAAATTAATTAATATTCTACTTCTCAAATTGTGCTTTCTTCATTATTTTAAAGTTAAAAATACGGTGGAATGATTAATTTTTAAATTTTTGATGAATTATTAAAGAAATTTCATCTAAATTATTTTTAATTTAATTTAATTTATACGTATGCAGTTATTTCGTATAATTTAGATGATAGTTGAATTATATTAATAAGAGAGAAAAAGGAATGAAGAAAACCATTTTATATAAATATAAAGAAAAGCAAAAAGAAGAGAGGATGATGTAACTTTAATAGATGATTATGGGTCTAGTATATTTAAAGATTTGCTTTTACATGAAAATAAAATATAATGAAAACACCAGGAAAATACCGATAGTGTTAGGGAATTTTTGTATTTAAATTTTTTCACAACACAAGTTTTTAAAAAAAATCACTGGTGCTAGTGGATATCATTATATTTTTAGTTGTTTTGACAATATTTTTATATTGTTTAGTGACTAAAATAGGTTAATTGACACAAAACTAGAATTAGGGACTTAAGTAATATGTATAATAAAATTTAAAGGGTTAATTTTATATTTTCTTGTAATGTTTAGGGATAAAAATATATTTTTTTGACTTTTTAATAGTCAAATTGTTGATGTATACTAACAGAATGTTAGGGGTTGGTACAAAACAATCCAAATTTTAAGAGAGTTTAATGTACTTAACAGTATTTATAACATTAAAAATAGATTTACAAAGTCATAAATTCAAAATTACTTGTCAAAAATCGTCTCTGTCAAAAAAATTATAGTAACTTGTTGTCTAGTTTTCCTTCATTAATAACGAATATATATGCAAATCATGAAATTTAAAATTGAGTTTCATAGAAAAGTGTGTTCACCTATAGCCCATAAGTGATATTCTAAGTGAGATTGGGGAGCATGAAGGAAGGGTTAATGTTGTACTCTCTCTATTCTAATTTATTTATTGTGATTTGATTTTTTTGATCAAACATAATAATTTTGTAACAAAAAATTTATATATATTTATTTGATTTTTAATCGAATTTCTTCAATAAAGGTGAAATTTATATCAAATATTAGCACATATAAATTTAAAATTTTGTAAAACTTTATAATATCTATACATAATTGAGTTATGAAAACTTGATGTATTGACAAAAAAAGTCAAACAGTGACAATTTTAATAGGACAGAGGTAATATTAATTTTAGTTACTTTTCAAAGATTCCAATACATCGTACAAATATTATTATCAGCACAAATAAAAGAAATATTTTGAATTGTAATTTCAAGAATTAACTATCATTATACTCCCCTCTTCGAGAGGGTACATCAATTATTAGTGGAATTGATAACAATGTAATATTATCTAATAGTTCCTTATATTTTACGTTTGTACTTATTTAGTTTCTTACATACGTCTCTCCCAAATTTAAAGCGTATCATTTTGGTTTGTTCACAAAATTAGGGGCATATTTTAAATTGAAATTGTCACATGTATATTACATGTCATATTTTTAGGAGTAAAATTGATAATACAATAATTCTAAATATTAAATTATCCTAAAAAGAAGAGGGTTGGGACTATTGGAGATGACGGAGGGGAAGTGGCGATGGGGGGAAAATAGGGGTGATAATGGTGAGTGAGAATTTGAGAGGGTGGTGAAGGAGATTTTAGGTAGTGTAGTTTAGTGTTCAGAATTTGTAAGTTGCCAATTTTACTTCTAAAAATTGTAAAATCTGTTTCAATGATACATGTGTGAGTATTTTAAGCAAAAATATGCTCGTAATTGTACTGAAGGACTAAAATAGTGCGTTTTAAATTTGTAAAGGACTAAATTGTATCATTTTGAATATAAATGACTAAAAAAATACGAATGTGAAATGTAAAAAGACTATTAGAATTGTTTTCCCCAACTAATATATATACTTTTGTAGAATAAATTTCTTTTTGTATGATTTCGATCTGGCTTTACTGTCCCTATCATTTTGCTTTTTGTGATAAATTTTGTTGGTATTCAGGTAAATACTTGCATACATCAAAATATTTATGTATGGTGTGTGCATTAAGAGACTAAGTTTGTGGAGCCAATGTCTTTTAATACACATACAATATATGCATAAATACTCTGATGTATGCAAGAAATTTCCTGGTATCCAAGCATGAGGTGGCAAATATCACATACAATGTCGTCGAAATTGGATGCTTTTTCTTTGAATCATGAATGTTTCGGTCAAGTCAAAGGCGGATCTATTTGAGTCAAGAGACTCAGCGGGGGCATGTGCCCCACTGACCTTACAGAATTTCATAATTAGTATTAGAAAAATTAAGAAATTATAGAATTGCCATATTAATTTGATTCCTAAAAGAGTTGTTTTAGTTCAATAGTCAAGTTTAGGTCTATAAAAATGGAGAGATTACTTGTCTCTCTCTTTGTTTTTTTTTTTTTTCTCGTCTATACTATACTATGCATAAAGGGGGAGGAGAGATTTTGGGGTTTGCATTATTTGATTTGTCAATTATACCCTTATTATATCTATTCTCTACTATACAGAAAGGGAGAAAAGAGATTTAATTTTGGGATATTCTAAATACATGTTGTAATAAAATTGTACATTTAATAGTATACAATTCTAAACTCGTTTATTCTATCATACCTTTTTTTTTTTTTTGAAATTTTGTAAATGATTAGTTAAAATATTATCAGATTCTTATAGTTGTATGTAAAACTATTTATTCTATACAAAGGTATTTTTTATTTTGGCATTTTATTCAATGCCTATCAAAACTGTTGCCTCTCCTAACCTCAAGATCTCGTCCCTGATGCATAGAGTACTTTTTAATAACTAGGAATTACACACATGTTTTGTACGTGATATTATAAAGAAAACGTAAGTACATGATAAATTATGTCAATTTGATTTTCTATTTCAATTACTTCTCTCTCTTAGTTTTTAATAAACCTTTTTTTATGTGTAGTTTTTAATGAACTTTTCTTGTATTATTGAAGAATTATAAACATAATAACTAAAAAATATAGGCACATAATAAATTATTTGGATTTAATTAAATATGTTTTTATTTCTCTTTATTAGGTTTTAATAAACTTTACTTATATTCTTCAAGAAATTCTATTTTATCATTATTGCATTTGACAAATATTTGTCTTTTGTATGTACTGTTATTTCTTCTCTACACATAAGTGTGCACATATTTTTTATTTCATCTACTACTTCTATGCTGACTTTCTCCTAACATACAATCATGTTAGTCATAAAATGCTATTCCAATTTTGTCGAGTCAGGCTAGAAATCAAAAAATAGTTCCTAAAAAAAAATTTCTTGATATTGACAATGAGGTTAAGTTGCTTGATTTGCAATACAAAGAAAAATAAATATGGCATTAAGAATTGACACTGAATCTATAAATTAAAATAAAATTGTTGAAATTTTGCAATAGAAGGAACATTATACCTGTTTTTTCCTTTTTAGCCATTGAGCTTAAGATAGATTGTAAATTATGGGATTGGATAAATATTGTATTAGATTGAGCCTGATAGTGCGGCTGCTTACGGTTAGACGTAGAAGTAATTTTTGAGTGAAGTAGGTGATGAGGAGTTGTCGCTATAGTTTTGTGGCTGTTGAATGCCAATTTTCTCCATCAATTATTATGAATCTTATGATGCATAATAGTGATTTCTATTAGCATTCATTGCCACTATATCATGTGGGGGGTTTATTGATATTCATTATCACTATAGCAATAGAAGGAAGGAATTGATATTCACATCAATTAAAGAATGATCTCTTATAGCCTTCATTTTTTCATGTAATTGTTAGCTTTTAATGTTTCCAAAATACTCCTCATTTTTGAAATTCTTGAAAAACTAAAGGGGCTCTTGATTTTGACAACAGCGAAGCTTGATTTACAAATATAAGGAAAAGATAAAAAGTGGTTTTAAGAATTAGAAATGAATTCATATATTAAAACAAAATCATTGACATGTTACAATAGAAGAAATATTATTTATATGTTTTCTCTTCTTCTGTGGTCATTGATGCTGGATATACATTGTAAATTCTAAAATTAGATAAATAAGGTATTTCCTTTAACCTGATGATAATTTCTTGTGAATTTCTGGAACTTGAGATTGCTCGTCAATTACTAATGGTATCATTATTTACATAGAAATTTCTATAGCATGTTTTTGGTGCTAAGCTTTTGAGAAAGCAACACAAAAGTATAAAATGTTAAATTTTTCTTTAGTGTTCATTGAGTAAAAATGTAAAATTAAGATAGAAGAAAAAGTTCTTTGGCTATTTATTTTCTAGACATAGTCAATAATTAGAATTCATTAATTAGAGAATGATTTAATTAGTATTCATTTTTACTTAATTGTTAATTTTTCAAAATTCTTTAAATATCGTTCATTTTGTGATGCTTTAAATGAAAAAATATAGAGTAAATTGTTCTTTGACTATTTATTTTTTAGAGGTGGTCAATAATTAGTATTCATTTATTAGATTTAATTAGTATTCATTTTTACTTAATTGTTAAAGTTTCAAAATTTCTTAAATACTCATATTATGATATTTGAAATTCTAAACTAAGGGGCATCTACGAATAAAAAATGCTAAGTTAATAAATATTTACTTTTTACTTAATTGTAAACTTTTTAAAATTCCTTAAATACTGCTTATTTTGTGTTGTTTGAAATAATAGAGTAAGGGATGTTGCCATTGAAGCTTGATATAACTTATAAATTGTGAGATTGGATAAATAGAGTATTATCTAGTCTCTCATCAACCTGATGGTAATTTTTTTTTTTTTTATTCTATAAGATTTGAGATTGTTCATCTATTACTAATCGACCTATTTTGTTTACATAGAAAAATCTAGTTGCATGCTTTTGGTGCTAAGTAAAATTGTAAAAAAAGGTTAAAATTTTGAATTTTTCTTTAGTGTTACTCGAGTAAAACTGTAAAAATATATAAGAAAAAGTTCAATTTCACTTGAGTGTCAAATTTTCAAAATTATACACTATGAGAAATACAAAGATAAATAAAGAGTCAAGCTACTTTTGTGTTCCTTTATGTTGAGTTATTTTATGTAAAGCAACTGATACAAATAAATTTCATTTTATGAGAATACAAAGAAAATGTTTTAAAATTCGTTTCTGCCACAGAGAAGTTATTCTCTCATACTTTTACTTTAAAATATACAATTTAATATTTACATGCTTTCACCTTCTCTTCTCTGTAACCCTTTGTTCTTTAAAATTCTTCTTTTGATTTGAAACTCTGACCATGTCACAATTCTATATTAGTATATAAAGAAGTCAATTACATCCATATACAATCTTTTATAAAAGAATACTATAAAAGAAGACGACCATAGCACATATCCCACAAGGCATAAAACTTTTCAACAATGATAATATATAATATATATAATATATATTATCATTGTTGAAGAGTTTTAGTATCTATATATATAATACTGAATTACTTTATGTGTTTACATATTTGGAATGTGAAAAGGTTAGTTAATATTAGTTACATTTTCTTTGAGGAAATAGTAGATTAGTTGCTTCTCAATAATTAAAACGGTCCATTAATTTAGTAATATTATGATTTACTTTTAATTTATTATTCTTAATGCCCTTCCTGTTATATAATTATCATATATTAAAATAAGAGTATTTTATGAACAAAAAAATATCAAAAATAATAAAAAAATAATACTTTTATATATAATATAAATTTAGTCAGACTACATTAATTAAAAGGATGTTCACCATATATAATTTGATTTGACTCTAAAAGTACTTATATTACAATATATGCCAACAACGTGAGAGTACTACAATCACATCAATTATAAGTTTCCTTTTGGTCTCTCTGGTGGTGTTGTCATCATCATCATCATCTCTTGAACAATTTGCGGTCATCCGTAGTCCTCATCGAGGTTAGTAATTTCCTCTTTGCTGCTCTTTACTTCCTCGCTACTTGAAGACTCTTCTTGACTGTTGCTGTGTGGTGGCTTTGTCTTGATTGGTGGCCTTTCTGGTGTTGTACGTCTTCTGTAACCAAACATTGAATGGTAATGATTCAAATGGATTAATGAAAAAAAGAAAAGATAAGCTGATAGGATTTTAGGGTTTTTGTGTGCACAAATATTTGGTTTTTTTTGCATCAATTCCTTTCAAAATTAACCATTAATATTGATACAAGTAAATAGAAAAAAAAAAAAAAAAAGAGGAAAGAAAGAAAGCTACTTACACGTTAATAGCATTTCTATATACCAAGCGACGTTTGGAACTGAGTGTTTAACCCTTAGCATGTTTTTTGGCACTGTGAAGCTAAAGAAAGAAGCCATTATGATTGAATAAAAACCTTCCCTTTTAGCAAACTTTGGTTCATATTTACATCTATATTGATATATATATATATATATATATATATATATATATATAACGATCGAGGTCACTTCTAATTAAAATTATATATTTTGCTGCAATTTGTAAGAATAAAGTTGGCGGTCTTTCCTTTATATATGCCCTGGTCAAGAATGGGTGGTCTAGCATGCATTCACATATGACATGTGGAAAGAAACAAGAGAATCTTGAAGGGATTAAAAAGGGGTGGTTATCTCTCCAAGCCCGCACCAATTTGGAGACGGGAATGTTTGACATATAAATCAAACTTAATTAGGATTTAGAAATTTTAATTATATTATATTTACTAGTTGAGTCTGTAAGGAATTTATTCCCTAATTTATCTAGTATTATAAAATTGTGTTAGTTAAATTCCTTAAGAATTTAGATTAGTTGTGTACCTATTTAAAGGTATTGTGCCTAGTTATTTCAATTGAGGAAATATTTGCATTAAAAAGTTAGATTAATAAAATTAATGTTTATACTCCCAAATTTCCATCTACTTCCTACTGTATTGTTTATTTGTCAAAGTCCGCAAATTTGCGGTGCAATTCTTTCTTTTCTATTGTCCCTTAATCTATTGCATTTTGATTAAAGAATCCCAAAGGCTGGTTTGTTTATCCCGAGTTGCTTTGTCCTCATTCCAATGTTAGCACATCTAGATGTGTACTTTGCATCTCTTATTTTCTTAGATTTGTATATTGATTAATTGTATTTAGCTCATACAAGTGGTATTAGGTTTGTATTCCGCTGCGTAATTTTTGAATCTCTCAAATTGGTATCAGAGTTCTAGGTTCAAGAGTTTGATCTTGGGGCGTTTGTCAAAAATTAGAGAAAAATAAGAGTCCTAAGCTGCCGTCTTGGACGTGAAGACTGTGGTAGAGTACTCGATTTTTGAAATTGTCAATGTAGACCACAAGAGATTGGTCTTGGAGTACTCGTTTTGACAATTAGGGTGTAACGAAATTTACCCTAATTAGGACAGTGATCTGAAAAGAGAGATCCTGTCGGAATAAATTATTGTTGGTGTTGGACAACGATCATGAGAAAAAGGTCGTGTCAACTTTGCAGTTGAGGAGCAAGGTAGGTCAAGAAATTCAAGAACGAAAAAATTTCAAGGTACGTAAATATTTTTTTTAATTGTCAAGATGGGTAGAGAATTTATTAATAGTGGAAAAGTTTAATAAAATTTTGTTGCCTCCAACCTTTGTGTCGTTGCTATCCTTATTTTTAATTGGCCTTATTTCAATTTGCTTTCATGGAATTAATTAATGACATATATATTGCATCCTCGTGGCAGCATTGGTAATGGTGATGGTGGTGGTGGGGAAAAAGAACAAGAAAAGTGAAAGGAGAATTAGATTAATAATTTGTAGAAATTCCTCCAATTCTTGGATGACTGTGGAAATGAGAGTGGTGAATCACCATTAATCAATCCTTAATTAGCCTCCCCGACTAATAATAGCTTTGAGTCATCTGTAATATTTTTTGGTATTATGTTTATATTATATTATGTAATGGGGTGACATGTATATTTTTAATACAAGAAAATATTAAATGAAAGACAATTGTCACCTCAGCACATATTAAAATACAAGTGTAATACAAAAAAATGTAACAGAGGACCTAAAGCCATTAACAACTATAATTTGAATAAGGGATAATTTCAAAATCTTTCCCTAAGGTTTAAGTTAACATCACTTAATATCTCCAAAATTTCAAAAAATTTACAAACCTTTCCTAGCTAACTTTATACTTGTGGCTTAACTCCACTTTACACCCTCGAACCTGTATCGGATTTTCACTTTGCGTCCTAAACTTTTTTTGATACACTTTACATTTCGAACTATATAAATCTTCCTACTTAAGTCTAAATGTGATTCCGTCAAAAAATTTAACGGTTGTAAGGTGTGCGTGTAACACTCTTGTCTGTTATTATCAACATAGATAGATTGTGGATATATTAATAGAATAGACGACATTTATACGCATTTAAAGAAACAAATAATTTATTAAAAATTAAAAAAAGAAAAAGAAAATCTATTTAACAAATAAAGGCAAATAATGAAAATAAGGTTATTTTTATTTCAAAGAGTTAAATACCATTTTGCCTTTTCAAACTAAGCAAAAACCTCAGTATGACCCTTTAAATTGAAAAGGTCTGAATTTGATCCTTCAAATTACAAAATATTTTAATATAGTCCTTCAAATTTAAAAGGCCTCAATTTGGTCCTCAAAACTAAAAGAAATGTCCCAATGTGGCCCTAAAACTGAAAGATTACCAATTTGACACTCGAAATTGAAAATCTGTTCTAATTTGCCCCCCAAACTGTATTCGATAAAAATACAATTAACATTTTAAAAGCACACAATTTAAAAATATATTTTTAATTTTAATGATTACATTAATGTTAGAATAATATTTATGTATATCAGAATAGAGAGTTTTTTTTTTCAAAGATGAATTTTAGAAAATATACAAGTATGCAAATAAAACTTTTTTAGTATTAGGAATTAAGTTAAATAAGAGTAGGTATTATCTTTAAACCAAAAAAAAAAAAAAAATAGGACTTATCACGTATAAAACTTTTGGACTATTTTGAGAGAATAATTCTGAATATTTTCTATTTTTGATATAAAAAAGAAAAACTTTAAAAGCCTCAAGACTGGGGATGTTCAAACCCAACCCAAACCAAATGAATTTGAGGCTAAATGGGTTAGGTTAACAAGTTTAGCATTACTTGGGTTGGGATACTCGAAACATATTGAGTTTGATTTTTTTTTCAAAATCTAACCCAATCCAATAACTGGATAACACCATATAATTTACTTATAATTTTTTTATTTTTTATTGTTTTCCTTACCATTTTATATAACTAATACTTTATTTGCTTTTTCATTCTTCACCTAATATTCATTTAACATTTGACAAAACATAATTTGTAAATTTGTGTGAATCTTACACTATTTTTTTCTCTTATACATTTGAGTATTTTAACCCAAGTAATGGCTTGAGTAATACTTGGGTTTCAAGATTATCTGGGTTGGGTAGGGTTTTACTTTTTCAACACAAAAATCCGAATACTCACCAACCCAAACTATGAACACCCCTACTCATGGCTATCTAACTTGAATTAACAAAGACATTATGCTTCATAGATTTGCCAATATTTTTACCTTCCTTCTGCCAATAACATTTATTTTGTCTCTGATGCTGTTGACTAGACTTTAAAATAATGAAAGAGATTCGTTATTCAAAATATAAAAAGAATTTAGCTTGTTTATGGTATACTAAAAAACAAATATAATGTAGAATCTATGCTTTCGATTATTGTTAAACTCATTGGATGAGTAGGAAAATGGGTGAAAAATGTGATCTACCCCTATTTTATTTTTCTTAAAAGAACATAATTTTTATCTTACAATTGTTACTTTGCTTTTAGTTCCCTTTTAATGCACTAAAATTATAATTAGCACATATTTAATCTAAGTTATGCTTTTCCTATAATAAAATATTAGTTCATAAATTATATTAGTTAAAATTCTGAATAGATAATTATTCTCATTCTACAAAAAATTGTTGTTATTGTTTTTGAACTTGTAAATATCTAGTATCGAATATTAGTAACCGTATACATTACATACTAAAAAATAGGGATATCAAATCAGTTACTAATTATATTTTCACTAAAGTGTTCTTTGTCTAATAAAATTTAAAAACTAAATGTTTATTATTACTTTTTATTTATTACTATACAAGTTGAGAGGTATTGCAACTATATGTTGTTGATCTTATTTTATCAAATAAAATTTATAATATTGTATAGCTACCTTTTAATTTACTACTATATGGATTGATAGTTTTAATATAATCAAATTAATCACTAAATTTCACTCCGTAAATTGCTAAATAGTGGTAGACTATTTTTCACTTTTTTCTATTTTCATAATATAATTTCTATAGTTGTGCACTAACTATATATTTTAAGAGATGTTGTTTCCTAAATTAGAAATTTCTATTTGGTATTTGCACACGAATGGTTCTTTCATTAAGTTAGTTCTAAAATAGGTATAGGGATCCAAGAATGATCAAATACCCTAATGTAATTGATAAATTCAAAGTTGTTATGATGAATTTGAATAGTTGAATAAAATAAAGAGTTCCAATAAACTATATAAAATTGTCAACATTTTCAAGACTACACTAGCCTTTGATTAATAAACTTATATAATGGATATAATAATAAAGTCTAATATATTTCTTGTTATATATTATGTTTTGGTTTGATGATACTTTAAACTTTTCAATTTTGAAGTTAAATAGAGTGTCAATGAGCTCATTTATTATGTTTCAATAATTTTCAATCGAGGAAATGGATTTTTATTTTAAAAATAGCAAGGTAGATTTGTTATTCATAAGATAAAATTATTGAACTTTTATGAAATTGTTTGAACTATTAAACTAAACAAGCCTTCACTCTTATGTTTCGAACAAAATATATCTAAAGGAAATGCATAAAAATTACGTATGAGCAAATATTTCTCTAAACTCATACGAACTACATTTTTTTTTTGATTTAATTAAACGATGAAACTGAAATTATATATGTAGAAAATAAAGTGAACTAAAACAATCAAACAGTTAATATCTCCAAACATACTTTACTTTTAATTCATAGTAATAAAAATTAAATAATAAGTATCTCCAAACGAGTAAAACGCATACTCCCATACTAATTTTGTTAGAGTACAAAAGGCACAAATGACAATTGAGATGATTCGGGCCCATTTACAAGAAATGATATGTAAGTGAAATTTTAGAAACTTAAGAGATATTAAATGATATTAGTATAAACTTATTTGAAGATTTTTAAAGTCATCCCTTTGAATAATCACACATTTCATGTGAACGTACATATATACAAAAATTTGCGGGAATATATCAATCAATCTTTGCACTTATCCGTTATCTCCAGAAAGAGATAATGTATACCTTTTCTAATTTATGGCACAATATCTATTGTGCCTTGTAGGGTTTGATTGTGACCTTTTCAATTTTCGATGCATTATTGAATCGTGGGGTCTGGATTATGGAATGTGAATTATTGAAGCCATTGACGTGAATATGTCCCCAAAAAAAAAAAAAAAATTTTTTTAAAAAGTAATATCTTAAAAATTTTACAATGAAACTCAGCTTAGATGGTAAAGCATTTTCTTTATGATCTATTGGTTATGGTTCCAGTCATTAGAGGGTAGGAAGAAGAACTAAGTTTTAATAAAAAATATCTGAAAAAATTTAAATGATCAGCAAATTGTTACTCTTTTTGTTGTTTAATTTGGAAACTAAATTTGTTTATAAGTATCAAAAGGTCCCGCTCAATGGGTTAAATACGGATCTAATATTTTTTTCTTTAATTTCCTTTTTGAAAAATAGCAATCGTATCCATGTTACTCGTAGGATATAAGAACTTCATATAATAATAATAATAATATAATAATAATTAAGAATAATAATAATATATTACAAAAACAAATAGCTAAAACAGAAGCCTATTTTTAATTTCAATAAAATTCAAACAAAGAAATTATATGCAATTATATGGCACAAATATTACATGTATTATATCTTCAAGTGCAATTTCAACTATAGATCTGATTTATGGGAGACTAATACAATATTAATCATATTGATCAACTGTGTTGTTTTTCTTAATTAATATGTCCTCATATTTACGTAGTTGATGACTGTCTCCCTGCTGTTCATCATCTTCTCATCGGTCGAATCGATACTGCGTTTGTTTGAGGATCGTTGGGTTGACATCTATGTATTTCAAATTTCAAAAGCATGGTAGTCTTTGATTTTTATTTTTTTTCTTGTTTTGAGTATCTCAATACATTTTTTATTTTCTTCACATTTCATATATTATTTTTTATCTCACTAATTAAATGTTTGTCACATATATTCTTGATGTACAATTATTTACCTTTCTAAATATACATGACAAATATAGCAATAAGTAAGTTATAAGATCTCATGGCGTCTAAATACAATATACTAATACTGTTATAGTATTATTCATCCAATTTAGAATAAACGCACTTCCTTGTCGTTGTTTACTAATGGAACTAGTATGGTCGTCAACATCTCGCATGTTTAAACAACCGACCATTTATACATCATGGAATTTTTTTATTTTTTATTTTTTTTTTCAGGTAAAAACATAAGTGAGTGCTCTTATCAGTTATAGTCTCTTTGTGTGGGTATCAGTGAAGTAGGAAATATTTTGATGCATGCAGTTGTAGTCAAAATAAACCAATGAGCGTTGAACTAAAATGTAGGCCGAGGCTCGAGGGAAACGTGGGTGGCTACGAAGGCTTCAAAATTGATCAGAGTACGTAAAACACTTACTTTTTTATTTTATTTTATTTTATTTTATTTTTTTTTTGGGAAGGGTCACTATGTACTGTGTAGGGCATCAAGAGAAAACTATCAATTACGTACAAAAGGAGTTTTCCCTCATTGACTAAAGAATATTTACAAATAATTGGGACCAATAATTATGTATCGAGCCAAACTAAATAGAAAAAGTTGATAGGGAATAAGTGAAAGTTGCACTATAGATGTGGTTAATGATGGAACTACGTTACATATGTAATTATGGTGTCACATAGTTGTCTACTAAATAATAAAAAAAGTAAAATGCAAATTACTCTTTTTTATTTTTAATATGTATTTTATTTTCTTCTAGTTTGTGAAATGTGTACTTGATTTTTTGTACTTTAATTTTGTTACAAAATAAATGAAAATTATCTAGACTAACACGTAGATACGATAAATCTTATATGTTCGTAATAATTTAAGCTTATGATAAGTTTTTGTATTTATTAATGTAATTATTTATCTTCTCAAGACACGTAACATTTTAGTATTGATTTCGCAATAAAAATTCGTCACATAGTTGTGGTAGACTTTTGTGGTTCATTAGAGTAACCACTTTTCCCCCTCCAAAACCGGATCGAGCACATAACTACAAATCTTTGAACACTACTAACTACTGTGAATTTTGATGGTTGGAGGAGTAGTACGGGATCACCGGGACGCAGAGGAAAATATGTCCGCTGTCCGCACGCGAGAGTTACATTTTGTCACAAAATGTACAAGTATGACATTAAACTAATGATTGAGTCTGATGACGCATCACGCATTAATAGTTTTCGTTCAATATACAACCTACTTAACTAGGTAATACAATTGTATCGAATTCTAACTTTGATTTCTATAGGGGAAAAAGAGCACAAAAGTGCATTAAATTAAATCATGAAATTTAATTAACAAAACTGAAATTCAGGAGAAGCAAAACCCATATATATATATGGGATAATTTCACATACTTCCCTTGATGTTTATCATAATTACAGGTAGCTCCCCTCAGGTTCTAATAATTACACTTACCTCCCTCACCATATAAAATGACTACATTATCCTTTCTCCAAAAAACTTCAAGAAAAATTAAAAAAAAAAACCTCCCAAGTCTCACCACTCCCTCAAAAACTTTTACTCCAATTCTCACAAATTGCAGTTATGGGTTTAGTTCTTAAATCTTAATTTAAAAACAACTCCTCTATCATTTTTCCTTTAATTTCCCTTTTTGTTGACAAAAAATCATGATTTTAATTGTGGAATTTGTGGTCAGCAAATTGTCTTCAGTGATGGATCAATATTCTGATTTGGATTTGTTTCAATAATTTCTATTTCTATGCATTTGACACTAAATTGCTTATTTGTTTGTCTATGTGTTTGCATTGACCAAAAAAAAAAAAAAAGTATTTACTTTAATTGAGGAAGGCTTGCGTGGGTATGTTTGTGTGTTTGTCAGTAATTGGCATTAGATTGTTCAATGTTTAGTGGTTTTATTTATTTTTTATTTTTTTATAACAATGGTTAAATATCTTAATTTCCCATTTTATTGTTTGTACTTATTCTTGAGAAGGCTTGAGTATGAAGCGGATAGTCATGAAGACTTCGCAAATTGTGTGTTGTAGATGGAGATGTATCATGTATTGGGTGTGAAGTAGGCAATTTTGTGAACTTAGCAATTTGATGGAGGTGAAATGTACAACTTTATGGGGAGTCTTGAGTAGGGATGGTGTTCCCAGATAAAAAGAAGATGACGGTGAAAAATGTTTTATTTAAAACACAAAGAAGGGTATTTTAGGATAATCAGAGGAAAATTGTGCTGAGCTCATTGTTTTGGGTTGGTTTTGTTACTTAAAAAGTTAAAATAGGGGAGGTAAGTGTAATTTTTTAATCTTGAGAGGAGCTTCTTGTAATTATATTAAACCTCAAGGGAGGTATATGAAATTATCCATATATATATATATAACACTACTCATGATATAACTATTTTCTCAGAGAAAAAAAAACCCAATCCATCGTATTAATAAGATCAATGATAAGGATTTCATTAGAACCCTTGACAAACAAACAAAAAATGAGAGGGTTTACACAAAGACAAACCTTATTTTGGAAAATAACAAATACATCATAGCTTACATACAAAGGAATTCTACTTTTCTTTCCCCTAATACCTGCATGCTATTTCAACTCATGTAGCTAGCTTAATTTCATGAGCGACTACTACATTCAATATATAGTACTATTGTATGAAGTTCGTAAATGCGGCCTCTCTGCTGATTTTCTCATTGGCCGAATCGGATATTGAGTTGGTTTGTGGAGGGTTGGTCTTTATCGTTGGCCTGCTACTTGACGAAGATTCATGTGATGTAGAATAACATCTTCTGAAAAATGTAAATAACAGTAACAAATTAACAAATCTGAAAATTATTACATATAGATATGTAAATCAAGAAAGAATAGTTAAAAAATCAAGGAAAATACTTACATAAATCTGATTTTTGACTCTACCAGTAGATCTTGCGATAAAAATTAAATCTTATATAGTCTTTTTTACATCAACAGATGTCATAAATTCTATAATATTTAATCTACACCATAAGATCTACAGGTGGGGTAAAAAATCAAGTCTAGCTAAGTATTTATTGTTCCCAAAAATCAATTGTTGGTTTCAATATACTCGAATTAATGGTGATTTTATCCTGTTTGGTCAATAGCACTGACTTGATAGTTAGAGATTTCAAGCAAGTTGTTTTTTAATGCATAAATGCAAACTCATAATGTCATGCATGGAGAAAATACCCACAAATTAAATTATTTTTAAGACCTAAAATTAATAGAGAAAACTTACATAACAATTTGTGGAATCTGATGAGGATTGGAGCTGAGAACTTTTAGCAAGTTCTTTGGCACCAAGTTAGCAATAGAAGCCATTTATGTAATAATAACGAGTCGGATACAAAACTTTGCTTTGTAAAATTCTACTTCGACAAGCTAAAAGAACACTCTTCAGCTCTTCTAGCAACTAACGAATGACCAAGAATCGTCGTCTTTGATAGAAGAGCTTTAAGTCTATAAAATATATCCCAGTAGTGTTGTGTGGGAAATGATTGCTATGGGGATGACTATTTATAGAGAAATCTTGAATAACGTAAGAGGAAGGATCCAAGATAGACCAATTGTTTAGGGGTAATATCAGCGTGTTATTAATCGAAATCCAAAGCAGTAAAAAAATGGACCACTTTTCAGTGGATGAAATGAGTATTCCACCCAAAAGTTTCAGTCAAAGATTGGGTACGACTATAAACACGTCGGATTCGGATCGAAATTACATTCAAATTTGAATTTAAATAATATATTCAAATTCCGATATTTGTCATATCTATAAAAATAAATTCATACTTAAATTTGTTGGATCTTTTCAAATTTAGGTCTTTAATATTTTTTTTAACTTTTAAAATTTTATATAGAAATTTTATAATTTATATAAATTTTATTTTTTGTTATAATTTTAAAAAAAAATTATTTCAAAACTTATATTTGTGCATGCATTCTACAAAAGTATATAATTTAACTTGACAATTTATACAATTATATGTATATGTACATATAGAATAATACTAATTGTATATAATTTTATTATATAAAATATTTTAAATCATCACATCTAAGCTCTAATCGAGTTAGAACAATAAAATTCATATATAATTCGTTTATTATAATAGATAAATGAATGCGAATGAAATTTGAGTAATCGAAATAAATTATTTATAAAAGTTCAAGAATTTACCCAACAAAGATTTTATCTCACATTCACTCATTCAAGTGTTGGGTAGCTAACCTTTCCAAATATTGCTAAAGAGAAAATATCAGAATCACTACTATTCTTCCTTACTTACTGATCATTATAAAAAAACCTTATAATTGATGGTATAATGGCACTTCGGAAAAAATTTATATAAATTCAATTTTTGACTCTACTTGTAGACCCTGCGGTCAAAATTAAATTTTATAAAATCTTACTTATATTAGCTTATGTCATAGATTTTATAACATTTAATCTATACCACAAGATTTACAAGTAGGACCAAATACTAGTTCTACCTAAGTCTTTCCATGACACTTCTCCTAGACATCATAGTTGTAGCATACACGAGGTCACATTAAAGCATCACGAACCATATATCAAGAGTTTGAGACGAGCAACTATTAAAAATATCAAGAAGTTCAACTCATTTTCAATTTTTCTTTATTACTTAATTAATTTGGTTTAAAACAAATGCTTGTGCAGTAATAACTAATACAACGCATTTAATTATATAAGTGACAAAAACACTCGTGTATTATTAAAATTAGAAAAAAAAAATCTTATGACTTAGATTTAATATGATTTTATCATATGAATTAGATTTAACAAATAATTTTAAATCTGTGATCCAATACATAGTTTTCCTAGCTAATCACTAAAATATAATGGGGGTATCAATCAACTCGGAAATATTGGTCAAAAAAGAAAATGACTCGTGTTCATGCCCGTTGAATTCCACTGCCTCTTTGTAAAAAACGTGGGCAGTAACAAAGAGTAGAATTCAACCCACACAAAGTCGGAAAACACTGAAGTTAACAGTCGCTCTGTGTAACGTAATGGCCGGTGCAGACAGGGAAACCAACGGTAAGGAGTACATGAAGATGATAGAGAGAGGAAAAGTCAATTACTCCATCTGTTTTAAAATAAAATAACTATAACTTTAAATAATTTATCTTGTATTAAATTATTTGTCATTTTAAAAAATTAAAAAAATATTAACTGTTGTTTTTCTAATTTTTATTCTTAGTGTCATATTAATAGAGAGAGAATTATGTAGTTGAAATATTAATATAAGTTTAGACTTATTATTTTATAAAATTCATACAATTTAATAATTTTTTTTAGTCTGTATACATCAATCAATTAAAAGTGACATTTATTTTAAAACGGGAAAGTAAGCAATTAACAGGAAATGGTCGGTATGAACTCGAAGTTCCGAGCGATTTTGATGGGATCAATGGAAAATGATTGAATCAAGTAGACCTATTTTAGTAGATTGCAGCCTGAACCACCTTCTGAAATTACATAACTGAGCTTGAAACCCCATGTCTAAGACAAGAAATACCACCAAGTACTAGCGCATCTATTAACATCAACCTAAAATCAATTGGGCAGAAACAATAAAATAGCAAGAAATATTTAAATTTGATTACTTGATAAAAATTAATTTAAGATAAATCATTCTAGGTTAAATGTAGCCAGAATTTATAAAAGCCTACTATTTGTTTGCTTCATTGATTAAACAAATATAGGAAAAGGAAAAGGATTTACGAGTATGGTGGAATTTGTTGTTTGAATCAAGTCTGAGATTTGGTCGAATTCTTAGTTATAAATTTCTTACTGAACCATATTGATCACTTAGTAGCAATAAAAAGTCCATATTCTAATTCAAGAATTATTTTCCATTAATGCTTGAATCCCATTGTTCAACTTTTCGTTTTCACCATGTTATTTCCTTAAAAAAAAAAAAAAAAAAAAAATCCCTAGTAGTTTCTCTAAAGGAAATTTATTTATTTTTTATATTGATTGTTGTCTCTAAAGTCAAGTCATTAATTTTAGGGTTAAAAGCAAAATGCCCCCTCCAACTATTACCTTAGTTTAGTTGCAAAATACTCCATAAATAATTTTAATAGGCATTTTGCACCCTTGACATGTGGTCAACTATCTAAAATATTATTTTTGCTAGAGATTGACTATCGTACCCCCAATACATTAGTTAAGTGAAATGCCATTTTTTTTCCTTTATTTATTTTCTCTCTCTTATTTTTCATTTTATTTTTTCTAATCATTTTTCTCATTGTTAAAAAATTATATTACTTCTTATATTTATTAATTATAACATCTAATTTTTCATGCATCTTCTTATTTAATTTTTAAAGTGAAATATATTATAATAAAGCAACTACAAAATAATTTTACTACTAAATGACTAAAAAGGGTCTATACAATCTCCATACTACTAAATAATTTTACTTCTTTAATTTTGGTCATGCATGAGTTCTAATTTTTATGTGTCTAGATAATTTAATTTATAAAATAAATATACTTTATATTACAAGCAATATTTTTTTATTTCAATTTACAGTTTGTTTATTTATTAACTGTAGTGATATACTATTACAAACAAACCAACCAAAAAAAAATAAAGTATCGGGAAAAAAAACTTTTTAAAAAAATTACTCTTAACGTAAACATAAATTATAGAATAAGAATTCATGTAAATTTTTTTACTTTTGGCGTAACAATAATAAAGTATAATAAAATATTATAACTTGTTAATATAAAGAAAAATAAATTTAGCCAAAATATGCCAAATGACTCTACATGCACAATTTTTATTTGTATTCTTAGAATAAATTCTTTAAATTTTTTATGCTATCTTTTTTTGTACATTTTTATTTGTTTATTTTAGTATTAATAATTTATTGCAAATTCTATATTATAATAAAATATACTTTATTTTATTATAATATATTTCAATTTAAAAATTAAATAAGAATATGCATGTAAAATTAGATGTTATAATTAATAAAATATTAGAAGTAATATAATTTTTTACCAATAAGAAAAAGGATTAGAAAATATAAAATGAAAAACAAGAGAGAGAAAATAATACCATAAAGGAAAAAAGAAAATGACATTCACTTAACTAATGTATTGGGGGGTATAATGGTCAATTTTCAGCAAAAATGATATTTTAAATAGTTGACCACATGTCAAGGGTGCAAAATACCTATTAAAATTGTTTAGGGGATATTTTGCAACTAAGGTAGTAGTTGGAGGGGGCATTTTGCTTTTAACCCTTAATTTTAAAAAGACTTAGTTGCTATAGTAGTTTCTTTAGTTAGGTTTCTTGTTATCATACTGTTTTCATCATGTTTTATTTCTTTGACATCAAGAGTCTAAATATTAAAATTAATCTGTTAGACTCGTGTTTCAGTTTTGTTGCTTCAAACATTATAAGTGACAAAAGTCTAGGAGAGTAGGGGGTGAGGTATCTCATGTAAGATAGAAAGTAGTTAGATAGATGAATGTATGTAAGTGGTCCTTAGGCTGATTGTCATTGATGAATCTCAGTCAGGCTTGTATGCTTTGCTTGTCTAATTTCATATATTTGTGTACATACCTGAGATTAACTAGTATTTATAAGCAGATTTTTTTGCCTTACTGAGGTCGGAATGTCTGACCTATGGGAATCAGTCCTCACCTGTCTACTGGTTGAGTCAGACCGACCATCTCTTATGAAGGACTACGCTATTAATTGTACTAGTTATATTACATGACTACCCTTGCTTAATCTAATAAGTGAACACTTTATTATCATCAAGACTCCCCTCGGCTAGGCCTGAGCTCTGATCGGGTCTGGCCAAATTCGTTGTGCCTTTGTTCAGTCCCTAGGTAAGACTTATGTTCTTAAATTGCTATTTTATTCGTCTTTCCCTTTATAAAGGTTTTTTTTATCCAGTGCGAGTTCCCAGATGCACTTTACTTTTTTCTCGACTTTAGTGTCTTGCCTGAGTGCTTCATTAATACTTGAATTTCCAATCCAATCTTTAGATCTGATTCCAAGTTTTGTTGTTGTTTTCTTTTGCTCACTTTTTGTAGTCCTTCATAGGTTGCTTCCCCTTCTTTTTTTGAAAGACATTGAAGGAGAAAACCTAAAAATCGATAGTTTCACAACAAGAATACAGATCTGGTAAAATTCATATGTCCGAAGAAGAACTTAAGCCAAGCACAACACCTTGCAAGTGGTCTCTTGGCAGAGGTATTTATACATCCAGAAAGAGAACGGATGCCTATGGGACTACCAGCCCCTCATCCTCCTTTACACCTTTAATTACCCCAATTGCCAGTCAAGCCACCATGACTGCTTGCAGGAAATTGCTATTGGTTTTGAGTCTTCCCCTTTCTCCAACAATTATAGTGCCTTCTTCCCAGTCCACTTTTTTCTCAGGTTGTAGTGATTCTACCTCATACGAGGAAGGATCCTTCTCCTATAACTACCCATCCCAAGCTTAGGATGTTATCCGAGTGTTCCTCCTCAAACACTTATGTCCAACTGACCTCAAATAAAGATCTCGGACTGTGCCGATCGGCCTTTGAATTTATCTAATCGACCCATCTGGATATGTCTTCTGATTTGACATTAGTAGACTTATGTATCTGCCCACAAGAAGTATACTCCCAACTGGGAGATCACAACTCATAGCTGCCTGAATTCCCTTAATGTCGCCCATAACTTTCTTCACCATGCTTTCCTCTCGAGAGAGGTAGAGTTTTGGGAAAAATATTCGGATAACGGCCTTTGCGCTTGCGCATCTATGGATAGTATCTATTCTTCTGCAGCCACTCATTTCTTAATAAAACACTTGGCCAACGCTCGTAAGGTTGCTGCCTTAGCATTACGAGATATGGGTGACATGTAGTGGAAGGTGCTGGATATGTCAAAGAAATTGGAAGAGTGCAACCCTGATGCATTGGCATTTTTCGATGAAAAGCTAAAGAAAGAGAACGAATCTACTCTGAGTGCCCTTAAGGAAGAACTCAAAAAACAACACTAGTCTGAGCCGAAATAACTGAAGCACACTTCTGTTCAAATGTCCAAGAACCTGAAGGCTACTCAAAATGAGGTTGAGGTGTTTAAAATAGAGGCTGAAAGGCTAAGACAGATCTGCGGAAGACAACTTAACCTTGTAGAGGGTGAACAACTTTCTTTCTTCTATTGCGGCAGAGAATGATCTTCTATACCTCTGTCAAGAAGCTCATCGGCTCGGCTTTAAGGATGCAACCATGCTTGCTACAAGAGAGTTTATATACATGCCTATGCAATGGCTATCGAGCGAGTTGTTTGACGCTTTGGTGTCCAAAGAGTCTGTAGAGGATTTAGGAGACCTTTTTAGAGTAACCCGCATGGAATAGAACATATCTTATAATGTTCTTCCCACTAGTTTTACGGCTGGCATTAAGCAAGAACAATCTTCTGAGGTAGTTTATCTCTTTGATCTATTGCTATTTGTAGACTCCTTTGACATGGACTTTCTAATGAATTATAATTTGGATCTTTTTTATCAAACTTTGGCTAGAACGCCTACCACTTTAGCATTCCTTCTCCTGACGTTGGTCAGCCTCCCATTAATCAGAATCAGGGTTAGGAAGAGGGCAATCAGTATCAGGCGCCTGCATAACTTAGAATGGAATCTTCTATATTATCCTCTCAACAATAAAATTTTATTTTTCTCAATCACTCATTTATTGTCTATTATCTTGAGAGTTGTTGTATTCTGAATAAATTTTCTTCTTTCTATTTAGTAGTTGAGTTGTGATGTGAATAAATATATTCCATCTTTAAAAATTTGCTCGCCCATCATGAACTTCCACGGGAAGGGCTACGAACCTCTTTGACGTTTATCATATTGCTTGGGTTCACATGTAAGCTCTTTAGTGGCCTTCAACTATGAGACACTTAACATCTTTTGTTCACAGATTTGACTCTTTATTTATGACTTAACCTGACCTCTAAAAGTTCATTATCGGTGGACTGTTCGGTCTTGATTTATGGATTAATCTAACCTTTGAACATCCATCATCCGTAAACTCTTGGGTTTTAATTTGTGAATAAATTTGACCTCTGAACATCGATCATCTGTGGACTCTTGGATCTTGATTAGTGAATAGATCTAACCTCTAAACATCCAGTTATCCGTCGATTCTCGGGTCTTAATTTGTGAATCCATCTGACCTCTAAACATCCATCATCGGTGGACTCTTAGGTCTTAATTTGTTAATAAGTCTGACTTTTGAACATCCATCATTTGTGAATTCTTAGGTCTTCATTAGTGGGTAGATCTGACCTCTGAATATCCATTATCCGTGAATTCTTGAGTCTTAATTTGTGAATCGATCTGACCTTTGAACATCCATCTTATGTGGACTCTTAGATCTTAATTTATGAATAAATCTGACCTCTAAACATCTACCATCCGTTGACTCTCAGGTCTTAATTTGCTCGTGCGCTTTGAAACGCCCATCCTGAATAGTCAGGGAGTGAACCCAAGGGTTTATTTTTTGAGGATTTGCTTCACCATTTGAAATAGCTTTTCCGCTTCTCAAGGAGTATTTTCAAGAACGTGTGCCCGTACTTATAATTTTCTTTCAATACCAATAGTTGAAACATTCAAGTAGTCCTTTCACATTCCATTGTTTCTTCTAAACTATCCTTTTCCCTATAAATAGGCTGAAATTGGACTTTGTTGTAACCAACCAAATTTTTACAAGATATTCCTTATGGCTACTTCAAGTAACTTTTGCAAATTTTTTGGCACAAGAATGCCTTCTATGCTAGAATCAAGCATCCGATCTCTTTTCCACAATCATGGGATTTGGGATGGGATACTTGTTTTTGGCTAAGGTGGCATTTTTGGATGCTTGAGTCTGGTATGTGACGAAGTACCTCAGTGAGAAAGTGAGCTTGCGTGGGCTTTGAGGCTTGGTCCTCAGTCCCCATGCATGCTATCCATTGTCTTACCTGAGGACTCCTTAATAAAGGAGGTGAGGTGGGAGAAGACGACTCCTGCATCTTAGTCCTTCACTCCCTAGGTAGTGAGTGAGTCTTCTCCGCTTTCACCTTTTCTTCCCTTCCTTTCATCTACCTGGAAGCCGGTATAGGCCATTTTTGTGTAGCTTGTGGTCTTTGACAAGTGGCCATGTAGTTGTTCTTTCTTTTTTACTTCCTTCTCTATACCTTTCAGAGTAGGGTTCTTTCAGGAGATCTATTGTAGAAGGACCTTCCTGCTTCTGATTGAGCCTCCAGAGCAATTTTTGTCCTTTTTGACTGAATCCCTTTCGAAGACTACCGACCTTCATTCTTCAATATAGATAGGGAGATCTTCTATTGTAATAGCTTTTTTGTAGATCTCTAATCGTCCATCAAGATGAATTGTATTTTGTAAAGCATTGGTTATCAATGAAAATTTTCATTCTTCGAATTGTTATGTAAAATGATAGGTTCTTTATTCGTGAATGTTATCCATTACCCCGAACAACTATTGTCATGAACTTGTCCCGACCATTATTATGCAGATCTTCTGGTCTTCACGAAAGTCAAAAATTAGGACAAACTTTGATAGTTGCCTCTTCCTTTTGTTGATTTGAATTGAAGTCGAATTCTTGCCTTTAAATAGCTTCATTGGAAATACTCATGCTAATTTTGTTGGATAAGCCTTTTCACCAAGTTCCTTAATGAGGTTCATGACTTTGGAGTTTTTAGAAGAGCTTCTTTATGGTGTTTTGCGAGCTTTGAGTCAACACTCTCTTCTTTCTTTCGACCTGATTTCTTTGGCCGAGCAAATTGTTCTTTTTCGGTCTTTCAAAACCTGCTTCAATGAGTTCTAAGGGAATTTATTTTTTCTTGATTTTGGTCTTCTAAAACCTCTTAAAGCACTTCAACGAGTTCTGACCAAATATCTTTCTTTATATTTCTTTGGTTTTCTGGAACCTCTTAAGGCAACTTTGGCAAGTTTCGACCAAATATTTTTTCATTCTTTTTCGTCTTCTAGAAGCTCTTAAGGCATTTCGGCGAGTTCCGACCAAATATTTTTTCATTTCTTTTTGGTTTTCTAGAATATCTTAAGGCATTTCAGCGATTTCTGACCAAATATTTTTCATTTCTTTTTGGTCTTCTAGAACCTCTTAAAGTACTTCGGAGAGTTCTGACCAAATATTTTTCTTTGACCATGGCTCTCATAATTTTTGAATGGCCTTTCCATATTCAATGGCTGTTGATCAACTTTCAAGTTGCTCAAGAGTTATTATGATTGAGCTACGAATAGTCATGCCCTTAATATTCGTGGACATTTTAGTGCCATGTCTTTTCATCTGTTTCGTCGGCGGTTACTTTTTGCCTTTTGGATTTTCCCAACTTGAGATATATCTAAACAGCCTTTTTCTCTCTCATTTTTAGAACTTTTCATCTTTTATTCTTCTTGCCCTTCTAGCATTTTCCTGCTACATTTCTGAGACTTTATTTTTCATTCTAAATCATTGATGGCTTCGACATTAGGTACCAAGTCAGTGTCCTTCAGCTTAGAGTATATTTTAGATGGCAAGGTTTTTGACCGCTTAAATTCAAATAAATAGCTACAGCCTCCCTTCTGAGGTGGTTATCCAACCCCAAAAGGATTTGTCACTATCTTCAAAGATCAATGATATTTGGTCTTTGGTTTCCCATTCCTTCCTTTTTATTCTATTATGCCTTCATTTCGGGATCAACATATCTCAGTTGGTCCCAAACACTATTAGTTTTGTGGTTTGCTATTGCATACTCTTCAAGCATCTGAACAAAGAACCCATAGTCAATAGATTCAGGGCTTCTTACAAGTTGATTATCAGTGGTAAAGGCTCCGACACATTCCACTTCCAATCTCGCCAAAAAGAGGATGTGCCATGCTAGAGAGTAAGACAACTTAGAGGTCAAGTCAATTTCTCGAGATTCTAAATGCAGCCCCCTAGGTATGAAGGATTTTATTTTTGATATTAAGAAGCCTGGCACCACATTTGACTTTTCTGGTAGTCATATAAAGATGAAACACGACTTGCTAATTTGGGCTAACTTAGTACCAGGATCTTCTACCAAAATGCTCCATGGGATTGTAACCCCGTGTATGATTTTATTGCTATCATCGATCACAACTAGGTTTCCGTTGCTAAAAGGTGATGCATTTTGTGAAAGGTAGAGGAATCGTCTGAGGCTTCCTTGACTAGGCCTTCGAAAATGACCAACGTAGTTCCTCTTCAAATGGGTCCTCCTGAGAGCATGCCCTCTAAGGGATCTGAACTTATGTCTCCTAAGGGTAGGACAATAACTTAGGCCATGGAGGTCCAAGAGATTTCCCTATGCAAGAAATCTAGAGTTTAGATCGTGGACTATTTCTTCTTTCCTCCAACTTCTTCGAAAGAGAAAGCAGTTGAGAGTTCCAAGAGTCCTCCCTTGAGTTCTAGCTTAGATCTCCCCCACGGCAAAGGAAGCTGCTGAAATGTTAAAGTCTTATGGGAAATCAACTGAATGGTTGCAATCCATATTGCCTTCCCACAATTATAAAATTTTCAAGAGACTGAGTGATCAATAGATAGTCTAGCAACTAAACAATGCTTTGAGCAAAGTAAGTCTAAAGGAGCACCTTTCAAATCTAGCCATGGACTCCTTGATAATTCCCTTTTGTTTATGCAGGTGAACAAGTGTTCTGCCTGCTAGCATTAAGCAGCGTCTCTTGTCTAGGGGCTTTCAGATAGGTGACCTAAAAAGCAATTTAAATAAGGAGAAATCAATGGTGAAAAGCATTTCCAAGACTATTTTTGAGAGGGAGACAGTTTTAGCCAAGTTTCAAGAGAAGTATGACAATGAAGTGGGTCATCTAATAGAGTAGATTAGCATCCAAGCTGCTGAAGTCTAGAAAGCTAAGCATGAATTGGAGGAACACAAAGAGACACTTAAAGATACATCGACCTAAGAATGAGTCTAGTTCCAAGCATAGTGAAACTAGTCTTATCGAGCTCGAGCTTCTCCTAAAAGGGGTTAACTAATTTCTTAGCTCTTAGGCTATGTAAAAGGACTTAGAATCTTTTTTCTGGCATGCTGATGGACTGCTATTTAACAAGGCTATAGCGCAGATTCAGCAAGCATTCCCAGACCTTCCATTGGACCCTAATTCTTTTTCGGATTACGAGTTCTCTATCACGGAAGCGTCACTAAATAAACTGGGATTAAGACCTTTTTGTAAAGCCTCATACTTTGGAAAATATGTTGGTTCTAGCTGCCTCTTGTCCCTAATGATCAGGTTAAAGAAGAGTAGGAATAATGTGTGCTACATGTTTCTAATAGATATTAGATCTATGAAAAAATTATTACCTTGATTTTATTCGCAGATTAATAGCAATGGAAATATCTATTGCTACTATTTCTTAAAAAAATTTGACATATCAGCATCGAATAATTACACATCTAATTTTTTTGTTATTAAAAAATTCAAAAATTGTAAAAATAAACACACACAACCTATTTTATTTTGCTTGAGTAGATTTTTCCCACCCCAACTTTGCGCTTCTCAATGCAGATAAACATAAAACCTCGATTCCTTTCCTCGCCTTGATCAATCCCTCGCCATTCGCTACTCTCTCTTCCCCTTTCCCCATTCTCTCTTCTTTATTTTTTCTTCACAAAAAAGCCTAGTGGATCTCAAACTATTTGCGCTGTTCCCTTCTACCCCGTTCCTTTTCTGGTCTGTTCACTCTTTTCCCTATTTTCGTTTCTACCCCGTTCCCTTCAATTTGCAACAGAGGAGCTTCTATTAGCACATCAAGCCATCAAAGCTTCATCAAGCCACAAACTTCAAGGTATTTTCTATTGATCTTGTCTTTAATTTGGATTTGGTTTGTCCCCAACTTAACCTAGATGAGAATTTTAGGTTATTTGTTTTTTTATTTCTAAAGTGGTTAATTTTCTCTATATTACATTAGATGTATAGAATAAGAAGGGAAAAGGAAAAAATAATTTATTCTTTTAAATGTATGGAAATAAATTGTTTGATATTTTTTTGGGGTGAAACTGGTATATAGGGGCTTAGGTTTGTTGTTTGGTACTAGGTTTCTGATCCTTGATTGCTAATGGTCGAATTGTGGTTGGTTTGTCGCTAGATTTCATGTGTTAAATATGTGATAAATATTTTAGCTTTATGTAGCAATTTTTCATGAAAATGGAGCACATGGCCTTAGCAGGAACAATTTATGATATTGGAGCATGTAAAAAAAAAGGCAAAAGCTTTACTTGTACGGTCAATTAATGCTAAGTTATCTATGTGGCTTTTCCTTTTTGTTTGGTGTTCTCTCGATACCGACTATTGATGAACAATTAGTTTTTTTTATTAATTATCACTTAGATTAAGAATGTGGTTAAATTTGGACGATAAAAAACCTTTTGTAGTGCCCTACCTGGTTTGTTCTTGAAAGATTTTGCTTCTTGGAATTGTTTTAGATGGGATGTGGATATAAACTTGATACAGTATGCACTGAGCTTGGCTTTGATTTGTTGGTAGTTTAAGGTGTTTCTATGATTGTTTGTGCTAAATTTGATTAAGAATACTTTAGGCAGAAAATCGAATAGATAGGTATAGAAAATGCAGGACCAGTTTACCTATACATATTGGTTTTGAATGGCTGGTTGTAACTCCAGTTGTGATGGAGGTATAGCCTCTATAGATGTCAAGGCAGCTCGTACATGTCTTTTGGGCATAACTCTAAATGTTGTACCTCGTTGGGGATTTTTTTGTCGAACCACTCGCTTCTAAGGTGCATGTTACTATGTAAGCTAAACAATGGCTCTATTTTTTTTCCCTCTTCCTCCTCTGGGCCTTGGGTTTAGGCTTGCTATACTATCCACCTCTATTTGTATGTTGCTTGTGCACATGAATTAAAGTGTAATCCATTTTATATTCAACCTAGGAGGCAATAAAGGAACCTTAAACATCGAGTGACAATATATATTTCCTTAGTCCTAGTGTATATGTTTTGATTATCGAAGTTGATATTGTTTCAAGTGAGATTCTCCAATCTCCAATTTTTATATGTGGATTTACTTTTGGTTTTCATATAGCTAGCAGTTATGGGTAATGATTTTTATAGCACATCTAGATTTTAGAACTTTAAATTGGAAAATTATTATAATTGATATTGAAATTTTGTAGTTTCAATGAATTTGTTAATATAGTTAAGTTTTGCTCTAAGGACTCCATACTAGTCTAATATGTTTTCGATTATGGATGGGATAGATGTGTTGTTACAACACCAAAAATGCCAGGATATATAATTTATAAGGGCACTTAGTCTTGCCATAAAAATAAGCTATTACGCCATTTACAACTGTCGTAATTGTTTTTTTATTTTTAAAAAAAATAAATTCTATCTACATTGGAATAATGAAAAATTGAGACACATAATTTAATATCACATAACTTTTATGTTTACATGAATATAGAATAAGTCTCTTTATAAAGATTCAATAATTGCAGTAGAAATCAATCCATTATGATGTGGATAAATATAGAATAAATTATTGCATAAGTAAAATTCTAAAACCTACTATCAAACTGTAAATTGCTACTAAACTAACTCAATTATAAGAATCAGCACATTCTTCATCAAAGTAAAGACTCGATAGTTCAATCCAATAGTCCAATCCATATCATTAAAGATAAAATTTTTTAAAATCATTAAATTCAAACTTTCTAAAGAAAATAGTAGGGTACTAATAAAGTAGATCATATTTTAGACGTTTAATATAGAACAACAGAATTAATATAAAAATGATAAAAAATTAAGTCTCATAAATCTAATATACTATGAGAAGAGTCATGGCAAAAAAGAGACATAGTATGAAATTTGTGACATTCCTGCAAAGCAGCAAACTAACATAGATAAATTCTAATTAATAGTTTGAAAGCTAAAGTAGACAACCAAGAAGTCCAAGAACAAAATAAGTTGTAAAAGTAAACAATCTCAAAATTTTGCAAGGAAAAAATTAGAAATATATAATTCACTAGAACTACACAACTACTATGAGAAACCAACATGGGTTCTTTAAAAAAATTGAAATTCCAAAAATCAATACATCCATCAGCAGTTAGCTAGATTTATGAGTAAAACAATTAATTATTCAACTATTAAGACCCTATTTGAAAGACTTGAAATATCTGTTAAAAAGTTTGTCTTGCAACAAACAAGGGAGATATGAGCACAAATTATAATATGCAAACCCTAAGAAAAAATACTTTGATTAGAAATCAAATTGAACGGAGGGAGAAATCAAGTAGATTAATTTCTTTCTTCTAGAGATGAAGGATGAACACAAAGCCCACGAACATAAATAAAATCAAAAAGATGAAAACTACAAAATTAGATGCCACAAACCCCATAAACAAAAGAACCTTTTTAAGTAACTAGTAAACGTATGAAGGTCACAGAATTCACACATAAGCATAAAATTCGAAACTTTGGTATAGAGATGTAGATTTATCTTCTTTAAACAAATTGGAACAAAAATTATAGTGGAAAATATTCATCTCCAGTCTTGCAACGCAATTAAAAGGAGAAAACAATCAAAACTGGAAGAAAAAATAAAAAGTGAGGGAGGAAAAAATAATCAATAAATTTAGAGGGGAAAAAGGAATCACGACTGAAGTTGGAAATTGAGATGAAGGCAACGTTTACGATCTAGAAAGTACAGATAGATGAATGGAGATTGAAATATAGTGTGAAATTATTTATTTGGATTTTACTAGTCTAGCTTTCCATATCTCGAGCCGATCGCACGGTCAGTTTAAAGATGTGTAAGCAAAACATTTTTTCTTCCGATTGAATTTTTACAATTTAGCCCATAAATAGTTTGTAACTGTTTGGACCAGAAGGTTTAGTTCTAAGGGTTAAACTGTCAATATGATATTTTTATTGTTTAAAAAATTGTAAATTATAATCTAATTACGTAAAAACCCCTAAATAGTTATCTACTTTTTTGGAGTAATGTGTTATGATTAAGGGCTTATGGGTCATTTCACAATTTTAAAAAGAGAAAAAAAATCAAAAATCTTTTCCATATGGAAATGCAATGCTTGAAGAAACACTTGTTTTTACCTTATTGTGTGCGTGTTTGTGTATGTATATATTAGTAATCTTCTTTCTCAATAAGTGATCAAGAATATATCTAAAATAAGGGGCAAAAAAGTTTTGAAGTGCCAAAAAACGGACTTGCTCAAGCTTAGTTTTGTATATGACTTGCCTACAATTAGGAAATCCGATTTTCTTCCTCATAATCTGTCTTCCACTAGTGATCACCCATACAATCTCACACGATAAATATTACACATTTCATTATCTTCATTGGAAAGAATTAAATGAATAGAAGTTTAAACTTTATTTACATTGTGCTTGGAAAAGAAATGCTCAAAAAACTGGGGTATAGATTTTTGATTAGAATGAACTTAGTCTTCCAAATTATGTTTCAATTAATCCACCATTTTACTCGCAATCTTCATAAAGTCAACTAACTTAACTGCATAATTTTAGGCCTATGCTTGGTTATTGGTGGCCTTACTTTTGCTTCTTAAAACTCCATTAAATTTATCTATTACACTGAGTACTACTAACTTTGAAGTCAATGAAACACATGCTATCATAATAGCATCTTCCATTCTTGCTACTCAATTTAAATACAAGTACTAATTTAATTTAATGTACTAAATGTGTATTTTATCCTTGTTTCACTTTTTGTTATCTTTCTTTCAATTTCCCTGAATTTATTTAAATTCTTCAATTTCCCTCAATTTAATTTTTGGTGATAAATATAACCTCTTACTGTCGTTTAGGGTGGTGAAAATTTAGTACACATTTTGGGATAACAATCAAATCTAGATTGAAGAGCATTACTGCAAAGTAAGTTTGTTATCATTGTATTTGTGATACTAGTTATAAAATTCAAATAAAATTTGTGATATATTAAATTATTTTGGATCTTTTGGATGACCCTTGCCGGGTCATGGTTGATATTTTAATAAGTTGAAATTTTGTTTAAAATTCATTGATTCTTTTTTATTTATTATTAATCAACTTTTGTCCAATTTGTTTTGATCATTTTTGTGATAGTAAAGCTTATTTGGGATGAAATTTATGAATATTAAATTGTCAAGTCAACCCTTTCCAGGTCATGAATGTTTATTTTGATTGGTTTTGAACTAGGGGAATGGTCTAAAATTAGGGGCTACTCTGCTACTAAAAATACCATACTCTTGATCTAAAATATGAAAACCAACAAATATGATGTTTATTGTTAAATTCTAAAACATTTGAATATTTGATTATCAGATTATGGAAATGCGCCGTAGTCGTAATTGGATGTACGAAAGACTTTTGCCTAACCGTTCTTGTAATATTCCAAAATTATTGATGTTTAAGTCACTTTGTGCAATTTGCATGCATGCATGCAACCACAATATATATATGATCATGAAATTCAATGTCCTTGTTTTAAGGATAAGAACACGAGATTAATGAATCTTGACAATGTGGTTGAGCATATTCTAAAATTCAGATTTATGCCAAATTATTGGTATTGAACTCCACATGGAGAGTCTAAAACAATTGGGGTTGATATTCATGTGGGTGATTCTAGTAAACCTGAATTTATAAATGCACATCGTTGCACATACCAAAACATGGTATTTGATGCTGCTGGTCAGAGTAATTTTGGATTTGATCACCACCATATTGATCAGAACAACAAGGATATTGATGAACCTCCAACTGGTGAGGTTGCATGATATTGTTTATGATGTGATGAAATCTATTCAATAGCCGTTATACCTAGATTGTGAAACATTTTCTGTACTGTCCATGGTTATTCAATTGATGAGTTTGAAATCTGATTATAGCTTATCTCATGAGTGTGTGGATTGAATGTGTGATATCGTAAAACGGGCAGTTCCTTCCGATAATTGTGTGCCAAATAACTTCTATGACACAAAGAAACTAGTGAAGAAATTTAGTCTTTCTGTAGTTAAATACGATTATTGTGTAATTAGGTATATGTTGTGCTATAAGACTAGAAAAAAGGAGTGCAGACTTTATCATCATCCTTACTACAAACATCCTAAAAGGGGAAAGGAAAGATGTAAACCGGTTCTTTACAAGCGAATGCATTACTTGTCACGCATTCCAAGATTGAAAAGGTTGTATGCATCCTTTCAATTAGCAGAACACATGAGATGACACTCTAAAAATAGGAGAAAGTTGGGTGTCTTGTGTCATCCATCAGACGACAAAGCATAGAAGTACACTTTGATTGAGCACATCTGGATTTTGCTTCAGAACCAAGGAATGTTAGACTTGGCCTTTGTGCAGAGGTTTTAACCCATTCAATAATAATGGAAAACCACATTCATGTTGACCTATAATTGTTACTCTGTATAACCTTTCTCCGGAAATGTGCATGACAACTCTATATGTTCCTAACTTGTTTAATTCTAGGTCCACATAATCTGAAAAGTAGAATTGATATTTATTTGTAGCCTTTGATTGATGAGCTTAAACTTTTATGGGAAGAGGGGTTCCCAACGTATGACGTCTCCAAAAAATAGAACTTCCAAATAAAGGTAGCACTCTTATGGACTGTCAATGATTACCCTGCTTATGGCTAGCTATCAGGGAAGGGTATAGTTGGAAAATTGGCATGCTCTATTTGTTTGGAGGACGAAGGCATTCATACTGAAATTTGGAGGGAAAAATTCGTAGATTGATTGTCATCGACAATTCTTGCCTATTGATCATGTTTTTAGGACAAAAAAAGATTCTTTTTACAAGAATCATGTTGAAAGATCAAACTCGCCTCCCAAGTTAAGTAGAGCCAAATTGTTTGAGTTAAAAAATTGCCCTAAATACTAGAGTTGAAAGTAGATCATGAAAAAAATTGAAGGATATGGGGTAAGACACAATTGGTCCAAATGAAACATATTTTGGGATTTACCCTATTGAAAGTATAATCTAATTTGCCACAATTTTGATGTCATGCACATAGAGAAATATGTGTTCAATAATGTGTTCCACATTGTGATGGATAACAAAGATAAGACAAAAGACTATTTGAAGCAAGGCAAAACTTGGGTATATATTGTAGACGAAGTGAATTAGAGTTGAAGGCCCTACAAAATGGTAAGCTTGCCAAACCAAAAGCAAACTTTACTTTGAAAATGGAACAAAGATGAGAGATATGTTCTTCGCTTGATAGGTTGAAGATGCTAGATGCCTATACTTCAAATATAGCAAGATGTGTGGACATGAATGGAGGTAAATTACAAGTAGGGATGAAGAATCATGATTGTATTGTGTTTATGGAGCGCTTGCTACCAATTGCGTTCAGTTCCTTGAATCAATATGGAAGCCTATAACTGAATTGTGTCATTTTTTTCGTGATCTGTGTTGTATAGAATTGCGGGAAGAGATGTTGTTGCAAATGGAAAAAAGTATTCCAATCATATTGTGCAAGTTAGAACGAATATTTCCACTAAGATTTTTTGATGTAATGGAGCATTTGCCCATATATTTGTTTTACAAAGCACTGGTTGGAGGATTCGTTCAATATAGGTGGATGTATCCATTTGAGAGGCAATACTCATTTTAGTAAAGTTTTAATTAGCATTGTCATATTGTAAATTAATAATATCTATTTTTTTGTTAAATCAAGTATAGATTTCTACATGATTTGAAAGGCATGGTTAAGAATAGAGGTCATCCAAAAGGCTTAATATGGAGGCCTATCTATCTCTCGAGACATTATACTTTTGTTCTTATTACTTTGGAGCTTGTCGATAATGTACAAATAAATGCCGCAATGATTAGGCAAAATGAAAATGATGGATTTGATACAACCTTGCCAGCTACTCTATCTATTTTTATTAAAATAGGGTGACCAGCTAATAAAAGTGAACATTGGTTCTTGACTCATCAAGAGATGGCTACAACAAACTCGCATGTGTTATTAAATTGTGAAAAAAGTCAAGCCATTCTTGACGTAAGAATAATATGCATTATTTGATTTACTTACTTGTAAATTATCTTGTTATTAAAAAAATATGGTGTGTAGGATGTATGAGCAAGCAGTGCGATATAATTATCCTCAACTAACTGATAAGGATGTCGAGAAATCAGTAGAAGATAACTTTGTAGTTTGGTTTTTTGAATATGTAAGTATTAGTGTTGTATTCCGTAAATAACTAATTTTAAATCTTACCTATTATAAGATTTTACCTCTTATGAATTGGTTGTAAATCCACAAAACATGGTGCAAAGCATTAGCATGACCTATCGTGAGGCATGAAACTAGCATTCAAAAATGGGCAAAATTCTTTGTTAATGGGTACAACTTCCATACTAGTAAGTGGGCAAAGGGTAGGAAGACCAATAATAGCTGGATATTTGTCAAAACTGAGGGGTCTAGTGAATTTTATATTATCCCTAAAGAGATGCTCAAATTGCAATATCCAAATGAAAAAAGGTTGTGATTTTTAACTGTGATAGGTTTGATTCTGAGTAATCGAAATATTAGAGTGCACAACAAATATGGAATTGTTGAAATTAGGAGAAATGGCAGATATCCAAAATTTGACCCATTTATAGTTGCACAACATGCAACTCAAGCCTATTATCTTACTTATCCTGGTAGAATGAGGGACAAAGTGGATTGGTGAGTAGTCATAAAGTCAAGCCAAGGAATAGAATTGACAAGGAGCATAATGTAAAGAATGTGTATCTGGTTAACATGTTCTAAATGTTGTTACAGTTTTAGATAATTATCCCATTGATCTTCTTGTAGATAGTGATGGGGTATATGAAGAAATTGATATGCAAATTGAAATTCCTTTGGTAGTTGAAGAAGGTGAGGAAGAAGAAAAAGAAGACAATGAGGAGGAAGAAGATGAAAATGACGAAGAAGAAGAAGAAGAAGATGAGAAGGAAGAAGATGAAGATGAGGAGGAAGAAGATGAAAATGACCAGTATGTGGAAGAGGAAGATGATATAGACGAGGATGAGAAAGATGGCGATTGCTAACTTCTTTTCCTTTTAACATGAATTTTTAATTTAGCATAAATAAAGAGGGTTTGCTTCAGTACAAAGATGAATAAGATATTCTTTTAGTATAAAGATGATGGATCTTTTTTTTTTTCAATTTTATTTTTGGAGCTATTACTTTTCATTTTTTTTTGAATTAATATTTATAGTACTTAAAAATCTGGATCAATGTTAGATTTGAATCATTTGATTATTAGCAGTAAGTGATTTAGTCTTTTAATATTCTATTTTTAATGTGATTCATTGATTTTTTTTGGGATGATGATCATCATATTGATAGATTACATTCTTTTGTTAATTGTATTTTGTTTTTTTGTTTTTGTTTTTGTTTTTGTTTTTTTTTGTAGCATGCTTCTTCCTAGTAACTATTTTGTGTATTGGAGCATTGAACTAGAATAAGATTTTTTTACTAGATTTGAGTTGTTCTTTTGCTTTGTTTGGAATCTTGAGTTTAGATTCATGTAAAAGTTGAGAATATGTTAAAGTCTGTAAATGAAATTCCTGGTGATGCTAATTACTCCTGCTGGTATACTGTGTTGATGTTATTGCAAATACTATTTGTTTTATGATGGAACTTTGAATAAAGGTGAGCTAGCCAAAGCAGAATTGCTACTTGGTGATTGAGTGGGGTATTTTGCATAAATATTTTCATACAAGTCTTTAGACTTGGTCTTTGGTGGTTTATTGTTTTTATTTATGGGATTATTGTAAGTAGTATAGGAGTGGTTACTTGAATAAACTAATAATTGTAACATTTATTGGACTCTTAGTAATGGAAGTCACACAGAACACCCAAAAAATTGTAATTTTTAATTTAATGTTTTATTGTTGAGATACATGTCACTTTATTCTTATGTTTTTGGCTATATTTTAGGTCTAGTGTTCCTTAAACTCTTCTTAATGTACTACTTATGTTTGATGTTTTGCCTTAATAACAAAATTTTTTGAAAACCATCTCGATTGAAATCTTAGTCATACCAGCAATCTTTTTTCATTGTGATGGGAAAGAGGATCTATGAGTTCTTTAGTTAATGGTGAAGCTTCTACTTCGAATAAAAGAATTGGTAAAAATATTAAACCAGTATGACTTGAGACCAAAGTCAGTTGACAATTAACATAAAAAGACTACTTATTGCTAATAACCAGTCTTATTCCACATCTAATTTTGGATAGTATATGAATAAGATCATCTTTGTTGGATCACTGTTTTATTTTATTTGATAGGCACCAATTCAAAATTTGTTCTTTTTGTTACCAAGTTCATCATGTAAGTGCTATTTATTGCTATATTTGGGATAGTTTGGTTTCCTGACAAATCTACTGGATTGAGTTGACTATGCTTTTACGATGAGTTAGCCGTTGCTTATTTTGGACCTAACAATATACATGTCTTGGAATTACTGACTGCCTATGACAACAATGCCTTAGGAACTTTATTTTTGTGTAGAGTCCTAAGAGACATATTAGTATTTTACCATCTAGAAAGGATTTTAACATTTTTGGACAATTATGTTAATGACATTATTTAAATTTTGTAATCTATTTAGCTTTTATGGTTTGATAATGTGTCCCAATGTGTAGGTTTCAATAGAGAATAGTAATGATAATTGGCATTGTGTTCAAATATTAGGGGAAGCTACCAAGTACTACCTTTTTTTTTTTTTTTTTTTTGCTTTTTAATGTTTGAAACTTTTTTGTAATCATGAATTTGTTTTTTGGTGAGATTTTCTTAAAATGTTCTGTTTATGTTATCCATGGTGCATAACTAACAGGTCACCACTAGGTGACTTGGTATGAATGGAGACTTTAACATACAGGAAAATGTGAAATCTTGTTCTCCTTCCTAAATTGCAAAAATTAATTCAACATTGTTAACCATTTTATTGTCATTAACTGTATATTTTGTGCCTGTTCAACGCTTTGGTGGTGGTAGTAAATGTTGGTTGTGGACATGAAGAACTTGGAGAACATGAAGTCCTTGACCAAGTCCCATACCCACGTCCCCCTTCTTCCTTCCTACTTCTTACTTCTTACTTACAACTTATAATAGTCCATAATGATGCCTAAATGAGCTATTGTAGCCAAAGTTTGACCGTTATAAGGTGCTTGATCAAACTCCTTTGGAATTTAGATTTATCTTTTCTCTAGACTCCTTAGTAGGACATGCTACTGGAATTAATTGGGAACCAAATTATAGGTTTCGAATATATAATGTGAAGCTATTCTTGTTAGTTGATTAATGTACTCTGCTTACTATTGATATATATATATATATATAAGCATCCCCATGCCTTGCGTAAGGGTTAATAACTAATATAGTAGAAGTGTACTAAAATAGATTACACTTACATTTTGTATGAGTACACTTCCATTTTGTATATTTCTTTCTTTTCTTTTTTTTTAATTTTAACATGAATTTCTTATATTACTGTATTTCATTGTTTTATAATTTTGTTGATGGTCGATAAAAGTAAGAAAAAAGGCAAGGTTGGGACGAGCAAGAAGAAGACAACCCCTACTGCATCATTCATGCTTCCTCTTGTAAACACCACAGTACCACCACCTATATACATTCCATCATTTATATCCATGCCACCACTTATATCTGTTCCATTGCCTATATCCATGCCATTGCCTATATCCATTCCACCACTTATATCCATGCCACAATCTATATCTATTCTCCCACCTATATCATTCCATCACGTATATCCATGCCACCACCTATGCCACTGCCTATAACCCAGCCACCCAATCTTATAACTGATTTCCGTCCATTTGGATCTTCTTATGTCATTTATGCCTACTCCATGTGCTCAACAAGTACCAAATAACCATTTTTTCCAACCCTTGACTAATGGAACACAATACCAACAAATTATGTCACCTTTTTCACAACCATGAAGATTCTCAACTCCTTCTACACATGGTTCTCAATGTGGTACTCAAATTGGGAGCTCCATTTCTAAGACATTTATATTTCCAAGGAAAAAAGAGTAATGAACTTACATTTTCCCTATGATATTACTTAGTTGATATCGACATAAATTTTAGTTTCACTTTATTTTTATTTTGTGTTTTATATTTACGTGTCTTGAATAATCATATCATTTTTAATTAATAGGTTTGACAAATAGAAGGAATTTGCCAGGAAGATTGGTTCTATCATCAAATCTCGTTATAATGGTGCTTATCATTTGTGGAAAAAAGTGCCACGAGAAGTAAGAGACTTATGGCTTAGAGAGTTTTGGGTGAGTTATAAATTCTTAAAGCTGTTATATATTTTCAAGTGTTGACTGTGTATACACTTTCTTTTACCTTAAATGCTAACTCATACTCTTTTTTTGGTGCTACAAATTAGAACACTTATTGTTGGGTTCAGGAGCACGAACACGAAATTCGCACAGTATTTGAGCATCGTGGCTCTGAACAGTTAAAGAATTTGATGGCAAAACTTAGAAAGAAAAAAAAAGAAGCCTCATTGGATTGGGAAGTCTCATTGGCTTGACTTAGAGAAGTAGTGGGATGAAAAATTACAAGAAAATGTGCAAGACAAATCAAAAGAATTGTGAATCTGATTGCAATGGTCAAGGAAAACCAATTCACTTTGGTGGGAGCATCACTTATTTGACCTATTGTGATATAATGGTAGTTGTATTTCTCACTTACATATTATTATTTTACCTTTAATTGAATTTCCTTTCATATGTCTCATATATTATTTGTTTTAATGGTAGGCAAAAGATCTTGGTGAAGACCTCGGTGTAGCTCGTACTTTTCTACATACACATTCAAAGACGATTGATGGCAATACTATACTATGGGTAGATGAACATGCACACGAATTTCAGGTAAGCATTACACATTAAAATAAAACATATTCTTGAGTGGTATAAGAGATACAATTACATGTACATGTTTTAATATAAATTGGTGGTTTAACTGATTGTTGATGTAATATTGGAATATGATTTCCCTTTGATGTAATTTGGGAATATGACTTCCCTTGAACTATTTTTACATTGTTGATAACTAAATAATTAAAATCTCAAAATTTTACTTAAAAAAAGAAATATAATTACTCCTATAATGGAATATAACTATTAATTGATCCTAAGTCAATTTGGCTTCCCCAAATCTTGCTTGCCACCATTTGGTCCACCTAGATTTGGTACTCTACATCATAATAATAATGAAGAGGGTGAGCATGGTACATCTGAGGATGACGATGAAAGTAGTGAGAATGATGAGGATGATGAGTAGAGTTCTAGATTTTAAATTTTCGGTGTGTTTTGTTCTCTTTTAGATATATGTTTGTTGAATTATGATAAGTTTAATTCGTAATCGAGTTAATTATTGATATTGTTGTTTGATTGGGATTTGATAATTTGAAATGATAATTTGGTTGTGGTTTTTATTGGTATTTGTTGGTTTCAAATGACAATTTGGGTATTGGCAGGTTTTGGGTTTTTCAATTTTTTAGGGCTATTTTTTTAAATTTTTTTGGGGATTTGTAGTCAATTTTTGTTGCCAATTTAAAATGGATTATTTTATGCTGGCATTTAGTAATATAAATTGCAACAGAAAATTTCGTTGACAAAGTTTTTGTTGCAATTTAGCAACGGCCAGGTTTCTGTTGCTAGTTTAGAAATGAGAAATTCTATTGCTTTATTGCAACGATAAATTTTGCTGCTAAAATTTTTATTACTAAATCTGTTGCAACTTGTTAGCCACGGGGTATTGAGCAACGGATTTTTTCTGTTGCTAAATCCGTTGCTAATCTTAGTAGCAATGGATTTTACTAAAAGGCTTTTTTCTAGTAATGCTTCCATGATACATAAGTGACTTCCTAATTGGTGTCCAACTTACGAGTGCCATCAAGCTTGCTGACCTCACATTCCTTCACAGACTAGGTAGCCTAGTTGAAAGTACCTCTATCGGACCCTGGCATTGTAATGCTTTATCATTTTTTGTATATAATTTGCTTCTCAAAGGACAACTACTAGCCTCCTTTCTGCTAAGAGATCTAAGTCTGCTAGCCGTTCCTTGTTAGCAGAAGTGGCATCATAATAGATTACCCTGGATCTCCAATCTCTGTTTGGATCACGGCTTTTTCTCCATAGACGAGAAATGGGTATATTGGAGGTCATGAGCTGTCCTTCGAGTAGTTCGGTATGACCGCAGGACACTTGGCAATTTCTCAATCCAATTTTCTTTGGCTTTATCGAGTCGCATCTTGAGTCCAGTTAGTAGGGTTTTGTTCGAAACCTCAGTCTGACTATTCGCTTGTGGATGTCCTATGGAAGTGGTATGTAGTTGAACCTCCAGGTCCTTGCAGAAGGATCTAAATGGCTCTCTGACAAATTGAGTTCCGTTGTTTGAGATTAGTATGCGAGATATTCTATACCGGCAAACTATATTCTTCCAGAAGAACATCTTCACGTTCATTCCAAAATGGACCTAAGTGACTCTGCTTTTATCCATTTGGAGAAGTAATCAATGGCCACTGCCAAAAATTTGTAACCTCCGGTCCCCTTGGATAGAGGAACGAGTATATCAATTCTCCATTGTTGAAATGGCGAAGAACTACTATTCGGACTGAGATCTTTGGTAGGTCTCTGGGGGACAGGGGCATGAATTTGGCATTTGTGAACACCTTAAAACAAGATGGTGAGCATCATTGTGCATGGTCGGCCAGTAATATCCCATTAAATGGATTTTCTTTCTCAACTCCTTGCCCCAATGTAGCTCCCACATATACCTTCGTGTATCTCTTGGGATGCATATTTAGCTTCTGCAAGAGCTAAACATTGACGTAAAGGAGGTAGATAGGATTTTTGTCTAGTATACCTTCAACCACTTCATACTTCATAGCTCTGATCTTGAGCCTTCGAGCTTCTAGCCTTTCTCCAAGGAGGATAACCTGAAGTAAGTAATTCTGTATTAGGTTCATCCACCCTAGGTCTTCTTCAATAGCTAGAATTTTTACTTGATCGATCGACCTCTGGGTTTGGATTTCTACCATACTTCCTTTGTCAAATAAGAATAGATAGATGATGCTAGCTTGGCTAAGGCATCTGCATGACTGTTCTTAGCTCGGGGAATTTTGACAAATTCTACTTCTTTGAAGAATGCTTTGAATTGCTACACTTTTTGGAGGTATTTCTATAGGATGACTCATCGAGTCTCAAAATTATCGAGAATTTGATTGACTACTAAGAACGAGTCACTGTTGACTTTAACCCCTTGGATACCTATTCTTATTGCTAGCGTTAAACCATATAGGATAAGCCTGAAAGTTAAATCTGAGTACATATGTATAGCATTGACCCTCTAGTAATCGAATGATTATTCCAGCACCTGATCTTGATTCACATGATCGCTCTATCTACATGCAACTCCCATACTAGATAATTTTGGTCTTCTTTCGATGGAATCTGTTTTGGAGAAACTAGGTTAACCTACTCTGGAGAGGCTATACTTCCAACAAGGAAATCCGTTAACACCTGAGCCTTTCTGGTTGGCCTTGGTTTAAATGATATATCATGTTCAAGTAGCTCTACCAACCACGTAAGCATTCTCTTAGAGTCATCTGGTTTTGCTAAAATGGTCTTTAAAGGAAAATTTGCGTAGACTACAATTTTGAGCGGCCTCAGAAGTTCTTTCTAGCGGCAATAACAAGAGAGAAAGCCATCTTTCCCATTGGACAGTAATTTATCTCTGGTCATTGAGGAACTCTATTGATGAAGTAAATTGGCTTCTGAACTTGATTTCTTTCAGAAATGAAAGCAGCACTCTCAGATTTTTCCGAAGCCAATAGATATAGATATAATGTTTCTCCCTACTGAGGAGCAGTTAATATAGGCATATTAGCTAAGTATTTTTTTATCTTATTGAAGGTTTGTTGATATTGTTCCGTCCATTTGAAATTTTTAGTTTTTCTGAGTGCTTGGAAGAATGATAGACCTTTCTCAGCTAATTTAGATAGGAAACTGTTTAGTGTAGGCATTTTGCCAGTAAGACATTGCACCTCCTTGACTGACTGTAGGGGTCTCATGTCCACCATAACTTGCACTTTCTTTAGATTGGGTTCAATTTCTCTTTTGGAGATGATGAAACCCAAGAATTTCCCAAAGGGAACTTCAAAGGTACATTTGTGAGGGTTCAATCTTATGTTCCAACACTTCTCAGTATTTCAAAGGTTTTCCTTAGGTCACTGATGGTGTCACCATAAGACCGACTCTTCACCACCATGTCATCAATATACGCTTCCATATTTTTCCCAATTTGTTTCTTGAAGAGCTTGTTGACAAGTCTTTGATACGTAACTCTGCATTTTTTAGACCGTAAGGCATTGTCTAATAGCAATATATTCCCTTTTTCGTTATAAAATAGGTTTTTTCCTCATCTTCCTTGCTTTGAAAGATCTAATGATACCTTTTATATGCATCTAAGAAATGTCCTATTACAAAGCCTACTAGTGAATCAACTACTATATCGATTTGAGACAAAGGATAACTATCTTTAGGACAGGCTTTATTAATATCTATGAAATTGATACACGTTCGCCAGTTCATATCAGCTTTTCTAACACAAGATTAGACAACCAAGTAAGATATAAGACTTCTTGGATTATCTAAGTTGCCAGAAGTTTATCTACCTCAATATCAATAACAAGGCTATAAGTAGCTCTAGACCAAAAAGTCTTTCTTCTGCTTGATAGGCTTGTGTGCTAGACCAATCCCCAACTTGTGTTTAATGACCTCTTAAGGAATTCCAACTCTGTCATCTGTAGACCAAACGAAGAGATCCTTGTACTCATATAGAAGCCTGAGTAAGTTGTTTTTTAGTTCTGCGGGCAGAGTGACACAGATTCTCAGCTTTTGATTAGGATAGGAAGGATCAAAGGCAGTTTCTTCTATAGGTATTCTTGATTTAGGTTCAATCGTTTACCATTCTCATCTCTTGGTTCGATGTATTTCGTAGGAATGCTTGAGCTCGATCCCTTATTCCTACTCTTCTTTTCATCAGCAAGAATATCTAATATTTCATTTTCCAGAGCCTATTTCTTTATAGGAAGACTTCATAGGGACATCTTATTGCATTGTTGAGCTTCTTTCTTGTTCTTGTTTCCCTATACATTTTTCTCTGATTCATCACGCATAGTGAACTTAATCCCCAAGTGATAGATCGAAGGAGTCAAGATAATCAATGCATATTGGGACGGTCGTCCCTATATCATGTCTTAGGGAGAAAGCTTCTTGACTAGAATGAAGTTGATCATCTTAGTTCTACAACTGGAAGACTTACAAAGAGTTAAAAGTTGTGTTACCGTCTCTTCTGGTATGAGTGAATTTCTAGTAAAACCCACAAGTGAATTTGGGATGGGTTTGATATGTTCATTACTGATTCCCATTCTCTCCCAAGCATGCTAATATATTATATTTGTAGAGCTTCCTCCATCTATGAAAACTCGATGCACCCTGTAGTCACCCACTTTTACATAGACGACTATGGGATCAGCATGATGGTAGTGGACTGGCATAGGATCCTTATTCGTGAAACTGATACTCAGTTCGGTCTGAGCCTTCTTTGGAAGAACTTTTCTATGTGGGACATGTCGGGTGCAATGCTTTTTAGTATTGGCAATATCTCCATCTATTCCTGCCCCAGATATGGTCTCCAACAGCTCTCACATCATGCCCTTATCATGTTGATTACTCTCACCACATCATTGTTATCAGTCGGGGGGTCCTTTTTTATGATTTTGATAGGTTGGATAGTAAGGTCAGGGAGGTTTGTTTTCATTCCGAACTCTATTACCATTTTCTCTAAACCGGTTAGCAGCTCTAAGGATGTATTTTTGGTAAAACCCATCTGTTGGCCCCAAAAGCAACCTAAGAGGGGGGGTGAATTAGGTTATCTCTAAAGACAAACCTTTTTTAAGTGCTTAATAGAAATTCAAACTTTGTGCACCAAATGAAAACTTAAGCACAAATGAATACAATAGATATTTTTAAGCTTGAACAATTAAGAATATTGAGATTAAGAGAATCAAACCAAACTCCTAGCTTCTCAAGCTTGGAGCTTGCAATTACAAAGAGCTTCTCACAAGGCAACTACCAAGTTCACAACTTGAAGGTCTCTTTGCAGTAGGTGAGACAAGAGACATCTTCCTGTCTCTTATACACATCTTGCTACATGCTGTTTCCTTTAGACAGACTAATCTCGGTTTTTCTGGAAAACTGAGCTTTGGTAAGCTCTTTTTCACTACCTACACTATTACAATACTTGGGAAGATTACCATCGTTCTCGGACGAAGTTTTTGGTTGTTATCAAACTATTAGTATGATTTGTTTCATCATCAAAACATGATTAACATAACTGGGGTTCCTTAGTGGCTCGTTCAATTCCAATCTTTAAATCATTACACTCATCTGTGTCATGACCATGATCCCCATGATGTGTACAATAACAAGATCAATCTCGTTTATGTTGATCTGTTCGCAAAGGGGGAGGTGGCTGAAGGATTCCTTTGTTTTGAATCTGGAATAAGATCTCCTTTTGGGTAGTGTGAAGAGGGATGAAGTTGGAATCAGGAAGGACAGGAGTTCTTGGAAGTCGAAAAGTATTCTGTCCTAGAAAAATAACTCTTCCAGCCAATGGTATCTTATAGCTACTTTGATAATTTTTCTAAGCAAAGTTTTGTTGATCATTTTTTTTTTTTTTTTGAATATTTTCCCATTCTTGTGATTAACTTTGCTTTGGTGGCTAACTTTGTCAGATCCATGTTCAAGAGTTCTCTTACCTTGGGTTTGAGATCATAAAGTTCCCGTTTTGTTCAATTAGGCTCTTTTCCACGAAGATGACTGTCAGCCCTCTTGAAAGTCTTTGGAACCTTTGCAACTAATTTAGAGTTGAAGTTTCCAGGCTTAACACCATCATGAAGGCTATGATCATTATCACTTCATTAGCATCTCAAACCAGAATAACCTCGTCATTGAAACGACCAATATATTGCTTTAGAGTTTCATTAGGCTTTTGCTTGAGATTCATGAGATGAGCAGGTTCTTTTTGGATAACTTGTTTACTACTAAAATGTCTTGCAAACTTATGAGCGAGGTCCACGAAAGAATCAATAGAATTGGGAGGCAATTTCTTGAACCATTTTTGAGCCTACTCTCTTAAGGTAGTAGTGAAAAGCTATATGTGATAGCATTGGAGTATCCGTACAACTTGAATATGTAACCGCAGTTACGTGAGATATATGATCAATAGGATCAGTGGTCCCCTTGTAGGGATCTAGATCTGGCTATTTGAAGCTGAAAGAGATTTGCTTCTCTTGTATAGCAGGTGTGAATGGATCTTTGTTAGTTATTGATAACTATGCAAGGTTGGCAGTGTTTTCCAGAGAATTTCATGAACTTTTCGCTACATCTTTGCCATAAATTTCTCTTCACTTTGTGAGGGAATTTTGGTTGCATTTCTTCTGACTTTTTAGCAATTTTGGGGTTGGGACCCATTCGATTAAAGATTGATCATTGCTTTAGAGACAAAGGTACAACTGTTTTTGGATGAAGCTCAATAGATCAATGTCTCCTTCTACTGACAGATCATCTTGATCTAGAAACTTGAGGTTTTCTAGAGATAGTTCCTTGCTTTTGTTTGTGGTTTCCACAAAGGCTTAAAAAGCTGGGAAGTTTTTCGACAAAAATTGTAGTATATCTTCCTGAGTTGGCCCTGGTGTTTGTACAGAGCCTACTGACTGTGAGTAGCTCCAGGAACAGAATCGGGGAGTATAGTTTCATGCGAAGTTTGAGCATTTTTGCTACCTGTTTCTATTTATTCTTTCCTATTTGTGAATGAGAAAGTATCAATAGGTGAAGTTTGTGCTATCTAGCTAGTAGAATCCTTAAAGAACGATAGTGATGTTAATTAGTTAAAACTTTTAGGAATAAAAAATTTTCACAGTCAAGCTACCAGAAGATATTATGGTTTTCTTGGATTTTTCTGATGTAGGATATAGTTTTTATGAAAAAGATTTTCATTCGCTTTCCACAGACAACGCCATTTGACGAAACACCAAGGGATTAGGGGTGAGTTGTTTCATAAAAGATAGAAAGTAGTTAGATAGATGAATATATGTTTGTGGCTCGTAGGCTGATTGTTATTGATGAATCTCAGTCAGGCTTGTATGCTTTGCCTGTCTGATTTCGTATATCTCTGTACATGAGATTAATTGGTATTTATAGGCAAAATTTTTCCACTTTACTGAGGTCGAAGTTATAAGGTGTCTGACCTATGGGGGTTGGTCCTTACCTTTCTATTGGTCGGGTTAGATTGATCATCTCTTATGAAGGACTACGCTATTAACTGTGCTTGCTATATTATATACTTGCCCTTATTGAATATAGTAGGATGCGTATTGTTAATCTAATAGGTAAACATTTAATATATCATCAATAAGTACATCTAAATCTTAATGTAGCTAATCCATAATATAATCAATTTTAAGATATCCTAATACATATCGCAATATCATATCACAACTAAACAAAAGTAGTAAGGTATAATTTGCATAGTAGGTGCAGTGCAATCCGTTTCTGATGTATTCGTTAGCATTTTAGATTTTTGAGCCAATTAAATCAATTTAGGGCAAACAACCTCACAGCCGTATGAACTTTTATGTTGGTATGCTTTTAGCCATCAAATTATAATTTGTATTATTTTATCTATTTAACTTTTTAAAATGTATATTTTTGGTTATTCTGTTAAAACTTATAATTAAGTTCTAGATGTGTAACAGCTTAACGGCAGTAAGGATAAATTTGTCATTTCACTGTTTTATATATTTTCTAAATTATTTTGTTTTGATTTCTTTTTTTTGCTGGTTAGTGTGTGCTTTTTGTTTCCATTCCAAAAAAACGATCATAAAAAGGCAACCTCAAAGTAAATCATGAAAGATATTAACAAAACAGAAATTCCGAAGAAGTAAAACTACTCAATATATTGCACAAAAAAAAAAAAAAAAAAACAACTAATCAGTATATTATGTATAAAAGAACTGCTCATGATAAACAATATTTTATCAGCGAAAAAAAAAAAAAAAAAAGAAGAGAGCAACCCAGTCAGTCGTATTAATAAGATCAATGATAATAGATTTCATCAGAATTCTTGACAAATTATTATCTCTAAACGAAAAAGAAAATGAAAGAGTTTACACAAAGACAAACCTTATTCAGAAAATAACAAAATCCACACAAAAAATTCTACTTTTTTTTTTTTCGACGCATTCAACTCACGTAACTAGCTTAATTTCATGAGCGACTACTATATTCTATATATAGTACTATCAATCATCTTGATCATCTCTGCTAGTTGTCTTTACTAGTAGTCCTCATATAAAGTTGGTAAATGCGGCCTCTCCGCCGATTTTCTCGTCGGTCGAATCGGATACTGCGTTGGTTTGTGGAGGATTTGTCTGGATCGTTGACTTACTTGGTGAAGATTCATGTGCTGTGGAATAACATCTTCTGAAAAACGTAAATAGCATACCAAATTAACAAATTTGAAAATTTATTACATAATGATCTATCAATCAAAAATAGTAACAAAATTGATAATTGGTTTTAATGTACTCGAATTAATGGTGATTTTATCGCGTTTAGTGGATAACACAGATTTACTCAATAGCTAAAAGTTTCAAGTTGGATGTTTTTTAATGCATAAAAGCAAACTTATATGCTAGTATGCATGGAGAAAATACCCACAAATTAAATTAAATTATTCTTAACACCTAAAATTAATTAAGAAAACTTACATAACCTAAATACTTGGAATCTGATGAGGATTGGAGCTGATCAGTTTCAGCAAGTTCTTTGGCACCAAGTTAGCAATAGAAGTCATTTTATATGATTAAGCGTCGGATACAAAACTTTTCAAGTAAAATTCTTCTTCGAAAAGCTAAAAGAACACTCTTCAGCTGTTCTTGTAATTAACGAGTGACCAAGAATTAATTGTTGTCTTTGATATAAGTGCTTTAAGTCTATCTATGAAATATCCCAACTATGTTCTGTAAGAAATGGTTGCTATGGGGATGACTATTTATAGGAAAATCTTGGCGTTCTATTAGATATAAGAAAATTCTCGTATATGTACACGTGAGAAGAAGGATCCTAGATAGACCACTTTTTCTGGAGTAATATTAAACATGTTTTTAATTCAGGTCGAAAAGCAGTTAAAAAATGGACCACATTTTCAGTGGATGAAATCACCCAAAGTTCTTTCCGTGAGCCAGACAAAGGTTGGGTAAGAATCTCTAGATGAGTCTCTTACTCTGGGACCACGTCATTTTTTATTTATTTTTTTTAATGCCGTACATTTCTTTGTGTGGGTATGAGTAGGCTTGTCAATGGGTCGAGTCTAGATTCGGATTCGACTCGATCCGGATCCGTTTATCCGGATTTAGATCTATAACAAATTTTGATTATTCGAATTCGATCCGAACCCGTTTAACTATTATAATAAATGGGTCGAATTTGGATTTTGGTGTTTCGATCCGATTAAAATATTTAATATATAATAAAATTATTGTATATTAGTGTTATTTTATATGTATATATACATATATGTTGTGTAAATTGCCCATTAATTTATATTTAATATAAAATACATGCATAAATATTAATTATAAATTCAATACTTTTGTATAATTAAAAAAAAAGGAGAAAATTCAATAAATTGTAATAATTTTACATATAATTTTAAAAAAATTATTAAGACCCGAATCCGAATCCGACAAGACCCGATAGATCCGGATACGGATCTATTTTAGTAGACCCGTTCGGATCCGAATCTTCCGGATCCAGATTTGAAATTGGTAATATTAATCGGATCCGGGTCTGAATATGCCAGATCCGAATCGTTTACAACCCTAGGTATGGGTGAACTAGAAAATACTTTTGATGCCTGCAATTACAGTCAAAATAAAACAATGCGCATTGAACTCCAATCCAATGTTGGCCGATGCTCGGGAGAAACGTGCGTGGGTACCAAAACTTCAAAATTGACCGGAGTCAAACACTCTACTTTTTTCTTTAATTAACAGTCAATATGTGCTGTGTAATGTGGCCGGAGAAGACCCGTGAAACCAAATAATATTTATAAATGGAGTTTTTCGTTGACCAAATAATATTAATGGGGACAAATAATGTATGGAGCCAATATGAATAGACAAAGTTGATAGGAAATAATTAAGTGAAAGTTTCATTATAGATGTGTTTAGTGCTAATTGGATTGGCTTAAACGGTAGAAGTGTGATTCATCAAATAAAAAGTTCTAGATTCGACTCGTTATTTTTAATTTTTTGCCATATTAATTTGTGGGTAGAGTACAAAAATTATTGTAAATTACTAAAAATAAGCGCCGATAAACTGTATCGTTACTATGAAGAAATAGGAACAATTTACCCTATTTCTAAACTTTAATTTACCAAAAAAAAAAATAATAATCGCTGTTAATGATGGAAGTAATGTTACATTAAGTATGGTGTGTCACATAGTTGTCTACTAAACTAACGCAAAACTTAGACAGTCATTCAATTTGGTACATATTAACTTTAAGCTCTTTTGTATATAATTAAATTAGATGGATTCTTGCGCATCTGCTAAAGGCAATAGCTGTATTTGGATAGTCTTTACATTTCATTTCTGTAATAATTTTATACACGGTTTTTATATATTACATTAAAAAAGTTACAACAGTATATTTTTAAATACTATTCTAAAAATAATAATTTTCTAAATTGAGTCATAATATTTGTCATAAAAAACATGGTAGACTTTTGTCAATTATTAGAGTAATCACTTTCCCCCCTCAAAACATGATAGCAACCACAAAATTCTGAATACTACTGACAATTGTGAATTCCAATGGTAGAGAGCAGGGTGTTGGCATAATTAAACTAAATTTCTTACCAATTAAAACAGATGTAATAGTTAGAATTTAGTAGTTTAGTTATTAAAGGAATTTAATTAATTTTCTAATAGGATTATTTTTAGACTTATTATTTTCAATATAATTAGGTTTCTTAGTTATAAATAGAGGGCTTTTAAAGTATTCAGTTGACAATACTTGAATTTGAATTAAAAATCTAGGATAAGAAATTCTAGACAAGTATTAAGGCAATTTTGCCATAGGTGTATGTCGATATCAATATGAGAGTCGGATGTGCATTATTTTACAATTTCTCCACTTCTCTTGCCAACATTGATATGTGTTAAATAAATTTATTTTTCGTTGTATGATATTTTTTGTGCTAACAAATGGTATTGAAGCTCTACATTTTTTATAATGGGGTGTTTGGTATTTATTAAAATTGGTGCAAAGATTTTCTACCTGGTGTTTTGAATATTGAAGAAAAAGTTGTGTTGGAGTACTCAAATATTAAGACATGAGAAGTTGGTCTTGTAGTATTCGTTTGTTGACAATTAAGGTTTAACGAAATCAATCATATATTATTGTTTAGTAATAGATAATGATAAAAAATTCTTGTCATTTTGATTGTGATTGATTCACAAAATTGAAAAACTAAATGCCAGTATTTGTAATCAAGGAAAGAGGTTGATATATTTTGAAAAAAGTGCATGACTAAAATTATTCATTTAGATGTGTGGATCGTTGGAAAGACTGGAAGATGAAGATAAAGTTAAATTGCATTGCTAGATTATGGTGATAAAGAAAGATGGAGCATGCAGTTTGTCATAAAAATTCTTGTTCGTGTTGTTCGTGGATAGCGTGAAATTGCTTTTATGGAGAGTTTGATTTAAGGGAGTCATTATTGGCATAATTAAAAATTCTTGTTAGATAGTCAGTATTTATAGTAGTAAAACACCAGGAAAGTGATCATATGCGTAGAATCGAGAAATCCTTATTATCTTAGCAGAGTGGTATACGGTGCCCACTTCTAGCAAAGTCTTAGGTGATGTAATATTGACCCTTCATATAGAGAAATTTCCTAATAGACGGTATGCCAATCATGTATGCCTAGAAGCTCATGGAACTCACACGGCCTTCCCACTGAAATCCAGGGAATGGCTAGCTTAGTTCTATTCTAATTATTTCGATTCCTGTACACGAATACCTTTCTTTAATCAAATAGATAGGTTCCTGGGTCGAAAAAGTACTCTATCTTTCTTTCCTTTAATTGAAGAGAGAATGGTGAGGTATGTTAAGCAAAGGACAAGGCTATGGAACGAAACTAAGTCTATTCATGAAAAGCATGTAAAGGCCAACAAGCCATTGCAAATGAAATTTTGTCAAATTGAGATTCCACTCTGCTAGTTGAATATGCTTGCAAGGCTATATGCGGAGTCAACTTTTGAACATTTCAATTAAGATCCCTACCTAATAGGTAAACTAGGGTTGTATATGTGGACTCAATCAACTTGTACCTTATTAGATCATTTCATCATTCATCATCCATATCCAAACCCAAAGAGTACTCTTCCTTTTTCCTTACATCTCTTATGAACAAACCTGATAGGGCCACGTACAAAAGGTTCTTTATTAAGCTTAAGAGTCGTGCTTTCCATTTTGACTTATTCATGTGATCGACCTATCATTTATGAGGGTCAAATAGCAATCGCTGAATTAACTCTTCTGACTTCTACCATTGAAGCAATCCTGAGATATTATCTTTTTGGCGTAGTGTGACTATTTAGCTCATCTTGATAGCCAGGGCTAACCCTCTCAAAGCATGTATCAGAAAGAATTCTAGAAAGTGATAATGGAGAAAGGTGCATTTTTGGCGATTCCAATTAGTATGGAAGTAGGCTCAAATCAAAAGGATGATTTGATTGCTATTGATGTGCGTTAATGAAGTTACCACCCTAAATGGAAAGCTAGTCTTCTTTATATAGGATAGTAAGAATGGTGAATCGAGAAAGAGTTTATTAGCTTCATGCCTTGTCTTCCTTCTTGTGATACCACTCATTCCCTCGGGGAAATGACAGAAGCACTAACTTTCTCTCTATTGGAAAAAGAGAGGGTTTAGACTACAGTGAGTAAGTAGCCCTACCAGGAGGACAATCAGAGCTGCTTGGCATCCCTCAAGGTTTAATTCGTGCTTTCATGCTTGATTGGGAGAAATTGGCTTAGCAGGAAGAAAGAAGGGCAAGGCAGAATAAGAAAGGAAAGGGAGAGGAAGCCATTCAGTCAGAAGGGTTTGGCACTGAATAAGCTATTTGCGTTGCGGAGAATCTTGGCATAGTTAGAAAGAAGAGGTTGGAACTTTTGTTTGATCTTGATGAATGCTTGTCGGATAGAGTGGGTCGAGAAAGCTCCGCCAAAAGTGTTTTTCGTAAGCCGGTCAATGGTTGGCTAAGATCCTCTTGATTTGACAAGGAGAGATTGAGTTTGTTTATCTACATTTCATTTTATAAATACAAGATTAGACTCGGAGAGAAGGTTTGCTAACTATATGCTTAATACATGCAAGTCGAAAGAAGTTTTATCGAAAAGAGGTTTGAGATTCCGTAAATAACTTACTGACATTACTTGGAAGAAGAAAATAGTTAGGAGTGACATCTTATTTATAGATTTTACATGAGGGTTAACCCTTTTTTGTATTAAGAGACATAACCATTTTTCATGACACAAACTAGAATGTGTATTAAGATTTATGCTAACTTAATGATATTAAAAATGGCACAATCGTTTTGAATACAATATTTTTATATCATCATTATCTAAGTATTACCTGTTCCACCATATTTTCTTTCTTTAATTTCAACAGTCTAAATATTAAAATTGGAGTAAATCTGTCGACTCGTGTTTCGGTTTTGTTACATCAAACATTATGAGCACAGCTAAATCTTAATGTAGCTAATTCATAAATAATCAATTTTTAAGATACTTTGTCGCAATATTGCGTCACAACTAAAAAAGAGTAGTAAGGTACAATTTGCACAGTAGGAGGTTTTCTTCTAATAAGGATTTAGGGATATTTTTAGTGATCATAGTTGTAGCGTACACTAGGTGACATGCATCACGAACCATATATTAAGAGTTTGAGACAAACAACTATTAAAAATATCAAGAGGTTCAACTTATTTTTAATTTATTTATTACTTAATTTATTTGGTATGAAACAAATGCTTGGGCAGTAATAACTAAGACAATGCATCTAAGTATGCAAAGCGATAAAAACTTATGTATAGTTAGATTTACGAAAGAAAATGTGAAATCTAATAAATATCTAAAATAAGAAATTAGTGATTTAATATGATTTTATCATAGGTGAATTGGATTTAGTAAATGTTTATGTTTGTAGTCCATTGATCGATCAATCGATTAAATAATTCGATCGAAATTTGAAAATGAGTCCTGGAATCATTAATCAGTTTTAATTTAAATTAAATTTTGAATAAATTAAATCTAGCTAAACAAATTTGAATTCAGTAATTGATTTCGAATTCGATTAACAACATTCACCAATTGTGTTTATTGACATTGGATTGAAATCCTTAATACAAAAGAAAAGCATATATAATATCATTTGTATTACTATATATATTTTATAAGTAAAATTATAATATTAATTTATAAAACCATATTATCTAAAAAAATATACTTAAAAAGATTTGCAAGCCTTCAACTTGTTTTGGCGGCAAGTCCCAAAGATTTTCCTTAAAAGCTTTTGAGATGAAAATCTATGCATGTATTTTTCAAAAAAAATATGCATAAGAAGAAGTCAAATATCGAATTAAATTTAAAAATATGTTAATTTTAAATTCAAAATTCAATTCTAATTCCGTAACTAAATTTTAATTTCAAAATTCAATCAGATCAATTAATCAAACAAGTTCGGAGTAACCAATTTCCAAATTTCTATATAAAAATAAAAATAATTATAAATTCGATTAATAAAATTCATGCTCATTCCTAGTTTTCCTAACTAATGACCAAAATATAGACTGTTAACTAAAGTTGAGTACTTTCTGATGCTCGTGCCAGTTGAATTCCGATGCCTCTTTATAAAAAACGTGGATAGTCGCAGAGATTTGAATTCAACCCAGAGAAAGTCAGAAAGTACTCAACTTTAGTTAACAGTCGCTCTATGTAACCTAACGGTCGGTGCAATTGGGAAACCAACAGGTACATGAGGATGATAGAGGAAAAGAGCCAATTACTCTTTTCCATTTCAAAATAATTATTGCTTTAAATAAATTTATCTTATGTCAAATTATCTATTACTTTATAAAGTTAAAAAAGTATTGAATGACATTTTTTCAAATTTTACCCTTGATACCATATTAATAGAAGGAGAATTATATAATTGAAATATTAATGTAAAGAAGATAATTTAATCATTTTAAATTATTTCTTTATAAAATTAATGCAATTAATAAATAAATATTCATTAATTCGTGTATACCTGCTAAAAGTGACACAAAAGGAAAGGAATAGGTAATTAGCAGGTAACAGTCGGTATGAAAACCAATAGCTAACTCTATCGAAATTTTGAGAAATTTTGATGGGATCAATGGAAAATAATTTCTGATATTCCTTTCAATTTACTGTCCATATACCACTAATGATTACTAGCATTTTGCTGGTATATATAGTCAAAAACCAAATTTGAGTTTGTGTAAATAGTGTCAAAGAAGTCGAAAACAAAGACAAAATTCCCACTAAAAATTCACTGGACCAATTTGCTTGTTTACATACATATAAACTCGTTGTCAAATGTAGACGGAATTGGCTCAGATATAGAAAAAAACAATCTTATCATTAAAAGGTTGCATGTTCGACTCTTGATACACTTAATCTCTTATTAATATGGGACTACATATTTTTCATGTTTGGAAATATTAATTATTTAATTTTTGTTATTATAAATTAAACGGTAAAGTAGTGTTTGGAGATAGTAACTATTTGATTTTTTAGTTCATTTAATTTTCTATTTATATAATTTCTACTTAATGTTTAAATAAGTTAAAGAATTTTTTGTAGTTTACATGAGTTTAGATACCTTTTTGCTCATCTGTCTCTTATACACATCTAGATGTGTATAGAGATATATATATATATATATATATATATTTTAAATATACTTTTTTTGGAAACATAAGAGATCTATTTGCTTTAATAGTTCAAACAATTTTATAAAACCTGAATAATTGTATCCAGATCTTGTGATTGGTAGAGACCAATTTAGGATCCTTTGAAAAACACATCTACCTTACAATTTTGAAAATAAAAATCCATTTACTTGATAATTATTGAAGCATTCTACAATGAATTCATTGATACTCTATATAACTTCAAAGATAGGAAAAATTTAAAGATTATCAAACTGGAGCACAATGTATAATAGGAATAGTATCAGAGTATATTTTTATATCCACTATAAGTTTAGCAGTATCACAAAGATGGGCGTAATTTTGAAAATGTTGAAAATTTCTAGATGTTATTAAACCCTTTATTCTTTTCAATTATTCAAGTTCTCTATCCTGACAACTTTGGATTTATTAACCATTAGAGTATTTGATTATTCTTGAATCCCTAAAACTCTCTTGAAACCAATTTGAAGGAACCATTTGTGTGCAAATGTTGAATAACATTTTCTAATTTAGGAAACAAAGATATCTTTTAAATATTTAGTTTGCATAACTATATGAATTATATCATGAAAGTTGGAAAAAAAAAGTGAAAAATATTCTACCATTTGGCAAGTTACGACGTGAAGTTTACTGATTAATCCATTATGTTCAAACTATCATTTGTAATGTAGTAAATGGAATGATAGATATTCAAGATTATAGCTTTAATATGATAGAATAAAACCAACCACATACAGTTGTGATAGCTATCAACCTGTTGAGAAATTGTTAAATAAGTCTGGTCTACGACCTCATGCCCAATGTTATATTAATGTAGCAGACCTTATGGCCATTAAATAAGGCACATCAGCCATATGATGTTAAATGACATCACTCGTTAAGTATGTAAATGATATTAGATAAAATATACTTTGATTAAAATCTAATTAGTAAATGATTTGATATCCCTATTTTTTAATATTTAATTTATGTGGTTGCTAATATTTAATATTAGATGTTTACAAGTCCAAAGACAACAACAATAATTTTTTATAGGAAGACAATAATTATACATTAAGAATTTTAGACTAATATTATTTAAGAACTAATTTTGATTATAGGCAAAGCATAATAGGTGCTAATTATTCAATGCATGAAAAAAGAAACTGAAAGCAAAGTAAGAATTGCATGATAAGGATTATGGTCTTTTAAGAAAAATAAAGATGCGAATCATATTTTTCGTCCCCTATCCTACTAATCCAATCAGTTTAACAATAATTGAAAAAATAGGTTCTATATTTTAGTTTTTTTTAATACACCATACAGAAAACAAATTCTTTTGGATCATATTCTAAATAATTAATCTCTTTTATCATTACAAAATCTAGATAACAATATTAGAGGCAAAATAAATGGTATTAGGGAAAGGAAAGTGATGATGTTGACAGTATCGATGAAGGATAATGTCTCAGTTAATTCAAATTTAAATGTCCGTGAAACTTTGTATGAAATTTGATGTCTTTTTTTGTTCATTCATATCCAAAATAGAAAAAGATTTTAGAATTATTCTCTTAGAAGAATCTAAAAGATTTATACATAATAAGTCCGACTATTTTTAAAAAAAATACAATTCCTAATATTATTTAACTTAATTTCTATTCTTAAAAAAGATTTGTTCCCATACTTGTATAATTTCTAAAATTCATCGTTGAACAAATTGATACTAGATGGAACTTTCTATTCTATAGAAAAATTTATTTCCATAGAATCTTATTCTAATAATAAAGTAATCATTAAGATTGGAAACATATTTTAAACTTATGTGCTTTTAAAAGATTAATGGTATTTTGATATTAAGCATATTGCTAAATCAGAATATATTTTTAGTTTAGATGACAATTTAAAATAGATTTTTAATTTGGAAGGTTAAATTAAGAATCTTTCAGTTTAGAAGGCCACATTGGGACATTTAGAGGACAAATTGATACTCTTTCAATTTCGAGGACTATACTGGAATATATTTTCAATTTGAAGGTCAAATTAAGGCTTTTTAATTTAAAAGGCCATATTAAGTTTTTTGCTTAGTTTGAAGGGCCAAAACGGTATTTAACCCTTTAAAATAACCTTATTTTCCTTTTCTTTTTTTCTTTTGTCAAACTAATTTTCCTTTTTCTTTTAATATACTTGTTAATAAATTGTTAGTTTTTTTTAATTATATATAAATGTTGTCTAGTTTATTAATATATCCACAACCTATATATGTTGATAATAGTCATATGCGTAATTTTTTAATAAGAATTTTTATTCAATTAAGTTCTCAATATCTTTATTTAATATTCATATTTAATTTCTAAATCTATCCCAATATTCTATACATTTATGAGAAAATTTACTTCAATCAAACTTATTTCTAAATATGAAATCTCGAAAAGTTAATTTTATTTCCTTTGTATCTTTTATGTTTTTTTCTCACTAAGGGTCTAAAACTATAACTGAAAACTATGTAAATTTATTTTTTAAGTGAATTTTATTTTTTTTATTATTGCTTGATTCCTAAATATCCATTCTAGAAAAAATTATATTTGCTATTTTTTAATTTTTAAAACTCATTCCTAATACTACTTTTAAATTTCTAAACTTCATTACTAATATTCTTGAATTACATAAGAAAATTTACTTCAGTCAAATTTATTTCTAACATGATGTCTTAAAAGTAGGTTTTATTACCTCTTTTACTCTTTGAGGAGTGTTTACATAAACAACCTAAACAATTATAAAAAAAGACATTCAAGTTTGGGGAGATAACAAAATCATTAAATTTTATAGTGGGGTAACTTTGGAAAATAATCTAAATCACTATTACATAAGAAATTTACTTCAGCATCAAATTCATGTCCTAATATGAAGTCTTAAAAAGTAGGTTTTATTTGCTCTTTTACTCTTTGAGGAGTATTTATATAAATAGTCTAAACAATTATAAAAAAAACATTCAAGTTTGAGGACACAACAAAGTCATAAATTTATAATAGGGGTAATTTTGAAAAAAAAAAAAAACTAAATTACTAAGGGGGTGTTTGTTAATGCTAAATATTTAATTCTGAAATCTGAATTATAAATTCTGAAAGTATTAATTGCTGAATTAATAAATTTATTTCTGTTTGATAATCAATTGAATTCAATCTCTAAATTAAATTTGTCACTTCATACATGTATTAATTTATTATAAATAATTGTGATATATGCGTAGAAAAAAAAATGAATAATTAAGGATGGTATAAATGTGTATGAGAGAGAATATGTGTGTGATAGAGAATGTATGTGTGAGAGAGAGAATATGTATGTGTGATAAAGTGTGTGTATGTGAGTGAGAGAGAATATGTGTGTGTGAGTGTGAGCCATGAAAAAGTACAAGAGAAAATGTGTGTGAAAGACTAAGTGTGTATGTGTGTGAGAGAGACAATATATATATATATATGTGTGTGTGTGTGTGTGTGTGTGTGAGGGAGTGTGTATTTTTGTGTGTGCGAGAATATGTGTTTATGTGAGAGTGTGTGCGCGCAAGCTAGAGAAAGTGTGTGAACATGTGTGTGAGAGAGTATGTGTGTGTTAGACTATGTGTTTGTACATTTATTTAAAATTCAACAGATTAAGTAAAAATGTTTTCATTTAAAATTTTGAATACAAATTAAGTAGTGTTTAATGAATTAAGTGATACGAGAATTCTATTATCAAACATGCTGAATTTAAAATCTGTTAACCAATTAATTTTCAGTATTAAGTTCAGTTATCAAACAGACCCTAAATCAAACTCTCTCATTTATTATAGTATAGATGTGGTGGCGGTCTCTAGGGGAAAAAAGTACAAGTTATAGTACAATAAATTTGAACTACACACACACATATACTTAATATACATATATATATATATACATATATATATATACATATATATATCTTCATGTTCTTACTATTTTTAAACCAAGAAAGGGTTAATAACACTCTGTACCCGGAATTAGGCTGGTAATTACATTTTACCCTCTAAACTCTATTCACATTATTAATCTTTTAAAAAATTTAAATCATCAAGAAAATCTAATTAAATGAGTAAAATATCCTTAATATTATATTTTAATTTTTATGTGTTTAACTTTGATGGCCGATAGTTATAAAATAATTAAAAAAATAAATTATAATGACCCAATCCAGTCGTATTAATAAGATCAATGATAATAGATTTCATAAGAATTCTTGACAAATTATTATCTCTAAACGAAAAAGAAAATGAAAGAGTTTACTCAAAGACAAACCTTATTCAGAAAATAACAAAATCCACACAAAAAGTTGGTAAATGCGACTACTATGTTCTATATATAGTACTATCAATCATCTTGATCATCTCTGCTAGTTGTCTTTTACTAGTAGTCCTCATATAAAGTTGGTAAATGCGGCCTCTCCGCCGATTTTCTCGTCGGTCGAATCGGATACTGCGTTGGTTTGTGGAGGATTTGTCTTGATCGTTGACTTACTTGGTGAAGATTCATGTGATGTGGAATAACATCTTCTGAAAAATGTAAATAGCATACCAAATTAACAAATTTGAAAATTTATTACATAATGATCTATCAATCTAAATAGTAACAATAAGATAGTTGGTTTTAATGTACACGAATTAATGGTGATTTTATCGCGTTTAGTGGATAACACAGATTTACTCAATAGCTTAAGGTTTCAAGTTGGATGTTTTTTAATGCATAAAAGCAAACTTATATGCTAGTATGCATGGAGAAAATACCCACAAATTAAATTAAATTATTCTTAACACCTAAAATTAATTAAGAAAACTTACATAACAATACTTGGAATCTGATGAGGATTGGAGCTGAGCACTTTTAGCAAGTTCTTTGGCACCAAGTAATTAGCAATAGAAGCCATTTTATATGATTAAGAGTCGGAAACAAAGCCTTTTCTTGTAAAATTCTCCTTCGAAAAGCTAAAAGAACACTCTTCAGCTGTTCTAGTAATTAACGAATGACCAAGAATTAATTGTCGTCTTTGATAGATGTGCTTTGAAGTCTATCTATGAAATATCCCAACTATGTTCTGTAAGAAATGATTGCTATGAGGATACCTATTTATAGAGAAATCTTGATGTTGTATTAGATATATATGTACATGTGAGAAGAAGGATCCTGGATAGACTATGTTTTCGGGAGTAATATCAAGCATATTATTAATTCAGAGGACCACATTTTCAGCGGATGAAATGAGTATTCCACCCAAAGTTTTTTCCGTGAGCCAGTCAAAAATTGGGCACGCATGTAAACAGTCAGATTCAGATTGAAAATAATAAATTCAAATCTGAATCTGATTAGTATATTCAAATTCGTATTTGGATTCAAATATCTGTTGAGTCTAAGACATGTTCTCTTAAAAATAAATTTATACTCAAATTTGTTTGATCTTGTTGGATTCATGTTGTTAATATTTTTTTTGACTTGTAAAATTTATATAGAAATTTTATAATTTATGCAAATTTTATTTTTTGTTGTAATTATAAAAACATATTTATTTCAAAACTTATATTTATGCATGTGTTCTACAGTAGAATATAATTTACATTAACATTACACAACATATATGCATACGTACATATAAAATAATACTAATTGTATATAATTTTATTATATATTAAATATTTTAGTTAGATCCGGTTCTTAAACGAGTAGGAACAATAAGATCTGTATCCGATCCATTTATTATAATAGCTAAATGAATTTGGATCAAATTTGGATAATCAAAAATTTTAATGAATCCAGATCCAGATAAATGGATCGGATCGAGTCGGGGTCTAGACCCTACCCATTGACACGCCTAAAGTTGGGTAAGATCCTCTTATCAGTCCGTGACCAAATGGTATTTTAATGCAATACATATCTTTATACAAGATTATAAATTCAAAATCAGTTGATAAGATTAAAGATGTGTCACGAGCTAAGTCAACGAAAAAATGAACGAAATTCGACGAAATGTTTAAAACAAGTGATTTATGATTTAGTATAATTTTGCCACGTGCATTGGAAATAGTAAGTAGTCTTGAATTGTAGTATTCTACATAATTTTTCATTTTAATGCATGTTTCAACAGCATAAGAGAATAAAGGATGGTACTTAGGGTTTTTTTTTTTTTTTTTTTTTTTTCTGTTTTGTTTTGTGCGTGCTTCATTATTTTTAAGGTGTACAGTAACAAGATTCGATGCAAGATCTTAAAAAGATATATTAGATATATAAAAATGGATAAATGACTCCAATGATTCTTGAATTTTTATCAATAATTCTGTTTGATCACTTAATTTTTAAAAGGATGAATTAAGTCCCTAAACTTTTAAATGTGATTTTAAATGGTCCCTCAATGTCAAATTCAAGAATGATAGTTTTTACTATGCATTAACCCCAAAGTTTTGATTTAATGCCTATTTCTTCTCGCTAAGTCTATAGAACAAGCCACTAAGCCCTATTTAATATTTTCGGTTAAATATTAAATAATTGACTAATTTGACCAAGAGAAAAAGAACACTCCATTTTTAATAATTTTGTCTAAGCTGAAAATTATAAGAAAATACTTTTAAAAATATTATTTTCCTTTATTAGTCTAATATTTTTGTAAAGTAAAGATTACATACTACGATAAATAATTAAATATTGATAATACAAATGGACAATAATATAATTAACTAAACAATGGTTCCCATTTTAATTTTTAAAATTTTTTTCCCTTCTTTGTTTTCCTATTTTGTTAGTTATGTTAGTTCTACATAATTATTTATATTTTACTAAATTTGTCATTACAATCCAAATAACATGATTAATCCATTGTAAAAGGATAATAATCTTAACAATATATCATTGAATAAATATTCTTAACAATACATGATTGAATAACATGTGTTAAGCAATATTAGTTTTGTCATTTTTTATTAGTTATCCAGAGAATAATTAAGTATTTATTACAAACTATTAAAATAGAATAATTTTACGTATTTTTTGAACTTGGGAGGGTCAAATTGACAATAAATCAAATCTTTAGGTGGCAAAGTAAAAATTAGCACTTGAATTTGACATTAAGGGACTATTTAGAACCAAATTTAAAAATTTAGGAATTTAAAGACATTTTAAAAGTTGAGAGACCAAATAGAATCATTAATAAAAGTTCAGAGACTACTAGAGTCATTTACCCTATAAAGATTTTATCTCACTTCAAGTGTGAGAAATTTTATGTCAGTCAAGAATGTCCAATAATTACTCTTTACCAACATAAAATTTCTACTTCAAAGGGTGGCTAACCTTTTCAAATATTGCTAAAGAGAAAATATCAGCATCACTACCATTCTTCCCTACTGACCATAAGAAAAAAACCTTATAATTGATGGTATAATAGCACTTCTCCTAGACATCATTACACATCTATGTGGAGCTGTAGCGTAAACGAGGTAACATGCATCACAAACCATATATTAAGAGTTTGAGACAAGCAACTATTAAATATATCGAGAGATTCAATTTATTTTTAGTTTTTCTTTATTACTTAAAACAAATGCTTGGGCAGCAATAAGTAATACACTGCATCTAGTTATACAAGTGACAAAATTATTTTTGTGTCATTAAATTTGAGAAAGAAAAAATAAAAGCTGATTAAATATCTAAAATAACAAATTAATGATTTAATATAATTTTATCATATAAATTAATTTAACAAAAAATTTCAAATTTCAAATTAATTTTATCATCCAACTAATCACCAAAACATACTGGGGGTATCAATCAACTCGGAAATATTGATGCAGTTATGGTCAAAAAAATTAACTCATGCGCATGCCCGTTGAATTTCGCTGCCTCTTTGTGAAAAACGTGGAGTCACGGAGACTAGAATTCAACCCAGAGAAAGTAATGGCCGGGCAGACTGGGAAACCAACGGATCCTTTGCATGTGATAGAATTTCTTAATCTATAAAAATGAATTTAATCTGTGCATAAATAATATCACAGAATATCAAATGCGGAATAAAATCGAGGAACGTACCTCCAGCCATTGATGTTGTTGGGTTACTGTCAAAATAAAAGGAATAGAAAAATAATTATTCGGGTCTCTTCTAAACATCTAGATGTGTATAAGAGACAGGGTGCAAAATCATGCAAGGTTGCTTGAAATTCTATCCAGAAAAGATTTGTTGGTTTCCCAGTCTGCCCGGCCATTACTTCTGTCTCTTATACACATAAGATGTGTATAAGAGACAGGATTTTATTATCTCAATCTAATAATTATCAACAAGATGTTTATTAAGTCAGGTCCGTCTGATAAATATCAGAATCAAATATTGGATCATATATTTGGATAATTACAAAAATTCCAACATTTCTCCCACTTGATCCACATATTTCATTCGATATACAAACTATCAAATCTCACAAGTAAGATCCAAAATACATGAATCATGGTGACAAGTTTTCATTCCTCTAAGAAACAAGTATTGTCTTCCATGTATTACTATGCATTATGTCTCTTCAACACTAAACTTTTATGTGATAACATACCTTAATAAATAAGCCTTATGCTTATTATAGGTCCAACTTAAGTGTGTTTTCTCAAATAACTAAATAAGTATGCGCAACTGAATATGAAAAACACAATTGAATAAGAGTTTCAATGGAAATATCAAATGTACGTACATGTAAAATGAGGTCATATCATGGAACCAAGTCCCATTCTATCTAGATGTGTATTTGTTTGAACCTTATTAGATAAAAATTTCTTATACAGGACATGAAACTCTTTAACCATACACCATGCGAAGTTGCCTCAAAACAGGAAACGAACTCAGCTTCCATAGTAGAGGTTGCAATCAAAGTTTGTTTAGCACTTCTCCAAGACACAGCTCCACCGGCTAGCATAAAGACATAACTAGATGTCGGTTTTCGAGAATCAATGCAGCCAGCATAGTCTGAATCCGAGTAGCCAAACACCTCTAGTTTATCAGTCCGTCTGTACATAAGCATGTAATCTTTTGTTCCTTGAAAGTACCTCATTACCTTCTTTGCAGCTCTCCAGTGGTCCATACCTGGATTACTCTGATATCTTCCCAACATTCCTACAACAAATGCAATGTCAGGAAAACCCTGATCATACATTATGGCTTCCTACAGCAGAAGCTGTCTCTTATACACATCTAGATGTGTATAAGAGACAGATTTTTCGGACATTGGTCCAAGCAGTGGTGAGCAGAAGAAAGGTGCTTTTGTTGGTGAACAATCTTTCATCCGAAACCTCTCTAAAACTTTGTTAGATAGGTTTCTTGAGACAAACCCAAAATGCATCGAGTTCTATCTCTATGGATCTTTATGCCAATGACATAAGATGCCTCACCCATGTCTTTCATATCAAAGTTTCTAGAAAGAAATTGTTTCACCTCATGTAGCAATCCTTTATCGTTACTTGCAAGTAAGATGTCGTCTACATACAGAATAAGAAAACAAATGTTACGAAAAATGACCTTGAGCGGTATATACATTGAACCATGATATTCTCTTCAAAATCAAATGAAGAGATCACACCATGAAATTTTAAATATCATTGACGGGAGGCTTGCTTCAATCCATATATAGACTTTTAAGCTTGCAAACTAAATGCTCACCATTACTAGAGGAAAATCCTTCAGGTTGTTTCATATAAACATCTTCCTCTAGATCTCCATTAAGGAACGCCATTTTCACATCCATTTGATGCAAATCCAAATCAAAATGGGCAACCAATGCCATAATAATATTCGAAGAGAATCTTTCTTAGATACAGGAGAAAAGGTTTCTGTATTATCGATTCCTTCTTTTTGAGTGAATCCTTTGGCAACAAGTCTAGCTTTATATCTTTCGATGTTGCCTAATGAGTCTTTCTTGGTTTTGAAAACCCATCTACATCCAATGGTTTTTGCACCAATAGGCAACTCGACAAGATCCCAGACTCCATTCGATGCCATCGATTCTATCTCCTCTTTCATGGCATTGTACCACAAGTTAGATTTATTACATTTTATGGCTTGTAAAAACGTTTCAGGATCATTTTCGACTCCAATATTATACTCAAACTCTTGCAGATATACCATATAGTCATCAGGAATTGCTGTTTTCCTTACTCTAGTAGATCTTCTCAATGTTGTTCCAACATTATCCTGAGGAATATATTGTTCAACTGGTTGTTCAACAATTTCAGGTATTGATTGAACAGGATCTACTGGATCATTATCAGCAGTTTGTGGAGTTTCAAGGACTGGTGATAAATGTTCAACACGTACTTGATCTCGGGGAGTGTCATGAATAACAATAGTCCGTCCATAACTAGAAGTGGAAGATTGTGGAACAGAATATTCTGTCTCAGATCTAATACCCAATGATCTATCACTCCCACTAATTAGGTCATTTTCAAGAAACTTTGCATTTCTTGACTCCACAATTCTTGTACTATTAGATGGATAGTAAAATCTATATCCCTTAGACCTTTCAGCATATCCAATAAAATATCCACTCATGGTCCTTGGGTCCAACTTCTTTTCTTGTGGGTTATAAACTCTCACTTGGATGGGCATCCCCAAATGCGTACATGTCGCAAACTCGGTTTCCAACCTTTAAATAATTCAAATGGTGTCCTTGGGACAGCCTTGGTTGGAACTCGGTTTAATATGTACACAGCTGTCTTGAGAGCTTCACTCCACAAAGATTCTGGAAGTTTTGAGCATGCTTGCATGCTCCGCACCATATCCAATAATGTTCGGTTTCTTCTTTCTGTGTTATTTATGCTACACCATTTTGGCTTGGAGAACCAGGTGTAGTGTATTGGGCAACAATCCCATGCTCAGCAAGAAACCTTGCAAAAGGACCAGGTGCTTGTCCATCTTCGGTGTATCTATAAGATAGTACTCACCACCTCTATCAGAAGCATAAAAATTTTAATTTGTTATCACAAAAACATTGTGTTGAGAGATGTGCTTTAAACACCTTAAAGGCGTCTAATGCTTCATTTTTGTTATCAAGCAAGTAGAGATACATGTATCGTGAGAAATCATCTATGAAGGTGATGAAATACTTTTGACAATATGTGTCCATATTCGGACAACATATGTCAGTATGTATGATTTCTAATAATTCTGAACTTCTCTTGGCTCCCTTTTTCGACATGTTGGTCTGCTTACCTTTTATGCAGGCCACACAAGTCTCAAAATCAGTAAAGTCTAGAGTACTAAGTACTCCATCATCCACTAATCTCTTGATTCTCTGATAGTGTGAGTTCAGGAATTCTCATTCATAACACATCTTTTAATACCAACATTATTTTGAACATGCAAATTACTTAATGTAGCATTGCTTTGCAAATTAATTTGAAAAAGACCATCAAACATAATACCATTCCCGATAAGGTCAGATTTATAAAACAAATTAAATCCAACATTAGAAAAATACCAGGAATATCCCAAAGGTACAAGTTTTGACAATGAAATTAAATTTCTAGAGAAATTTGGAACATAAAATGTCCTTTCCAAATCTAAAACAAAGCCACTACCTCTAGTTTGGACACAAACATTTAGTTTGCAAGCTTAAAAAATCTATATATGGATTGAAGCAAGCCTCCCGTCAATGGTATTTAATGAAATTTGGGGCAATCCTTCTTCATGTGCCCCTTTTTCTTACAGAAGAAGCACTTGGATTCCTTCTTAATATCAAAAGATTAGATATCTTTTCCTTTCTTTTCTTGATGGCTAGAATGTGTTGTTCTTTCCTTGAGTTGACAAATGCACATACACTCTAGTGTCCATAAGAGACAGCATAAGGACAAATGGTCATCAATGAATTGATGGACCATTTGTCCTTATGTGTGTTGTAAGAAATTTTGAAAGGCCCATCCTGGTTATACACATCTATATGTTGCACAAGAAAAGAATCAGACATTGTAACCTCAAGATTTTTTAGTTGAGCCGCCATGTCCCTCATGTGCATGATGTGTTCACGCACTCCTTTGATAGTGGTGAGCTTCAAGGTAGAGAATTTCATTATTAGGGTGCTTGCTAAAGCCTTATCTGAAGACTCAAACTGCTCATTAATGGCCTTCAATAGCTCTCGGACATTATTATCTTGATCGAGAACCCCGAATGCCGTTGAGATGTTGGTTTAATGTATGCTTAGGTTGAAAATGACCTAATCTAGTGGCTGTCTCTTAGATCATCTAGGTATGAGATCTGAGACAGAATTTCTTCTAAAGATCCAATATTCCATTCTACTTATCAATGTAATTAAAGTCTAGAAGTGGATAAGGAGAAAGATATCTTTCTACAACTTATATATGTACACATCTTGAGCTGTATAATGTCACATTTCATATTGTGAAAATTAACAGGTTGAAAAACTGCACAAATAATTACATACAAGCTTATATCAAAATTTGAGGCATATTAATATTTATTATGTTTTACCAATGCAAAACATAGTAATAATATGAATTACATGACATAGAAATTGCCTGTAGGCTAAATTCCTAATTCAAATAAATTCATATAAATTTATATAATCAAAATGACGAAATATTAAATCATGTTCCTTTCCTTAATTCCTATGGGTAAATTAAGGAATATAATTTAATATTTCATCCCTTTTAATCACACAATATAATATAATAAAAATTCCTGTGGGATAAAATTTATTATATTAGAAGTGCTATAATTAACAATTAATGTCTTATATATAGGTGATCTCCTGATTCCTATATGGTACACACACATATATATATTTTAATTAAAGATGCTGCGGCTACTCTATAATTAAAAAATATATATATAGATCACAGACATTAATAATTACAGAAAAATCACAACACACACATATATATATATATATATATATATATATATATTCAAATAACAAACTGGAAGTATAATATATATAAATAAGACATTTTACAACTAAACAATTTGAATAGTTCAATTGGTCAGACTATCTAACCTTTAACCTGAAGGTCTCAGGTTCAAAACCTTCCAGCAACACCTCTGAATTTTATTTTATTTTTTTTTAATTTTAAAACAAAATAAAACTCTAAGTAGTTTATAACATTGTTGCATTGCAAAATAACACAACATAAGCTGATACCCTAAAATATAAGTTTGACTTATATCCAAATGGTCACGAGTTCGAATCCCAACAACCACCCTTTTATTTTAATAATGAGTGAGAACTACTATATAGTATTGTTTTATTCATAAATTCCATATACCACAGAGTGTTCCAGTGGTCACAACAGTGGGCCTGTGACCTGTCACAGGTTCGATTCCTCCCAAGGGAAAAATCAAAAATTTTTTTTTTTATTTTTAAAGAAGTACTATATTAAAAAATACCTATAACTAAAATTGAAGATGTGATAGAGGTGGTATTCCTTCTATGGCAGAAGCATTAGACGCCTTTAAGGTGTTTAAAGCAGAAGTAGAGAAACCTGTCTCTTTAAAAACATCAAAATCATAAACCCATGTCCATGATATCAAAATTCATATATTAAAAATATATGGCCATAACACAGTAATAAATAACACAATAGATGTTTTTAATCAAGGAAAAAATCATAGAATTAAATTCAAATAAATTGTAATTCTAGATTTTTTCAATAACATGTCAACAGTAAACCCAAAATCAACATATACATATATGTAAATCAAGGCAGAGGCATCAATGCTCTGATACCAAATGATAGAATTTCTTAATCTATAAAAATGAATTTAATCTGTGCATAAATAATATCACAGAATATCAAATGCGGAATAAAATCGAGGAACGTACCTCCAGCCATTGATGTTGTTGGGTTACTGTCAAAATAAAAGGAATAGAAAAATAATTATTCGGGTACTTCTAAACCTAGACAATCTGATACGATGGTGTATTTTTCTGATAGAATGTCAGGCCTAGGGACCCAAAATACTCTGTATACTTATAACATTTTTCCCATCAGTGAAACGTAAGCCGTAAGAATAAATAGTTATCACAAGTGTAATCATTATCTCAATGTGATAATTATCACAAGATATTTATTAAGTCAAATTGATAAATATCAGAATCAAATATTGGATCATATATTTGGATAATTACAAAAATTCCAACAGCATGAAGATAATACAGAGAAGAAAAGTCAATTACTCTCTCTGTTTTAAAGTAACTATCACGTTAAATTCCTCTCAATTTACCATCCATATACCACTAGTGATTGCTAGCATTTTGTTGGTATATGTAAACCAAAAACAAATTTGAGTATGTACATAGTGTCAAAGAAGTTGAAAACAAAGACAAAATTCATAACCACTAAGAATTCACTGGACCAATTTGCTTGTTTACTTGCATATAAACTCATTGTCAAATATCGACAAAATTGGCTCAAACAGGAAATCAGACAATCAAATCAATAAAAGTCTCTTGATACAATACAATAAATTTGAACTTCACACACACACATATATAGATAGACATAGACTATATATACTATTATATGTATATACATACATACATATATATATATATATATATGTGAGTTGTTTCTCTCAATTTTTGTAGGAAACATATTTAAGTGTTTATCCCTTTTTTTCAATATTTAAAATACCAATTCTTAATAAAATATAATTTTCAATTCTCAATAGGAAAACATATTCAAGTGTTTCTCTCCTTTTTGTAATGTTTAAAATAACTTTTAATGACATATAATTTTTAATTTTCAATAAAAAATAATTAAATTACTTGTCATGTATTCTACCTATTTTTTAAGAAACTACCACCTATTTTTTTAATCTTACAATCTAGTCCTAGTTAAACTACTATCTTTTTCTCTTCTTTTTTTTTCACGTCTAATATACCCTTAATTAAATAGTTTCATGCCTAAAATGTTATTAATTAATTAAATAGTTCCATTCCAAATATGTCTTTATGAAGAATAATTGGCACATCTAAAAAACTTTCTATTTAATCTAAAAAGACTGCTTAACTTTAAAATACAACTATATATTACTATTAGAAAAAATAAGTTGGTAAATAGTTTAAAAGACAACATAAATTATGCAAATAAAATCATAGTATTAAATACTCTAGAGTAATTGCAGATATTGATTGAATTTACTTGTCAGCTTTGAAAATACAATGCAATTGTTACATTATTTAATAAATCAAGAAAAATGTAGATTAAAAGTCTTAGTAAGAAATACAAGGAATTAATCGAAACAGAACATAAAAATAAAAAATTAATAAAATTAATACATTTTTATTAGCTTTAATTTTGTTTATATATTTAATATCTACAAATTTAATTTCATAGTAGTAATATATCAAAATACAATTTTGGAATTAACTATATCCGATGCTTGTTCGCCTCAAGTAGAGTTCAAATTAAAATAAGTAATAAATTAATTGCACTACACCTTTTACTCTACCTTCACTTCTGCGAACATTCGAGATAGGTTGTAGTATGTAGCAAATGGGTATCGTCCCATTGTCAGAGAATGTTGGTTAAGCAATTACCAAGATTCAAAGGTATTTGTATAGTTAGACTAAGCAATAATAGAAGGAATATTAACCCAAAACATGTTCAATTAAGCAAGTAATCGACAAGTAAATGGCTATCTAAACTAATCTAAGGAAAACAAAAAAAATCTACCATTGGACTATTTAAAACAGCTAAAATAAGATAATTCCTGGAAAGTAAGAAAACTTAATTTGACTAAAGGAAACACAAAGCAAGCATGGAAGTAAAGAGATTTCCATTTTCTACTAATTTTGAACTATAGAAATTTGCAAAGAAAACAAGATTAAAACTAAATATTTTTAAATTTTTGATTAAGTAAAAGAAAATCCACTAAAAATTACTAGAAATTAATGTAAGAAAATGACAATTTTAATTAAAATTATTAATTTAGAAAGAACCCTAAGAACTTCAAAGAAAACTTGATATTTAATAAAATGCGATTGCAAGAAAATTAAAGAGAAAGCATGTAAAACTTTATATGTACTTGTAGCAAATAAAAATCCCACTACGATTAAATAATCAAAATTTAAACTTGCTAGGAATTAAAGACAAAATCTAAAGGAAATTGAAAGAGAACTTTTATATTAAAAGGAAACATGAGTCTTAAACTAAAACTAAACTATTGTAATCTCCTAATTTACCCACTATATTACTACTATGTGTACTTGAAAGGTTTACAAGATAAAATTTAAAAAGTTGCAGCCCAAAATAACAATTTTACCCTAACTATTAAGCTAAATTGCTTTGACGTCACGACATGGAGGTTTTGACGTCACGACATCGAGTTGTAAATTACACTCTAAATTCCCACCTCGATGTCGAGACATCAATTACTTGACATCGAGTTTCTTCCGACTCAAAGATTCAATCTTCATCAATTATAATTTCCTCCTTGAACTCTTGTAATCTTGAACTTTCACCCTTTTAATTTTATCCTGCAAAATACTTAACTAAATAAGTGATCTAATTAAACAATTATTAAAATTAAGCAAGAACCATACTAATATCTTAATATTCACAAGTAAAGCAAATGCAATTACCTAATGCAAGCAATGAAACTAAAACACTTAATTAAACACCAAAAATAAGAGTTAAACTAATAAAAAGTTATAGTTTAGAAGTAGAATAACTCTAGTTTACTAGAGTTATCAATGCCATTGTGGATCAATGTAAGAGTTCAGAACGTCAATAGAGTCATAAAGTAAATGTTATTATAAACTTAAGAAATATGAAAAAATACCAATATTTTCTTTATATGCATTTATATTTTACATGATATGTTTAAAAAAAGTTAATTGTGATAGAAATTATATAAAACTTATGTGTTATTTTAAATATTTTTAGAACTATATATGTTTCATTAGAGTAATACTGCTGATTTTATTAGAGTAAACAACACATATCATATATAAAATGATGTTTGATACTTGATAGTGATTTTATCGCTTAGTAATGATAAAGAATATTTACATATGTTTAAAATAAGTTCAATATATGAAAAAAATAATAATTATTTTTAATTGAAATATATAATCTCGAAACCTAAAAGATAAATTTAAATTATTTCTCTTTTGATTATTTAATATTTGATACACATATGAGTATTTTAGGTCAAAATATACCTGTATCTGTGTCGAGAGACCCAAATGGTGCATTTTGAATTTGTGAGGGACTAAAATACATCATTTTGAATGTGAGGGACAAAATGATGACCTACAATCTTAGTTTTGATGATGACAAATGCAATATAACAATCTAAATTTAATCTGTGCAAGAATTCTATTTCATCTGCTTGTAATCGGATTTCCAGACGATGAACATCATCCGAACAGCACTAAGTTGCTCGGCTGCACAAGCTCGTCCGAACGAAATCATCTCAGGCCCAACACACCGCCCGAAAGGTTAGGCAGAGAGCAAGATTTTGAGATACCTAAACGGACGCATCTAACTATTCGAAGGAAATCTTATCGGATGTGCCTGACTGTCTGAAGTGGAAGAGCAACCCTAGTCAAACACAACCTTTCGGACACACCACACTGTCTAAGGACCAAACTCATCAACATACGTATTTCGGACGAAGGAACGGACGTCCGAACGGAATTTTCAACTCCATGATATCAATGATCAGACGCTTGTTCGGAAGCTTAATAAAGATCTCGGACGGCCAAAACCCATGACGGCTAGTTGCTCAACATTTATTATCTAGCCATTAGGAAATAATTAGGAGCTGATTTATTGCATCTATAAATGCTAACCCATCTATATTTTGAAAAATTATCTTACACATTGAATACAATCTAGTACAAAGGCAATTTGAGTGCAAATTAGCTCTTTAGTATATTGTATTAGTGTGTACTTAAGAGTGCTATTCAAAAGCATTGAGTGTAGTGATAATCTTGTACAAGAGTAAGGTTGAGTGTAAAATCCTTGGCTCAACTAAAGAGAATTAGTGTGAGCAAGGGTGATCCTACTTTGTGTACATTTGAGATTATTATTTGAATGACTCACCAGATTTGCAGGAGCATCTTAGTGGATTACTACTCTAAGCTATCTAGTTTGGAAGTGTTGTTTGTTTAATCTCTCTCTCTTTCTCTTTATTTATTCTATTCATCTTGTGCTTAATGGATTATATTGCTACACATCAACTTACTTGTTAGTGCAAAAGATTTTAATTGTACAGTATTTCCAAATTAATTTTTAAGAAACCTAATTCACCCCCTGTTAAGTTGCTTTAGGACCAACAATTAGTATCAGAATATTGGTCTCTTTATTTTGCTTAAATAGCATTTGAGTAAAAATATTTTATGGCAACCAATAATACTTTATTTTTTGAAAGTCAATCCATCACTAGAACTCCTATGTTTAATGGGGTGAACTTTACTAGTTTGAAAGATAGAATGAAAATCTTTTTGCAATATATTGATATTGACTTGTGGTATGTTGTTAATAAAGGTCCTTTCGAAGCCACCATTGTTGATGATTATACAAATAGAAGAAGAGAAAAAATATCAGAGAGATGAGCTCACTCCACAAGATAAAGCAAACTTGACCTTAAATGCTAAATCCATGAATGTGCTATACAATGCCTTGGATGCCAATGAATCTACTCGTGCCAAAGGATGTGTTTTAGCTAAGGAAATTTGGGACAAATTGAAAAAAATCCATGAAGGAAGTGATGATGTTAGAGAACAAAATAAATCTTTGCTTGTTTTCAAGTATGAGTCCTTCAAGATGGAACCACATGAAAACATTGATAAAATGTATTGTAAATTCAATGATATCATTAAGGATATTGAAGCCTTGGGTAAAGAATATTCATTCGGTGAGAAGAATAGAAAAATCTTGAATGTTCTCTCCAAAGAATGGGAGGCAAAAACTATTGCTATAGAGGAAACAAAGAACTTAAATTCCATACCTATTGAGCCATTGATAAACTCTCTCACTTCATATGAATTGAAACTCGAAGCTAAAGTGGTGGACGATGAAGAAGCAAGACCAAAGAGAAGCATTGCCACTTGAAGACCTCTCAATAAAAAGATGGAAATTGTTCCATCAATTTAGAAGATGAAAATCTTGATGAAGGTGATCTTGCATTCATCACCAAAGAATTCCTTAAACACTACATCAACAAACAGAGAATGAGAAAAGAAGAAGCAAGCAACTCAAATAATTTCAAAAGGAAGACCAAACTTGAAATTAAGAAGCAAAATGAAAAATGCTTTGAATGTGGTCAACCTAGACACTTTGAAAATGAGTGTCCTTCCAAGAAAAGGAAGGATTTAAAAACAGGAAACCCCGCTTCAATAGTTTTCAAATCACTTGAGATGATTGTCTCTTCCGAAGGAGAAGTTGAAGAAGAGAAAGAATCGGCACACATGGCCTTTATGGCCATTGGTAATGATGAGGTAACATCTACTTATAATTCTAATGATGAAAATGATGATCTTGAAGCTTTCATTTTAAAATTGTATGATAGCTTAATGGAATCATATGCTAGAAATAAGGAGTTAGTCAAAAAATTAACGTAAATACTTTATTGAATGCTAACTCCAAACTTGTGAATAAAAACAAGAAGTTATAACAAGAAAATGTTGATTTGAAGAAAAGAATGCATGTGAAAACAAAGATCAAGGAAAAAAAAAGCCTTCTTGAAGAAAAGATTGGATGATTTTGATGTTCTCTCTACATAGAAAAAGGAAAAATATTGTTGATACGAAAAAGAATAGAAATATGTTGATCAACAAGAACTTTGTCACTTATAGAAGGAATGACTTATGTTTTTTGTGAAATCAAAGTCTTCTTTATATGGAAATAAGAGTATTATTTGTAACTATTGTCAACAACATGGACATGTGAAAAATAATTGTTATGTCAAGAGAAATGAAAAACTTGAAATTAATACCGTATGGATTTGTAGTCAATTTACTAACTATTATGGACCCAAGAAAATATGGGTACCAAAAGTTATCACTTAATTTCTTGTGTAGGTAATAAACATCACCAAAAAAGCCTAATGGTTGATAGATAGAAATGAGTGCTCAAGACATATGACCGGTGATGCATCTCTCTTCACCAAATGCATGTCCAAAAACAGTGGAAAGGGGACTTCTGGGGATAACATGAAAGCAAAATCAATTGGCAATGGTGATTTAGGTAAAAATGGTGAGATTTTGATTAAAAATGTGCTTCTAGTTGATAATTTAAATTACAATCTTTTAAGTGTGAGCCAATTATGTGATAAAAATCTATATGTATTCTTTACGAAGCATGAATGTTTAATTCTTGAAAAAAAATTTGTTGTTTTATTTAAAGGTTTTAGGCATAATGATATTTATGTGATTTATTTTGATAATTTTGTAGTGGCAATGTAAAATGTTTAACCGCTTATATAGATGATCCTTGGTTTTGGCATAGAAGGCTTTGTCATTTCGACATGGATTTAATTGAAAATCTTGCTAAGAAAGAATTGGTAAGAGGTTTGCCAAAATTAAAGTTTTTGACAAACAAAATTTGTGATGCATGCCAATTCGGTAAGTGACAAGTTAAAGTTTCTTTCAAATCAAAAAATTGTGTGTCTACTTCTAAACCTTTGGACTTGTTTGGTCCAACTCAACATGCTTGTCTCGATGAATGTAAATATGCTTTTGTGACTGTAGATGACTATTCTAGGAATACTTGGATACTATTTCTTGTTCACAAAAATGAAAGTTTTGAAAATTTTGTAAAATTGTTTTCAAATATACAAAATTTACTGAATTTAAAAATTTTTTGCTCGATAAATGATAATGGAGCCGAGTTTAAATTTAGAGCGTTTCCCAAGTTTTGTGATTACAATGGTTTTTCACATTAATTTTAGTTGTTAGAGTACCTCAACAAAATTGTGTTGTTGAAAGAAAAAATAGAACACTTCAAAAGGCTGCTAGAACTATGATTAGTGAGTGTAACTTATCAAAATATTTTTAGGCCGAAGCCATTTACAGGGCTTGTTATTTTATGAATCGAGTTCTTTTGAGACCTATTTTAAACAAAATATCTTATGAACTTTTGTTTTGCAAAAAATACATTGTGAGCTATTTCAAAGTTTTTCGATGTAAATGCTTTATTTTAAAAATCAAATAAAATCTTGAAAAAATTTGACAAGAAATCGGATGATGAAATTTTTTTAGGATATTCTAGTGACAAGAAAGCATATTGAGTATACAGTAGAAGAACTCTTTTGATTGAAGAAGTTGTGCATGTTACGTTTGATGAGGCTAATGATGTTATTTCAAGAAATGTTTGTGAAGATGAAGATGTAGGTGTACAAAAGAAACTTGAAAAGCTCACTGTACATGAAGAACTTCAAGAGACAAAGGCTAGCAATAAGGACGATGCTCATCACTTGGATGAAGAAGGAGAGAAGAATGAAGATTCTCCAAAAGATCTTCCAAAAGTATGGAGATCTGTTTCAAGCCACCCTTAAAAATTAATCATAGGTGATCCATCCGATGGGGTAAAAACTCATTCTCAAAAACCTTCAAATAATATTTGTGCCCTACTTTCTCATCACATTGAATCTAAACGTGTGGATGATGTTTTGAATGACGAATCTTGGGTCTATGCAAGAAGAACTTAATCAATTCAAGAAAAACAATGTGTGGATTTTAGTTGAATGACCCTCAACTCATCCCGTAATAGGAACAAAATAGATTTTTAGAAACAAACTAAATAATAAAGGTGAGAAAAATAGAAATAAAGCTAGACTTGTTGCAAAGGGATATGCTTAAAAAGAAGGAAGTTGCTCATTTAGAATCTATTCATATGTTTCTTGCATATACATACTTTAACAATTTCTAATTATTTCTAATGGACGTTAAAAGCGCCTTTTTAAATGGTTTCATTGGTCAAGAAGTTTTTGCTGAACAACCCCCCCTCCGCTCCCCCGTTTTGAAAATAAAGATTTTCCAAATCATATTTTCAAACTATCAAAGGCTTTATATGGGTTGAAACAAGCTCCTAGAGCTTGGTATGAAAGTTTAAGTGATTTTTTAATTGAAAATGGTTTTAAAAGGGGTGTGTGTGTCGATAGTACTCTTTTTACCAAATCAAGTCTTAATGATTTATTGGTTGTTCAACTTTGCATTGATAATATAATTTTTGGAGCAACTAATGAAAATTTGTACAAGGAATTTTCTTGTTTGATGCAAAAGGAATTTGAAATGAGTATGATGGGAGAATTACAATTCTTCCTTGCACTTCAAGTTAACCAAACAAAAGAAGGAACCTTTATCACACAAATGAAGTACACAAAGGAACTACTTAAGCACTTTGGAATAGAGGATTGCAAACAAGTTGGAACGTCAATGTGTACCTCAACCAAGATTGACAAAGATGAAGAAGGTAATAGTGTTGATGAAAATACTCTAGAGGTACGATCGGAAACCTACTTTATTTAATTGCTAGTGAATATTATGTTTGCTGTTTGTCTTTGTGCTAGATTTCAATCTTATCCTAAGGAATCTCACTTAATTGCTATAAAAATAATTTTTAGATACTTAAAATGGACATTGAATTTTGGTCTCCTTTTGATTGGTATCCTAAATCCACTAGTTTTAATTTAATTAGTTATTCGGATGCTAATTTTGCTGATTGTAAAATTGATAGGAAAAGCACTAGTGGTATGTGTCACTTCTTAAGTAATTGTTCGGTGTCCTAGTTTAGCAAGAAGCAAAATTCTATTTCTCTGTCTACAGTAGAAGCCGAATATATTTTTGCTGAAAATTGTTGTGCTCAACTTCTTTGGAAGAAACATACCCTAAAAGAATTTGGTGTTATTTTTTATTGTGTGCCTACAAGATGCGATAATACTAGTGTAATCAATTTCACTAAAAATCCTGTCTTGCATTCTAGAACCAAACACATTGATGTCAAGCATAACTTTATAAGAGATCTTGTGTGCAAAAAGAAAATTTGTGTTTACAAAAGATCAATTGGCTAATATTTTTACTAAACCTTTGTTTCTCACCCTATTACCATCCTCATTCCTTCAAATTCCTCAAAAACTCTTCACTTTCATTTTTTTATTTTCCAATACGTACATCTTCTTTGATTCACAATGGTTCGTTCACGAGGAGGATCTTCAACAGGCACCAGAGGCAAGAAATCGAAGGGAAAGGCTCCTGTACAAGGTCAAACATCATCAAATCCTCAACCTACTCCAAATCTCACTTTACCTAAATTTATTGATGCCAAGGCTTCAGATAGGTATACTTCTTTGCTCAGCAAATCCATCATAGTGCAACGTCATATTTCTCGAAGCTCGTTTGATGAATTAAACTTACCACTTATCAAGGATTGCTTTGAAAAACAAAAATGGAGAAATTTGATTCATCTTGATTTGCTCGTTTATCATGATATTGTACTACAATTCACTACTAATCTTCACAAAGGTTCAAGTGTTCGAACTTGAGTTTCTTGTGTAAATCACATCAATATTGAATTTATTTCCAATGTCATTAATTCAATTTTTGAGTGTGAAGTTATTCCTTATGATGAAATCTCATATTTCTGCTCGTAGATAAATAGCTTACTGTTGATAAAGCATGATTTGACATCAAGAAAGTAAAACAAAATTTTTGTGTCAATTTTAAACAGGTTTCGAAATTCAAAACCACTTTGCTTAGTCCCGAGCTCAATATCTTGTACTCCTTGGTTACAAATTTGTTATTACCAACTGATGAATATCGTACTGAGTCGGGAAAAATGCAATTGTATTTATTCTATTATGTCTTTAAGGGAATCAAACTTGATTTTGGTTACTTATTTGTTCCTTATGGGAATTATTCCCAACTGACACTCAAAGGAACATTCCTTTTGGAAAATTCTTAACTAAAGTTTTTGATCAATTTGATATCCCTTTTATTGGCAAAAAACAATATCTCCCATATTTCAATAAAGCTTACATTGAACGTAAAGGTTTGCATTTTTTTAATGACCAATGGTCTACAAAGGCTGATTATAAGATTGAGAAGTCTAAAACACATGTTCAAGCTCAAGACATGCATTGCCCCACTCCCCTCCTCCTCAACCCTTCTCTTTAACACCTCCACTGCCCCATTCCTCACACATTCACTCTTCAAAACCCTCTCTTTCCCAACTGTGCACACTTGTCATCAATTTCAGCAATCAAATACATTCGTTCCAACACTGTACACCTTAGAAGTTATAAAGACTGGAGACCAAACAAACCATTCTTCAAAAAGCCTTAAGTTTCGGAGTCTGCCTCAACTCAAGTTCAATTTTCCAATATATAGTTGCAGTACATTCTGGAATCCTCTTTCGACAGTGACGATGACGACATTGAAGATGTTGACCATTCCAATCCTGAACCTAAAGCCCGTGAGGATCTAGTTGGTGTAACCAATCTTGAAAAATCCACTGTTCCTAGCATTGATGCTGATGATGACGAAGATGTTGATTACACATTCAATTACATCACGCAACACCGTGATCCTCAAGACCTAAGTGAACAAGACAATGAGGCTACGAATGATGATTTACCTGCCAAAAAGGGCAAACGTGAAGAATGCACCAAGAAGAAAAATGATTTATAGGTTCTACCCCCTAGTTTATCCTTGGCTTCATGTGTTTATCCCTTGCTAAGTTTATCCTTGGATTCATACGTTTGAACTACATTTGCTAAACTTGGATGTATCTTCTTGACTGTTTTTCTATTAAATGGAGGACTTTTTACCTTTGTTGTATCCCATCTTGTGGTTTGCATAAAGGGGAGCATCCTCTTAGGAGGAGCGTGTTTTGTTTTGGTGATGCCAAAAAGAGAGAGAAAAATATAGTTGATTGTGTGTTTGATTGATCATGATTAATTATCTAAGCTATGATTGGGTTGATTTGCCCTATGATTAATTATCTAAACTATGATTGGGTTGATTTGTCCTATGATTTGTCATCATCAAATAAAGGGAGATTGATGACTTACAATCTTAGTTTTGATAATGAGAAATGTAATCTAACAATCTAAACTTAAGCTGTACTGGAATTCTATTTTTTCTGTTCATAACAGGGTTTTCGAACAATACACATCGTCCAAACACCACTAAGTTTTTTAAGGCGCGGACACACAAGCTCGTCTTAACAAAATTACCTTGGACACAACGCACTGTCCAAAAGGTCAGGCACAGAGCAAGATTTTGAGACATCTACAACGGACATGCCTAACTGTCTGAAGAAAATCTTATCGGACGCGCCTGACTGTCTGAAGGAAGAGCCATCCTGGTCAAGCACTAAATCTATGGGACACATTACACTGTCCAAGGACCGGACTCATCAACATACCTGTTTCGGATGAAGGAGCGGATGCAACCTCGACCGTTCAAAAAAAATTTTCAGCTCCATGATATCAATGATCGGACACTTGTTCTGGCGCTTAAGATCTCAGACGTTCGAAACCCATAACGGCTAGTTTCTCAGCATTTATTATCTAGCCATTAGGAAGTAGTTGCTAGCTGATTTATTGCATCTATAATTACCAACCCATCTCTATTTTGAAAAATTATCTTACACATTGAATACAAGCAAGTAAAAAGGCAATTTGAGTACAAATTAGATCTTTAGTGATAAGCTGTATTAGTGTATACTTATGACTGCTATCAAAAGCATTGAGTGTAGTGATAATCTTGTACAAAAGTGAGGTTGAGTGTAAAATTCTTGGCTCAACTAAAGAGAATTAGTATGAGCAAGGGTGATCCTACTTTGTGTACATTTGGAATTATTGACTCACCAGATTTAAAGGTGTATCTTAGTGGATTAATACTCCAAGCTAGCTAGTACAAAGTGTTGTTTGTTTAATCTCTCTCTCTCTCTCTTTATTCATTCTATTCATTTTGTACTTAATTTATTATATTGCTATCAACTTACTTGTGAGTGCAAAAGATTTTAACTGTACATCATTTGCAAATTAATTTTTAAGAAACCTAATTCACGCCCTCTTAAGTTGCTTTGGGACAAACACAAAAAAAGTACAAATGTGAAATGTGAGGGACTATTTAGGCCATTTTCCCTATTTTATTATAGTATTAATTATTTTAATTGGATCTAAATCTTAATCGGGTCGAAACAATAAGTTCCATATCCAACTCGTTTAGTTATAATAGATAAACAAATATTGATCGAATTTGGGTAATGGTCTTTATGAAACCAATAGCTAACTCAATCGAAGTTTCAACAAATTTTGATGGGATCATTGGAAAATAATTTTTGAGATTCCTTTCAATTTACTATCGATATACCACTAGTGATTACTAGCATTTTGTTGGTATATATAAAGAAAAAACAAATCTGAGTTTGTGTAAATAGTGTCAAAGAAGTCGAAAACAAAGACAAAATTCGTAACCACTAAAAATTCACTAGACCAATTTGCTTGTTTATATACATGTAAACCAATTGTCAAATGTAGACAGAATTGGCTATCATTAAAAGGTTGCATGTTCGGCTCTTCATACACTTAATCTCTTATTAATATGGGAGTGCATACTTTGCACGTGTAGAGATATTAATTATTTGATTTTTCTTACTATAAAAGCATGTTTGGAGATAGTAGCTATTTGATTTTTTAGTTTATTTAATTTATCTATTTACATAATTTCTGCTTAATTTTAACTAAATTAAAGAATTTTTTGTAGTTTACAACAGTTTAGAGGAATATTTGTTCAGTGATACGTTTTTATATACTTTTCTTTAGATATACTTTGTTGGAAACATAAGAGATCTATTTGCTTTAATAGTTCAAACAAGTTTATAAACCTAAATAATTGTATTTGGATCCTGTGACTAGCAAAGACTAATTTAGGATCCTCTAAAAAACACATTTACCTTAAAATTTTGAAAGTCGAAGTCCATTTACTTGAGAATTATTGAAACATTCCACAATGAATTCATTGACTCTAAAAAACTTCAAAGATAGGAAAAGTTTAAAGGATTATCAAATTAGAGCATAACATATAACAAGAATAGTACTAGAGTTTATTTTTACATCCACTCTATGAGTTTAGCAATCAAAGAGGAGCGTAATTTTGAAAATATTGACAATTCCTAGATGTTATTAGAACCTTTTATTCTCTTTAGTTATTCATTGTTCTTTATCCTGACAACCTTGAATTTATTAACTATCAGAGTATTTGATTATTGTTGAATTCCTAAAACTCTCTCAAACCAACTGGAAGGAACCATTTGTGTGTAAATGTTGAACAACATTTTCTAATTTAGGAAACAAAGATATCTCTTAAATATTTAGTTTGCACAACTATATAAATTATATCATGGAATTTGGAAAAAAAAAAAGAAGTGAAAAATATTCTACAATTTGGCAAGTTACGGCATGATGTTTACTAATTAATCCATTATGTTAAAACTATCATTTGTATAGTAGTAAATGGAATGATAGATATTTAATATTATAGATTCTATTTAATAGAATAAAACCAGTCACATATAACTGCAGTCGCTATCAACCTGGATAGAAATACTTAAATAGGTTTGGTTTACGACCCCATGCTATAGACCTTATGGCCATTAAATAAGGCACATCAACAATATGAAGTTAAATGACATCACTCATTCAGTATGTGGATTTCATTAGATTAAAGTACACTTTAATTAAAATCTAATTAGTAAATGATTTGATATCCCTATTTTTTAGTATGTAATTTATACGATTACGAATATTTAATATTCGATGTTTACAAGTCCAGAAACAATAACAATAATTTTTTAAAAGAAGACAATAATTATACATTAAGAATTTTATACTAATATAATTTAAGAACTAATTTTTGATTATAGGCAAAGGATAATAGGTGCTAATTATTCAATACATGAAAAGGGAACTAAAACCAAAGTAAGAATTACAAGACAAGGAATATGGTCTTTTAAGAAAAATAAATATGCGGATCATATTTTTCCCCCTATCCTACTAACCCCATTAGTTTAACACTAATTGAAAAAATAGGTTCTACATTTTAGTTGTTTTTCATACACTATATGGAAGCCAAATTCTTTTATTCATATTCTGGGCAATAAATCTCTTTCATCATTACAAATTCCAGACAACAATATTAGAGACAAAATAAATAGTATCAGGGGAAGGAATAGATTTAACAGTGAAGATGTTGACAGTATCTATGAAGGATAATGTCTCTATTATTTCCAATTTAAATGTCCTTGAAACTTTTTAAGCAATTTGATGTCTTCTTTGTTCTTTCAAATCCAAAATAGAAAAAAAAAATTGGAATTATTCTCCTAGAAGAATCCAAAAGATTTGTACGTAACAAATCTGACCATTTTTAAATTAATTCCTACTATTATTTAACTTAATTCCTAATCTTAAAAAAGATTTGCTTCCACACTTGTATAATTTCTAAAATTTATCCTTGAACAAATTAATACCATATGGAACTCTCTATTTTATAGAAAAATTTATTTCAATTGAATCTTATTCTAACGATAAAGTAATCAATAAGATTGGAAGCATATTTTAGACTTATGTGCTTTTAAAAGATTAATTGTATTTTGCTAAATCGGTATATATTATTAGTTTGGATGAAAATTTAAAACAAATTTTCAATTTGGAATGTCAAATTGAGAATCTTTCAGTTTAAGGGGCCATATTGAGACATTTAGAGGACAAATTGATACTTTTCAATTTCAAGGACTATATTGGAATATGTTTTCAATTTGAAGGTCAAATTAAGGATTTTTAATTTAAAAGGTCATTTTAAGTTTTTTTTTTCTTAGTTTGAAGGTCCAAAATACACAAAAAAAAAAATCAAAATATAGTACCAAGAGTATTTTAGTCATTATACTAGATTATCTTGATAGTTTTAGAATTGTTAATAAATAAATAATGTTAATGGGAGGCAACGTTTATATTATTTTAGTTTAGAAGGATAAAGTATAATTACCCACGTAACTCAAAGGGCATAGTGTTATTAATCTAGCAAGAAAACCAGAGTGAGAGAGAATGTAAGAGTCTAAATCCCAATAGTAGTATAGTAAAATTATTTGATTGAATCAAGCAAACCTATTTCATTAGATTGCAAGCCGCAACACCCTCTGAAATTACAAAATTGAGCTTGCAATCCTATGTTTAATATAAAAAAAATACTACCAAGTTATAATACTAGCGCATTAAAATCAACCTCAAATCAATTAACAGAAACAATAAAACAGCAAGAAATATTTAAATTTGATTACTTGATAAAATTAATTTAAGATAAATCATTCCAAGATTAATGTAGTTAGAATTTATGAAAAAAGTTTCTATTTATTTTCTCCATTGATTAAAAAACACTGAGAAAGAAAAAGGATTTATGAGTAACAGTAGAATTTGTTGTTAGAATCAAGTGTGAGATTTGGTCAAATTCTTAGTTATTAGTTCCTCAATGAACCATATTGATTATTTAGTAGCAATCAAAATTTAATTTGAAATCGATCTATTTGTTGGAAGGATTTATAAGGACGAGATGGATGAATTTTAAATACACTCAAATTAAAAAGTTATTTGAAATTATTCATTTCACACTTTTTAGTTTTGGTGGATTTGAAATTAATCCGTTTCAACTTTTTAAATCGTTCCAATGAATATGTGGATTTCAAATCTTTCCACAAATTCATCGATTTTTTAAACACAACTTGAAGGAATTTTTTTAATCAAAATTTATTGATTGTTGCCTCAAAAATCCAGTTATTAATTTTAGAAAGATTTCCTTGCTACAATAGTTTCTTTGGTTAGGTTTCTTGTTATGGGAAAAAAATTAATTAGTCTTTTATCTTTAGAGTTATTGACCAATTTGGTCCATTATCTATCACATCAGACTAATTTGATCCCTCATCTTTAAAAAAAAAAAAAAACCAGTCTAAGGCTTATGGTGAAAATTAGAAGAAATGGTAGATAAATTAACTGAGCAAATCATGTGATAATCATGCGGGCATTAACTTGTAATAGATATATTGTTAATGGCCATTAGTTTGTCCACAAATTTTGTCGTAAACTTTAAATTGGTTAATTTTTTTAAGAATTGAGTACCAAATTGGTCTTCGTAATAAATAAAGAACAGATTGGTTGATACTTTGAAAATAAGGGATCGGATTGGTCTTTTTTCCTTTCTTGTTATCCAAGTATTACTTTTTTCCTACTACGGTTTCTTTCTTTAATTTTAGAGTCTAAACATTCAAATTCATTTGTTTGACTCGTGTTTTTCAATTCTGTTTCTTCAAACCTTATAAGTACAAAAAAGTCTTAATGTAGCTAATCTATAAATAATCAATTTTAAGGTAATTTAAGTGGATCTTTCTATAATAGGTACGTACACAGGTGAGTACACATAAAAACAAAATGCCAATGTCAAAATACAATGATGAGTTGCAACTGATAGCCTGCATAACCAGCAAGTGCTATAATTTGATGAAACAGTTATTCCAATCAATACATATATCACTATAAATGTTTTGATCATCACATTTTTTAAAATTTAAATCCTGATTTTCACGCAATAAATTAAGAGAAATGATTTTGGCACTCTAAAATTAGTTTTAGATACTCCATCTTAACTTTTTATTAATCAAAATGATTTAAATATTCATGTAAAGCATTTACTTTACAAGATTGCCCTTTCCATTTCTAAATTATTTCACTTGCTGTGTATTTAAGGCTCTTTTGAGGTAATAAACTAATAAAGCAATTGAAAATTCTCTTTGCAGATTTAGTTAAAATTTTTTTTGAAAAGCACTATATTCATAAGCAATTTTAGAATTGGTGAATGTTGACCTATACACTAGATCTCGGTCATTACAAATATTTTACTTTTTCTAATTAGTTTCATAGATACATATCTTTAACCTCCAACCATAAAGAATGAAGTTTTAGATATGTGAACAGTACATTCTAAATAATTACGCTCTAGTCAATATGTTTTATTTCAAAATAATAATGATCGTCACATAAACTCAAACATTTGTTTTGACCATTATAAACATAAATTGTTCCCGTCACATGTTGATAATTTGTAATGATCATTTAAATTGTTCATATATGATTATAGACCACAATATAAATTTAAACATATATATTGACCGTAACAAAGAGTAAATTTGTAATTCCCAAAGCTATGTGCTTCTGTCATGATATTTATATTCACATTAAATTACGATCATCACAAAATATCAAAATTTTGTTCTGACCATCATAAGCATAACATGCTCCCGTCAAAATTTCAAAATTTGTTATAATGATCATTTAATTTATTCACAAATTCATGAAAACTGTGCTAACAATTTAAACATCTACAACGATCGTGACAAAACAATAAATATGTAATTATAAGAGATTAACTTTATCTTTTCATTACAAGACTTACAATTCGATTGTTGTTGTAATTCTTCAACTACATACAAGATACATAAATTTCACATTTTGTTGAAAAAAGTTAAAATTTTTCTCATCATACATTATTTAGACCGTATTTGCTCTCCCAAAATAATTGAACACATTGGGTAAACTTCAATGTGTTAATGATTAAAAGATCATGTGATAGATTCTCCGGATCTCATTGAATACAAACCCACCGAATCATTATGAATCACATATTTTTTCCTAAATTCTTTCGTTTCTTACTATCTTTCGTTACAGTTCGCCCGATTTCTTGAATCTTGATCATTAGTTGACAGGTATTCTAGTTTTTCAATTTATCATCATATATACATTAATTTTTCCTCTAATCATAAGGAACGAAGTTCGACAAAAGCAACCTATTCATTCCAAAGATATATGCTTCAGTCATGATATTTTTTATTCACAATAATTACGATCATCACAAAATGTCAAAATTTTATTCTGACCATCATAAACATAACATGCCCCCATCACAATTTCATAATTTATTATGATCCTTTAATTTGTTTGCACATTCTTAATAAGCACCTTAAAAATTTAAACACAAATAATGGTTGTGATAAGAGAAAAATTTGTAATTTCCAAAATTAACATTTACTTTTTTGTTACAAGACGTAGAATTCGATTGTTGGAATAGTTCTTCAACAATACAGAGGACACAAAAATTTCACATTTTGATGAAAAAATTTACTCCCTTCGTCCCATTGAAGTGTCATGCTTTCCTTGTTGGTCTATACCAAAATTTTTGTCACTTCCAAATTTGGCAAGCAATTTCTCAGCTATTTTCTCATCTTATCCTTGGTTCTTTTTGTTTGAAAAATATATTAGTTGGACCAATAATTTTTCCATCAATTTTTGGTGGTCTGCACTCCATGCGCATGAGGAACACATGCTAACTACAAGCCATGAGGGCCATTACTTCTTCACATGCATATCTTCACAGCACACTATTATCGAGTTTGATTTGGTTTAGATGACATCTATCAAATCAATGGGTCCTACATGTCAGAAATGCTTAGCCAATTTTCAAACTCAAGTGCAGACTTGACTCATTAAGCATCTCACGGGTAAGTTTGGAAATTAAAGGGTAACTTTTCAAATTTTGTTCACTGTACATTAAAAGTTGGAGTCCCGAAGAGTGACAATTTTTCTGGGACGGATGTAGCATAATTTTTTTCATCGTACTTTATCATCATACTTTATCAAAACAGTGTTTGCATTTCCGAAATATTCGAATAGGTTGTGTAAACTTCAAAATAATGCCTTCCAATTGATTTTTTGGGAAGATACATCGATCCCAACATACCCAATCAATATCCGTCGCACCTATTTTACTAATTTCTTTCATTTCTTACTACTTTACATTATAGTTCACCTGATATCTTGAACCTTGATCATTACAAATATTTTAATTTTTCAATTTACCATCATATATACATTAATTTTGCCGCCGATCATAAGGAAAGAAGTTTGACAAAAGCGAATCATTCATTCCAAAATTATATGCTTTAGTCATGATATTTTTATTCACAATAATTACGATCGCCACAAAATGTCAAAAATTTGTTATGACCATTATAAACATAACATGTCCCCATCACAATTTCACAAATTGTTATGATCATTAAATTTGTTCACAAATTCATAAAAATCATGCTAACAATTTAAAAATCTACAATGATAGTGAAAAAATAATAAATTTGTAATTCCTAAGAATATTTTCCTTTTCGTTACAAGAAGTACAGTCTAATTGTTGTTGTAATTCTTCAACTACCTAGAAGATGAATTAAATTTCATTTGTAATTCTTCAACTATCTAGAAGACGAATAAATTTCATACTTTATTGAAAAACCTTAAAAGTTTTATCATCATACTTTATGTAGACCGTACTTGTTCTCTCAAAATATTTGAATAAATTAGGTAAACTTCAAAATTATGCCTTCCGATAGATTTTCTAGATCCATCGATCGAAACCTACCCAATCATTACGCGTCAAAATTTTTTTTTTTTAATTTTTTTGTCTCTTACTAACTTCTATTACAGTTTGTCTGGTAAACTGGTGCTTGATCATTACAGATATTATAGTTTTTCAATTTACCGTGACATATATATTAACTTTTCCTTCGGTCATAACAAATGTATTTCGACAAACAAAACCCATCATATATACTTTGGTCATAATACTTTATTCACAATCATTGTGATCGCAACAAAAAGTCAAAATTTTGTTTCGACTATCATAAACATAACATGTCCCCAATATAGTTTCATAGTTTGTTATGATTGTGATAAATTTTTATTTACAATCATTGCGAGCGTAACAAAAAGTCAAAATTTTATTCCGATCATCATAAACATAACATGTCCCCAACACAATTTTATCATTTCTTATGATTTTTTATTTGTTCACACATTCTTAATAACTACTCTAAAAACTTATACACCTAGAATAACTGTGATGACAGATAAACTTCTAATTTCCAACATTAACTTTTACTTTTTCTTTACAGGAGCTACTATCAGATTGTTTTTATTCTTGTTTAAATAGAATACGCACAAATTTCACAGGAAAATACTTTTAATTTTTCTCATCAAACTTTATCTATACCACACTTGCTCTTAGACATTATTCTAACACGTTGGGTAAAGTAAAAAATCATGACTTTTAATGGATTCTCCATATCCATTGATCCAAACCCACCCAATTATTATGCGTTGAATCTTTTTTCCTAATTGATTTCATTTCTTACTAACTTCTATTACAGTTTTCTGATACACTGGTGCTTAATCATTACACACTATATTATAGTTTTTAAGTTTAGCATAGCATATACGTTAATTGTTCTCTGATCATAATAAACGAAGTTCGACAAACGTGATCCATCGTATACACATCGATCACGATATTTTTATTTATAATCATTGCGATTGCTACCAAAAGTCAAAATTTTGTTCCAACCATCATAAACTTAGCATGCTCCCAATACAATTTCGTCATTTGTTATGATCATGAAATTATTAATCACAATCATTGCCAACACAACAAAAAGTCAAAATTTTGTGCCGACTATCATAAACATAACTGTCCCCAACACAAGTTTATCATTTGTTATGATCTTTTTATTTGTTTACACATTCTTAATAATCAGTTTAATTAAAAACTTATACACCTATAGTTACCATGATAAAAGATAAACTTCTAATTCCTAGCATTAACTTTTACCTTTTCTTTACAAGAGATACTGTCCGATTGTTTGTGTAATTCTTGAACTACATAGAAGACACATAAATTTAACATTTTTTTGAATAAACTTTCAATTTTTCTCATTAAATTTTATCTATACCATACTTGCTCTTCAGCATTATTCCAACATGTTAGGTAAACTAAAAGTTCATAACTTTTGATAGATTCTCTTGATCCATCGATCCAAACCCACCCAATTATTATGCGTCGAATCTTTTTTCCTGATTTCTTTCGTTTCTTACTAACTTTTGTTATAGTTGCCCGGTATAGCGGTGTTTGGTCATTAAAAATATTATACTTTTTTTGTTTACCATGTCATATACATTCGGTTCTCATTCGATCATAACAAATGTAATTCGACAAACAAAACCCATCATATCTGTTTCAGTCAATATATTTTTATTCACAATCATCGTGATCGAAACAAAAAGTCAAAATTTGGTTCCGACCATCATAAACAAAACATGTCCCCAACACAATTTCATAATTTGTTATGATTATGATATTTTTATTCCCTATCATTGCGAGCACTACAAAAAGTCAAAATTTTGTTTCGACCATCATAAACATAACACATCCCCAACACAATTTCATCATTTCTTTGATATTTTTATTTGTTCACACATTCTTAATCACCACCTTATACTTCTTCCCCTAGAATGACCGTGACAAAAGATAAACTTTTAAATCCCAACATTAACTTTTACCTTTTATTTAGAAGAGTTAATATCCAATTGTTTGAACAATTCTCGAACTACATAGAAGACGCACAAATTTTACAATTTTTTTTTTTGAAAAACTTTCAATTTTTTTCATCAAACTTTATCTATATCGTTCTTAACTTTCAATTTTTTTCATCAAACTTTATGTATATCGTTCTTACTCTTCAGCATTATTCCAACACGTTGGGTAACGTAAAAAATCAAGACTTCCGATGGATTCTCCGGATCCGTCGATCCAAACCCACCCAATCATTATACGTCTAATATTTTTTCTTAATTTTTTTCATTTCTTACTAACTTCTATTGTGGTTTGCCAGATATACTGGCGCTTGATCATTATAGATATGTTTATAATTTTTAAGTTTAGCATGACATATACATTTATTTTTTTTTGTGATCAAAACGATTGGAGTTCGACAAACGAGATCTATCGTATATGCTTCGGTTATGATATTTTTATTCACAATCATTGCAATCATTACAAAAAGTCAAAATCTTGTTCTAGCATCATAAATATAACATGTCTCAATACAATTTCATCAATTGTTATGATTTTTTATTTATTTGTTCATACATTCTTAATAGCCACCTTAAAATTTTATACACCTATAATAACCACTACAAAAGATAAACTTCTAATTCCTAATATTAACTTTTACCTTTTTTTCTAAGAGGAATTATCCAATTATTTGTGTAATTCTTGAACTATATAGAAGATCCATAAATTTCACATTTTCCTAAAAAAAATTTTGATTTTTGTCTTCAAACTTTATCTATACCATACTTGTTCTTCGACATTAATCATGTGTTTCAATTTATCACCTAATTGATAGACAAATTTATTTTTATTAATACTAAGGCATCAATACATCTACTAATACAAATAGCATATGCTACTAACATTTCTACTCAATACAAAATTGTTCCGGGCAAGCATATAATACTTTAACAATTTAAAAATTTCTATTCAAAAAATTTACAATTTGACATACATTAAAACACTTTTTCATACTAACCTTTATACTTTGGTCCTCCAATTAAGCTTGACAATGTGTGGTTGATCCCTTTAAATTCTTCTTTCGTTTACTAAATATAAAACATCGTTACCCCTTCTTCTTCATTTATGTAACACATCTTCTCCAATATATATATATATAGAGTAAAACTATTTCTTACACTTAATTCTATTTGATACACCAAACTACCGCTCACGTATAATATCTCAGTATATCAAATTTTCTAACCACAGATATTACATCAAATTAACTAACATTTAATGCATATATATATATATATACGCGCTAAAACTTACACTTAATGCTATAATTGCAAAACTAATTGTTGTATTTAATACACCAAACAACTGGCATGTCACTCACACGTACATGTCAAATTTTCTATTCACAAATATTACATCAAATTAACTAGCATTTAATGCCTACAATAAACATTAGTACTTGCATTTATTATCACATTTGGTTGATTTATTTTTATCTATATTCAATTCAATTCCTCACTTCATTTCCTTTTTTGTGTCACTTTAGTAAAAAAATTTTATTCCATTTTAATTGTCAATTTAGAAGTCCAACGAAGCATTTAATTATTTTTTTTACAATTTTGCCCTTATCTCTTTTCCACTCTACTAATTATTTAACGTGTAATTAATGTCGAAACTCTTTTAATTTATTACAAATCAAAGATAAATTTAATAATAATTTTAATTTTTATGTCAGAACATTAGATGACACTTAAAATAAAATAGAGGGAATACTTTAAATCCACTATTCCTACACTAAACTACTACTACCACCCCTATATTAATGACTAATATTCAATGTTACTTGCTCTTTTTTCCTTAATTTACTACCAGTACTATGATCCGAGCTTTAGTAATTTATTGCTTTACGCTTTTTTCCCTTACAAAAAAGAAAAAAGGCCCTTATCACTCCATGAGCTTTTAAATGATTTTCAATTCATGTAATAATGTACTTTATAAATGTAATTGCACACATAAAAATTGTACCTTATTAACCAAATGATTTTAATTGTCACTTACACAATTTGGTTTGTGTCAAACTGTTACTTAACGAAATCAACGAATTAGTGAATAACCTTTTTTCTATTATTAAAAATTAAACAAAATTAAAAACTGAACAAATATTTTTTTTTTACACTTACAAATCTGTATTCAATTATACAGTAATAGTTTTAGAATTACCATTATTAGTCTTAAATATTTTTTTTACTAGCTTTATAATTCAATTCTGCCTATTGTCTATTTTATTACTTTTCAAATGCAAAAAATATGCTTTTATGACATAAATGTTGACAGCTATAAAACGAAAGTTTGGTTTTCTGAAACTGCTTATTTTTCCAGAGGCAATAAAATCGTTTCGCATTTTCTCTATTTTTTATTAAAGACAAACCAAGGCTTCCTTCTTTGATGACCTGGTGCAACCTGTACTACTAGACACTAGTCCTGACATGATGGTCAGGCTAGTGCATAAAATTGGAAAATATTATCATAAATTTAGTTTTTTATTTCATTTGTAAACTTTGGATCAAAATTAAATTTTATAAAATTTTATTTATATCAATTTGTATCATAAATTTCATAACATTTAATTTATACCACAAAATTTATAAGTAGTAACAAAAACCAAGTATACCTAAATATTTCTCCATAAAATTATATATTTCACATGTCGTCTTCCTATTTGCTGTACTCTCCTTGGTACTACTTTGCATATCCATCGTAGAATTTTGCACTTTGACGTAAAAAAAAAAAAATCACATCACAACGGGAAAAGAGTAGGAAGGTACAATTTGCATCCTACGTACATTACAATCCATTTCTGATGTATTCATTAGCATTTTAGATTTTTGAGCCAATTACATCAACCTAATTTATAAGTAAATATATTACGAAATCCAAGGTAAATTTGTTCTTTAATTCTGTATTTTCTTTAACTTATACGTTGGATTTTTATACTCAACTAATTCACTTATAGCTACTTTATTGTATTTCCAGTTATGTTATTAGCAAGGTACTAAACTTGGAAATACAATTATATCAAATTCTCAGTTTGAGATCCATTCCCAAAAAAAGAGCATAAAAATGCACCCTCAAAGAAATTACGGAGAATTAAAACTACTCAATATATTATGCATAAAAGAACTACTCATGATATATATTATGTTTATGGGGGAATTCTACAGTTCTTTTTAGAGAACCAGTACAACCATTTAAAATATAAGGGAATGATTCTCTAAAAAATACCGTAGTATTTTCTTATATTTTATGCAGAGAAAAACCCAGTCGTATTAATAAGATCAATGATAATCCTTGACAAATTAATATCTCTAAACGGAAAAAAAAAAATGAAAGAGTTTGCACAAAGACGAACCTTATCCAGTTTTAAAATAACAAAACCCACAAAAAATTCTACTTTTTTTTTAAAAAAATAAATGTATGCTAATTCAACTCATGGAACTTAATTTCATGAGCGACTACTCCATTATATGTATGGTACTAATAATCATCTTGATCAACTCTGCTAGATGTCATTATTAATCTTCATTCCTCTCCGCTGATTTTCTCGTCGGTCGAATCAGATACTGCGTTGATTTGTGGAGGATTTGTCTTGATCGTTGGCCTACTTGGCGAAGCTTCATGTGAAGTAGAATAACATCTTCTGAAAAACGTTAATAACATGCCAAATTAATAAATTTAAAAATTATTAGATGTACTATATGCATGAATTAATGGTGATTTTATCCGGTTTCATCTTTCATCCGGTGTGTTCGTTTGGATTGAAAATATTTTCAAAAAATATTTTTCAGAAATTTTTTTTGTGTCAAACACCGAAAAATATTTTTCAGTGTAAAATATTTTCCAATTTTTCTTCCTCTAACTGAAAATAACTCACAGAATTTTTGAGCGTAAGTTATTTTTCAGATAATTCAAGAGTGACATTAAATCTCAAATACTTACTTTTATAATTTCATTTGCTAAACTTATTTTCGTTTTCAATTCTTTTCCATTCGTTTTTTCTCTTAATCATAGGTCCCACACTAATATAACTATCATTATGTATATTTTACTACTAATTGTACTATCATTTAATTTTAAATAAAATCAATCTTTTATTAACCACAATTACTTGTAAGTCATTTATTACCATTGTTATAAGTTTTTTTAATTTGTATTCATAAAATTAAAAATGAAACCGTTAAAAATTTTTATTTTAAAATATTTTTATTTTGTCAATCGAACACCGAAAAATTGTATGAAAATAGACTTTTTCATGTCTCTTAAAAACATTTTCAATATAAACGAACATAACCTGAATAATGTATACTTACTCGCTAACTAGTTACAAAGCTTCAAGCTGGCCCTTTTTTAATGCATGAATGCGAACTTATATACTAGCTCGTGCACGGAAAAAATACCCACAAATTAAATTAAATTACTCTTAACACCTAAAGTTAATTAAGAAAACTTACATAACAATTCTTGGAATTCGATGAGGATTTGAGCTGAGAACTTTTAGCAAGTTCTTTGGCACCAAGTTAGCAATGGAAGCCATTTATATAATAATTACGAGTCGGATACAAAACTTTGATTTGTAAAATTCTCCTTCGACAAGCTAAAAGAACACTCTTCAGCTCTTCTAGCAACTAACGAATGACCAAGAATCGTCGTCTTTGATAGAAGAGCTTTAAGTCTATAAAATATATCCCAGTAGTGTTGTGTTGGAAATGATTGCTATGGGGATGACTATTTATAGAGAAATCTTGAATGTAAAAGGAAGGATCCATGATAGACCAAAAAATGGACCACTTTTCAGTGGATGAAATTAGTATTCCACCCAAAAGTTTCAGTCAAAGATTGGTTACTGCTATAAACACGTCGGATTCGGGTCGAAATTACATTCAGACTCGAGTTTAAATATTATATTCAGATTTCGATATTTGTCAGATTTATAAAAATAAATTCATACTCAAATTTGTCAGATCTTGTCAAATTCAAGTCTTTAATATTTTTTTTTTTAACTTTTAAAATTTTATATAGAAATTTTATAATTTATATAAATTTTATTTTTTATTGTAATTATAAAAAAAAATTATTTCAAAACTTATATTTGTGCATGTGTTCTACAAAGGTATATAATTTACCTTGACAATTAATACAATTATATGTATATGCACATATACAATAATACTAATTGTATATAATTTTATTATATAAAATATTTAATCACACCTAAGCCCTAATCGAGTTAGAACAATAAAATCTATATATGGTTCATTTATTATAATAGATAAACGGATGCTAATGAAATTTGAGTAATCAAAATAAATTATTGATAAAAGTTCAGGAATTTACCCAACGAAGGAACCATTTTATCTCACATTCACTCATTCAAGTGTTGGGTAGTTAACCTTTCCAAATATTGGTAGAGAGAAAATATCAGAATCACTACTATTCTTCCTTACGGATCATTATAAAAAAACCTTATAATTGATGGTATAATAGCACTTCGTAAAAAACTTACATAAATTTAATTTTTGACCCCACCTGTAGAAGATCTTATAAAATCTTATTTACATCAGCTTATATCATACATTCTATAACATTTAATATACACCACAAGATCTACAAGTAGAGCCAAATACCAATTCTACCTAAGTCTTTCCCATAGCACTTCTCCTAGACATCATAGTTGTAGCATACACGAGGTCACATGCATCACGAACCATATATCAAGAGTTTGAGACGAGCAACTATTAAAAATATCAAGAAGTTCAACTCATTTTTAATTTTTCTTTATTACTTAATTAATTTGGTTTAAAACAAATGCTTGTGCAGTAATAACTAATACAATGCATCTAATTATACAAGAGTGACAAAATCACTCGCGTATTATTAAAATTAGAAAAAAAATAATAAAATCTTATGAATTAGATTTAATATGATTTTATCATATGAATTGGATTTAACAAATAATTTTAAATCTGTGATCCAATACATAGTTTTCCTAACTAATCACTAAAATATAGTGGGGGTATCAATCAACTCGGAAATATTGGTCAAAAAAGAAAATGACTTGTGTTCATGCCCGTTGAATTCCACTGCCTCTTTGTAAAAAACGTGGGCATAAGACAAAGAGTAGAATTCAACCCAGACAAAGTCGGAAAACACTCAACTTTAGTTAACATAATGGCCGGTGCAGACAAGGGAACCAACGGGTACATGTAGTGGTGGCAGTGGGCTAGGCCAACCCGCCGGCCCATTTTTAAATGTATATAATTTGTGCATGTGTATTTTTCGTTGGTTTAAAGATTGCTATTTTACTTACAATTTTTTCATTTATTTTAAAATAATTGTCATTTTAAATAATTTGTCCTGTATTAAATTCTTTATCATTTTAAAAAATGATGAAAGTATTAATTGATATTTTTCTAACTTTTACTGTTAGTAACATATTAATAGAGTGATAATATGTAGTTAAAACATATTAATAGAGTGAGAATATATAGTTGAGATATTAATGTAAAAAAATAATTTAATTACTTTTAATTATTATTTTATAAAATAAAGGTAGTTTAATAAAGTTCTTAATTCGAATATAAAAACGGAAAGAGTAAGTAATTAGCAGGTAAATGGTCTGTATGAGAACCAATAGCTAACTCGATCGAAGTTTGGAGAGATTTTGATGGGATCAATGGAGAATGATTTCTGAGATTCTTTTAATTTACCGTCTATATTAATAGAGTGATTGCTAGCATTTTGTTGGTGTTAGTAATAGTTAGTGATTAAAGACACGTGAAGAATTCAGAATTTGTCCGACATATAAAAGTTGCAAGAAGAGTTTAGTATTCATAAGTATTTTTGTGAATTTTTGAATAAAAAGTGATTGATTGGATGTTTGGGGGAAAAATTAAAAGTTGACTATAAATCAATATAATAAATTTATAGTCAAAGATGGGCACTTGGGGCCGATTAAGCCCGAAAATTAATAATTAATTAGAAATACTAATAATTATTATTTTTTAATAATTAATTAGAAATAATTATAATTATTATTTTTTAGCTGTCATTAACAGTAAAAATTTAATTTTAAATTTAAGGAGTGCCTGATAAAGAGCTGTGTTTGATAAAGAAGTGTGTATGATGAAGAGGTATGACTCTTCAAGACACCCAAAGAAAATCTATAAATACCATCCAAAACTCCAAAATAAGGCATCGCATCATTATCTTCTCTTCTGATAACAAATATTACTTCTTCTTCTATTAAAAATATTCTAATGTGTTCTTTTGAGAAAATTCGGATTTGCTGTCTGAATTCTCTAATTTGGTTTTCTAAATCCCGAAGGAATATTGCGATTCAATCCTAGCAGCAACCTAAGTAGAGGCAATAATTTCTCTAAGGATAGTAAATACAATATAAAAACCATCTCTTATTTTTCACATTAGATTATTTTCCTAACAATTGGTGTATATATAAATCAAAAACAAATTTGAGTTTGTGTAAATAGTGTCCAAGAAGTCGAAAACAAAGAAAAATTCGTAACCACTATTGCTTGTTTACTTGCATATAAACTCACTGTCAAATATCCACAGAATTAGCTCAAATGAAAAATAAGACAATCAAATCAATAAAAAGTTACATATTCGGCTCTTGATAAATTTAATTTCTTATTGCGAATTATTCTACTACTATAATTAAATATTTAAATTCGAAATAATATCAAATGAAATTTAAAAATTTTAAAAATATTGACCAAAAAATATATTGATAAAAGATTATCTTGAGATACTTTATAGTTTATTTTTCTTCTTATTTTTTAAATAATTTTCACATTACTATCAAAATTTAAATACATAAAAAATCAAAATATAGTAACAAAGGCATTTTAGAGTAATTTAACTTGATTATCTTGATAGTCTTTAAAATTATTAATGGATGAATAATATCAATGGAGGACAAAATGTATATTAACAAAGTATAATTATTTACCTAATCCAGGGGTAAAATGTTATTAACCCAACAAGAAAATCGGAGTTAGAGCTAATGTAAGAGTCTAAATCCCTATAATACAGTACAATTATTTGATTGAATCAAATAGACACAGACCTGGGGTGAGCACGAATCCAATTAATTGAATTAGCAGTCGATTTTATTTCTAGATTGAAATTTTAAAATTGGTTAATTAGAATTCAATTGGTTATTTGGTCATATCAAATTCTAAAATAGAAAATCGGTTATGAAATTAAAATTAAATTTTGAATTTGGAATGAACCGATTTCCAAATTCAATTCAGTATTTGACTCAGTCCTATGCATACTATGCTTCTTGGAAAAATATATACATAGAATTTTGAATTCAAAACTTTTTTCAGAAAAATTATTGGTATTTGCCATAATTATCAGAGCAAATTGAAAGTTTGCAACGTTACTTGATCTTTTTAAATAAATATATTTTTTTATATAATATGGTTTTATAAACAAGTACTTTAATTTTACTTATAAAATACGTATATAGTCACACAAATAATATTATATATACAGATGCGAACACAAATACATGTATGTATACAATATATATATATATATATATATATATATAATTTTAAGAAAACATTACATCCATTCAAGTATGATATAGTTTTGATAATATGAAATTATGAACTATTTTACTGCTTGTTAGATTTTGTATAGGTTTTTTTTCAATTTTTTATTAAGAATTTCAATCCAACGTAATAGACCCAATTGGTGAATGTCGTTAGTCGATTTCGAAACCGATTATCGAATTTGAATTTGATTAATAAGATTTTATTTCAAATTTAATTTGAAATTAAAACAGTTTAATAATTTTAAAATTTATTTCCAAATTACAGATTAGATAACCAATTTTCACCCCAAGTAGACCAGACAATTTCATCAGATGCCGAAGAGCCTTTTGAAATTACAGAACTGAGCTTGAAACCCCATGTCTAATACAAGAAATACCACCAAGTACTAGAGCATTAAAATCAACCTAAAATCAATTGACAAAAACAATAAAACAGCAAGAAATATTTAAATTTAATTACATGATAAAATTAATTTAAGATAAATCATTCCAGGATTAATGTAGTTAGAATTTTTTTTTTTTTTTAAACTACTATTTGTTAGCTTAATTGATTAAAAAAACACAGGAAAAGTAAAAGTTTTACTAGTAACAATTAGAATTTGTATGTTAGAATCAAGTATGAGATTTGGTCGAATTCTTAGTTATAAGTTCCTTCATGAATCATATTGATTACTTAGTAGTTAGTAGGAATCAAAATTCCATATTTTTATTCAAGAATTATTTGCCACGAATGCTCGAAACCCATTGTTCAATTTCTCATTTTCACCATGTTATTTCCTTTAAAAAAGATCCCTAGTAGTTTCTCTAATAGGAAATGTATTTATTTTTTATCAAAATTTTTTGATTGTTGCCTCTAAAGTCCATATTATTAGTTTCTTTAGTTAGGTTTCATGTTATCTGATGATAATGGAAATATAGAGAGAATATGGGAAAATAGAGAGAATGGGAGAACTGTTTGATTATTATTATTATGTGATATAATTTATCAATTGATTGGAGTAATTTGTTATTTATAGACTTTACATGGGTCTAAATCATTTTTCATGAGCCTTGGCCAGCAGAGTCTAAGCTACTCATGTGTAATATATTTATATCCTTAATGAGATTACAAATGGTATAATCGTTTTGGATGCAATATTTTAGTATCATCAATAGTCCCCTCAACTTGGGGCTAAGTATTACCTCAGTGCCGAACTGATAATTGTCACCGAAGTCCCTTTTGAGAGCCTTTTTGTTTTCGGTTCAAAACTTAATTCACAATTTTGAAGGCACTTGATCTTAAGTTTCTAAACCGAAAGTCAAAGTTAATTGATCAGATCGAAATCCCTGAATCTTGAGTATCCGATCCAAAGCTCTTTAGGGGAGCACCCTTGATTAATTTTAACTTTTAGAGTCTTCTTACGACCCATATATTTTACAAACCACATGGTCATGGGTTCAATTCCTACCTACGGCGCCAAATGATGATAATGGAAATATAGGGAGAAGGTGGGAAAATAGAGAATGAGGGAATTGTTTGAATATTATTATGTGACATAACTAGTGATCCCTTATTTATATATTTTACAAGAGGCTTAATCATTTTCCATGAACCTTGGCCATTATAGTTTAAGCTACTCATATATGTAATTATATTTATGCCCTTAATGGTATTGCAAATGGCGCAATCGTTTTGGATGCAATATTTTAGTATCATCATTATCTAAGTATTACCTTTTTCACCATATTTTCTTTCTTTAATTTCAAGTGTCTAAATTTTAAAATTAGAGTAAATCTGTTAGACTTGTGTTTCAGTTTTGTTACTTCAAACATTCACAAATTGGTATATTTATAAGTACAGCTAAATCTTAATGTAACTAATACACAAATAATTAATTTTTAAGGTACTTTGTCGCAATATTGCATCACAACTGAAAAAGAGTAGTAAGGTACAATTTGCACAGTTGGTGCATTACAATCCGTTTCTGATGTATTCGTTAGCATTTTACATTTTTGAGCCAATTAAACCAATTTATAAGTAAATATATTACAGAATCCGAGGTAAATTTGTGCTTTAATTCTGTATTTACTTTCATGTATACGTCGCACATTATTATACTCGAATAATTCACTTATACCTACTTGATTGTATTTCCAGTTATGTTATTAATTAGCAAGGTACATAATTTAGAAATACAATTACATCGAGTTCTTACTTTAATTTCCATTCCAAAAAAGGGCATAAAAATTCACCCTCAAAGTAAATCATAAAACTACTCAATATATTGCTAAAAAAAAAACTACTCAGTATATTATGTTATTAATTAGCAAGGTACATAATTTGGAAATACAACATATCATAGAAGTACTATATTCTATGTATAGTACTATCAATCATCTTGATCAACTCTGCTATCAGTCTTTACTAGTAGTCCTCGTATAAAGTTTTGGTAAATGCGGCCTCTCCGCCGATTTTCTCGTCGGTCGAATCGGATACTGCGTTGGTTTGTGGAGGATTTGTCTTGATCGTTGGCCTACTTGGCGAAGCTTCATGTGATGTAGAATAACATCTTCTGAAAAACGTAAATAACATAACCAATTAACAAATTTGAAAATTTATTACATAATGATCTATCAATCAAAAATAGTAAGAAAATCCATTGTTGGTTCAATATACATGAATTTATGGTGATTTTATCCCGTTTGGTGGATAAAAGAGACTTACTCGCTAGTTAGAGGGTTTCGTTTTTTAATGCATAAATGCAAACATATATGCTAGCATCCATGGATAAAATATCCAGACATTGAATTAAATTATTCTTAACACCTAAAATTAATTAAGAAAACTTACATAACATGGGATACTTGGAATCCGATGAGGATTGGAGCTGAGCACTTTTAGCAAGTTCCTTGGCACCAAGTTAGCAATAGAAGCCATTTTATATGATTAAGCGTCGGATACAAAACTTTTCTAGTAAAATTCTCCTTCGAAAAGCTAAAAGAACACTCTTCAGCTGTTCTTGTAATTAACGAGTGACCAAGAATTAATTGTTGTCTTTGATATAAGTGCTTTAAGTCTATCTATGAAATTCCCAACTATTTTCTGTAGGAAATGATCGATATGGATATGCCTATTTATAGAGAAATCTTGACATTGTATTAGATATATATGTACATGTGAGAAGAAGGATCCTGGATACACCATTTTTTCGGGAGTAATATAAAACATGTTATTTAATTCAGGTCGAAAAGCAATTAAAAAATCATTCTTTATTATTATTTTTTAAATGCCGTACATTTTTTTATTTGCAATTACAGTAAAAAATAAAACAATGCGCGTTGAACACCAATGTTGGCCGATGCTTAAGCGAGAGAAACGTGCGTGGGTACGAAAACTTCAAAATTGACCAGAGTAAAACACTAATTAATCTTTTCTTTAACAGGAGATGACCCGTGAAACCTAGGGCATCATGACATTACTATCAATTACGTACAAATGGAGTTTTTTTATTCACCAAATAATATTTGCAAATTAATAATGGGACAAATAATGTATCCAGCCAACATGCATGAACAAAGTTGATCGGAAATAAGCAAAAGTTTCATTATAGATTTAGTTAATACTAATAGGGTTAGTTCAAATAATGAATAGGACGACTTTTTAAATAAAAAATTTAAAATTCGACTCTTGTGATTCTCAATTTTTTATTTGTAAGTGATTTACAAGAATAACTGTCGACCACTAAATATACTCAGAAGAAACATGCGTGGGAATACTAGCACTTCTCCTAGACATCATAGGAGTACCGTACACGAGGTAACATGCATCACGAACCATATATTAAGAGTTCGATATAAGCAACTATTTAAAATTATAGAGAGGTTCAACTTATTTTTAGTTTTCTTTATTACTTAACTAATTTGGCTTAAAACGGATGCTTGGGCAGCAACAACTAATAGAGTGCATCTAGCTATATAAATGATAAAATCACTCAAGTGTTACTAAATTTATAAAAGAAGAAATAAAATCTGATTAAATATCTAAAATAACAAGTCAGTGATTTAATATAATTTTATCATATCAATTAATTTAACAAAAAATTTCAAATTTCAAATTAAATTCAAATTAATTTTATCATCCAACTAATCACCAAAACATGCTGGGGGTATCAATCAACTCGGAAATATTGATGCAGTTATGGTCAAAAAAATTAACTCATGCGCATGCCCGTTGAATTTCGCTGCCTCTTTGTGAAAAACGTGGAGTCACGGAGACTAGAATTCAACCCAGAGAAAGTAATGGCCGGGCAGACTGGGAAACCAACGGATGCATGAAGATAATATAGAGGAGAAAAGTCAATTACTCTCTAANCTGTTTTCAAGTAACTATCACGTTAAATTCCTCTCAATGTACCATCCATATACCACTAGTGAGTGCTAGCATTTGTTGGTATTTGTAAACCAAAAACAAATTTGAGTGTGTGTACACAGTGTCAAAGAAGTCGAAAACAAAGACAAAATTCATAACCACATAGAATTCACTGGACCAATTTGCTTGTTTATTTGCGTATAAACTCATTGTCAAATATCGACAAAACTGGCCCAAACAGGAAATCTGACAATCAAATCAATAAAAGTCTCTTGATACAATACAATACATTTGAACTTCACACACACATATATAGATAGATAGACTATATATATATATATATATATATATATATATATATGTATGTGTGTGTGAGTTGTTTCTCTCAATTTTTGTAGGAAACATATTTAATTGTTTATTCCTTTTTTTTAATGTTTAAAATACCCGTTTTTAATAAAATATAATTTCCAATTCTCAATAGGAAAATATATTTAAGTGTTTCTTCCCTTATTTGTGATGTTTAAAATACCCGTGTATTTTAATGACATATAATTTTCAATTTCAAATAAAAAATAATTAAATTACTCATCATGTATTCTACCTATTTTTTAAGATACTCCACCTATTTTTTTAATCTTACAATCCAGTCCCAGATAAACTACCATCTTTTTCTCTTTTTTTTTTCATGTCTAATATGCCCTTAATTAAATAGTTTCATGCCTAAAATGTTATTGATTAATTAAATAGTTCCATTCCAAATATGTCTTTAATGAAGAATAATTGACATATCTAAAATATTTCCTATTTAATCTAACAAGGCAACTTTAAAATACAACTATATATTTAGTATTAGAAAAAATAAGTAGGTAAATAGTTTAAAAGACAACACAAATTATGCAAATCAAATCATACTATTAAATACTCTAGAATAATTGCAGATATTTATTATATTTACATGTCAACTTTGAAAATACAATGCAATTGTTACATTATTTAATAAATACAGAAAAATGTAGATTACTTGAAAGTCTTAGTGAGAAATACAAGGAATTAATCAAAGCGGAATGCTAAAAAAAAAAAAAAAATTAATACATTTTTATTAGCTTTAATTTTGTTTATATATTTAATATTTGCAAATTTAATTTCATAGTAGTAATATATCAAAATACAATTTTGGAATTAACTACATCCGATGCTTGTTTGCCTCGAGTAGAGTTCAAATTAAAACAAGTAATAAATTAACTACACTACACCTTTTACTCTACCATCACTTCTGCGAATATTAGAGATAGGTAGTAGTATGTAGCAAGTGGGTATCATCCCACAGAGAATGTTGGTTAAGCAATTACCAAGATTCAAGAGTTTTTATATAGTCAGGCTAAGCAATAATACAAGGAATACTAACCCTAAACGTATTCAATTAAGCAAGTAATCGACAAGGAAAAGGGCTATCTAAACTAATCTAAGGAAAAAAAAAAAAAATACCCCTAGACTATTTAAAACAGCTAAATTAAAATAATTCCTAGAAAGTAAGAAAACTTAATTTGACTAAAGGAAACACAAAGCAAGCATGGAAGCAAAGAGATTTCCATTTTCTATTAATTTTGAACTATAAAAAAATTGTAAAGAAAACCAGATTAGAATTAAATATTTTTGAATTTTTGATTAAGTAAAAGAAAATCCACTACAAATTACTTGAAATTAATGAAAGAAAATGAAAATTTTTAATTAAAATTACTAAATTAGAAAGAACCCTTAGAACTTCAAAGAAAACTTGATATTTAATATACTTGGATTGCAAGAAAACATAAGAGAAAGTATGTAAAATTCATATCTGCTTGTAGAAAATAAAAATCCCACTACGATTAAATAATCAAGATTTAAACTTGTTAGGAATTAAAGACAATATCTAAAGGAAATTAAAAGAGACTTTTTACATTAAAAGGAAACTTGAGTCTTAACCCAAAACTAATTATTCTAATCTCCTAATTTACTAACTATACAACTACTATGTGTACTTGAAAGGTTTACAGAGATAAAATTTAAAAAGTCGTAGCCCAAAATAACAATTTTACCCGAACTATTAAGCTAAATTGCTTTGACATTGCAACAAGGAGGTTTTGATGTCGCGACATCGAGCTGTAAATTACATTCTAAATTTCCATCTCGATGTCGAGACATCAATTACTCAATGTCACGACATCGAGTTTCTTCCGACTCAAAGATTCAATCTTCATCAATTATAATTTCCTCCTTGAACTCTTGTAATCTTGAACTTTCACCCTTTTAATTTTATCTTGCAAAACACTTAACTAAATAAGTGATCTAATTAAACTAAAATTAAGCAAAAACTATACTAATGTCTTAATATTTACAAGCAAACCAAATGCAATTACCTAATGCAAGCAATTAAATTAAAATACTTAATTAAACACCAAAAATCGGGGTTAAACTAACAAAAAGTTATAGTTTATAAGTAGAATAACTCTAGTTTACTAGAGTTATCAATGCCATTGAGGAGGAATGTAAGAGTTTTGCAGAACGTCAATGGAGTCATAAAGTAAATGTTATTATAAACTTAAGAAATATAGAAAAATACCAATATATTCTTTATATGCATACATATTTTACACGACATGTTAAAAAAAAGAGTTAATTGTGATAGAAATTATATAAAACTTATGTGTTATTTTAAATATTTTTAAAACTATATATGTTTCATTAGAGTAACACTGTTGATTTTATTAGAGTAAACAACGCATATCACATATAAATTGATGTTTGATACTTGATAGTGCTTTTATCTTTTAGTAATGATAAAGAATATTAAAATGTATTTAAAAAGTTCAATATATGAAAAAGTTAATTATCTTTAATTGATCGATATAATCTATAAATCTAAAAGAGAAATATAAATTATTTCTCTTTTGATTATTTAATATTTGATATGCATATGAGTATTTCAGGTCAAAATATGCCTGTATTTGTGTGAGAGACCAAATTGGTGAATATTGAATTTGTGAGAGACTAAAATGCATCATTCTTGAATGTGAATGACTAAAAAAGTACAAATGTGAAATTTGAAGGACTATTAAGACTGTTTTTCCTATTTTATTATAGTATTAAATATTTTAATTAGATCAAAGTCATAATCGGGTCAAAATAATAAAATCCATATCCAAATCGTTTAGTTATAATAGATAAACGAATCTTAAGGTAACGGTCGTTATGAAAACCAATAGCTAACTCGATCCAAGTTTCGATAATTTTGATGGGATCAATGGAAAATAATTTCTAAGATTGCTTTCAACTTACTGTCCATATACCACTAGTGATTACTTGCATTTTGTTGGTATATATATAAACGAAAAATGAATTTGAGTTTGCGTAAATAGTGTCAAAGAATGAGTATTGTCTAAAATATAGGGATGAGAAAGGATGTATGTACGTGTCTTTGAAATTACAGTTTGTGATATTCCTACTTTACATTTTTTTTAAAAAATTATGTTAAGGGTTAATTATACTTTACCCTCGTTAAACTTAAGCTACGTCGTTAATATTTTAGTCTCTAACGTTATCTTTTAAGCATTTTATTCATTCCGTTATGTCATCTAAATTTTTGACCATTTTATCCCTATTATGTTCTAATCTTTATATAAATTTATTTTTGCTTAATGAATCAAATTTTTTATAAGGATGACTTAATTCATATGGAAATTGATATGAATAGATAGTTAGAAGTATAATCAACACTTTTTATGTTTTTTTAGGCTGAGATAAATTAAAGAAGATGATAAAATTTAACTGATACTATTTTTTAAGCACATATCTTTGTATCCAATGATTAAGTATAATAATTTTTGCGTCTCTTAATTAGAATGACTTTTTTAAGTTGAAATTTCGATAAATAGAAAGATAAACTCATACGTTTAGAGAGTTAATTTTTATTTTAAAATTATTTAGGCCAATCAAAATAAAAAGAATTTTTTATAAAAAAAAAAAAAAGAAAAAAACAAAATGCATTTTTTTTTTTTTTTTTGTAGTAGTTATTAGAGGGATGGATCATAGCAAATGAAGGTAAAAAAATAGAATAGAATAGTAACACTGAGTTGACATAACAGAAGGGTTATGTGTTCAAACATAACGTTTGTTACTAAAGTGTTAGTAAGACTAAAATTTATTGATGTAAGTGTAATAAATCAAAGGGTATATTTATCTATTTAACAAAAATTTCAGACTGCTTTAGAGCTGACCCTTAGTCTAGGGACTTTAGTGCTACTCAAAAGATAATGTTAAGAACTAAAGTGTTATTAATACTAAAGTTGAAGGGGGTAAAATGTAATTAATCCTTATGTTAATTTGTATCTTTGAGAACCTATATTTTACATTCTTTTAATTATTTTGGTAGTGATGTTTTTCTTTCTTTAATTTCGGTGTCTAAACACTAAAATTCATCTGTTTGACAGGTGTTTCAGTTCTGATTAATTTTTAATGTGGTTTGGTACATATCACAATATTGCATCGATCACAACTAAAAATGGGTATAGTAAGGTACAATATTGCATACTAGGTAAATTACAATCCGTTTCTTATGTAAGCATTCATTGGTATTTTAGATTTTGAGCCAATTAGATCACTTTATGAAGCTAATATATTAAAAAATCCAATCGAGGTAAATTTTGTACTTAATTCTGCATTTTCTTTCATGTATACCTTGCGTTGTTATACTCAAATAATTCATTTATAGCTACTTGATTGTATTTCCAATTAGGTTATTAGCAAGGTACTTAACTTGGAAATACAATTATGTCATATTCTCACTGATGATGCTTGGGATTGGCACATGACACATTTCCCAAGAATATTCTAGAGGTACTTGTGTTGCGATTTCATTAAGGACAAATATGTAATTTCATGGTAAGGTCATCCAGTAGTTTAGGGCTTCAACCCCTCTCATGTAACTATATAAATAAAGAGGTTGAGTGTAAGAATTGCTCTAAGAAAAAAATTCACTTACAAACACTCTCCTACAAAATTCTTACATTATCACTCACATTGATTTCCATTCCTAAAAGAATAGCATAAAAATGCATCGTCAAAATAAATCATGAAAGTTAATTAAAAAAAAAACAGAAATTGCGGAGAAATAAAACTACTCAATACATTTTGCATAAAATAAACTACTCATGGAAAATTCTATAGTCCGATTAGAGTAACATATAGTTGTAGTTCAAATGCTTGTACTGAGAAACATCAAATATTTTGAATATTTGTATGCTATCGATCATTATGTTTAAAATACAACAGTATGATACTTTAACACAACTATAATAGTCTCCACTGATATTTTCTCAAAGAAAAAAAAAAGAAAAAGAACAGCCCAGTCGTATTAATAAGATCAATGATAATATATTTCATTAGACTCCTTGACAGATTAACATCTCTAATTAAGGAAAAAACGAAAGAAAGAAAAAGTTTACCGAAAAACAAAACCATATTTTAGAAAATAACAAAACCATAAAAAAAAATTATTCTACTTTTAATATATGTATGCTATTTCAACTCATGTGGATTAGAAATCCCTCCATGAGAGACTACTATATATATAATAATTGTATTAATCATCTTGATCAACTCTGCTGGTTGTCCTCATTCATATATATAAAGTTGGTAAATGAGGCCTCTCCGCTTAATTTCTCATCGGTCGAATCGGACACTGCGTTGGTTTGTGGAGGATTGGTCTTGATCGTTGACCTGCTACTTGGTGAAGATTCATATGATGTAGAATAACATCTTCTGAAAAACGTAAATAACATACCAAATTAATAAATCTAAGAAATTATATATTAGAATCATGCATGAATAAAGAATTTCAAATGTTTGAGAAACAATTTTAATGCATGAATGCAAAATTAAGTATATATATACTAGCATGCATGGAGAAAATACACACAAATTAGATTAAATTATTGAAAAATTCTACGGTCCCTTTTAGGGAATCATTTCTTTGTACTTTAAATATTTGTACGGTATAATATCATATGCTTTAAAGACTCATATTGTACAAGATTTTAAAGTCAAGAGATATGATTACCTAAAAGAAACTGTAGAATTCCCTTAAATTATTTTTAACACCCAAAATTAATGGAGAAAACTTACACAACAATACTTGGAATCCGATGAGGATTGGAGCTGAGAACTTTTAGCAAGTTCTTTGGCACCAAGTTAGCAATAGTAGCCATTTATACGATTTAGAGTCGGATACGATACTTTTCTTGTAAAGTTCTCCTTCGAAAAGCTAAAAAAACCCTCTTCAGTTAGCTGTTCTAATTAACGAGTGACCAAGATTTGTTGTCTTTGATAGAGGTGCTTTAAGTCTATCTATCTATGTGTTCTGTTGGAAATGATTGCTATGGGGATGCCTATTTATAGTGAAATCTTGATGTTGTATTAGATATGTCCATGTGAGAAGAAGGGTCCTGGATGGGAGTAATATCAAGCACGTTATTAATTCAAGTCGAAAAGCAGTTAAAAAATGGACCACATTCTCAGTGGATGAAATGAGTATTCCGCCGAAAGTTATTTGCGCGAGATTTCACCAGTCAAACGTTGGGCGACGTCCTCTAGACAAGAGTGGACGGAAGAGTTGTTTTGAGAGGGTAAAATTATATTGATATATTTTTACAAAAATATATTAAAAGAGTTATATATAATTTTTACGTGCAATTCAACTGTTAAAAAAATCTTAAAAGATAATTTCGAATATTTTGAAGGCAAGATTATATATTTAAAGAATACTTTTATAGTTTTTCAAAATTTTAAAGATGATAAAATTTAAATTTTATATGAGTATAAGAAAAAAATTTATAAAATCTCAAGAAAACCAAATACGATTTTCAAATTTTTGAGGGCGGTCGCCCTCGCCCACCACTACAAACACTCTTGCCTGTAGAGAGGGATGTAAACGGGTCGGATTCGGGATCTAACATATTCAGATCCGAATCTGATTAATATAATTAGATTTGGATTAGAATTCGGATCTGGATGGGTCTATAAAAGTATATCCGTATCCGGATTCGTCGGGCCTTGTTGGATCCGGATCAGGATCCGGGTCTTGATAATTTTTTTAAAATTATATGTAAAACTATTACAACTTATTGAATTTTCTCTTTTTTTTTAATTATACAAAAATATTGAGTTCATAATTAATATTTATGGATGTATTTTATATTAAATATAAATTATATGGACAATTTACACAACATATATGTATATATACATATAAAATAACACTAATATATACTAATTTTATTATATATTAAATATTTTTATCGGATCCGAGTGTTAATTGGATCGGAACACTAAGATCCAGATCCGACCCGTTTATTATAATAACTAAACGGGTCCGGATCAGATCCGAGTAATCAAAATTTATTATAGATTCAGACTCAAATAAACGGGTCCGGATCTAGACCCGCCAACCTATAGATGAGTCCGGGATTTATTTTATTTTATTTTATTTTATACAAGATAAAGAATTCAAATCATATCACAGTTGTGTTACTAGTCAGATCAGCAAAAAAAAAAAAGACTCGAAAACTTCAATGCAGGCCGAGGCATGTACGAGAGAAATGCGCGTGGGTACGAAAACTTCAAAATTGACCAGAGTCAAACACTACTTTTTTCTTTGACAGTCAATATGTGTTGTGTGGTGGTCGGAGAAGACCCGTGAAACCTTGGGCATCAAGAGATTGCTATTAATACAGTTACATATGGAGTTTTTCATTGTCCAAATAATATTTACAAATTAATAATGGGGACAAATCATGTATGGAGCCAATATGAATGGACATAATTGATAGGAGTAAGTGAAAGTTTCATTATAGATGTGGGCTCCAACGATAAGTAAAGTTATTCAAAAGAAAAGTTTTAGGTTCAACTCTCTCTACCATCAATTTCTTGTTTGTAGATAATCTATAAAAATTATTGTAAGCAACTAAAATATACATAAATGTATTGCCTTGACCCTTAAGAAATAGGGGTAATCCACCCTTCTACAAAACTTTAATTTACCAATATATATATATATATATATTCATGCTTATTGATGGAAGTTATGTTACAAATTAATTTTGGTGTGTCACATAGATGTCTACTAAACTAATACAAAACTTAGATGTCATTCAATTTGGTTTTGGTACAAATTAATTTTAAGCTTAATTTCTATATAAATAATTAGATTAGATTCTTGCGCATCGACTAAAAGCAATATTTGTTGTGAAAAAACGTGGTGTACTTTTGTCAATTATTAGAGTAACCACTCCCCCCCCCCATTCAAAACCTGAGAACTGTATAAAACATTGAACTGTACTGACTACTGTGAATTCTGATGGTGAATAGCAGAGGTGTTGGCATAATTAAATTAATTTCTTATCAATTAAAAATTATGTAATAGTTAGAATTTATTAGTTTAATTATTAAAGAAATTCAGTTTCCTATTAAGATTCTGTTTAAAATTGTTATTTTCAATGAAATCGGGATTTTTGGTAAACAAGTCTTGTTTGTTATAAATAGAGGGTTTTTAAAGTATTCAGCTGAGAATAGTTGAATTGAAAGTTTAGAATAAGAAATTCTGAATCTTGATGTTAAGGCATTTTTGCTATGGGTTTATGCCGATATCAATATGAGAGTCGAATGTGCATTACTTTGTAATCCTCCTCTTCTCCCGCATATATTGATATGTGTTAAATAAATTTATCTTTTACTGCGTAATATTTTGTTTTCTAAAGAGTGGTATTAGAGCTTTAGACTTTTTATCCTGGGGTGTTTGGTATTTATTAAAATTGGTAAAAAAGAGTTGGTGTTCTGAATATTGAAGAAAAAGTTGGGTTGAAATGCTCAAATATTGAAAATTAGACCATGAGAGATTGGTCTTGTAGTACTCGTTTGTTGACAATTAAGGTATACCGAAATCAACTCTAGTTGGGACTGAAATCTAAAAATACGGATCATGTAGATATTGTTGTGCAATGTTAGGCAGTGACAAAAAATTCTTGCCAGGTTGATTGTGATTGATTCACAAAATTGAAAATTTTGATGCTAGTATTTGTAATAAAAGGAGGAGGTTGATAAATTTAAGAAAAATTCGTAGGCAATGAAAATTCTTTATTCAGGGCGTGAATCGTTGAAAAGATAAGAAGATGAAAATCAAGTTAAATTGCAGTGCCAGATTATGGTGAAAAAGAAAGAGAAGCATTGAGTTTGCCATAAAAAATTCTTGTCGATCATGTTCTCGTGGATAGTGTGGATCTGCTTTTAAGGAGAGTTTTGGTTTAAGGGAGTCATTATTGGCATAATTAAATCAAAATTAAACCAAATTCCTTGCTAATTAGGAATTATGTAATGGCCTTACTCCATTTTGCACTCTTCAACTTGTACCCGATTCTTACTTTACACCATATACTTATTTTTTGGATGATTTACACCTAGAACTCTTAAGTTTATCCTATTTCAGTCTAATTTTTAACATCATAAACAAAGTTAACGGATATTAAGTAAATGCACGTCACGCGCTTGTTTAGAGGTGTATTGTACCAATAGAATTAGTCATGTCTAATTCCACTTTGAACACCCTTATTTATATGATCAATTATACTAACTTTGCACCCCGAATTTCTAAATTTTTGGACACATTACACCCCTAACTCTTAGATTTATCCCATTTGGTCCATTTCGAATAGTGTTTAGAAATTTGACAAATGTTCTACTTTATGTGTGTGTTATGCATAGTTGGAACATCTGTTAACTTTGGTAACGGTGTTAAAAATTTAAGTGAAATGGATAAATTAAAGAGTTCAAGGTGCAATACATCCAAATAATAAGTATATGGTATAAAGTGATAATGGTACAAATTAAGGGATGTATAGTGGAATAATTAAGTCCTCATGTAATTATCAAAATTTAGTAGTTTAGTTATTAGAGGAGTTTGGTTTCCTATTCGATTATGTTTAAAGTCGCTATTCCCGTTATAATTAACTTTCTTGGTAGACAAGTCTTGTTGGTTATAAATACAAGGCTTGTTAAAGTATTCTATCGAGAAGAATTGAATTAAAAGTTTAGAATAGAGAACTTCTAGGTGATATTAAGATAATATTACATCTCGTGGATTTATGCCGGTATCAATATGAGAGTCAAATATGCGTTATTTTTTAATCCCTTCTCTTCTCCTATCTATGTTAAATAAATTTATCTTCCTTTGTATGATAACTTTTTATTCTAACAAGGGGTAGTATGGGATTTCTCCCCAAAATGGAAATAAAATGAAAGAGAGGGAGAGAGAGGGGTAGAGTGGGATCATTGAGGAAATATGACAAGTAGTTATATCGTTGTATGATGTTCGCTGTCCGCGGATGAGAATTACAATTTGACACACACACACACACACACACATATATATATATATATATATATATATATATATATATATATTTCAAATTGGTTTACTGCAGAATTTGTTGTTAGAATTAGTTAAGATTCAGTCAAATTCTTAGTTATAAATGCCTTAATTAATGAACAATATTAATTAATGGTAAATACTTAGATAGACCCAGTCTTTGATCTCACTTATAGACCCTGTGGTGTGAATTAAATCTTAGAGAATCTCTATGACATCAACTGATGTAAGCAAAATTTTTTAAAGTTTAATCCTGACCACAGGATCTACAGGTGGGACCAAAAACCGAGTCTACCTAAGTATTTTTCTTGATTCATTAGTAGCAATCAAGCTTCTAGATTTTAATTCAAGAATTATTTGTCATGATGCTCGAATTCCATTGTTTAATTTCTCGTTTTCACCATGTTATTTCCTTAAAAATAATCCCTATTAGTTTCTCTAATGGAAAGTTATTGATTTTGTATAGAAATAAATTGATTGGTGCCTCTTAATAAGTCAAGTCATTAATTATAAAAAAGACTTACAACAATAGTTTCTTTAGTTAGGTTTTCTTGTTATCTAAGTATTACTTGTTTAACTGTAGTAATAACATCACAAATTATAATTTTCAAAGTTAACATATAAGTAAACACTACTTTATAACTCTTTTTTATTTCGATGAATGAGTGTATGAAAATTAACGGTGAGTATTATCTAAAATATAGAGATGAGAGAGGGTGTAACATATATGTGTGTCTTTGAAATTACAGTATGTGATATGCCAAATTTACATTTTTTATTATGTTAATTTGTATCTTTGAGAATCTATATTCTACATTCTTTTAACTATTTCGGCAGTGATGTTTTTCTTTCTTTAATTTCGGAGTCTAAACATTAAAATTCACCTGTTTGACTTGTATTTCAGTTCTGATCCATTTTTAAGGTACTTTGATACGTATCATAAAAGGGCAATTCCACTTTGTTCTTACTAATCTGTACCTAATTTTCAGTTTACATCTTATATTTATTTTTTGGACATATTGTACCATAAATTCTTAAATTTATCAATTTCAGTTAAATTTTTAACATCGTTACAAAAGTTAATAGATGTTTCAACCGTGCACACCACACCTAAAATAGAATATTCGTCAATTTTTTTTAACACTATTAAAAATTAGACCAAAGTGATGAATTTAAGAGTTAGGGATACAATGTGTCCATAATTTAGAATTGGGGGTGCAAAGTAAACTCTAATCGATCATAAGTTAGAGGATACAAAGTGGAATTAGCAATGACAATTTCTATTGGTAAAATACACCCCCAAACAAGAGCGTGATTTGCACTTACTTAACATTCATTAACTTTAGTAACAATGTTAATAATTGGATTAAAATAAGATAAATATGAGAGTTTAATGTATAATATATCTAAAAAATATGTATAAAGTACAAACTAAGAATTCGATACAAATTAAAAGGTGCAAAGTCAAGCAAGACCTATCACAATATTGAATCACAACTAAAAAAGAGTACAGTAATGTACAATATTGCATAGTAGGTAAATTACAATCCGTTTCTCATGTAAGTATTCGTTAGCATTTTAGATTTTTGAGCCAATTACATCACTATATGAAGTTAACATATTAAAATATCCGAGGTAAATTTTGTGGGGGTACTTATTTCTATATTTTCTTTCATGTATACATTTTATTGTTATGCTCAAATAATTCACTTATGGCTACTTAATTATATTTCCTAACAGTTATGTTATTAGCGAGGGACAATTATATAGAATTCTCACTTTGATTTCCATTCCAAAAAATAGCACGAAAATGCATCCTCAAAATAAATCATGATGTTAAGTAGAAAAACAGAAATTACGGAGAACTAAAACTACTCAATACATTTTGCAAAAAATAAACTACTCATGATATTGGAAAAATTTTATGATCCCGTTAGGGTATTCATATTTTCTAGAAGAAAATATGGAGACAAACCCAATCGTATTAATAAGATCAATGATAATATATTTCATCCTTGACAGATTAACATCTCTAATTAAGGGAAAAAAAGAAAAAAAAAAAAAAAAAAAAAAGAAGAAGGATTTTACAAAAGACAACCTTATTTCAGAAAATAACAAAACCATAAAAATAAAAATAAAATTTCTACTTTTAATACATGTACACTGTTTCAACTCATGTGGATTAATTCTGCTTGCTCTCCTCATTCATATAAAGTTTGTAAATGCTGCCTCTCCGCTGATTTTCTACATCGGTCGAATCGGATACTGCGTTGGTTTGTGGAGAGTTTGTCTTGATCGTTGGCCTACTTAGTGAATCTTTATGTGATGTAGAATAACATCTTCTGAAAAACGTAAATAATATACCAAATTAAAAAATCTGAAAATTATTACATGTACTATATGCATGAATTAATGGTAATTTTATCTGTTTTGGTCTTCCTTTTAAATGGATGAACTGAATAGTACATACTTATTCGATAGCTAACTAGAGGGTTGGCCATTTTTTAATGCATGAATGCAAACTTATATACTAGCATGCATGGAAAAAATACCAACAAATTAAATTAAATTATTCTTAACACCTAAAATTAATTAAGAAAACTTACATAACAATTCTTGGAATCCAATGAGGATTAGAGCTGAGAACTGTTAGCAAGTTCTTTGGCACCAAGTTATCAATAGAAGCCATTTTATATAATTATGAAAGACTCGTCCGATTCAGAAAACATATCTTTATTTCCACACATATGATTACTTCACCCAGAATCAATGAACCAATTATTCTTTTTATTTTCTTCAGATCCAGAACTGGAAAATAAAATTGTCTCGTCTTTTTCACCATTATTTTCAGCCACTTTAGCATGCACATCTCTATTATTAGATTTATTTGACCAACATTCAAATTTATAATGACCAAATTTTTGACAATTATGGCACTGAATTTTACGTCTATCAACATTATAATTTTGCTCGTTATTTGGACCATGATTATTATCTCTTTGTTGATAAAAATTACCTCTACCACGGCCCCTAAAATTACCTCTGCCTTCACGACCTTTTCCACGTCCTAAAAAATTTCGATTCCACTGGTTTGAATTTTCACCCTTCTCTTTTGCCTTGTTTGTCTCTACTTGTAATGCCTTTTCAACCGTTTCTTTTTCTGCGCTATCATCTAACTTCCCGTTAATTCTCTGTTCATGAAAAATTAACGATCCCTGCAAATCCTCAGGGCTCAAATTTGACAAATCTTTTGACTCTCTTGGATCACCGCTACCACATGATCAAATTTCATCACTCAGATCATGGCCATTTAAGATAATGGCAAATTGAAATAAGGCCAATTAACAATAAGGATAGCAACAAGACAAAGTTTGGAGACAACAAAGTTTTATTGAACTTTTCCATACACACACAAAGCAGCAGCAACACATATATATAGTACTTTATAAATTGACTTTCTAAACTAATTGAATATAGGAAACCTATTCAAACTAAAATTTGACCAATTCACAATTAAAAACCACTTAGGAAACAAAGTAACAACTCTTTTAATACTCTACTCCTAATTAAATTATACTTTGGTTTAATTTCCTACAAATTAAGAGTCGGATACAAAAATTTTCTTGTAAAATTCTCCTTCGAAAAGCTAAAAGAACACTCTTCAGTTGTTCTAGTAGCTAACGAATGACCAAGAATTGTCGCCTTTGATAGAAGAGCATTAGGTCTATAAAATATATCCCAGTTGTGTTGTGTTGATAAAATGATTGCTATGGGGATGACTAATAATAGAGAAATCTTGACGTTGTTTTAGATATGTACGTGTAAGAAGATGGATCCTGAATAGACCATTTTTTGTGAGTAGTCAAAATGTAAGCAGCTAAAAATGACCACTTTTTCAGTTATGAAATGAGTATTCCACCCAAAGTTCTTTCCTTGAGCCAATCAATGGTTGGGTAACATTTTCTAGATGAGTCCGGGACCAAATGATATATATATATATATATATATATAGAGAGAAAGAATATATATATATATATATATATTTAATGCCGTAAATTTATAAATAATTAGATGATTATAAAGTAATAAATTTTTTTTTATATTTTAGTCATTTTAATGATTATTATACTTATTTTATAATATAAAATAAGTAACTTTTATACAAAATTAAAAATTAAAAATTAAAAATTACTTAATAAGATGACAATCATGACACTAGGAAAAGAGTAACAAAAGTACTCAACCTAATATCTAAAACAGTAGTATCTATATAGTGCACTTTCTTTGTGTTGGCATCAGTGAACTAGGAAATATTTTTTATGCATGGAGTAACAGTCAAAATAAAACAATATTCTTTGAACTCCAATGCAGACCGAGGCTCGAGAGAAACGTGCGTGGGTACGAAAACTTCAAAATTGACCAGAATAAAACAGTCTACTTTTTTCTTTCACAGTCAATATGTGCGGTGTTGTGGTCGGAGAAGACCCGCAAAACCTGGCATCTCAAGAGATTACAAGTATCAATTACGTACAAGTAGATTTTTTTATTGACCAAATAATGGGGACAAATAATGTATGGAGCCAATATGAATGGACAAAGTTGATAGTAAATAATTAAGTGAAAGTTGCGTTATAGAGATGTGTTTAGTGGTAATTAGGTCGGCTCAAACGGTAAATAAGATAATTTATTAAATAAAAAATTTTAGATTCGATTCTTGCTACCCTCAATTCTTTATTTGTTGGTGGTGTATAAAAATAACTGTAAACAATACGTTGAAATATGCGCCAAAAAATTACCTTTACTCTAAAAAAATAAGAACAATTTATCCTCCTCCTAAACTTTAATTTACCAAAAAAAACAATAATAATAATCGTAGTTAATGATGGAAGTTATGTCACGTTAATTACGGTGTGTCACATATTTATTTAGTAATCCAATGCAAATCTTAGATGTCATTCAATTTGGTACATATTAATCTAGTTTTTTTATATAATTTAATTAGATTGAATTCTCGCGTATTGACTAAAAGCAATGGTTGTATTTGGATAATCTTTATATTTCATTTCTGTAATAAATTTATACACATTTTTCATATATCACATTAAAAAATTATTACAATACTTTTTTAATTAATATTTTAAAAATAATAACAATCCAAAGGGCGACATAATATTTGTCATGAATAAACGTGGGACTTTTGTCAATTATTAGAGTAATCACTTTTCCAAATCAAAACCTGAGACCTGCAAAACTTTGAATACTACTGACAATTGTGATTACCTAATAATTTTGATGGTAGAGAGCAAAGATGTTGGCATAATTAAACCATATTTCTTACCAATTAAAAATTATGTAATAGTTAGAATTTAGTAGTTTAGTTATTAAAGGATTTTAATTTTTTTATTAGGATTATATTTAGAGTTATTCTAGTGTAATTGGATTTCTTATTAGACAAATTTTGTTGATTATAAATAGAGGGCTTTTAGAGTATTTAGTTGAAAAGATTTGAATTGAAAATCTAGTATAAGAAATTCTAGGTTGATATTAAGGCAATTTTACTGTGAGTTTATGCCGATCTCAATATGAGAGTTGGATATACGTTATTTTATAACTCCTCCACTTCTCTTGTATATATTGATATGTATTAAATAAATTTATCTTTTATTGAGTGATATTTTTTATGCTAATAAATGGTATCAAAGCCCTATATTTTTTTTTATCATGGGGTGTATGGCATTTATTAAAATTGGTGCTAAGATTTGGTGTTTTGAATATCCAAGAAAAAGTTGTGTACATAACTGGAGTACTCAGATATTAAGACAGTGAGAGGGTATTGCAGTACTCGTTTGTTGACAATTAGGGTTTAACAAAATCAACCCTAATTAGTACCAAAATCTAAAAATAGGGATTCTGTCAATATTAGAATTTAGTATTGGGAAGTGATAAAAAATTCTTGACAAGTTGATGTGATTGATTCACAAATTGAGAAACTTAATGCAAGCATTTGTAATCAAGGGAAGAGGTTGATAAATTGTCAAAAAAGTGTGCGACAAAAATTATTCATTTAGATATGTGGATCGTCAAAAATATTGAAAGATGAAGATAAAGTTAAATTTCATTGCCAAATTATGGTGAAAAAGAAAGATGAAGCATGGAGTTTGCCATAAAAATTCTTATTCATGTTGTTCGCTGACAGCGTGAATCTGCTTTCATGGATAATTTGATTTAAGGTAGTCATTGTTGGTCTAATTAAACTAAAATTAAACCAAACTTCTTATTAATTAAAAATTATGTAATAGTTTAAAGAATTTAGTAGTTTTGCTATTAAAGAAATAAAAAATTGAATGAAACTCCTCCATTTCTCTCTCTAACTTTTTTCTATTCTTTCTCTCTAAAAATCTCTAATATTATTTATCACAACAGGTGATGGTTTCATTGTTTTTTCAATGCAAACCACCACTTGCAATATTTTTTCCCCTTTTCCCATGAGATTTCCTCATTGGGAATTATCTCTCACCTAAATAAGTGGAACTTTCAGTCTTCTCTTGGATAAGAGTTTTTTCTTTCTTTCTTTTTTTTTCTCATCATTTGTGGTTGATGCAGATGGAAAATTCAGTCAAGATAGATATGGCTGACCAGATTTGTTTTTGTACTTTACATAAAAAATTTATTGGCATATCCGAGATTAGTTAGATCTAGTACGAGATTTGTTCAACCCTTTGAAGTTAGATCTAAATTTTTTAGACCTATATAGATTTAAATTTCTAGATTTATGGGAGTATCTTTTTAAATTTGTTTATAATACGTAGATCTGAGTAAATTCATTCATCAGACTGCATTTTAATCAGTTATAATAATTGTTTCTTCAATTAATAAAATTTTATTATAAAAAAAAACTTATAAAGGAATTTAATTCCTATCAGGATTATATATAAAGTTGTTATTCCCATTGTGATCGGGCTTCTTGGAAGACAAGTCTTGGTAGTTATAAGTAGAAGGCTTGTTAGAGTATTCAATTAAAAATAGTTGAATTGAGAGTCTAGGTTATTAGCTAGTTCCAAACACTTCCCAATATGTAGTAAACATCCCCCATCACTAATTTTAGAGCTCACTTCTAAATCTCGACCGAATTATTTGACTGCTTGACCGATCAATTAACCAATGTTCATCCTTACTCATGACATTAGAAAATTCTATGATTTTGTTAGGATACCATATCGTTATGGTTCGAATGTTTGTACGGTAGAATATCATATGTTTTGAGTATTTATACAGTACAAGGTTTAAAACACAATAGGATTATAAAATTTCCCTTATAAGAGACAGGCATAGCATATTTTCTTAGAGACAAAGAAAAAAAAAAGAAGAGAGAAAAACCCAGTCGTATTAATAAGATCAATGATGACAGATTTCATTAGAATCATTGACAAATTAATATCTCTAAAGGGAGAAAAGAAAAGAAAGAGTTTACACGAAGACAAAACCTTATTTCACAAAATAACAAAACCATTTCTACTTTTAATACATGCATCCTATTTCAACTCATGCGGATTAATTCCATGAGCGACTACTGTATATATAATAATTGTATTAATCATCTTGATCAACTCTGCTAGCTGTCCTCATTCATATAAAGATGGTAAATGCGGCCTCTCCGCCGATTTTCTCATCGGATACTGCGTTGGTTTGTGAAGGATTGGTTTTGATCGTTGGCCTACTTGGTGAAGATTCATGTGATGTGGAATAGCATCTTCTGAAAAACGTAAATAACATACCAAATTAACAAATCTGAATAATGATATATTGGAATCATGCATGAATAACGAATTTCAAATAAAGTTTGAGAAACAATTTTAATGCATGAACGCAAACTTAATTTTATATATATATACTAACACGCATCCATGGAGAAAATATCCACAAATTAAATTAAATTATTTTTCACAACTAAAATTAATGGAGAAAACTTACATAACAATACTTGGAATCCGATGAGGATTGGAGCTGAGAACTTTTAGCAAGTTCTTTGGCACCAAGTTAGCAATAGAAGGCATTTATATGATTAAGAGTCGATACAATACTTCTCTTGTAAAATTCTCCTTCGAAAAGCTAAAAGAACACTCTTCAGTTGTTCCAGTAATTAACGAATGACCAAGAATTGTTGTCTTTGATAGACGTGCTTTTAAGTCTATCTATGAAATATATCCCAGTTGTGTTCTGTTGTAAATGATTGCTATGGGGATGTCTATTTATAGAGAAATCCTGACGTTGTATTAGATATGTAAATGTGAGAAGAAGCATCCTGGATAGACCATTTTTTGTGAGAAGTATCAATCATTCAATTATTAATTTAAATCGAAAGCAGTAAAAAAAATGGACCACTTTTCAGTTGATAAAAGTGAGTATTCCACCGAAAGTTCTTTCCATGAGCCAGTCAAAGGTTGGGCAAGATCCTCTAGTCTAGATGAGTTCTGGACCAAATGATATATATATATATAATGTGATACATTTTACAAAATCACGAATTCAAAACAAAATCACTTTCAAAACTATCATAAGATCATAGATGTATCACTAGCTAGATCAACAAAAGTAAGTAATAAAACTCGACCTAATATCTTTAACAGTGCATCTGTACAAAGTGTAAAAATTACTAATATATCATCAGATCTACTAAAGAAAAAATGAAATCTGACTAAACATAAAAAATCAGAAATTGTTGATTGAATTTGATTTTTGTCATGTGTATTAATTTTAAATTTGTAGGACTATAAATCAATTTTTCATAATATAAAATTAAGGTTTGGTAATTTAATCAATTTTTGCGGTTTGCCACATAAATTATATGTGTTAACAAGTAATCTCGAATTATAATTTTTTATATGATTTCCCATTTTAATGTTTCAAAACACAGGGAAATAGAAACCGGGAATGGTACTTAGTTGCTCTTTTTTTTTTCTTGTGTGGTTTTGAGTGGGCTTCATTATTTTTAAGGTGTACAGTATCAAGATTCGATTCAAGATTTTAAAAAGATATAATATACTATTAGATATATAGAGAATTTATCTCACATTAAATCATTCCAGTGTTAGGTACCTAACCTTTTCAAATATTGCTAAAGGGAAAAAAATATCACAAAAGAATTTGATGATTATCATTCTTCCGACCATTAGAAGGAAATCTTATGATTTTTCCATTTTTTTTAAAGAAAACAAAAAATCATCAGCGAAGGAAACCTTATGATTGATGGCAAAATTGCACTTCTCCTAGACATCATAGTTGTAGCGTACACGGGGCGACTTGGATCACGGACCACATAAAAAGTGCGACGTCTCGTCACTTATCAAAAGTGGGAGTAGATATTATATAATTTATAACATTTTAAATTTTGAATTATTAATAATTTGGTTTAAATATTTTAAATTAATTATTTTCGTTCAAAATTTTTTGGGTCAATTCAGGGCATGAAGAGTTACAGTTAATATCAGAACGAATTTCACTCTAGTAGTAATGGATTGTATTACATTGTATATGTGATATCATATTGGATCCCAACTTTGGACTTTGCGATGACGCAAAGAAGGGGTGATTGTGACGTCACGTCTCACATCAAAAGTAGAAGAAGATATCTTATTATTTATAAGACATTGAATCTGAGTTACTAATAACTTAGATTACTTATTTTTAATCAGTTGAAACAATCAACTAATAAAATATCAAGAGGTTCAACTTATTTTTATCTTGTCTTTTTTACTTTATTAGGTATTAAATAAGGAAAATGTTTAGGTAGAGTTGGTCTATAACCCTACTTGTAGATTCTGTAACTGATGTAAACAAAATTCTTATAAGATCAATTAAATAAATGCTTGAGCTGGAATAACTAGTACAGTACATATGTACGAATTAACAAAATCGTTAATATGTCATTAGATTTATGAAAAAAAAAATGAAATTCAAATAATTATATAAAATCAAAGATTGATAATTTAATATCATTTCATCATTAATTTTTATAAATGATTTTAAATTTGTACTCCAAATCATTTTCCTAACTAATAACCAAAGATGGCGAGGATATCAATCAACTCGAAAATATTGATGCAGTTACGGTCAAAAAGCATAACTCATGCTCATGCCCGTTGAATTCCATAACTAATAACCAAAGATAGTGGGGGTATCAATCAATTCGGAAATATTGACGAACGTAGTCACGGTCAAAAAAAAAAAAAAAAACTCATGCTCCTGCCCGTTGAATTCTAGGGCCTCGTGAAAGAAACGTGGACGGTCAAGAGACTACACAATTCAACCCACAGTAAAACTCAACTTTGTCAACAGTCACTCTATGTTACGTAATGGTCGGTGTAAAAGCTACGGGTAGATGTAGGAAATTATTGAATCAACCATAATTTCAATAGGATAGAGTGTTATAAGAGTTGTTACTTAGTTTCCTAAGTTGTTTTTAATTATGAGTTGGTCAAATTTTAATTTGGATATATTTCCTATATTCAATTGGTTTAGGAAGTCAATTTATAAAGTACTATATGTATGTGTTGCTGCTACTTTGCGTGTGTGGAAAAGTTTAATAAAATTTTGTTGTCTCCAACCTTTGACTTGTTGCTATCCTTATTGTTAATTGACCTTATTTCAATTTGCTGTCAAATTGGTATCAGAGCAAGGTTCGTTTGAGCAATCATGTCAGAAAATAATAATAATGTCATTTGTGTAGTTCCAAAACTTACAAAAAAAAATATTATAATTTTTGGAGAACTCAGATGAAGACCCATCTTCAAGCACATACTTTATATGGGTATGTCCTTCAAGAAATTGAAGAAAACGCCAACACCAATATAATAAAAGGAGGGCGAGTTTGGCTTTGTGTCAAATTAATCAAGCAGTTGATGTGTCAATTTTTGGCAAAATTGCAAACGCCAAAACCGCAAAGCAACCATGGGATATTTTGGCAAAGACATACCGTGGAGTTGATCGAGTCCAGCAAAATAATTTGTTGATGTTGAAGAGAAAATTTGAGCTTATCACTATGGAAAAATCGGAAACGATTGAATCTTATTTTTTCCGGGTGACGGATATCAAGAATGAGATGGCTTTAAATGGCCATGATCTGAGTGATGAAATGTTTGTTGAGAAAATTCTCGATACACTACCCATGAAATTTGATCATGCGGAAGCGGTGATCCAAGAGACAAAAGAATTGTCAAATTTGAGCCCTGAAGATTTGCAGGGATCGTTAATTCTTCATGAACAGAGAATTAACGAAAAGTTAGATGATGGTGCAGAAAAAGAAACGGTTGAAATGGCGTTGCAAGTAGAGACAAACAAGGCAAAAAAGAAGGGTGAAAAATATTCAAACCAGTGGAATCAAAATTTTTGAGGACGTGGAAGAGGTCGTGGAGGCAGAGGTAATTTTAGGTGCCGTGGTAGAGGTAATTTTTATTAACAACAAAGAGATAATAATCATGGTCCAAATAATGAGCAAAATTATAATGTTGATAGACGTAAAATTCAATGCCATAATTGTTGAAAATTTGGTCATTATAAATTTGAATGTTGGTCAAATAAATCTAATAATAGATATGTGCATTCTAAAGTGGTTGAAAATAATGGTAAAAAAGATGAGACAATTTTATTTTTCAATTCTGGATCTGAAGAAAATAAAAGAATAATTGGTTTATTGATTCTGGGTGTAGTAATCATATGTGTGAAAATAAAGATATATTTTCTGAATTGGATGAGTTTTTCAGATCCTATGTTAAATTTAGAAATAATGAAAAAGTGTCTGTTCTTGGTAAAGGAAAAATTGGTATTACATTGAAGAATGGATCTGCTAATTTTATATCTGATGTGTATTTAGATGTACCAAGCCTTTATCATAATTTGTTAAGTTTGGGACAACTTTCTGAAAAGAGGTATGATTTGCGTTTCAAATATGGTGTTGGAACCATCACTGATGATCGATTGGGACTAATTGTAAAAATAAATATGAATCACAGTCGTTTATGACCTATTTCTCTAAATTGTGGTGAAATTTACCTTGCTTTAGTTCTGTGAATTTTGATGATACTTGGTTGTGGCACATGCGTTTTTTTCATTTGAATTTTGATAGTCTAGGTTTTCTTACTAGGAGAAAATTGGTTTATGGTTTGCCCACCATTAATTTTTCAAAAATAACATTGTGAGTCTTGTATTTTGGGAAAGAAACATAGAGATTCTTTTCCTAAAGGCAAGACTTGGAGGGTTAAGAAACCTTTGGAATTAATTCATTCACATTTGTGTTCAGTTGAGATTCCTTCAAATGTTGGTAGTAGATATTTTGTTACTTTTATTGATGATTTTAGCAGGAAAATTTGGGTTTATTTTTGAAGAATAAATCTGATGCATGTGATGTTTTTAAAAGTTTTAAAGTGTATGTAGAAAAGAAAAGTGGATACTTTATTAAAACTTTAAGAACTGATCGAGACACTGAATTTTACTGTCTGTGATAATTTTTTGGAGAAATATGGTATTAGACACCAAATGACTGTTAGATACACTCCTTAGCAAAATGGTGTGGTTGAGAGAAAAAATCGAACTGTGATGGATATGGTGAGATCCATGATGCATGCTAAAAATTTGTCTAAAGGTTTTTGGGCAGAACATGTTTCTTGTGCAGTTTATGTATCTAATAGGTGTCCTATACGGTGTAATAATAGGAAGACACCGAAACAAGTTTGGACTGGTAAGAAATCAAATATTTCTCATTTAAAGGTATTTGGTTGTCTTGCTTTTGTTCATGTTCCAAATGCAATAAGAAAAAAGTTGGATGACAAAGCAGAAAAATGTGTGTTTGTTGGGTATGGTCATGAAACAAAGGGGTATAAGTTGTTCAATCCGAATACTGGAAAGATGATTGTTAGTAGGGATGTCACATTTGATGAGTAAGGATCTTGGGATTGGTCCAAGAAAAAGTCAGATTCTTCACCAGCACTTCCATTAATGCCAACAGTTATAGAGGAAGAAAGTATTGAAAAACCATCTAGTTCACAATCTACTCTTGGAGAGTCATCTAGTTGCCCACAGCAACAACGACATTTGCCAGCCTACTTGCAATATTATGTTGTTAATAATGACAATGATTTATCTAATGAGGATGTTGTAAATTTCGCTTTGTTTGGAGATTACGATCTAATTTCTTCTAAGGAAGCTATTCAAGATGATCATTGGAGCCAAGCAATGGATGATGAAATTCAAGCCATTGAGATGAATAACACGTGAGAGTTGACAAATCTACCAGTTGGAAAGAAGGCCATTGGAGTCAAATAGGTATACAAGAAGAAATACAAGCCAACTGGAGAGGTGGATCGCTTCAAAGCGAGATTAGTAGTCAAAGGAGTACAAACAAAAGGCAGGTATTGACTACTTTGAAATCTTTGCACCGGTTGCAAGAGTTGATGCTATTAGGATGATTATTTCTCTTGCTGCAAATAATTCTTGAAAAATTCATCAAATGGACGTGAAGTCTGCTTTTTTAAATGGTATCCTTGAAGAGGAGATATATGTTGAGCAACCTACAGCTTACATCAAAAGAGGCCAAGAAAATAAAGTCTATAAATTGAATAAGGCACTTTATGGTTTGAAACAAGCTCCTCGAGGTTGGTATACTCGTATTGATTCTTATTTTGTTGAGCATAATTTTGTTAGATGTCCATATGAGCATACCTTGTATATTAAATTTAATCCTAGTGGTGATATTCTTTTTGTATGCTTACATGTGGATGATTTAATTTTTACTGGAAATAATCTCAAGTTAATTTGTGAGTTTAGGGAGGGTATGATTAATCATTTTGAGATGACTGATTTGGGATTAATGTCATATTTTCTTGGTATTGAGGTTACAGTCAAACAAATTGTGGAATATTTATTTCACAAAATAAATATGTTGGTGATATTTTGAAGAGATTTAAGATGGACACTGCTAAATCAATAATGACTCCCGTTGAAGAAAAGCTGAAAATTGACAAAAGATGGCACTGGTGAGTTTGTGGATGCAACAAATTTTAGAAGATTGGTTGGGAGTCTAAGATACTTGACTTCTACAAGGCCCGACATTACTTATAGTGTTGGGTTAATTAGTAAATTTATGGAATCTCTGCGTCAGTCACATTTGTAAGCAGTCAAGAGGATCTTGAGATATATTAAAGATACACAATCTGATGGTATCTTTTATTCATATTCTAATGAATCTAGATTTGTTGGATATACAGATAGCGATTGGGCGGGTGACATGATACAAAGAAAAAGTACTTCCGGGTATGCTTTTCACTTGGGAAGTGGTGTGTTTTCTTGGTCATCCAAGAAGCAACAAGTTGTGGCATTGTCCACCGCTGAAGCCAAATATATGGCGGAGGCATGTAGTGCTACACAAGCACTATGGTTGAGAAGGATGCTTGAATTTTTACAACACAAGCAAGATGAACCTACCAAAAATTTTTGTGATAGCAAATCGGCAATTAAATTGTCAAAGAATCCGGTGTTTCATGGACGAAACAAGCATATTGATATTAAATATCACTTCATTCGTGAGTTGGTTCAAGACAAAGAGATTATCATTGATTATTGTAAGACTGAAGATCAAGTGGCAGACTTTTTCACAAAACCACTGAAGTGGAATCATTCATGAAGTTGAAGAACATGCTTGGAATGGTCAAATTTGAAGACTTTGGTTTAAGGGAGGCAATGTAGGAAATTAAACAAAGTATAATTTAATTAGGAGTAGAGTATTAGAAGACTTGTTACTTAGTTTCCTAAGTTGTTTTTAATTGTGAGTTGGTCAAATTTTAGTTTGAATAGGTTTCCTATATTCAATTTGTTTAGGAAGTCAATTTATAAAGTACTATATATATGTTGTTGCTGCTGCTTTGCGTGTGTGGGAAAGTTTAATAAGATTTTGTTGTCTCTAACCTTTGTCTTGTTGCTATCCTTATTGTTAATTGGTCTTATTTCAATTTGCTGTCAGTAGACGAAGATGATGGAGTCACAGAAAGGAAAAACCAATTAGCAATGATCATGTTATATTATTATCGTATTGTATCAAGTGTGACATATTTTATCGTGTCGTGTTAGTATCGTATCAAGTGAATCTCGTTTTTTATTGTATCGTATTTATATCTGAGTCATTCTTGTTCGTATCGTATTCGTTTCTAATTTATTTACTCCTAATACATATGTATCAGACTATTTAACAAGTTAAATAACTTGTGACCTATTTGAATTAAATTTTTAAATTTTAATTATTTAATAACTTAAACAATTAATAATATAACCTTGTTCTCGTAGCAATTTACAACACATAATTAAATTTTTTGAAATTTTTTAAATAATATTTGAAATATTTATTATATTTGATATAATAATTTTATATTAAATCTATTATTTATAATTTTAAAATATGTTATATTAAATTATAATCGAGTTAACATTTCAGCGAAATCTATTTATTCTGTGACTTAACGAGTTATCGTCTTAACTCATGGTTTGACCCAACATAATTCGTTTAATTTCGTGTCATAAACGAGTTAATCAAATAATGACCAAATAAATTTTGAATTGTGTCATCATTTATTAATTTCGTATCGTTGTTCGTATCATATTATCAGATCGTGTGAAAAATTACCAACTTACGTAATGGCCGACATGACAACCAAATGCTAACTCCATCAAAGTTTCGATAGATTTTGGTGGGATGGAAAATGATTTCTCAGATTCCTATAATGAATTTTTACTGTCCATATACTACAAGTGGTTGCTAGCATTTTGTTGGTATATATAGGAAAATATTTAAGTAGACTCGATTTTTGACCCCACCTATAAACTCTATAGTCATGATTAAATTTTAAAAAATCTTGCTTACATCAACTGATGTCATAAATTCTCTAAAATTTAATCCACACCATAGGGTCTATAAGTAGGATAAAAAATCGGGTTTACCTAAATATTTATAGGTATATATAAACAAAAAACGAATTTGTGTTTGTGTAACTAGTGTCAAAGAAGACGAAAACAAAGAGAAAAGTCATAACCACGAAGGATTCAGTGGACCAGTTGGCTTGTTTACTTGCATATAAACTCGTTGTCTAATATCACGGATCTGGCTCAGGTAATAAATAAAACAATGAAATCATTTACAAGTTTATGTTCGACTCTTGCGACAAACTCTGTAGAGAAAAAATACAAGTTATACGACCATAAATTTAAACTTCATATTATATATACGGTTAAAAGAAAAAACTCCATGAACTAAAAAAATAAATAAAACTATTAAAAAAAAACTCCATGAACTTTTACCCTAATTTCACTTTGTCCCTCTAATTTATTTAACAAGCACTTAACACCCTCTTTTACTTTAAAGGACAAAACTATCCAGCTGTTATATTTATGTTTTATTTTGTTTTTCTTTTTCCCTATTTTTTTCTCTTTTCTTTATTTTCTCTTTTACATCTTTCATTTAATTTTTCTATATATTGTTTTCATGAATTGAAATAATAAAATTTATATATTAAATTTGTTTTGCAATACAAACAATATTATTTTATTATAATATAATTTTTTGATTAATCATTAATAATGAAATTTAGAAATAAACAAATTACAACAAAATAAAAGATTTAGTCAAAAGAAAATTAAATAAAGAATGTATTTTACTATAGAAATAAACTTATAGTATGGGAGTTCATGTGGAATCTTTTGTTTCGGGCGTAACAATGATAAAGTGTAGTAAATATTACAACAACTTAATATAAGTGTACAATAATTTTAGGCAAAATATGATACCAAATGACTTGGCGTGTACAATGTTTAATGTATACATAGAACATTTTTTATTTTATTTGACACAACTTTTTTTCTTGATTAATTTATTAATTAATTTAATATCCTAATGATGAGTCACAAAATATATACTACAAGAAATATATGTTGCTTGTATTATGAACCATATTTAATCTAGAAATAAATTATTTAGGCACATGTCAAAAATTATAATTCTAGTTTTACTTTATGTAACATTGAATCTATAAATTTTTTTTAACATCTTCAAATTTTAAACAAATCCTATATTTAGATAACAGACAAATCAATAAGTTATCAAAAATTTTCGAATCAATCAACTTCTGAATTTATTTATGAGAAGAGTACAAACTACTTTGATTTTTCAGTTTTTTACAAATAAGACCATATCTTAATGTGGCAAACATATCAATTTGAATTTCTTAATGAATATTCAAATTAATATAATTAATACTAGTTATTCAACAAATTCGATTAGTTATAATACAAGTATATAAATTAGACGCTATATAAAATATTTTTTTTATTACAATTATAAGTTGTACAAATCTAGTATATGAATATTTTGTATGTATAGATATATTATATATAGACTATTTTAATAAATATTAAAGTATATACAATTCTAATATTTATATGTATTAAAAGGAAATTAGTAATCCATTTAATTAATTATTGAAACAAAAGTGCTACATTTAATAACTTGTACACTTGTATTAATACGTAAGTATATAAATTGTACATAATATGAAGTGTTACATTGATAACTCCAACAATTATACAAAGAAAAGATATTTAGGTATTAAGAAAAATGAATATTATTAGTTATTAGCATGTTTAGTTATTAAGAATTAAAAATATTATGTCTAAAATATTATGTACATAAATATATTAATATATTATTATGATATATGCTAAAATATCAACCAAAATTTAAATGTTCGATTTATTTGACTGGTATATGACCAATAAAGTCGAACAACTTGCTCAACTAGTAAATCAGTCAAACCAGTCAATCAGTAGATCGGTATTAAATCGATAATTTGACTTAAAAGTTGAAATCAAAATCAAGTCAAGGAGTTGCTTAATTAATTTTAGAATCGAATCAAAAGTCGAACAAGTCAAGTCAATTTTTTTCGAATTGACTCGATTTGGGAGAGAATGTAATAGTCTAAATCCCTATAGTACAATACAATTATTTGATTGAATCAACCAGACGTATTTCATCATGTTGTGGGCTGCAGCACCTCCTGACATTATAGAATTGAGCTAAAAACCCCATGTCTAATACAAGAAATACCACCAAGTACTTGTGCGTTAAAATCAGCCTAAAATCAATTGAGCAGAAGCAATAAAATAGCAAGAAATATTTAAATTTAATTGCCAAATAACATTAAAGATAAATTCACTCTCTGTATTTGTGTGATATCCTAAAAACCAATACTAATTTTCATTGAAATACCTAAATTAATATATATTATTGCTTTTGAAATGTGAACTATGAAAATCTGAAAAGCGATGGGACTAAGAAGCTATTAGTTATTTTCATTTAGTATAAAGACAATAAAATATATTTTAAGTGATAAGATCTTTTTTTATGACCCTATTACTTATTAGTCATGAATTCGAGTGAGTTAGGAAAGTTGTTTTAATTAAAAAAAAAAGTGCCTATACTTTGTACTATACCATACTAATTATGAGGGCACACGCGATCTAGGCCCACTCAATAACAGCCCACCAAATGGGATGAGGACGAATCTATAGAGAATGAGGCCCAATAATAAACATGCAACTGCCTATAGAAGCTTCTCGAGAGTCATGAATCACCAGCCAAAAAAAAGCAATGGGCAATGATATTGCCACAGCAAATATCTTATTGCCACAGCACATCTAGAATTAAATGACAAAAATACTCTCTCATAATTTCAAATTGCCTTGTAAACTCCACCACAACAGACGTGTGGTCTCCTAATTTTCGTCCAATTTGCAATGGCAAATTTAATTTTCATAACCAAGAGCATTACACCTATTTTCACATCTTTTACTTAGACATTTTAACCTTAATCGTTGTGGTTGATTTGTCCTTAGTGGTGATGCAACCATCTCCATTCTTCAAGTCGAATAATCTAAAAGCTTCCTTGAACTCGGAGATCTAATCATCAGTTAGCTGATCAACCATTTCTTCTTCTTTCCTTCTTTTTTTTTTTTAAAAAAAATTGAAGTAATTTATTCTTTTGATAAGAAAGAAAAAGAAAAAAGAAGAGGGCTTAAATATGAGAATTGGAAATGTTTTCTTTATTGGGAATGGAATGGAAAGAATGATGGAAGGCTTGTTGCTCTTTCGACCCTGAGAATATTTTGTGATCTTTCAATTGTTGGAAGTTTGGTTTTAGGGAAGGTGATGGAATAGTGTATAAGATTTTAGCTATAATTAAAGGATCAAGATTAAGGCTAAGTGGCTCAATTTTAGATAGTTAATTTTAACTTAACAATTGTAAAATTTATCTATTCAATTACTTAATGGATGTATAGATTAAAACTAGTTATATATAAATTGTTCTCTCTCTACCTATTAGGGTCATATAGATATATACGTAAAAAAATTTCTGCCTCCATCATATTATAGAGTTTGTGACAAAAAGAAGGTCAGGGGGCAGAAATTAATTTTCATTAGTGGTTCTTCCAATAATCTCCAATGGTTGATTCTAATTCTATATCAGGTATGTCCACACTATTGAAAGATCATTCTAGAAGATCTTGACCAACTCTGTTATGTAATATTAAAATTGATTTGCATAACCAATTAAAAGTTTTAAATTTACACGTGATATCAAAGTGAGGTTGAAATTTATAACTTGTAAATTAATCATGTCATATTTTTGTTCGTGATTAGTTTTGTCCATTAAAGTTAGAGTAAGATTATTCAAACTAATTTGTGAGCTTGATTAAGGGCAATCCTTTTGAATTTGTGAACTTGATTTGCTAGACTCACATAAGGCCGTTATTGTTTCATGTTTGATAATAGAAATAAAATAAAATAAAAGAAGGTCGTATAACACCTTGGCAGCTTCAACTGCAAATTAGACATAAACCAATGACATGTATAAGTTTTGGTTTTCCAAACAAGATCTCCGACAGTGGTTGCTTGTTGATGATGCTCAAAATTGGTGCTTGGCATATTTTCAATTATTATTCTAGAAATACTTACGTGACAGCCTCATTAAGGGGCGTTTATGTAATTTAGGCATGGTTCAATTAGTAGGATGATGGCCATGAAGTCCCTCATATAAATCTATAAATAGGGGGTTCATGGGACTAAATCCTCATAGTGCTTAACAAGTTTCGCTTCATAATTCAACTCCTGAATTCTCTCTCTGATTCTTCTCTACTCTCACTCTTTCTCTCTCTGTAAATTTCCACTTGCATCATTTGGTGCCGTTTGTGGTAATCACAAAATCTCACCTATTTCTACCTGGTTATAACAAATTTCTTTGTTAGTTTTGTTTTTCAAAAACATGAAGAATCGAGGTGCAAGACGTGCAGCTAGCAAGGAGACTGAAGCAAGTAATCCTTATCTTTTACTTCAAAACAATGAGGCAAAGTACTTCGGAACACAACCGAAGCGCAACAGAAGCAAAATGATGTTTTGAAGTACATTATTGATCATTTCGAATATTTTCGAGCTTTCATAGAGCAATGCAAAAGCCACACTCTGTCTAATTGGTCTAACCGAGTAGTTACGTCCTGAGCTGAACAACAACGAATCCCTGGCCAAAAACGTAGCAAACAGCCTGAGAACACTGTAAGCCCAACAGACCTCCGACACTAAATTATGAGGTCCCACTTGGATGACGGATTCGAGGAGTCGCACACAACTACTAGAAGACTAGAGAGAATATTAGTACTTGACAGGATCGGTGCACAATGTTCAAAAAACACTGACCACAAAGGCGCCTCCTCAGTTGTCTTAAAACTGCTCGAGAAGCAGAACCTCGAGAATAAAATTGAAGAAATTTTAAAGAAAAACAATTTAATGGCACATATTTCCACTCTGATGAAAATAGATATAGATCCATTCACGATCTCAATAAAAATTGAGCCTCTGTCATAACAATTCAAGTTGCCTGGCCTAAATAGATACAAGGGTGGCATATTCTGACCCATCTGACCATCTTTAACACGTGGTGGTCGTTAATAGCCTCTATGGCTATAGTGATACCATCCGATGCAAATTGTTTTCCACGACGCTCTGAGGGCCGGCATAGAAATAGTTCTAGGAGTTGCATCTAAATTTAATTGTAACTTTTCATGAGTTGGCAAAGTCCTTCTTGGGGCATTTCCAGAGTAAATCTGTGGTATAGAAGGATACCTCACATCTTATGAACATTAGACAGAAATCAGTTTCTTAATAAGTTTGTTGACCACTTCAATGACGAAGTGATTCAAATAAAGAATGTGGATGAGAAAATCTTAATTGCCACCTTCTACAGTGGCATCCATCCCGGAAGCTTTAACCTTAAACTGGCAAAGAGAATGTCAAATACTTATTCTGAGCTATTGGAGATGTTATAGAGAGAAAAATATTTTGTTTATTCTCACACTTCTGTCAAAAGTACATAAGATCTATATATATACAAGTGTAGAATAATCTAGATCCTATACACAAAATTAAGCTAATCAATTTACATCCTTACATCCTAAAATCAAGCTATCTAAATCCTACAATCAGGTAAATCAATTAAGCCTACAATCAAGGTAAATCAATTAGCCTACAATCAAATCCTACAATTAAGTAAATATATTTACTTGCCATATTTACAACACTCCCCCTCAAGATGGAGCATAGATGTTAATCATGCCCATCTTGTTACAAATATAATCAAGCTACTATCCATATTGTATCAAATTCGATTTACTAGATCGAGACACTACATTTTGCTTCTTGCTTTTCTATGATACCAAATTACCTCCAACAAAAATACAATACCCTGTATTGGATCTCCTATCAATTTTAGAACCTACCCAATCTGCGTCTGAGAAACACTCAATATAAGAATGACCATGATTACGGTATAGTATACCACGTCCTGAAACTCCCTTGAGATAACACAAGATCTGCTCTAAAGCTGCCCAATGAGTGGTTCTTGGTGAAGTGCATAAACTGACACAATGCTGACAGGATATGCAATGTCAGGACGAGTCACCGTAAGATAATTCAATTTTTCAACTAATCTCTGGTACATTACAGGATCTGAAAACAACTCCCCATCATCTGCTGTAAGTTGCATATTAGTGATCATTGGTGCACTACAACGTTTAGCACCCAACTTCTCTATTGCTGTCAAAAGGTCAAGGATATACTTTCTTTGAGATAGAAAGATACCCTTTTTACAACTAGAAACCTCAATGCCCAAGAGAAAGTACTTTAACATCCCCAAGTCTTTGGTTTGGAAATGAGTTTGAAGAAAAGATTTAAGGGCTGTAATACCTACACTATTACTACCTAGAATGTACAAGAGATTCAGGTGTTACTAGTGCCCTCGATGAGCCGAGGTTGATAGAAAACAGAATGGTCACAGTTACTCTTCTTCATGCCAAACTCTTGAACAACCTCACTAAACCGTCCAAACCAAGCACGAGGACTTTGTTTTAAACCATATAATGACTTTCAAAGTCCACAAACCTTACCAGACTTCCCCTGAGCAACAAACCCAGGTGGTTGCTCCATATATACTTCTTCTTGCAAGTCCCCATGCAAAAATACATTTTTTACATCTAACTGGTGCAAAGGCCAATCATTAGTAGCAGCAAGGGAAATAAACAAATGGACAGAAGCAAGTTTTGCCACAGGAGAGAAAGTATCAGAATAATCTACCCCATATGTCTGAGCATACCCTTTTGTTAAAAGACGAACTTTTAGCATACGTGCAATAGACCCATCAGGGTTAACTTTAACAACAAAAATCCATTTACAACCAATAGCCTCCTTATTAGTTGGTAGATGTACCAAGTCCCAAGTACCATTGTTGTCTAAAGCCATCATCTCTTCTTCCATAGAAGCTCGCCAACCAGGATGAGCCAAAGCCTCAGGAAGATTATTAGGAACCGACACTGAATCTAAAGAAGCAATGAAACACCGCAAAGAAGGAGACAAATGTTCATATGAAGCGAATGAAGAGATTGGATGACAACATTGTCTTTTACCTTTTCGAAGAGCAATAGGTAGATCAAGACTCGGATATGTAGACGGAGGAGGTGGTTGAGGATGTGAGTCTGTGTGTTGAGTCCGACGAGTATACACTTGAGTGATAGGTGGTCTCGTAGGAATAGGACTAACAGGGGTTGTCATAGTATAAACTAGAATATTATCTTCCTCTCCCTCACAACCATAAACATTAGATTCAAGAAAGAATGGAGTGGTCTGATGGAAAAAATGTAACATCAACAGAAATTAAATAACGACCCAAAGTAGGAGAATAGCATCTATATCCTTTTTGAAGACGAGAATATCATAAAAAGACACACTTGAGACACTTAGGATCCAATTTAGACACTTGAGGGCGAACATCACGAACAAAACAAGTACTCCCAAAAATACGTGGTTCAATCGGGAATAAGGGTCGAGAAGGAAACAAAGTCGAGTAAGGAATCTTACCAGCAAGTACAGATAATGGCATGCGATTACTTAAGAAACAAGCTGTTGAAATAGCATTCGCCAAAAATTGCTTTGGGACCTTCATTTGAAAAATGAGAGCTCTAGCAACTTCTAGTAAGTGTCTATTTTTTCTCTCGGCAATGCCATTTTGGGGTGGTGTGTCAACACATGAAGATTGGTGAAGAATTTCATTTTCTAACATGTAAGAATCAAAAGGATGAGAAAAGTACTCTTTTGCATTACCACTTCTTAGAGTGCGCACGAAAATATTAAATTGTTGTTTTTATTTCAGCACAAAAGGAACAAAAGATGTTGAATAATTCTGATATATTTTTCATTAAATATAACCAAGTAACACGAGAATAGTCATCCTCAAAGGTTTTAAAATACCTAAAACTTATGACTCATCTTATTGGTCAATCTCTTATACACATCTAGATGTGTACTAATTCAAAAGGGGACGCAACCCGTTTATTGACTCTAGGCAAATAAGAGACACGATGATGTTTGGCAAATTGACACGTCTCACAATCTAAATGGGATAAATTTTGAAAATTTGGAAACAACTTCTTCAAAAATTGACAAAAGAGGATGCCCTAATTGATAGTGAACTTCAAGAGGTGTCAAAGTGCTTGAACATGCAATGGGTTTCGGCACTTTCATTGTTGAAGGAGTTTCGAGTAAATAAAGACCGTCAGACTCACGTCCTCTACCAATAATCTTCCTCATCATAAGATCTTGAAACACACAATGATCAGGGAAAAATGAGACAATAATTGAGAGCACGAGTCAATTTTACTAACCGAAAGTAGGTTGAACGAAAAATTAGGCAAACACAAAACAGATGACAGTGAGATAGATGTTGTAGGATTGGCTATTCCAAAACCCACAACAGAAGTCATTGACCCATCAGCCAAAGTAACACTTGAAAGATTTGTGTGAGAACTAAAGGAGGAAAAGATACCTGTATCACCTGTCATATGGTCTGTAGCACCTGAATCAATGACCCATTTGCTAGAGGATGACACAAGACATGAAGTAGGTTTACCTGACTCGTTAAGAGAAGATAGAATAGTTGACTTTAGTGAGGCTTGGTACTCGGTAAAGCAAGCAAATTCATCAGCAGAAACAAGAACGGATTTATCCACAGATGAAGGCTTTGTAGACTCATGGTTACTCTCTTGAGATGCAAAGCTAGCAATATGAGAATGCTGTTGAGGTTTGCCATGAAGTAACCAACATGTACACTTCGTGTGACCAGATTTTTGACAATGATAACAGACACGTTGATTTTGGTCGCATGTTGTCCATGACTAGCATTTCTCCACCTTGAAAATCATGTCCATTTCGACTACCATTGCTTTTTCCTCGACTAGCGTCATTCAAAGTACCTCGGCTCACGAGGGCACTAGTAACACTAGGAAGAGAAGGTCGAGATCCCTCAACTCGTAATACTCGAGTGAAGGTGTCACGGAGAGAGACAATCTTTGGACTGGAAAGAATCTGTGTTCGAGCATCATCAAACTCAGATGGCAATCCTGCAAGGAAACTCATAACAGCCATTTGGTCACGGTGAGACTGTTGAGTTTTCACATCAGCACTCAAAGGAAGAAGAGTATTCAACTCCTAATACACCCGTTTAAAATCTATAATGGTAAGAGATCTTTCCTATTTTTCTGGACGATAAAACTCCTTACAAACATCATATATATGATTGAGATCATCCTTACCAGAATACAAGAAAGCCAAGTAATCCATAAGATTTTTAACAAATTCACAGTGATTAATCAAACCGATTACCTCGGTACACTCGATAGAATTTTGAATCTGCAAGAATATTCTTGCATCTTCTCTTAACCACGCCTTCTTTGCAGCATCATCTGATGGTGGTTCATCAATAAGTTGATCATCTTTATCAATACTACAGAGATACAATCGCACAGTTTTACTCCAATCCAAATAATTCCTACCATTGAGTTTGTGTTCTGTGATTTTTGTAGTCATAGGAATAACATCAGAGATAACTGCCTTCATCTCTCTGTCTATTATACACTCTGTTGTTTGCCATTATAACTCAGTGGAGGAATTTTAATGTACCAAACTAGAGGTTGAAAATTGACTCAACAGAGTCACGAAAAAGATAACAAAGCCTAAAGCTCTGATACCATGTTATAGAGAGAAAAATATCTTATTTATTCTCACACTTCTATCAAAAGTACATAAGATCTCTATAAATACAAGTGCAGAATAATCTAGATCCTAAAATTAAGCTAATCAATTTACATTCTTACATCCTAAAATCAAGCTATCAAAATCCTTTTTACTACAATCAGGTAAATCAATTAGCCTACAATCAAATCCTACAATTAAGTAAATATATTTACTTGCCATATTTACAACAGGAATGAACCTAGAAATTTATACGAAGTGAGGAGTCAAACAGAACTAAACGAGAAATGTATGATTCTCAAAAGGAAAAGAACTCAAGCGTCTCCAACCCCTCCTCTTCTAAGAAGGCAGAAGTTGTGGAAAGATTGAATTATCCCAACAACAAGCCTTTGGCGAACCGGATAGTTATTCAAGTAATAATATCGAAGGTCAATCTTCGAGAACAAAGGCCCTACCGGACTTAGATTTTACGCTTCCTAATACCTCGAGGAGAGAGATATTATATCAGGTACAACATTTTGAAATCCTCTAACCTCCTCCTCCAATGTTAGTAGGACCCAATCAACGGGATAAGTCAAAATATTACACATTCCTGGGCAACATGGTCACGACACAGAGGCGTGCAATCATTTGAAAATAGGGATTGGAAGAACAATTCAAGATCGGGAACACCTGCAGCAGATTATTAGCCGAATTGCCACTGAATTTCAAAGAAATGTAAACCATAGGGCCAACCAGGTGCTACCTCGGTAATATCCTCTTCGCCAGCCTAATCGAAATAATCAGAACAAAAATAACCCTCCAGTTCAAGATGAGCAAATTCGTATGGCTGGAATGATAAATACTATAGCTAGAGAACCGGTGATAAGTGATTCCAGCAATGCAAGAAAAAAAATACGCGAGGTATGTGCTTGCTGGAAAAGATCGAGAAAAGAGGCTAAAACCGTTTATGAGCCTCGAGTATACCTCAAACGATCCTATTACTGCGTATGCCCCACAACAACCTTGTGGTAATTCATGTTTAGGTGGCTGGTTATGAAATGCATAATGTTCGTCAACACTGGAAGTTTGGTGAACATTATTTTTTGGGATGCTTGGGAGAAAATGCATTTTAATCCATCTTTGATCAAGCATTTTAAGACTTCCCTAGTGGGTTTTAATGGTGACTCAGAAGAATATTATGCTGGAAAGACAAATTATGTTGCCACTGACTCTCAGAACTCCTCTAAAGTACAGAATTGATATGACTAATTTCGTCATCGTCAAAATGGACATTCCTATAACATGATCTTGGGCCGACCCACACAATATACATAAAGGATCATTCCCTTTGTTTTCCACATTAGAATCAAATTTTTGTTGAAAGATGGGTCATAAGGCACGGTGATTGGGAACCAGCAAGATGCTCGGCCGTGCTATATGATGTCTTTGCATTCCCAGTCACAAATCATGTCCGTTGCAGATAAGGCTTTTCTGCAAACGTTTGATGCTCAGTCTACCTCGGGTGCACTAAAAGAATTATCAGTTGACCCGAGGAGAAAAGAAGAAAATACAAATCCTTCAACAAGCGCACACGAGATATAGGAGTTACCCAAACCAAAAAAGAAAGGCAAGGCCAAAGTGGAGCCAGAAGACAAGGTTTCCATTGAGGAAATATCCTTGGACCCGAGCATCCTAGATAGAAAAGAGATTGCCGATAAAAATTTGTGCTATTCTTCCAGCGGAGTTCAAATGTCTCATCTTCAGGCTCCTTAGTGAATATAAGGACGTATTTGCTTGGATAGTGGAGGATGTGCCTTGCATTCTTCGAGAAATCATTAAGCATAAACTCGGAGTGAACCCAACATATAAGCCAATCAAATAGATGAAATGCCTCTTCGGTCCAGAGAACAACTTAGTTATTGAAGCTGAGATAGACAAGCTCTTAGTTGCAAAAATTATTAGAGAAGTATTGCATCTAATTTGGCTTTTTAACCCTGTTCATGTAACTAAGCAAGACTCGTTGTGGCGCATGTGCTAAGATTTTACCGATCTTAATAAAGATTGTCCAAATGACAGTTACCCTTTGCTTTGGATTGATATAATAGTTGATTTCTTTGTAAGGTTTTATATTTTGCACTATTTAGATTCATTTAGGAGATATCATTAGATATTCATGACAAAAGAAGATAAGGAAAAAACTTCTTTCATCACAGGCACGAGACATATACTTTTATGTTACAATGCCTTTTGGAATTAAAAATACGGGAGCCACATATCAGAGGCTCATCAATAAGGTATTTAAATCACAAATAGGCCGTAACATGAAGGTTTATATAGATGATATGATGGTCAAAAATGAAACTTTTTAAGAAACACTAGAGGACTTGAGAGAAACTTTTGAGACATTAAGATCTATCCGAATGAGGTTGAACCCCAAAAAATGCATATTTGGATTCTCCTCGAAAAAATTTCTGAGATTCATAGTCTCTCAAAGGGGAATTGAGGATAATCAGAAAGGTTCAGGCTATAATTAATATGAAGACTCCTACTTTGGTCAAAGAAGCTCAAAGATTAACTGGTAGAACGGCAGCTCTGAATTGATTCTTATCCAAATCAGTAGAAAAAGGACTAACATTTTACCAACTTATAATAAAGACGAAAAACTTCCAGTGGACAGAAGAAGCCTAGAAGGCATTTAAAGACCTCAAAAAATATTTGAACAATCCTGATTGCCGAGGCTTCTGTCTCCATAAAAAGGTGAACCTTTGTACTTATATATTTCAATTACAAACTCGGCAATCAGTTCAGTTCTTCTAAAAGAAGATGAACATGGTAAGAAATGCCCCACATAATACGTAAGCAAGGCATTTCAGGGGCCAGAAAGAAATTATTCTCTTATAGAAAAAGCTGCATTCTCTTTGGTAATATCAACCCGGAAGTTGAGACCTATTTCCATGGTCATAAAATAATTGTCTTAACAAACTTCCCCTTGAAAAATATATTGAGCAAACCTGACACCTCAGAAAGAATGCTAAAATGGTCGGTTAAGCTATTCGAATTTGATATTGAGTTCAAGCCACAGACGGCCATCAAAGCGCAAGTTCTGGCAGACTTCATAGCAGAAAATTGTGGAACTAAAAAGTTAGAATTAATCACAACAGTGGATCAATTCAAGGAACACCAATTAGGAGAAGATCATGTTTGGGAACTGCATGTTGATAGGACTTCGTGTGAATCCAGAATGCTAGAGCGAGAATCATAATTAGGTCTTCGAAAGGGGATTACTTTACTTATGCTTTAATGTTTGGATTCCCAGTAACAAACAATGAAGTTGAATACTCGACACTCATATGTTGGATGAAATGAGCTCATAAAATAGGAGCTCATACTATAAAGATACACAGTGATTCACAACTAGTTGTAAATCAAAGTTTGGGAAATTATGAGGCCCGAGGTGTGATTTTAAAGAAATATCTAGCTGAGGTGAAGAGTTGGATGTCAAAATTCAAAAAAGTAGACATTATCAAAGTTCCACAAGCTAAAAATACAAATGCGAATACATTATCAAAGTTAGTCTCGACAATATACTCGCACCTGACTAAAGAAGTATTAGTGGAAGTGCAAGATTTTAGATCTGTTGATCATATGGACAAAATCATGGATATCCACACAGACTTTGGTTGGATGGAACCCATAATAAATTACCTGAATAGTAATGAACTTCCTAAACACCTAGCCGAGGCTAGAGAAAGCCTAAATTCAAAGCCATATAATATACATTGATTAATGGAGTTCTCTACAAAAAAGTTTATTTGTGCCCACTTTTGAGGTGCCTTGGTCTTATCGAGGCTCATTATGTGCTAAGGGGGATCCATTAAGGTATATGCAGAAGCCATATAAATGAGCAGTTTAGCTCGTAAAGTTTTACTCGTAGAGTATTACTAGCCCATTTTACATTCAGATGCGGATGACTTAGTTCGAAGGTGCCATCAGTGCTAGATACGTGCACCCATACCCCGAAGGCCAGGTTCAGATATGACCCCAATTCAGAGTCCATGGCCATTTTCCCAATGGGGAATAGACATCCTAGGACTATTACCGAATAGAGTAGGTAAAGTTGAATTTTTGATAGTAGCAATTAATTAATTTACCAAATACATCAAAGCTGAAACTTTAGCCTCGATATCTAGAAAGTCAATAGAAAAGTTCTTTTGGAAAAATATTATTTGCCAATTCAAAATTCCTTCTGTCCTTGTATACTAGTTCTTATCTCCGACAATGGAAAACAGTTTGAGGGAAAACCTTTCAAGAGCTTATATTCTAACCTCGGCAAAAAACAACATTTCACCCCAGTGGCACATCTACAAGTAAATGGGCAAACAGAAGTCTGTAACCGAACCCTTCTAATGGGACTCAAGACTCGGTTGGAACGAGTTAAAGGTGTGTGGGTTGATGAACTACCTAATATTCTATGGGCTTATGGAACCACTCCTCGAACAGCTAATGGACACACATACTTAGTATATGGTACCGAGGCTATTATTTCTGCTGAAATTGGGTTACCTCAGCTCATGTAGCATTGTGCGACTTGGAACAAAATAAGGATGCCTTGAGGACCAATTTAGAATTGCTAGAAGAAAGAAGGTTAGATGCATCCCTTCGGCAAGCCAAATACAAAAAAAGTCATGGCTCGGCATTACAATTCCAGAGTTAAATATAGATATTTGCAACCTGGAGAATTGATGTTTCAGAGAAATGAAGCAAGCCAGTTGAAGTGAACAAAAAAATTAGACCCAAATTGGGAAGAGCCTTACTTGTGATAGAGGCTCATAGATTGGGTGATTATAACTCATGGATATTAAAGGAGATCTTGTTCCCAGAAACATTGTAAATTTGAAAAAAAATGTTGTCAAGGAATATAATAAACTTCTTCTTCTTTTTTAACAAAAATAGTGATTCTTCGAGAAGTGTATTAAAAAATAAAAGTATAGGAGGGCAGAGACCTACTGGTCCCCCCTCAAGAAAGAATAATCTTTTCGACCCGCCGACATGCTAAAGAGGTTTGGACCAGGTTCAATATAAATAAAAAAAAAGGGCAGGTGAAAGAAAAAAGCACGAGTATTAGGAGGGCAGAGACCTACTAGTTCCCTCTCAAGGGAGATGAATTGAACTAACCTACGGATACGTTGAAGAGGTTCAAATTGAGTTCAAGAAAAAAAAAAAAAAAAGAGAGAGAAAGTAGGAGAACATAAGTACATAAGTACAAGTGTTGCTTATTTAACTTTGAATGTAGTAAAATGCAAGTGTTGCTCACTTAAAAATTTTTGGTTGCAACCCTTAAAAATTTGTCTAAGTATTATTATCAGTTGGAAAGTCGTTACACGAGTTTAAGTAGTTGCTGTTGTTATCTTATATATTTGATGCTTAGCGTATCTAGCATAAATTTGGGGCATGAGAACAATATGTTGAACAAGAGGAAATAGAAAAGACTAAGGTGCAAGAACTCAAATTTTATTAACAAAAGAGAACCAAACTATTACAAGTAGTTGTTACAAAGAGGCCTATGATTGTGCCCTATAAGGGCCAGCAGAAGAAGTGGAAGTTGGTTCAGCAGGTTGAGATTCGGGTTTGGCAGGAGTAGACTCTTGTCCAACTATTTCAAAGCTGGTAGCTTTAGGAGTCCCAGGGATCGGTACCTGGGCCTTGAACTTTACTTCTAATCTCGTCATTACTGAGGTATCATAAAAAAGACTCGTGTACAAATCTGGGTTCTTCACCAAGTGGTCACATGCCACGATAAACAGCCCATGGTGAAAACCATTTGGGTAAACTTCTTCAACATCGCATCTGCCTCCGTCAAGGCGACAAATGTGTTTCTACCTCTTATCAAGAGTTCCTTCTCCCGAGAGTTGAACTTTACCTCGGCAACTTGAGCCCCTTCTGGAAGTTGAAGAATTTTCTTGTCTTGATCGGCAATTTTCTTGTCTTAATCAGCGACGTCAACATGAAGAGTCTTCTTTTCCATTTTAGATTGGCAAAACTTTTTTTGTAGCTCGTCTATCAAAGCCTTCCATTCATCAGACTTCTTCCCGACCTCAATGTTGCACTTCAGCTCGTTGGCCTTTACTATCTCCTTCACCTTTTGGGTGACCTCGGCCTTCGCATGAGCCATCTCTTGCTTCATCAAATTTATTGTGGAATTGAAGATGGCTTCACACTCGGCAACGGCGAGCAGAATAGTTATGGCCTACAAAAGAAAGCAGTAATGCTTCAAGCCTAAAACGAAAGGTCAGAGCTTATAATTTTTGAAAACTTCGTTAAGAAAAATGTGAAGAGTTACTTATATTCATCAAGCTGACGTGCAGCTTGTCTAGCATCTGTTTGGGTTTGAGCCTCTTTACATAGGCTACATCCCGAGGCAAGGTGAAGAACTTCGCTTGTTCCTGAGCCACCCTGGCAAACTGTGATCTATCGTTAATGTCAATCGGATGGGTAGGTCGAATTGAATACTACCCGAGGTGTAAGGGCTCGGGAAAGGATCAATGGACATTTGAGAGAGGTCCCTTGACCCAACATACCTCTTTTCCTCCTCAGGGCTGTATTTTCTACCTCTTTAAAAGTTGAAAAAGAAGAAAGTCAATCAAAGGTTTTTTAGTGTGGTATAATAAACAGCAGGCATAAAGTGTATTAGAAAAAGAAGACTTACCGTAGGCAGTGAGGAATTGCTTGCTTAAAGGAATATTCCTGGAAACTTTGTCAGGAGCTCTCACGACCGTCCTCGTACCTGTGGGCACCGGAGGTAAAGGAGTTGAGGCTAAGGTGCCTGATCTTTCAGCCCTAAGAGAAGGGGAGCCTTAGACACCGAGGTATCGATTTCGTTACTTCTATTCTTGGTAACCCATACCATTTAGGTTCGGGCGGGGCGATTGTTTGAATAATCAGGGTAACTACTTGATTATCACTCGAGCTCCCCGGACTAGAGTCCACATCCAAAGAAAGGTCTACGGTGGTCCCTGGAGTAGTGCCTGTGCTGGACGAGGTGGCACTTATTGTGGCAACAATGATGTGCTGGTAGATGAGGGCGCGGGTTGACTAGAGGAACTAAAACTAACTGTAGGAGTTATGGAAACCAATCCTATCAAGAATGCACTGAGCTTTGCAAAATGAAAGATCATCAATTTAGATATGTTATTTCAAAAGAGAGAGAGGGAAAAATTTTACAACCTTTATGAGGGTCGTAACCCTCAGGAGTGCTATGTCTAGGAAATAATCTAGCCCAGGTCAGGATGTTATTGGAAAGGATGGCTGGCCGGTTGTGAAAATTTATCCTAAGGTTGGATCCGAAAAGATGAACCTCTTAACTTCATCGAAGTCAGGCGGGAAGGCATTCTTAGCCTTTAAATTTTCTTTAATGAGGTTCCAAGGACCTCGGAGTATTGGAGGATACAAGTATAGGACAAAGAAAAAAGATTTCTTCTAGCCATGGATGGAAGAAAGGTTGCCTGAGGTGAGCTGCTTGCTCGGACCTTGGGGAGAAACATAACCTCTTTAAAGCGGAGAGTTTCAACATCATCCAAAAAATATCTAAGGAAAGGGGAATGTCGTATAATTTACAGAGAAAAGAGAAACTAGTAATGAGCTAGATGGCGTTAGGTGTCAGTTGGGATATGCTAATATCCCAACGATTAGAAAGTTGAACTAAGAGAGGGGTTATGGGGAGCCTTAGCCCTGTCTCAAGCTACTCCTGCTAAATAGTTAAGTAGCCAGGTAGTGGTAAGTGACCTCGGTCCTCGGGTGTTGGAAATTTGATGTGTGCATCATTTAGGAATCAGTATCTATCCCTAAGGATTTTGATGCCTCTTCGGGTTCGAGGATGTTGGGGGCGTTTAGGTTTGAAGGTCGAGTAGTCATTGTGAGGAGTTTCAGAAGAGTATAGCTCGATGGGAAAATTTAGGAAAACTACGGCTAGAAGAGTTTCATCAAAAGGGTTGAGCATTTTGTCTATTTGTTCATTGGGAAAGGGGGATTGAGAAGTGCTTATAAAGGAGGAAGGAGTGAACGTACTGATTATTGCTTCTAAACAAGTGTGTAGAAAGGGAGAAGAAACTTGAAGAAAACTTGGGAGTTGTTGGGAAGAAGAATGGCAAACGGCGTTCTACTCAGTCGAAAGCGGTGGTGGCTGGCCTAGGAGCTTGTGGATAGGGGAGATTTGTAGGTGACGGAAGAATGGAGGATGTAAAGGTGGTTGTTTGCCTGAAAAAATGTGAGAATGTACAGTGGAGAAGTTAGGGAGAAAAAGAAATTTGCGAAAAAGGGAAGGAATTTGCAAAAGGAAAAATGAATGGTGAAATTGGAAGCAAATGAGGGGTATATATAGTGGCTCATGTTTAAAGGAAGGTGGACTTGTGCTTGAAATTGGGGGGAAAATGAAAAATTAAATGAAACATCTTTGCTTGAAATTCGGAGAAAAACGGAAGGTGAAGAGTCATCCCATGAATTTAAAGTGGGTTTATCTTTTAAAGAAAAAGCATTAAAGGCGGGGTGAAAAAAATGTCGCGTTACGCAGAAAACGCATTATTGGCATATAGGAACTTGGTGAGCCGCAAGTATTGTAGAGGAGTAATCATTGTGAAATGGCAGGATTTATAGGATAGTTCGCCGTTATGGAAGAAAGAGAAAAAGTCTCAGGTTTTGTATTAAAGACTTAAAAAGACTCGGGAACATGTAAGTGTATGTTCAGGAATCATAGGGTGGTTATAGAAGGTCAAGGTTTGCCTGTGCCTTGACTCGGGAAATATGCTTCTCGGTTCAGTACATCACTACAATGGAAACCAAGTTTCGGCGTCACGATCTGGAAAAGTTGCAAGGAACCTTGTTGAACATTGTCATTGGCTTAGCCCCGATCCTAAAGTACGGCACCATGCCGAGAGGACTAATGATGATGCTCATGATTGGTGCTTGGTATATTTCTAATGATTGTTCTAGAAGTACTTACGTGACAACCTCATTTAGGGTGTTTAGGTAATTTAGGAATGGTTCAGTTAGTAGGATGATGGCTATGAAGTCCCTCGTGTAAATCTAAAAATATGGGATTCATGGGCCTAAATCCTCATACTCCTTAATAAGTTTCGCTTCATAATTCAACTCCTAAATTCTCTCTCTGATTCTAGATCTACTCTCACTCTTTGTCTCTCTGTAAACTTTCACTTGCATCACTTGTTGACCATTATTGTATCTTTGGTCTAGTGGTCTTATTTGTTTTAATTTATTGAAAAAAAGAAAAAAACAATGTTTGAAATTGCCCATAGTCATATGCAAAATCTAATTCTATGCATTAAAGATATCAGGTATTTGAGTTGGAATTGAATTTCACATCCTATAAATTCCTTTTGGGACCCACTGTATTTAATTAGTATGTCATTCATTATATGATCTTATACAATACTATTTAGAATTTGCTTATGCATTTTCTTGATTAGAATGATAGCCTTGTTATTTGCAGTCTTTCTATGGCCATTAACTGTAAAAACATTAATGTTTAATTATTATTATTTTTTTAAAAAAGTTGTTCGTGGCCTCCATTTATCTTTATGGGCAAGCATTATGCATATGTTTATTTGATTTGATGTCCATGCGATGCTCAATTTGATTGGAAAGTTTTTACGGACATCAACCCTATAAAATTGTCAATATTATACTATTAATAAAATGCTTATAATAAAAAAAAATGGATAAATTGACTCTCACTACTATTTAGAACTTTAGGATTTACCCAAAGAAGAATTGTTTATTTTATGAATTGTGATAATTATGGAGACAAAACTAATATATATACATATATATATATATATGGATGTCCAAAGACAACATGTATATTTGATAAAAATATTTATATTTATCTATTAAGCTTAATAGCATTTTGTCACGCCTTATTTTTTGGTAAGAAAAACGAAATAATACAAATAAAGAGAAATAAATATATATAAGTATAATAATAGTAATACAAAAATAGAGTCTAAAATGGGATTTAAAATGCGACATTTGAAGACCTAAAAATAACCTAGAATTGGGTTTGTATAAAAATGAATAAATAAACAAATGATGGAGTCTCCATCCGTATGTGAGGTGCATCGAGACACTAACCTAAACCTAAAGGAAAGGGAAAAATTATAAAGGTTAAAGGGGAGTAATAAAGAGTTTTAAAAAATATTTAAACTGTGATAAATAAAAAATAGGTAAAATAAATTAATTATAAACCCTATACCAGATGACTCCTAGTCTACAATAACAAAAGAAAAAGATTCGAGAGTCCTATTAAAGAAAAGGAAGGCTAGACTACTCCACGGGTAGCATAGGCACCCTTTCACCCCCGACAAAACTGGTTGTGAGATTTAGTTTATTGTGCATATTTTCAAAAAATTAACCCAAATTTATATCAAGTTTGGATGAATAATAATAAATCCAAAAAAGAATGAAATATGAGTGGAAGTGCGGGAATAGGGGAAACTCGCTGTGCCAACGTTTGACTAACACAAGAGGGAAAATTTTTACACTTCATTGGAATAGTGCAAAATGCGAGTAAAAAAATATTTACAAGAATAAATACATCACAGAATAAAATAATAAACATATAAGCACATAAAGCACACACACATAAAACATAAAATTCTAACATGTAAATCCTAACAAAAGCAACAAACACATAGTACATAATCCTATCTATTATATTAAGCTTAAACCTTTTTACAATGAGATAAATTATAACAAATAATTATAATAATAAAGGAAACAATAATAATGGAGAAAAACTCAGAAAAGCAATTAAAAAAAATTAGCAAACGAAATCATATAAAATACTTAGTACATAAAGGGATTTAGATATACCTCACAAAGTGTCAAAAGTGCAAAACAGGACATCATATTTTTAGCTCAGAATATGAACAAACGAGTTAATGCACCAATATACAAGTACAAATAAAGCTAAACTAACAAAAGAATATTATTAAACTAACAAAAGTAATTTTAATGAGTAAATTAAGATAAACTATCATAAAAATAGATAAATAACAATTATTGAAAAGAAAGAGAGACTTAATTAAGTAAAATCTAAACTTAAAGGATTTAGCTGCAACATTCCGAAACAATGAAAGTGTCCATATACAGAAAAGAACAAAGATCTAGTAGTAAAACAACATTTATTAAGAAAAAGAAACTTAATTAGGAACAAAGTAAACTTCTAAGGATTTATTCTAAAATACACAAAGTTTTTGGGGTCAAATATAATTTAAAAAGAGTTTTAGGGCCAATCATGCAGAGACAAAAATACGATAAGTAGGTACATAACTTTGGTTCATTCTTTGACTGCTCTGCTCCCCCGAAACAAGAGAGACTTTCTTACTAAAATGAGAGCTTTTCTTGGTTTTGTCGACCAATGATTTTAAGGGCCAACAATGCAATTCGAGAAAGTTTTTAGAGACTAAAAGGCAATTATAAAAAGTATCAGGGACCAAAATGAGCAATTTCAAAAAAGTTTCAACGATAAAAATGTAATTTTAGAAAGTTTCAAAAGCAAAATTGCAATTTTAGAAAGTTAAGGGACCAAAACTGCAATTTCAAAAAGTTTCAAGGGCCAAACTGCAATTATTAGCTAACAAACATCAAAGGGCCTGACACCAACTCCATTAGGTCAGCCCCGAAAAAATAAATTTTTTCGCAACATCCTTTTAGCCCATTTCCAATAACCTAGCCCAAAATAAAATTACCCAACACAAAACAATTAACAAGGCCCAAAGGAAGATACCTAGGCCTAAAGCAACCAAACAAACCACAACCCATTTAATTGTATATCCAACTGACCGAACGTAAAATGACTTGACCTGACACAAATTAATCCTATTGTAACCTAATCCACAAGGCCGAATATGCAAAATACAATCCAAACAAAGTTAAGGATTCAAGAAAGCCCAACAACAGAATAGAATAAAAATAAAAAATAAAAAATAAAACCCAATAACCAAACTAGACAAAAATTGAGGAGGGCTCAAAACAAAATGTAAGCCCATCAAAATCTAATCAGCCCAAATGAGAATAAAGCAACCACAACTCAGTTAATTCAACCAACGCAAAGAACTGAGGCCCAAGCATTTAATCCACCATGTGTCTATTATAACAAACTCAAACCCAAACAAAATATTCCAAACTAATCTAAAACAGAAAACAAGCCCACACAAAGCAAAATAAAACTAAACATAGACATTAATTAAATAGGCCCTACAACTAAATGAAACCACTAATTAAAGAAAGCCCAATAACATAAATAAAAACTCAAACCCAGAACCACTTAAATCTGAACATTGAAGGGCTAGTTTGGTTGTTTTAAAACGGATGGGATCAAATTTAAAACTAAAAAAAACTTGGAGGGTTAAAGTGTGGTCTTGGACCAGACAAAAACTTGAAATTTCCTTCCTCTTCATCTCCAAGCAATAACGATTTTGCTCTCTTTTTTTTTTTTTTTTTTTTAATTTTTTTAAAAATTTTATTTTAGCTCTCCCAGTTATCAACCAAACCCAACAAAGATTATATCAAAATAATCCTAATAATGAGTAAAACACATATTTTACCATCATTAACTAAAACTCAAACAAAGATACATAAATTTGTTAAAAAACTAACTTATCATTAAGATATTTATTTCACCAAATATCAACCAAAAAATATAAATCATATACCAAAACATTCCTCACAACATATACATTATAAATATATCAGAAGTTCATAAAAAATAACAACAAACATATATAATCAATATCAAGTTAAAATTTCATAAAAAACACAAATAATTCTATTTTATAACAAAATGTTACAATGAAAATCACATTTACCTCACAAAAAATAAAGTGTAAAGTGATGGAAAATCTTCAACCCAAGATTGAATCCCCCATTCTACAACAAAATAATTTTTTTTCTAAAGTGTGTTTGTGTGTTTGTGTGTGATATGTGAGTTGGTTTGTGTAGTGTGTGTCGTTGTGTCTAACAATTATACAGGAAGATAGTTTCTTTACTGTAGCAACTTCTGTGGTCTGCCACATGGACAATTTCTGCTGACAAGGTGCTGATGTAGCAGGAGTTTTGGACTCCTTCAATGTTTCTTCTTAGTGCAAAGATACTCACTGTTTCCTTATTTGTCGTGGAATTACCATAATAGCCTCTTACATCAAGGAATTACTATATAAATCTAGTGGTATTTGTGTAAAATTATGGCACCCTATACTTGGAAAGAGTCAATACATATTGTCTTGAAAATTTAACTTTTTGTTAGTCTAAAATTTCCTTATAAACTTATGTGTTAGACTAAATCCTCTGTCAAAATGTGGACCATTGGATTTGATCATTAACTTAATTACACACAATACCAACCCTTAGATTATTTTCATTCCTAATTAATCAACCTTTGGAAGAGGATAAACACCATACCTATTAGAACCTCTTTCTTTCAATGTAATGATGATGAGGGTTCCAGATTTTTCTCTTCAACCTCCTTATCTACGATAGCCCTATGGCCTTCATTTCTTTTCTTCCCGGAGATTTTCTTCATTGAACCCTTTCCTACTTTCTCCTTGATTCATGGCTTTTGTGTCAGAAATCTCTATGAATATGTACTACAACATATCCTTTACCACTCCTTTCTACCAAAACCATCCACTAGTCATGGGATTTAATTACCTGATTTTACACCCTCATAAAGGCCTTCAATTCCTTAGATGAGAGAAAAATTAAACCTCCATTTGCTGATTTTCACTTCTTGCTTTTCGGTGAGCCTTTCTTCTTCTTCTTCTTCTTTCAAGATTTAAGAAAATATTACAAAAAAATTTATAATTTTACTTCTTCTATTTGATAGATGAAACATTATTTAATTTATCTTTCTTGTATATTTCATCCATGCTATAAACTCATGGTTTTTTTTTATTTTTTTTTCTGTTCTCTTTAACTTTCTACAGTTGTTCCATGTTAGGGTTTTTAACATATTAGATTGTCATTATATTGAGCGAATGTTTGTTAAAATTTCTTAGATCTTTACTTCATTTTATTGCTAAAGGATTAAAATTAGGAAACCTAACTTAAAGGAAAACTAACTTTTGGTCAGTTTAATTGAGATATTTGTATCGTTTGATTTTTTAAATTTGTTTTTTGTAATTTTGAACTTCTAGAATTCATATATTTATGTGTATTTCTTCAATGCTATAAACTCATTTTTTTTTTCCCAAACCTATTCTCTTTAAGCTTCTACAGTGGTTGCATCTTAAACTTTTTAACATACCTATGTTATTAGCCTTTTTAATTTAGTTGTTTTCATCTTATTAAATGCATATTTGTTACAAGCAGTTAGATTGTCTTTGTATCGAATGCATATTTCTTAAGATTTTTTTAGATGTTTACTTCATAGTAGTTAGATATTTTCTAAGGATTTCTTAGTTGTTAATATTTCTTTTGGTTTCATCATTTTTTATAGTTCTGTTGTTTAACTTGGACAAATATATTATTTAAGTTTTATTTGTTGTTTAACTGGGCAGATCATTAAGAGAAGCATACACTCTCTTGCTATTGCTATTTGAGTGAGCCTTTCCCTCTGTTTTTTTTTTCCTTTTTTTTTTATAGATCAATTATATAGCTTGGACAGAATATTGTTGAAATTTTATATTTTTTTAACTTGGACATATTTGTTATTTTTGTTCCATCTCAGAGTTATTGGTGCATTTGAAGCCTCATGAACTTTCCCTTTTTAGATTTTATCTAATGCATGTGAAGTAAAAGTTAATATTTTGTTTGTATGATTTTTTTTTTTTTTTTTTTTTTGGGCAAAAATGTTGAATCAGTACATAGTAATGATTAATCAATGAGCACATTAATTAATTAGAAATGGGAGCTTTTTTTCATACAAAATGTTTTTTTTTTTGGGTAGTTTGATTATATATTATTGATCAATTTGTAATTGCACATAGATTAAAAAGCTCTGTCAAAAAATGCCAGATTGAGAGATTTTTTGAAGTGCTTTTTATTTTTATTTTTTATGCAGCTCTCTTTCTATTTCTTCTTTAAAAATAAAAAATTAAAAAAATAGCCAATGCATAAAATAGAAATAAATTTTGCTTAAAAACTAAGGTTTTATATGAATTGGTCCAAGACCATGATGTTATATAATATCCAAATGAAAATCTCACTATTAAAAAGACTCTCAGTATTTTCTTTTAGAATGCAATGCTCCAAGTGTAGCAGTCAGTTATCCAAGATGGCCTTGAAATTTGTGATTAATAATTTGAAAATAATTGATAGTGATGTATTTAGCCTAAATTATTTTGTGAACTAAATGGCTAGAAATAATGGGATGGATCTTCTCGGGTTTTTTTTTTCTTTTTCATTGTTTATTTGTTGTTTGGTAAGGTTTGAAGTTTACTGTAAATCATATTTTGGGATGTGGAGTAGTCGAAATTTTAGATCCTTGCATACTAATATGGTCAACCATTAATTACTTACGTTAATATAAAGTGGTCAGTTTCCTTAAATCATGAAACCTTACATTCACCATTTACTTAATTGGATTTGTAAATTATTGATTTTTACTTACATTTGCCAGGAATGGCCTCTGAGTTATGAAAATTGAATTCCAAGTAATAGCTTAAATTATTTTTTTTAGCATGCAGGAATGCATCTTTTTATATGATTCTCAACTTATAATTTATTTATGCTTGATGATGAAATAAATGGGGACGTAATTTCTCGCTGGGAAATTGTGGATTAAATTGATAGATAAATTAACCAAAAAATAAGTTGTTGTCAACCAAATACTTAAGTTAAATGGATATTAAAGCCCCATTTTTATTTTTTTTTGGCGTTTCATATTTGTAGGTCAGAAGATTAATAATTTGCTATTGGATCCCATGAAAAATATAGAAGTTCTTCCAAACTTTCATCCATTTTTAAAAAAAAAATTCAGTTACTGAATAAATGCTTTAGTGCTACTTTGTCTATTTATAAATGTTATAGTAAGTATGATTTTGTTTTTGTTTCTGATTGCATTTGCTACCATTCTTGCAAAAGTGGTGTGACTGAGAAAGTTATAGTTGTTGCAATAATAGAATTTTGTATTGTTGAGTCACATATTAGACATTTCACTGGAAATTGGAATTTCATTTGAGGATCTTGCATTTTATACCAAAATAATAAGATTCCACCTTTGCACTAAAACTTGATTATGACAATCTTGATTCTTTAAGTAAGGTGTAATTATTTTTATTTGGGATGTTTCCTTGTATTTAGGTATTGTGATATATTACACTTAAAAAATATTTCAGTTTCTTGGAGTGATCCACTTATTAATTGCTTAAAGGATATTTCGATTGCCATATTTAATTATTATTCTATTACCTTTAATTATCTATTATGCAAACCTCTACAAACTTTTTTTTCATTGAATTCCAACACTTTCCAGGATTTGCACATTGTAAGAAATTTGTGTCTACTGAAATTGATTAGATTTTTTTATTCATGTATAGGCTGTGATGATATTATACTTCAGGCCTAGCGCTAATCTGATTCGTTTCTTGGCGGGGCAATCTAGACAGTATTTTTAGAAATTTTTCCCTTTAATGCAACTTGATTTGCAGCCATGTCGAACCACTTCCTTCTTTGCCGGATCTTTAGCATATCTGAGCCTTTCTTTAACCATATCTTTTCCAAACGGGTCTTGGCCTTTAATAATATTTTATGAGTTATATTGTACTAATTTACTGTTGTACAATAAAAGTTAGAATTTTGGACACCACACTTTCTACCTATTTGAAAAAATGATTTAGTGAAGAATATTTGTTTAATAGAGAGTAATGTTGTTCTATTGATTTTGTTCTTCTAATTTAATCTGTTATTATGCCCCTTTTTTTTCATGTGTTAAGCTCTAATTTTCAAATTTATCGTGCTTTTAGAGTTCTTTTGTGAATCTTAATTTTTAACTTGCAGCAGTTCTATTTTAAGTTATGGAACTTAAGGTACGTATATTAATAGACTTTATGTTTTCTTGTTTTAGTTAGCTTTGAATAAACTTATGTGGATATGTTTGTAATTCTTTATGATTATGTTTGCTCTTAGAAGAATGGGTTGTATGTGTTTCTTTTTCATGTTTCTACATTCTCTTAGTGCTTAGGTTCTTTAATTATTTGATTCTTGATTTATCATGAGCCTTCTATTAATATCTTCTGGGTTGTATTTATAATAGGATTCAAGAACTAGAAATGAATGACAATGTAACCTCTAGAATTTGATGAGATTCTTATGCTTAGTGTTTTATTTAATCTTTTAAATTTTGTTGCAAAAAAAGGATTAAAATAATATGTGTTTCTTTATTTCTGTTTGCAAGTTTTAGAAGATCCAATGATTAAATGACAGTCCAAAAAACTTATTCGACCATTTCTTGCTATATAAATTCACTTATAAATTCTTAAATGCAGATTTCTCATCAAGAAGTCCACCACAAAAGATTTTACACTGTGTCAACACATGAATTCTTTAATATTTTTTAGGAAAATTGTTGGAAGTAGATACATAAAAGTGCAATTTGACATGAATATTTTTTCCCTTTGTAAAATGACAATGTAAGTAATTTTGTGGATACAAAGATAATATTAAAGGTGATGTAAGTATTTGTAATATGGAAACACTGTTTAGCTTTAGTAATTGTTACTGTTACAAACTGTCAATAAATTTTATAGATTTTCAAATGTTCACGAAAAATAAGACTACGTGAATTAATTAGTGAATTTTTTGCCATGATCTTTACTGTTTTACACCTTAATGTTTGGTTTAAAGAATTACATGTTTTTAATATTTCACTTTTAAAGATAAATAGTGGGCATTGGCTGTGCAAGGGCTTCCTAGTGAATTTAAAAGTGGTTGGGAGGTTGAATTATTGAGGGGTGTCCAATCACCCATTTTCTTTTTTTTTTTAAATAAAAATAAATAGCAAGATAATAAAACATAAAAAGATAAAGTAAATATAAAAAAATAAACACAGGACCTACTTATTTTCGTAAAGCAAAATGATTGACATTTACTTTTCGCGCGTCTTTCGATGACAAAGTTTTAAAAAAAACCACACACCTCGAGTTCAATTTTTACTTGACAGTATAGTTTACACTAATTTCTCACAAAATAAAAAAAAAAAGTAAGTTTGTAAAAAAATATTTTAATTATTATCGATAACACATAAAGATCTCAAAACATAAATTTATTTGAAATGGCACCCAAAATATCATTGTCGAAAAGTGCATGTTCACGACCAAAAATATTTTAACTTTAGAATTGACATGTATTGAACGTATTCCAAAATTTATGAAAATATTTAAAACATGAAATTGAGTTTAGGAACCATAAAAAATTAGAAAACAACACTAAGACATAAAAAGATAATTTCGCCCCTATCTCCACAAAAGTGATAAAAAATGGTTACTCTACCTCAAAAGCACAAAAGTTTGAAAATTTATTCCAATTTGGAACTTAACGGTAAAAATTGTATCAAAATTCGATGTCTACACAAAATTTGAGTTATGATAGTTTATCATAATATCTACCCAAAAGATAGTTATGGTATATTTAATTGCCTGGTCATATGAATTCTTAAAGCAAATTCAATATTTTGAGCATTTATATATTTTATTTTGCAAAAATTTTGCTCCATTCGCATACTTCATTTGTTGCTGGATTTAATAATTTGAACTCCTCTGAATGTTGTGAACAAGTTGAGCTCCATTTAAGTGTTTTGGACCTTGACTTTGCACTATTGAAAGATAAGGTTACTGCTATCACTGATTCAATCAGTAAGGAAGAGAAGTTGTGCCATAAGGCATGGGAACGGTCAAACGAATTGAGTCTTAAATTTTTGCGAATGATTACTGCCAACAATATTAAGACAACAATTTCACAAACTGAAAGTGCAAGAGAATATCTTAAGTTTGTAGAAGAACGTTTCTGTTCTGCAGATAAGTCACTCCCTGGTACTCTAATGGCACAACTCATGACCATGAAATTTAATAGGTCAAGAGGAATGGAAAAGCATATCACTGAAATGAGTAATATTGCAACAAGGCTAAAGACCTTGGGGATGGCAGTGGATGACTCCTTTTTAGTGCAAGTCATTCTGAACTCACTACCTTTGAATTATGAGCCACTTCAAATCAATTACGACACTATTAAGGATAAGTGGGATGTTAATGAATTGGCCAGTAAGTTTGTGCGGGACGAAGTAAGATTGAAGAGTCAAGGAAGTCATTCCATTAACCTTGTGGGTCAAAGAGTTGGCAAAGAACGTTGGGTGAAAATCAACAAGTTTAAGAAGAAGAAAAATATGTCAACTAATGTTTTTCATGTTGAGAAATAGGAACGGACAGCAGATTAGTGTCACTTTTGCAAGAAAATAAGACACTATCAGAAAGATTTCCAGAAATGTAGAGTTTGGTTAGAAAAAATGGGTAAAATCTATTATGTTTCTATATGTTTCGAATCGAACTTAGTTGAAGTTCCTAATAATACTTGGTGGTTTGATTTTGGTTTTAGTCTACTCGTACATCCAACATGATGCAAGGATTCCTTACGATCCAAACTATAAACCCAAATGAGGATTTTCTATATATAGGGAACCGTACAAAGGCTCCAATTGAAGGCATAGAGATTTGTCGTTTGGTCTTGGATACTGGCTATCACTTAGACCTATTTCAAACTCCATATGTAGCTTCAGTTTCTAGAAACCTTATTCTATTTCAAAACTTGATGCTTCTAGGTTTAATATTAATTTTAGACGTGGTTGTTCCAGTTTATTTAAGAATAATAATGCTATTGGCTTTGGAGTTCTTATTGATAGTTTATATAGACTAAAACTTGATAATAATTTTGATGAATTCTTACTTGTTGTTCATAGCAATGTTGGAATTAAGTGTAGTATGCCAAATGAAAATTCTGCTTGTGGCGTAAATGTTTGGGTCATATATCCAAAGAAAGGTTAGAGAGATTAGTAAAGAATGGGATCTTATTGAACCTAGATTTTCCTGATCATGGTGTATTTAAGTGTATGGATTACATTAAGGGAAAGTAAACCAAACATACTAAGAAAGGTGCCATGAGAAGTACCCAACTTCTAGAAATAATACACACTGATATATGTGAACCTTTTGATGCTCTATCTTTTAATTGAGAAAAAGTATTTTATCACCTTTATCGATGATTTTTCATGTTATGGACACATCTATGATTTTTCATGTTATCGATGATTTTTCATGTTATTGGTTAAACAAAAATCTCAATCGATAAATAATCTTGAGGTATACATTAATAAGGTTGAAAGGCAATTAGATAGAAAAGTAAAAATAGTAAGATCAGATAGAGGTAGTAAATACTATGGAAAACATACAGAATCTAGACCATGTCCAGGTCTATTTGTAAAATTTCTCAAAAGTGGTGGCATATGTGCACAATATACTATACCAGGCACATATCAACAAAATGGTGTGGCAAAAAAACATAATTGGACTTTAATAGATGTGATTAGGAGTATGATGAGTAACTCCTCATTACCTATATCCTTATGGATGCATGCACTCAAATTGCCGCATATCGTCTAAATAGAATTCCTAATAAGGCAGTCTCTAAAATTCCTTTTGAGTTGTGGAATAGAAGAAAACCTAGTTTAAGGCACCTACGTTTGGAATTGTCAAGCGGAAGAAAGAGTATATAATCTACATGAAAGGAAATTAGATTCTTGAACGATAAGTCGATAATTTATTGGTTATCCAAAGAAATCTAAAAGATACAAGTTTTATGTTCCAACCCATTGTTCAAAAATTATGAAAGCTGGTAATGCTAGATTTCTTGAAAATGGTAAAGTTAGTGAGAGTGCTTCAAAACAAGTTGTGGATATACAAGAAATTAAAGTTAATTTTTCTACACCTATAAAAGTTCCTTTATCTACAACTGCTATATATGTTGTTCTAGGAGTTAATGAGTATCCTAATAATGTTGGATAACACTTAAATGATGAAGCATCTCTAAAAGAAACTGATCACCAAGGTCTAATAAAAAATGAACCACAATTAATGCCATTAAGGAGATCTCAAAGAGAGAGAAAATCGGCTATTTCTTTTGATTATGTATATTTATAAGAGTCAGATTTGATATTGGAATCAATAAAGATCCAATTTCATTTTCACAAGGTGCGTAAACTTAAAAGTCAATACATGGACTTAAATAGGCCTCACGAAAATGGTATATTAAGTTCAATAATACCATAAAATCTTTTTATTCTCAAGAAAACATCGTTGATCGATGTATATATCAAAAGATCAGTGGAAGAAAGTTTATTTTCTTAGTTCTTTATGTTGTCAATATCTTACTTGCTGCAAGTGATTTGGGCATATTACAATAGATGAAAAGTTTTCTCTCGAAGAATTTTGAAATTAAAGATATGGGAGAGGCGTCTTTTGTGATAGGAATTGAAATATTTCGTGATAGATCACAATGATTGTTGGGATTGTCTCAAAAAAACTATATTGAAAAAGTTTGAGAGATTTAAAATGCATAATTTCTTCGTTTAACAGGATTTGTTCCTTAAAAAGGGGATAAATTCAGTCTCATGCAATGTCCAAAGAATGATGTAGAATGGAAAGAAATGGAATCAATACCTTATACCTCTGTCGTGGGCAATTTGATGTATATCCAGACTTGCACAAGACCCGATATTAGCTTTGCGGTTGGGATGCTGGGCAGATATCAAAGCAATCCTAGAATAGATCACTGAAAGGCTGCAAAGAAAGTTTTACAATACCTACAAGGAATAAAGAATTATATGCTCATGTATAAGAAATCTAGTTAATTAGAAGTACTTGGATACTCGAATTCAGATTTGGCTGGATGTCTTGATAGTAGAAAGTCCACTTTTGCCTATTTATTTCTACCTGCTGAAGGAGCCATATTATGGAAAAATGATAACCAATCTATCATTGCATCATCTACTATGGAAGCAGAGTTTGTGGCATGTTTCGAAGCCACAAATCATGCATTATGGTTGCGGAATTTTATTTCGAGACTTAGGGTAGTCGACAAGTGCCATTACCAAGCCACTAAAAATTTATTGTGATAATTCTGCAGTAGTATTTTCTCCAAGAACAACGGATATTTTGCCACTAAGGAGGAAGTTCAGAAACAAAGAGTGTCTATGGAGCATATTAAAACTGATTTGATGATTGCGGATCCATTAACTAAAGGCTTGCAACCGAAGACATTCAAAGAACATGTATATAGAATCGGTCTTGGTTACGTTGATGAAAATGTTTTATGATATTGAGATACTTTGAACTCAAATAATGTGTTTCTAACATATATTAGTATGTTTCCTGTTTCCCGTGATTGTATACACATAACTTGTTTGAAATAATTTACAACAAGAAAGTCTTTATAAGACATTATTGTGGCCCATTATGTAATAGGTATATCAGTGAAGGACCTATTATATTGTGTTGTTAGTGTTGTAATGTATGGAAGGAAGTATGTGACTTAAACAATATACTACCGCCATAACTCACGTTTGCAATTTATTATAGTAAGGTGATAGGAGTGATAAGAAAAGTTTTGTTAATTATGCACGCTTAACATTTGTGCCATTGATGCTTATGTTTTCATCGGGTCAAGTGAGAGAATGTAAAATTTCAATTATAATTAAGGGATCAAGATTAAGGCTAAAGTCAAGTGACCTGATTTTAGGTAGTTAATTCTACCTTAACATTGTAAATTTATCTATTCGGTTAGTTGATAGACGTACTGGATTAAAACTAGATATATACAAATTAATCCTTCCTCTATCTATTAGAATCATATAGATATATACATAAAAGAACTTCTACCTCCATCATATTAAAGTGTGTACTAGAAAGAAGGTCAGAAGAGAGAAACTAATTTTCATTAGCGATTTTTCCAATAATCTCCAATGGTTGATTCTAATTTTAAATTAGGTATGTCCACACTATTGAAAGATTATATTGTTCTAGAAGATCTTGGACAACTATTTTATGCAATATTAAAATTGATTTGCATAATCAATTAAGAGTTTTAAGTTTACTTGTTAAAACATGATGATGTTGGGAAAAGGGACGATATCAAGGGAGAGGATGATGGGGAAAATCATTGACAAGGGAGGGTACTTTTGTCATCTCATAAAAAGATGTTGTGGCCATAAAATATTTGTTGTGGGAATATCATTGCCCAAAAGCAATAGCACATAGAGAGGGAGAGGGGAAAACCAGTCCATGGGAAATTCTATATTAATTTATTTCACATTAAATTCAAGGTAATTCGTCTGATTATTCATCTTCTGCTATCGTTTTCTTTATCGGGTTAATTCAACAAAATTTGCTTTAGATTTTTTTGAACCCTACGGTTATTATTGTGATTTTTTTGGTTATTATATTTGTATTCATCCGTGGAAATTGTTCTTAATTGGTAAATTCTTCCATTTGTTTTATTAATGCAATATTCGGGCTTCAAAATTCTTGTTTTGGTAATGAAAAGCGAATTTGTGTCATACTATCATCTTCATAGTACAACTTTTTTTGTTAATTGTGTGTTTTAGAAGGTGCTGTGCATCATTAACTGATCGATTAATCAATTAATAAAATTGGTCTAAATGATTTTAAAATTTTTAACTAATTTCGATTTGCAGAAAATTCAATTAACCAAATATGAATTTGGTACTCGATTTTGAATTTCGTTAACTAAATTCATCTCCAGTAAATTGGACCCTTAATGTTGGGTCAAAATCCTATACAAAAACCTATTTTCATGCAAAATTTCACTAATTTTATTTTATTTTTGTCATGTAATTTGATATATTATGTGAATTTTTATTGATAAATGATTTACAAAATAAGTAAAAAAAAACTATATCATGTAACTTAATTGACTAATATACAATATAATTACGTTCAATACTAAGCATTCATAAAATATATATCGCAAGACTATTTATTGTGATTTATGGACACTAATTTAATAATGTAATTAAGTATGAAATAATATATAAGAGTATAACAATTGTACGAATTAAATTAAGATAAAGTTAATTATAATAATTATCAATAAATAAGCTATACTTTTAGTCCAATAACAAAATTTATATTTTTAGTGATGTACTATGTATATATCAAAATATTTTAATAAAACTTTTATTTTTAATTATAGAAATCAGTAATCGGTAAACCAAATTCAAAAAATATCTCTACCATTTTTGAATTTATTGACTATATTCATGAATTCAGATAATCGATTTCTAACCAAATTCAAAATTAACCGAATTTATTAGTTGAATTGAATTCGAAATTGGTTATAAATTCAATTAACCAAAAAGTTACACACCCCTATTTCTTACAAAGATACTATTTATTTTTGTGCAAATATCTAATCACAAAAAATGGTCAGTATTTATAGGACTCTTATTGAAACTGCTACAGATATTCAATATTCTGAAGTTTGTACAAATCCCCTGTCACACTTTTTATCCTAGATATTTCCGTAAACATGGGAATTGGGATTAGTACAGTATGTGAGACAATGGCCTTGTTCTCAACAACTTTTGAAAATTGTTTATAGCTTTTTTCAAACACTTCAAAAAGTCACTTTACAAAAAGAATTTGTTTACAGAAATTGAAAAAGTAATTTTGCTTTTCATTTTAGATAAGCTAAAAGCTATTTCAAAATGACCATGTACTTGCTTTTTTAAAAGTGCTTTTTTGAATTTCAAAAAAAAGAATAACTTATAGTTTTTCATAAGTAGTTGAGAACAAATCAAAAATATTTGGTGTCGTAGGTTATAGTGAACATGCGTAGTAGGTTATAGTGAATAGAAGAAAAAATTGAGTAATAGACTGATCTGTTTCACAACTAATAGTCATTAGCTTACTACATCTATTTCGCAACCTTTGCCACGACTGTAGGTTTGTTCATTACTAGATCTCTGTCTGGTCCTCAAGGCAAAGTTGTTGAGAAGTGATGATACAAAAATTTGAATAGATAAGATAGAAAAAGTAATTACTTAGAGAGAGAAAAAGAGTGAGTAATGTTTGATATTTTATTATAGTCAAGTGGCGTGTTGAGAATTATTAGTATTAGTTATGCTTTCTTTGTTACTTACTTTTGTTTACAAATGAGGGGTAATTCCTATTTATAGTAATTTTTTAGATATATTTGTTGATCTCTAGGTCAGCTTATTTAACTAAGTTGCTCAATTATTTAAACAGTAGAAAATAATTTATTTACACAATTGGTCTATCTGATGTACTTATTGTCCGAACTATTAAATGTACTTTTGGATGATTATTCGATCTACTGTTCATCTTTGACCTCATTAAATAGAACAGCTCTAAAAAGGTCATTTCGGCTTGATACATGTCAACTTTGTACCAGATTGATTTTGATATCATCAAGGAGGTTTATTATAATGTCAAAATCCAAAGAGTACTACTATTATTTCTTTTGCTTAAAAATTAGACGGATCGGATAACCTTAAATAAATAATTTTGCTTTGCTATATATTTTTTTCATATGTGAGAAAAGTGTAGAAATTTAATCATAATTTAGGTAAATATGAAGTCAAATTTGGGTTGGCACTTGGTCATTAGCTATAATTTAGCTGGAAAAAGTTGCCTTAGGCCTGTCGAGTCATTTGGTCGATTATACAAGATTTGTGCTCCTTTGTAGATCTAGGTTTAAAGATGCTAATAATCTAAAAGTGAACATAAAGTGTCTGCACTTTGTGAAGGCTTCTCTAGATGTTGGCTCAAATTCGATTAGTCTTAGGATGTAATATCTGGAACTTATTTTCTTTTCTCAAAAATAATGCACGAGAAATTGAGTAAACTTGAATTAGAGATTAAAAGAAGTACTCTCTCTCTCTCTCTCTTATGTGCTTTTGAATAAACACATTGCAGTAGTTAAGAGATCGACTATAAAGGATATCATGCTGTTATGTTATTGTGAAAGATTCTTCCCTTATATGAAGCACAAGGAAAGCTTTGGAGTAATGTCATATTTAATGATTTCCCATTACTACCCCTTAAAAATAGAGTGAGGGATTAAATAAATGTTTCCAATGGTAGTTGTGTAAATTAACTATTAAGCACACTCAAGGACCAGTGTGCAATGAGCTCTAGTCTGTTAGTTGATACTTTTGTGTATTTCAAAAGCTTAAAAGAGGTTTTTGGTGCTTGCAGGCCTGAAAATCTTCATGGGCCGTTTCGGGAATTCGGTCCCTTAAAGGACATTTTTTTGCCCCGAGATTACTGTACAAGGTAAGAATTGCATTAACTGTTTATACTTTTATTACAGAGGTTATGGATTTTGACAAAGTTGAATATGTTAAAATTGTCGGAAAGAAGCAGTTCCCACCTACTTTCTACCATGTTGTGTGTGCCTATTTTGGATAATTGCTTTATAGGAATTGGTTTACTATTGAAAGTGTTGAAGACATGAGATAATAAGAGTTTTTGTTCAAGATGACCTTAATGCATGAAGATAAAGGAAGTTGGGTATGAATACAAACCTTGAAGAATTTCAAGTCTTCAAATCTTGGTTCTTACAAGGTTAGCAGCCATGTAACTATATTATTTGAATTCTTGCTGGTTGAGTGCCGGGCAAAATAATTCTCTTGCCTTATGATTATGAATCGGGATAGAAATTTGTGTTACTTTTGGTACAAAAACAGCGCATGTTGATATACTTATGAATATCAAACTCTTAAACTTTTCATTTTGCTACTTCTCTGAACCACTAAAAAAATGCAGGGAGCCTTGGGGCTTTGGTTTTGTGATGATGCAGCTGAAGCCAAATATCAGATGGATGGTCAGATTCTTCTTGGGCAAGAGCTAATAGTTGTGTTTGAGGAAAACCGAAAAAGCCATCAGAAATGAGGGCTGGAGAACGTCATAGGTGAATCTTCTAATATGATTGCAATGTAAACAGTGAGAGAAATAGAGGGCACACACACACATGCGTACATTATAATTCTGGAGATACAAGTTTGTTATATGCAATAATTTTACTTGATAATTTTGTGGTAAATTTTTTGTAGGGGTCGGTCGTATGATAAGAGGCTATCACCAATTCGATATTCTCGATCACCATTTCTTGCGCTTTTTATTAGATGCGATCATAAGCGGGATTGAGGCCTAACCAATCTATTGAAGTGGCATGTGTACATTTTCAAAAGAAATAATAGTGTGGTCATTGCTAGTTAAGAAGTATGTGACCATTCCACAACTTAAATTTACCAAAGTTTTTCTTTTTGAATATCAAAATGTGTAAATGATGCAATCAAACAATGGTGTGAAATACATCTCTTGTCAGTTATGATCCATCTCGAGCCGATATCACGAGTTCACTACCAGATTCTAATTATTAGGTTTTTATTTTCCATTTTATTCCTGATCGAGTTATTGAAATGCCGGGGCTGTGGTTCTAGGATTACTTTAATTTTTTCGGCCAAATGGCTATTCTATTGTTATATGTTAATGATGAGTCATGCCCACCAATTCTACACTTAAGATGAGTTGAACATTATCTGAAAAATCAACTGCAAGTTTATGTAAACTTAAGAAACTCTTATATAGTTATGCAAATAAATTTTAATAGTGCATAAAAAAGTTGCTCAGAATATTATAAAATACCCTTCATGTAATGATTTCAAAAGTGTGGACATACCTGATACAGAATTAGAATCAACCATTTTGGAAGGATTACTGGAGGAACTGCTAATGAAAATTGATTTCTCCTTCCTGACCTTCTTTCTATCACACGCTCTAATATGATGGAGGTAGAAAATTTTTTTACGTACATTTCTGTATGACCCTAATACGTGGAGGGAAGATCAATATATATATATATATGGCTTTATTTTGGTATGTTCATCAAGTAACTGAACAGATAAGTTTTACAGTTGTTACGGTAGAATCAAATACTTAAGATCGAGCCACTTGATTTTAACCTTAATCTTGATCCCTTAATTATAGTTAAAATCTTACATTCTCCCCTTAGCCCCAATGAGAAGATAAGCATCAATGGCACAAATGTTAAGTGCGCATAATTAACAAAACCTTTCTTATCATGATCACCGTACTATATTGATTTGCAAATATGAGTTTTGGCAGTTGTATATTGTTTAAATCACATACTTCCTTTCAATACATTACAATATTAACAACGCAGTATAATACTTCCTTCCATACACTACAATATTAACACTACAATATTAACAATGCAGTATAATACTTCCTTCCGTACACTACAATATTAACAACGCAGTATAATATGTCCACAATATTAACACTACAATATTAACAACACAGTATAATATGTTCTTCAGTGACAAATAATTTAATTCCATATGTTTTGTACCTTCGGAATATTTATCGTTTTTGGAGAAAATACTGCAGTAAAATTATCACAATAAATTTCCAGGGGCTTGGTAATGGTGTCGACTACCCCAAGTAAAATTTCGCAACCATAATGCATGAATTGTGGCTTCAAAACATGCCATAAACTCTGCTTCCATAATAGATAATGTAATGATAGACTGTTTAGCACTTTTGCATGATATGACTCCTTCAGCAAGTAGAAATAAATAGCCAAAAGTAGATTTTCTACTGTCAAGACATCCACTCAAATCTGAATCCGAGTATCCAATCACTTCTAATTGACTAAATTTCCTATACATGAACATGTAATTCTTTGTTCCTTGTAGGTACCATAGAACTTTTTTTACAGCTTTCCAATGATCTATTCCAGGATTCCTTTAATATCTGCCCAGCATCCCAAGCACAAAGCTAATCGGCTCTTGTGCAAGTCTGGACATACATCAAACTGCCCACAACAGAGGCATGAGGAATTGATTCCACTTCTTTCCATTTTACATCATTCTTTGGACATTGCATGAAACTAAATTTATCCCATTTCTGTATAGGAACAATTCTTGCTGAACAATTATGCATATTAAATCTCTCTAGAACTCTTTTGATATAGTTTTTCTAAGACAATCCAACAATTTTTGTGATCTATCATGGAATATTTCAATTCCAATCACATAAGATGTCTCTCCTATATCTTTCATTTCAAAAAATTTTAACAGAAATTTTTTCTTCTCTCACAATATGCCCAAATCATTTGTAGCAAGTAAAATATCGTCAACATAAAGAACTAAGAAAAAATAAACTTGCTCCCACCGATCTTTTGATATATACATTGATCAACGATATTTTCTTGAAAATCAAAAGATTTTATGGTATCATTGAACTTAATGTACTAATGTCGTCAGGCATATTTAAGTTCATATATTGACTTCTTAAGTTTACAGACCATGTGACCTTTTCCTTTGATTGAAAAACCTTCAGGTTGGTCCAATAAAATTCTTCCTCAAGCTCTCCATTAAGAAATATTGTTTTCAATATATTTGGTGCAACTGTAAATCATAATAAGCCACTAATACCATTATAATTCTTAAGGAGTCTTTCTTAGAAACTAGTGAAAAAGTCTCTTTATAATCAATGCCATCCTTCTAAGTATAAATCATGGCAACGAGTCTAACTTTATATCGTTCAATATTTCCATTTGAGTCGTGGTGGGTCTTAAATACTCATTTGCACCCAACTCGTTTAGATCCTTTTAGCAATTTGACAAGATTCTAGACTCTATTTTATTCCATGGATTTTAACATATCTCATCTTTTATGGCATCAAACTATTTTTCAAACTCAGCACCTTCATGACTTGTGAAAATGAAATTGGATCTTTACTAATTCCAATATCAAAATCTGACTCTTGTAAACAAACCACATAATCATCAGAAATAGCCAAATTTTTCTCTCTTTGAGATCTCCTTAATGGCATTAATTGTGTTCCATTTTCATCAAACATCGGTGAGTTAGTTTCTTCTACAGATGCTTCATCATTTAAGTGTTCTCCAACATTATTAGGATATTCATTAACTGCTGGAACAACATTTGTAGTAATTGCAGATAAAGGGACTTTTACAAGTGTAGAAAAATTAACTTTGATTTCCTGTATATATCCACAATTTTTTTTTGAAGCGCTCCTACTAACTTCACAATTTTCAAGAAATCTGGCATTACCAATTTCTATAATTCTTGGACTGTGGTTTGGAACACAAAACCTGTATCCTTTAGATTTCTTTGGATAACCAATAAAGTTTCCACTTATCGATTCAAGAATCTAATTTTCTTTCATGTGGATTATATACTCTTGCTTCCGCTTGGAAAATCCAAACATGTAGATACCTTAAACTAGGTTTCCTTCCAGTCCACAACTCAAAAGGAGTTTTAGAAACTGCTTTAATAGGAATCCTATTTAAAAGATATGTGACAATTTTGAGTGGATGACAATTTTGAGTGCATGCATCCACAAGAATATAGGTAATGATGAGTTACTCATCATACCCCTAACCATATCAATTAAAGTCCGATTACGCCTTTCTGCCATACCATTTTGTTGAGGTGTGCCTGACATAGTATATTGTGCACACATGCCACGACTTTCAAGAAATTTTGCAAATGGACATGGACATTGTCCTAATTCAATATGTTTTCCATAGTATTTACCACCTCTATCTGATCTTACAATTTTTACTTTTCTATCTAATTGCCTTTCAACCTCATTAATGTATACCTCAAGAGCATTTACCGATTGAGAATTTTTGTTTGGTAAATAATGACGTGTCCATAATGTGAAAAATCATCGATAAAGATGATAAAATACTTTTCTCCATTAAAATATGGAGCATCAAAAGGTCCACATATACCATTGTGTATTATTTCAAGAAGTTGGGTACTTCTTGTGGCACTTTTCTTAGTATGTTTGATTTGTTTTCCCTTAATGCAATCCACACATGCACTCAAATCAATAAAATCTAGGTTCGGTAGGATCCCATTTTTTATAAATCTTTCTAACCTTTCTTTGAATATATGACCCAAACATTTGTGTCACAAGTAAGCAGAATTTTCATTTAGTATACTACGCTTAATTCCAACATTGCTATAAACAACAAGTAAGGATTCAACAAAATTATTATCAAGTTTCAATTTATATTAATTATCAATAAGAAATCCAGAATCAATAACATTATTATTCTTAAATAGAATGGAACAACTATGTCCAAAGTTAATATTAAACCCAGAAGTTTTGACATAGAAATAATGTTCCTAGAAACTGAAGGATGTATATATAGAGTTTGAAATAGGTCCAAGTGATAGCCAGTATCCAAAACCAAACGATAAGTCCCTATGCCTTCAATTGGAGCCTTCATACAGTTCCCCATGTATAAGAAATCCTCATTTGGGCTTGTAGTTTGGATTGCAAGGAATCCCTGCATCATGTTGGATACATGAGTAGTAGCACCAGAATCAAACCAACAAGTATTATTAGGAATTTCAATTAAGTTTGATTCGAAACATATAGAAACATAATAGACTTTACCTTTCTTTTCGAACCAAGCTTTACGTTTCTGACAATCTTTCTGATAATGTTCTACTTTCTTACAAAAGTGACACTTATCTGTAGTTCGTTCCTTTTTCTCAATACGGAAAATATTAGTAGACATGTTTTTCTTTTTCTTAAACTTGTTGGTTTTCACTTTAAATCCTTTGCCAGCTCCTTGACCAACAAGGTTGATGGAATGACTTCTTGACTCTTCAATCTTGCTTCCTCCTGAACAAGCTTACTGGTGCTTCATTAACATCCCACTTATCCTTAATAGTATTGTAGTTGATTTGAAATAGCCCATAATTCGGAGGTAGTAAGTTTAGAATGAACTGCACTAAAAATGAGTCTTCCACCACCATCCCTAATGTTTTTAGTCTTGCTACAATATTACTCATCTCGATGATATGCTCTTGCATTCCTCTTGATCCATCGAGTTTCATAGTTATGAGTTATGTCATTAGAGTACCAAAGAGTGACTTATCCACAGAGCAGAAACGTTCTTCCATAAACTTAAAATATTCTTTTGCACTTTCAGTTTGTGGAATTGTTGTCTTAATGTTGTTGTCAATAGTCATTTGCAAAAACTTAAAACTCAATTTGTTTGACCGTTCCCATGCCTTATGGTACAACTTCTCTTTCTTATTGCTTGAATCAGTAATAACATTAGGCTTATCTTTCAGTAGTGCCAGGTCAAGGTCCAAAATACCTAAATAGAACTCAACTTGTTCACACCATTTAGAGAAGTTATTAAACCATTAAATACGGTAACAAATGAAGCATGTGAATAGACAAAATGGCTGCAAAATAAAATATATAAATGCTCAAAATATTGAATTTACTTTATGAATTCAGATGACCAAGCAATCAAGTATACCATAGCTCTCCTTTGGGTAGATATTATGATATACTGTCATAAATTAAATGCTATTAAACTTAATAGACAAATAAATATTTTCATCAAACATACCTGTTGTCTTTGGACATCCAGATATATTTAACAAAATATTAATTTTGTCTCCATAATTCTCACAATTCATATAATAAATAATTTACCTTTGGGCAAATCCTGAAATTCTAATGAGTAGTGAGAGTCAATTTATCTATTTTTTTTATTATAAGCATTTCATTAATAATATGGATATTGACAATTTTATAGGATAGATGTCTATAAAATTTTCTAATATGGCCACTTTGATGACTAACAAGTTATGCATCATATAGACATCAAATCAAATAAACATTCAACACTCTTAAAAGACTAGATTATTTTATAATATTTTAATAAAATACCAATGATATCTCCATAAATGTCAATTCTTTCTGCAAATGAATCAAAAAATCAATTAGTACAATATGTTGTACTGTAAACAATATAGTCATTATCCATTAGTACTCAAATATAACCATCATGAAACTGAAAGATACAAAAGTCGTGACTTCCAAATTGAACATTTTATGGCCCATTCAACATAAGCAAGAAAGATGCAACCAACTAAACCTTGGCATCATAATTTAATCCAATTCAACAAAGTCATGCAATCCGCAATTTTTCAACTATCCTCGACTCTTCTTTTTTTTTTTCTTTAATTCAATCTCTAAGCCATAATATGACAAACCGAAATAGCGAATACAGTGAATGGCCATCCATTCAAAACAAGACAAACCTTCAGTAATTAATGTGAACCAGTTAATCAATTCACGATCCCTTCAATTTATGTTATTGTCGGTATTATAACTAACAAAAGTTATACATGATATCTAATATTTACTTTAAAAATAATAATTTTGTACCGAATAAGGTCGTTGATCAATCATCCATGAAAACAAAATCATACGTGGACAAACAAATTCTTGATTTCTTATAATGTTGCCCTAATTAATCTTAATGGACAAACAAATCAAGTGATAAAGAAAATAACATTAAGGATTTATAAGTCATAAATTTTAACTAAGGCTTTGATACCACATTTAAACTTAAAAAACTCTGATATAATCATGCAAATAAATTTTAATATTGCATAAAAAGGTTGCCAGGATCTTCTAAAATAATACGATGTTTTCAAAAATGTGGACATACCTGATACAAAATTAGAATCAACCATTTTGGAAAGATTACTAGAGGAACTGCTAATGAAAATTGATTTCTCCCTTCTAACCTTATTTCTGTCACACACTCTAATATGATGGAGGTAGAAAATTTTTTTACGTATGTTTCTATATGGCCCTAATAGGTGGAGGGAGGATCAATTTATATATATCTAGCTTTAATCGGGTATACGTCCATCAAGTAACTGATAAGTTGTACAGTTATTAAGGTAGAATTAAATACCTAAAAGCGGGCCACTTCATTTAGCCTTAATCTTGATCCCTTAATTATAGCTAAAATCTTATAATTTAATCTTGTTTACGTTTTTTTTTAATGCAAATGCCAGAAGGAAGGGCATAAATTTAATTTATATCATCAATTATTACAATGGCGGATATTAGGGAAGCCCCTAGCATCTAGCCGAACCAAACCTTTTATAGAGCAAGGAATGGTGTGGCGATCATACTCAATATACCTAGGCTTTAAGATACCCTCATTAGCCAAGCGATCAACAACTTGGTTTGACTCTCTAAATACATGTTTAAAAGAAATATCTTTCCCAACACAAAACCTATTTATGAAGCGGAGTTGATTGTCAATGCTCCAAATTGGTGCCGACAATCCATTCAAAGTGTTGACTAGTATAAGGGAATCAATCTCAACCTCCAGTGATTGCACCCGCGGCTTACCACATAAGATGTTTGCATCTTGAGCCCATCTTCAAGAGTCAATGCCTCAACTTGCAAGTCAGTTTGCTATTGATAGCCATTGGAAAATGCCCTTATGCATTGCCCATTGTGATCCCTTAGGATGCCTCCACTCGCTTCCACACCTGGATTTCCTTTAGAGGCACCATCCATATTCAATTTAAAGCATCCATGGGGAGGGCATTCCCATTTGACAGCTAGGACTCTCTTGGGTTTGGTTTGGAGTAATTGATTGCAAATGCCTTTGAGAGTAGCAAATCATCAGTTGTTCTTACTTTTGTAAAAGGATAAATTGAGGAAATATTCACCAAGTAAGAGTAGATTTCAGCAATTATTCTTGTTGCAAAGAGTAGATTTCAGCAATTATTCTTGTTGCACTACTAGTTTTTTTGTAAAAAACCGCCGCGTTCCTAGCTTTCCATAAGAGCCAACATATTATGCAAGGAAGGATTTTGTGAATTGCCCCAAGTGTAGTTGAAGGTGCAGCAGCCCACCACCAAGAGATTGAGCTTGTCCAAGATGGTCATTGATGGAGCAAGCATCATCTCCAGCCAAGATTCAAAGAAGCACTAGATTTGCTATGAGATCACACAATCCACAAAAAGGTGATCCAAAGCTTCTTCATGGCAGCAAAAGCAGCATTTGGATGCTAATGAGAAACCAATTTTGGACAAGATATCATCTAATGGCAACCTCTTGTTCAACAATTTCCACAAGAAAATGGAAATCTTCAACTGGAGCCTCACATCCCAAATCATTTGTCTAGAAAAAATCTGAACCTTAGGGGGGTAAGTCGATGAGAGTGAGAAGGAGCCTGTGGGTATGGAGGTCCAAATGATTCGGTCCCGTTCCGCAATCAAGAAGATTAGGCATTCTTTGAGAGCTTCTACAATGTTTTTGTATCTCCTCATTGGAGTATCTTTCGTCCAGAGAGGAAAGATTCCAGCCATTGGGACCCCAACCATGTGAGATTTTAAGATGAGCATCGTATACTTGTTCCACCATGTGATGTGAAAGGATAAAGGTCTATGTTCGGTCCAAGGGTCAAACCAAAATGAACAATAAGCATTTCTTTTGAGGAATAATAACCCCTTTTCCGCTTCATCACGAGCTCTCAGCATTCTTTTCCAAGTAAGTGAATCACTTGTTGATGCCGTGACTATGGTGGGGTACTGGCCTTTAAGATAGCGTCTTTGAAGAAAAGAACTCCACAGAGAGTTACCTTGACGGAACTTCCACCAAAGTTTGATACCAAAGCCATGAACCATATCCTCTAGCGAAGTAACCCCAAGACCATTTGAATGTGTTGGCTGGCAGACTGTAGCCCATGAGATCCAATGTCGTTTTAGCATCCCATCCGAGCATCCCCAAAAGAAGTTTGCAAATTGCCGCTCCAGCTCTTTAATTACTTATTTTGGGGGTAAAAGAACTAATAATAGGTAGATCGGAATGCTACTAAGAACATGCTTAATTAGGACAAGCCGCCCTCCCGGGGAAAGGAACCTCGTCTGCCATCCATGGATTCGCTCGGAAGCTACTTTTTCAATCAGTGGCTGGAAAATATTGTGTCTTCTCTTAGCCTTTTGGATAGGGCATCCCAAATATGTGAAAGGAAGGGATTTGTGAACAAAACCCGTCTTTGCTTGAAGCAACCGAATTCGGGCTGGTGCTGCCTTTTTAGATAAGTAGAAAAAGCTTTTGGATTTGTTAAAAAGCTGCCCGGATGAGTTCTCAAACCTTGAAAGAAACTCATTAGATGCCGAATGGATTTGGTATCTCCCTTTGTGAAAATGACAATGTCATCTGCAAAAGCCAAGTGAGAAATGGTTGGGCATTACTGCGGAAGGGAGTAATCTGATAACTTTTCGGTACGAGCCTTCAATCCTTGTGAAAACGTCTCCAACATTAATATGAATAATAGAGGTGATAAGGGGTCTCCTTGACGAACCCCTCTGGAGGATTTGAAAAAGCCCTTAGGTGCACCATTGATGAGTATAGAAAATCAACAATCTTCCAAAATATTCTTCATAAAGGAAATGTCCACTACTCAGAAAAACCAAACTGTCGTAGAGCTGCATAAAGGAAGGGCCAAGAAAGCCTATCAAATGCCTTGGCAAGGTCGAGTTTAATGATTAAGTTTCCTCCCCTCGTTTTTCGATCATGAAACCGGTCAACTCTTGTACTAGAAGAATATTGTCCGCAATGTCTCTCCCTTGGACATAGGCCATTTGTTCAGGTGAAATGATTTTTGGTAAAATGGAAGAGAGTCTTTTGGCCAATATTTTGGTACAAATTTTGTTAAAAATGTGCATAAACTAATAGGCCGAAAGTCACTAAAAGAGTTGGGGTTGGCTATTTTTGGAATTAATGCAATAAGGGTGCTAGTAAACATTCGTGGCAGCTTTGCACCATTAAGAAAATCACACACTGCAAGGAAGAGATCATGGTGAATAATGGCCCAACAAATAGTGAAGAAAGTCCCATTATAGCCATCAATGCCTACTGCACAATTAGGATTGAGTGAGAACACTGCATCCTTCAACTTCTCACTCAAAAAAATCCTTTGTTGAAAGCAGTTAATAGGCGCCGATTATCCTCTTCTAAGACTTTACATGTGAGGTGGTCGACTAATGAGAGGTCCATGGCAGCGGAATCATTGGAAGTCAAGAGCTCTTGAAAGAAGTTAATTCCTGCACCTTCAATTAGCTGCATATTTTCCGTCCATACCCCCATCAACTTTAATTCGTCTGCACAAATTTAACTTGCCCTCTCAGGTAACTTAGTATGCACAACTGATCTCAACTCATCAGCTCTCTTATCTTCCATGTCAGGTAACTGTGCACAAGGTCATTTGGTTCATTGCATTAAGTCAGTTTAAAGTTGTTTTTTCTTTACAGGGTACTTGATTAAGGCAGTCACTTTGGTTCCATGAATATGTATTGGTTTCCAATTGGAGCTTCGTGTGATGGATGACAAGGGATGTCCTCTCAATATGTACAAGTTCTGGGTCCATAGTTGGCTTAATAGACTTAGCTCAAAATTGCAATTGGTGCAAAATAAACCTAGATGTGCTTCTCCTTTAAATGCTTCAGGCAAAAGAAAGGGAATCTGAGATACTGAAAGAATATATCATATTCTGATTTAGTAGTTTCAATAAATGTTATTTGTTGATGTTTATGGTGAATAATAAGTTCATTAGTTTCATATCTTCTTTGTTTGTATTTGCGTCTCTATCATATGTTCCCTTCTTGTATGAATTTTGTGTTTATTTATCAAAAAAAATCATTGAATGAAATGCAGTAGTCGTTTTCTCTTTGTTGCGGACACGAATGTCGCTGCAGATTATTTGAATTTGGCACCGGAATAATAAATGTCAGCTAAAAAAATCTTTTATATGTGGTGTTGAATTTTTTTTTCCCAAAAACAAAACTGGTTTTTGAAACTTATAATATTGGTTTCCAATAATGTCAGTATAAATATTTCTGCTTTCTTGCTTTTCAGAATTTAAAATCCAGAACATGTTGGTTTTCTATTGTTAAGATATGTCATGGGGACAAGCCGATGGATGACCAGCATGTGTTTTGCATTGGCCCATAATTTAGGCATCTCTCTTATCAATTCTAGTTAGTAATACATTTGTCTCTTTCTTGTAACATAGGAGGTTCACACTACACAACCTCACATATAGTATTTGAATATTTGATATTTATCCGATCACTTGTTTTCTCAACAAACTTTATTGGTTATACTGTCATAACTCTTGTAGCATCTACTTAATTCTAACGTCTTCAGCCGCGCATTAAAAAAAACTTACATTTAACAATGCTCATTAATTGAGACTCATGAAACAAATGAAGAAATAAGAGTAATAACCCGAGTTAGTTTGGGAGTTGGGATTTGGAAAGAAAAAAAAGAAAGGAAGGGAAAGTGTGGTGTTTTTTTTCATTTGGGAGTTTTAAATGAGAAGAAAAGAAAGAATTTTGAGGGAAATAGAAGGATAAATTACTTAAAATGCTTTACTATCACTGTTTTGTATTTTGTTTACATCGTGTAACACTTCGGGTAACCTAATAACTTTTGATATAAATTGGACGAAAACAACGAATTTAAAATATTTAAATTAAATTATTAGTAATTCATAACCCTAGATGTTATAAACAATACAATACCCCTTCTTACTATAGATGTGGAATAGGGCGCGTCATAATCACCCCTCTTTTAGGCTTTGCATCCTTGCAAATCCCAAAGTTTAGGCCCAATATCATATCACATAAACCACATAGTGCAATCCAATATTACTAATTCAGTCTCACCTCAAAGTCGGGACCCAATACCATATCACATATACCACATCATGCGATCCAATACTACTGGTTCAATCTCACTCCGTGTAGAGAACACACGAGATTTACTCTAATACCAACTATAACACTCTAAATCTAGACTAACCCAATAACTTTTAAGCGGAAACAACGGATTCAAAATATTTAAACTAAATTATTAGTGGCTCATAATCTTGAATGCTATAAACAATACAATATTTCCTCCCATTATAGATGTAGGATGAGACGTCACACCTTATACTCTTAATAATAATTTAGCCTTGTGACACATTATTCAAATCAGTAGAAAATTAGTAAATTTTCTAACTATTTGTTTTTAAGAATATAATAGCTATAAGTTTGTGACACATTACTCAAAAAAAAAAAAGTAAAAAATTGCTAATATAAAATATGGAAGTGCTAATAAAATTGATTGTTTAAGGGCAAGGTGCAAACAATGATAGTTAAAGAGTGCAATTAACCAAAAAAGAAAAGGAACATAGAAGTAATCTCCATATATCCATATGAAACAAATGTGTAAGTGCCAATAATTGTTGGAAGGAAATACCAAGTTTAAAACACGAGTTGAAGACAAGCACCAAAGCGAGGTAAAAACTTCTAGTATCATCATATTTATCAAAATTGACAACTTATTTTACAAATGCGAAATATAGTTCAAAGCTTTTTTTTCATCCCATTACCCATACTTGTACATTTACTCTCTTGTCCTTTCTATTAGTACTCTAGTAAATATATTTATCGAGATAGCATTGATCACATAGCCATTCCAAAAAACAAAAAAAAACCTCAAATCTCCACACAGCAACCGGATTGTACAAATCCAGAAAACTCTTCAGGTACTTCTAGCTTGGTGATTTTACCATTTTGCCCTCCTTTACTCTTCTCTGCTAAAAAGAACCCATGGGGTGCACCCTGATAAGCTGAACCCGTCAACAGGGCCCGTTCGCCCAGGTCAACCCCACATGCCCCAACTCGGACCGCCGAGTCACACGCGGCCCAGCATGTAAATTGACCATTTTGCCCCACTCCAACACACGATCTCGGACATTGAGTCACCCTCCACGCGTCCTCCACTCGCTTCCATTTGCACTGACCACTCGTTCCGAATTCGTAACACTCGGCGCTGCTTTTGAACCCGCCTTGAGACTCGGTATCGTATCCACTCACCACCCAGAACTCGGACCCAATGATTATCCCCTCGCACTCGTCTCGCTCCTCATTCATCCGAGTCAACTCAGTCCAGTGATTACCCTTAATATCGTAAACCCACGCCGAGCTCAGCGCGTTCTTGCCCTCATCATGACCTCCGGCGACAAAAATCCTTCCTTCCACCGCACCCACAGCGAAGAACGACCGATTTGAAGGCATGTCAGCACACTGAGTCCACCTCCGAGTGGTGAAGTCGTACATGAAAACATCCTTAAGCGGTTCCCAGCTCGAGGGGTCCCACCCGCCCATCACGAAAACCTTCCCTTCAGTGCTGGCAATCTGGCAGAAGAGTGGCAAACCATTTGAATACTTGGGAATCGGGTGAACTCGGTCCCAAGTCCCAGTGACCGAGTCAAAAACAGAAATCCCGTAACTCGGGGAACCCAGAGGTTTAGACTCGGATGGAAGCGGTAGGGCCTGAACCAAGCAAGCAGCTATATGGGTTTGTCGAGTTTTTCTGCGGTGATAGTAGAAATCCCTGCTTTGGAGGAGGTGGAGCCAGCGTTTGCAGACTCGGGAGGCCACCCCGTGAGCTGAGTAGTGTAACCGAGTCAAGCACTCGACTCAGAGCGAGTTCTTCCGGCAAACCCGTAATCAACTCGACAAATTCTTGCGGACACATTTTGTTGTTCAAAGAAGATTTCTTATCTTATGAATCAATGATGCAAATTTGCATATTTATAGCAATTTGCAGGAAGAGGAGGAGACTTTTTTTCATATTAAAAAAAAAAAAAACAATGGTCGAGAGGAGTCTATACACGTGGCAAACATTCGTTGGATTAGATTCGCTCAGTCCCGTTGGCGCTTTTTTATTTTTATTTATATTAACATGCATAGTGAGCCAGTATTCCATGTTGGCAAATAGCAATGGCAATATGACATCCTCATCCGATTTCACGCCAAAAACAACTTCTGCTTCTATCTCATTTTTTTATTATATCATTTAATGAATATTTTTTTATTATACTATTAAATAAATTATTAAAATTTTATAGAGTGATTTTATTAGAATAATTTTAATAATTTATTTTATAGTATAAAAAAGAGTAACTCAAGATATGTAACAAAAAATTGAATCTTTAATACAATTTAATAGTAATTTTGATAATTTATTGAATAATATAACAAATAGTTACGCAAGATGTGTACCAAAAAATCTTTAGTGCAATTTGAGAGTATCACCCAACATGTAGCCTAGTGATAATAGGGGTATGAACTCAAATATTGTATACATTTTTTTTAATCTTTTTAAAATTTTAACTTTACATATGTTAATGTTTAGTGTATATTTCACTTTTTCTAAGGAAGTTTTATTAAAAATAAATAAATTTGTATAAATTCTTTATTGTAAAAAATGATCAATTTGATTAAAAAAAATCAAACAGTAACAAGAAAATATATGACGGAATGAGTAATATAATACGCGGGCAATGGAAGAATTGAAGCTTAGTAAGGGAGATGCAATAGGAATTATTTTTATACGAATTAATTTATATATTTTTTAAAATTTTTAGAAGTGAAATGTGAATTCTATAAAGATAGAAATTAAATATTATTTCTTTATATGTTTTTTAAACTACTTTATACTAATTCCTTATCTTGTATTCATTAATTACTTCAACATTGTTACGAAGAACAATATTCGAAATTAATGGCTACCCAATCAGATCATGCTAATGGCGTCCTTTCTTTTCTTTTTAATCATCTGTACAAAGAAAATAAAATGTCTTACAGTGAAGTCACGTCTCCATACCCGTTTTTCTTCTTTCCACTTCGAATTTCCAGTGTAATTATCCATCAATCAATTTTGTTAGTGGTGTGCGACAAAAATTTCCGCGTTGCTTGTTTGGTTTCTTTCGCAGTCCTTGAAAATCCTACGTTTCATTCTTCATGTGAATATCAGAATATGATCAAAGTAGATTTGTATGGAATTTCTTTTCCTAAAATTCACCCCTAGTTATCAATCAGGTTGAAGATCCATAGGGACTCTTCTACATATGATTATAACGTCTCTTCAATTTAGAGTAGTAATAGTATTACAAAGTTATAATTTTAGCAAAAGAATTTTTATTTTTACGTTTAAGTGTCATTAAAAATTAGAGATTAAATCATGTTTTTAGATATGAGAATTAAGCATTACATAGGATAATTTTCCTATTTTTTCGAGTTCATTACTATGCTAGTCCAAAACACCCCTTTTAATTAAAGAATTAATCAACCATATTCTTTTTGCAAAAGTTGCTAACTTGCTACAACATTCCAATCAATTTTGTTAGTGGCGTGCGGCAAAAATTTCCACGTTGTTTGTCTGGTTCTTTCATTATCCTTTAAAATGCTACGTTTGTTTTTGATTTGAATATGATCAAAGTAGATTTGTATGAAATTTCTTTTCCTAAAATTCACCTAGTCATCAATTAGGATGAAGATCCAAAGGAGTCTTCTGATAATGTTTTTCAAAGTCACATACATTAGTTATAACTCTAATAAAATAAATTTTATTTTTATATTCGAGTGTCTAAAAATTAAAAATAAGATCATACTTAAATTTAAAAGTGAGAGATAAATATTTATAAGAGTTATAAATTATTAGATCAAAAGTTATAATCTTCCTATTTTCCCCCAGACAATTATTATTTTGCCACAGTCGTACGTTAACCAAACATATTGTTTTTGCCAAAGTTGCTAACTTGCTATTACATTCCCGCAAGATTATTTCATCCTCATGTCTCATTAGTTGATTCTTAAGTTAGATTTAGAAAACATATTTAACCAAGTTATCTCAAATTAATGTGATAATTGGTTTTTGATCCCCTCTTGTCCAATTAGTATGTTCTTATACTTTCACTCTAATATTATAAAAGTGAAGTTTAGCAAAGTAAAATATAACTTGTTATAAAGAAGTAACTTACGAGTCTAGGGTTTCATGAGTAAATTCAGAAATTTCGCAATATACAACTTTTAGGCTCCAACATCCTCTCATTTTCTAGAACTCCAAAAGAAAAAAAGAAAAATAGTCATTAAGAAGTTTGATTAGTTGTCTTCATTAAACTGGTTAATTATTGATGGGTGATTTGACCATTAATTTTATCCTAATACTCAACTAACTACTTATCATGCTCAGTAGTTAATTTACGATTAATCAAAAAAACAAAAAATAAAAATAGTGCTCCACTTATTTAGAAGGGTCCAATAATATCGAATAGTAAACTTTTCTTTGTTACTTAAATTATCTTTTTATCGGTTCTGATTTAACTATTAAACATGTAAAATAATTTTTATTTTAGGCACCAAGCAGCTAGTTTAGGATCAACATAAAACATTTCATAATTGGACACCTCAAATGTACTTTCATACTTTGGTTGTGACATATCACATGCATATCCAAACCCATTAGGCTGGAAAATTTTGGAAGGCTCAAAGAAGATAGTAGGCTTCGAGAGAGCGTATTGATTGGCTGTTACATACTTGGAAGATAAGGATGGGTTATTTTGTGGGGTCAGTGGGATCCACCAATGTTGTGGGGCGCCACGTGGATGGATAATTAGATAAACTTTGAAGAAGCAGGGGGGGATGAGAGTGATGACTGCGAATGAATTATTAAAGTGTGTTAGTCGGCTTTTTCTAACATCAAATTGATGGCAATTAATGGGACCAAATTAGAAAATGTCTCAAACAAGATATCATTATTGAGCTCAAGATTGATACGAAAAACCAAGTTGGCCATTAGGCATTGCAATTGGCTTGTCTTTTGCCTCTTCATTGGAAGTCTTGAAGCTTTGTTTTTTTCTTTAGCCAAGAATGATGATAGTGGTACAATAGCCATAAATAATTGGCTATCCAAAATTTAGGAATAATAACACTTTGTCCCTCTAAATTAATTGATTAATTACACATTGTTACTCTGAATTACAAAAATATACATTTTACTCTCCATTAATACTATTCATCTATTTCTAATATTAAAATCATTAAGATAATCTAATTAAGTGGTTAAAATACCTTTAGTACTATATTTTAACATTTTATATATTTAAATTTTGAAAGTGATGTGATAATTATTTCAATAAGAAAAAATTAAATTATATAATATTCCAATATAATCTATATTAATATATTTTTTGATCAAATTTTTAAAATTTTTGGATTTAATTTTATATTATTTCGAATTTGAATGTTTACTTATAATGGTAGAACAATTTCCAAATAGACTTATTTTCTATTGAAAATTTTTCTTTAAAGATATTGTATGAAAATATATTCTCTATAAAATTTTGTGATTCTTTTGACGTCTCTTAGTATTTTACACTTTTAATATTTAACTCAAGCTATACAAATTGGATGTCGGATGTAATATAATCTAATAATTTCTCATATTTTCACTCCTTAAAGTCAAAGATATGAACGTGTCATTATATTTTATTTTTTTCTTAATTCTTTTATAACTATCAAAAATCAATTATATACATAAAAAATCAAAATATAATATTAAAGGTATTTTAGTCACTTAACTAGATTTTTTGATATTTTAAAATTTTAAAGAAGGAATGATATAAATGGGGGGCAAAGTGTATGTTTCTATAGTTTATGAGGGTAAAGTATAATTACTCACCTAGTATTATCAGGGAGGCAAAGTGTTATTAACCCCAAAATTTATTATTATTCTAATACAACTTACAAATTTGAGAAACTTGAAATGGAGCATGGAAATTGGAATGTCTTATTCTTATTGTTGTTTATTGCTAAACATAAATATTTGACAATAATTCAAAGCTAACTTTGTGTCAAATTGAATTTAAGCATTCACTAAATTTAATGAGTTGCTAAATAAGGCGAACAAATTTATTTTTTTTTAATAAAAAGTTTAGAAGAATGGTATATTATTTCTCTTTTTTCAGTGTCAGGACAAGTACCAGTATATATTTTAGCGATTTGTAATAATTTTTACAGATCACCTATCAATAAAGAATTAAGAATAACAAGAGCCCAAATTAAAATATTTCATATGATTTAATCGGACTGCTTATCATTTCAATCAATTGTCAATCAGAGGTGACCGTTTGAATTATTTCTAGCTCCAAAACTTTCAAGGACCTTTGCTTTTCATTACCATTTGAATTGTAGGTCCCAAACGAAGCATATACTATTAAGTTAAAAGATGATTATTTGAATTCAAAGACCTCGCTTCTAAATTCGGTCAACTATTGCTGCTCATTTCATCATTGTTTCAATCCCATTTATGGCTGAGGAAAATACTTATATAGACTCAATTTTTAGTTTTATTTGTAGAATTCGATCAAAATTAAATATTATAAAATTTTACATATGTCAATTTATGTCATAAATTTTATAATATTTAATCTACACTACAAAGCTTACAAATAGGGTCAAAAACCAGATCTATTTAAATCTTTCCCTATGGCTGAAACTCATAAAACAAGATGAGATTTTGTTTTTGTTGTCATGTTAGACAGGATATATATAAACTCTAGCTTGTTTTTTTGCAGAGGGCGAGAGGAAAAAAAATACCTTGCAAGTATAGTTATTGAATCCGGCCCAACCTGACGGTTCAACCGGTGAATCTTGTGAACTGGTCACGAGATCGGGTTGGGTTCTTCTGATGACCGGATGGATTTAAGGAAGGAATCCGTCGGCTTTCGTGCAACCCGGCGGCTCAACCAGTAAATTCGAAAACTCGGCTAGGTTTAGAGAAACACGACGGGTTTGTTTCTTTGAGAAAAAAACCAACTTGTAATTTTCATTTTAAACCAAAAACCTTAAATAGTAATAAAAGGCTTTACCACCCAACCATGTAAAATTTTGGTTATTATATGCATTTTTTATTTATACACTCTCCAAACTCCACTCTATGTATTAACTCATTTTTAATTCTTCATGTGAAAAGGTTATATAAATATTGAAAAGTTACATTTATATTTAAAAAAACTTTAATAAAATATGTTTTTATCAATATTTTCATTATATTATCTTGTAATGAATAATTTACAGACCAAAGATCTTTTAAATAGTAATAAAAAGTCTTACCACCTAACCATGTAAAATTTTGGTTATTATATACTTTTTTTTATTTATATACTCTCTAAAACAATTCTAAGTTAAATCAAGGATTCCCCGAATAAGAACCAAATAACTTAGACCATCACTTATTCCATGAATAGATAGAATGACTCCACCCTATGCATTAACTCATTTTTAACTCTTCATATGAAAAGGTTATATAAATATTGAAAAGTTATATTTATACTTAAAATTTTTTAATAAAATATGTTTTCATCAATATTTTCACTGTATATCTTGTAATGAATAATTTACAGATATTATATATTAATAAAAATTAAGTGACCCACCGATTAAACTAGTAACTCGTTAATCCGCCTCCCTCGACGGATTCCTCCCCGAACCGAGTTTAATAGCTCTGGTTGCAAGGCTAATTGTGCTCACGTCGCATCATTGTACGAGTAACAGGTCCTTGAGTCATAATAATATGCTAAGATATTTGTATATCATCAATCATAAAATATTGTTGGATATTTTAAATCAACTTAATTAGAATTTTATTTACTATTATATAAGACATAGAATTTGTTTTAGAAATTAATTTTAGAATAGGATTATAAATTGGTAGTTTAATTGATTTAGGATTTGATTTAGTAATTCCCTTTTTATAGTTCTTGTGGCCATGTGATAATTGTGTGGGAAGATAAATTTATTCAATACATAAATATATGTGGGCGAAAAGGAGGAGTTACAAAATAAAGTACATCGAATTCTCACATTGAAACCTACATAAACCTACACCATAATAGTCTTAACATCATACCAGAATCTCTATTCTAAACTCTCAACTCAACTTTTATTAATTGAATAAACTAAACAAACCCTCTATTTATGGGGTAATAAACTAATTCTAATAAGAAATACTAAACTATGTCAAGTTTATTACGTTATAAATAGAGGATTTGTTTAATTTATTCAATTGAAAAGAGTTGAATTGAGAGTTTGTAATAAATATTCTAACCATATGATAAAACTATTATGCCGTAAATTTATGCGAATTTCAATATGAGAGTTCGATATACTTTATTTTGTAACTCTTACTCTTTTTTTGCATATATTTATATGTATTGAATAAGTTCTCTATCTTTCATTGCGTATTTTTTTTTCCCAACAAATATCATAACAAAAATCAATTTGTTGACATTGTAGGAACAACTTGTGTGCTCCTTACCAAGTGCTTAACTAATAGTTGGCAAAATAAGCCAATGAAAGCGATCTAACATATTTTTTATTTGTTATGGTGGTCAACTTGTATAATGGCTAATTGCATGCTTGTGCTCTACATTAAGAAGTCCATTTGGCGCAAAACAGTTCTCTTTCTTTAACCTTAATTAGGGTTCCCATTGGATGTTGACCTTGATTGCATAAAACAAATAAAGGAATTGTTTGTAGCAGCCTTTTATATTAATTCTACAAAGTGTGAATTTATTCCAAAAAATTCATAAATATTAATATAGGTTATGTTTGGATTGATAAATTTGATGAAAGATTTGAAATTTATAAATTTGTTAGAACGATTTGTAAGGTTGAAATGGATAAATTTTAAATCTAGTTAAATTACAAAGTGTGAAATAAATTATTTCAAACAATTTTCTAATTTGGATAGATGTGAAATTCATCTATTTTTACCTGATAAATCCCTCTAATAAATGAGTGAATTTCAAATCCTTTTTCAAATTTATTGATCAAAACACAATGTAAAAGTATTTCAGAATCTTTATATACATGTGACATATTTTGTTAATCTTTTAGTTAAGAGTAACTATTATAATTGTACGAGTGTATGTATACAAAATAACAAATAAAAATCACTAATGTGTCATTAGATTAAGAAAATAATGAATAAAATTCGACCAACGATCTAAAATCATAGAGTTATACCTTCAATGAGATTTTTACACGTAGATTAATTTTTAAAAGTGACTTTGTAAAATATCTTCCTAATTATACTATCATATATAGTAGTTTATTAACGTGCATTAGTGTCAAAATTTCCACTTTAAATTATTGAGCATAAAATACTATTAGTCTAATAGCATCTGTATGAAAATAAACCAAGCTATATAGTTATTTTATTTTGTTAAATATCTATTAGTGGGTCAAATATTATTTTATTAATTATTTAGTAGTTGGTGCATGATTACGTAATAGTGTGATTTACATGGGATAATTTCTCATTAATTAGTTAGTAGTACTACTAGTCACGTTGGCTTTATGACAATTAGGTCTCTGTTTTTGTTTAGTTAAAAAAAAGAACAGAATCTTCCCTGTTTTTTTTTTTTTGGTTAAGAATTGCCGCAGCCATCAATAAAATAAAAAATTAATAAAAAAATCCTTTTGTCTCCTTCATTATTTTCGGTGTGAGTTTTTTATTATTTGTTATTAATTTGATTTGGATCTATGAAAGTGGTATCAGAATTACAGTTAATTCATAGTTATGGTACTCACAATTATTTGTTCAATTCCAAAATTCAAAAATAAATTTGAATATATCTTTTACGGAAAAACAGATGATAATCCATTTGAAAGTAAATGGATTGAAGAATTATATTCATGAAGCAATCGATGGAAATTCTAATACAGAAACAATGCAGACAAATAAGAATTAGGTGTTATCACAAATTCATCAGGTAATTGATATTTCAAATTTTGGAAAAAATGTTATGGCAGATACGCAAAGGAGGTTTGAGATACTTTGGAGAAGATATACCAAGGAATTGACTGAATTCAACAGAATAATCTAATGATATTGAAGAAAAAGTTTGAACTTTTAACGATGAAAAAATCTGAATCTATCAAATTTTATTTTTCCTAACTAATAGATATTAAAAACGAGATAGCACTCAATAGCCATGAATTGACTGACAAATTATTTGTGAAAAAATTCTTGAAACTTTACCAAAGAAATTTGGTCACGTTGTCGCAGTAATTCAAGAAACGAAAGATACATTAAATTTGAGTATTGAAAACTTACAGGGCTCATTAATTCTACATGAACAACGAATTAATAGGAAGATAGAGGATATTGCGGATACGGTTGAAAGGATACTACGGATACGGTTGACAAGACACCGCACACACAATTGAATTTGGAGAAAAAAGATAAAACTAAATTCATAGAAATGAGAATTCAGTCAGACAAATCAAGCCTATAACAATAGAAGTAACAATTTTAATTTTTGAGGTGGTCCTGGTAGATGCATAGGTAATAATTTTGGAGAAAATAATTTTTATCAGACCCAGGAAAATAAAAGAATTCAATGTTATAATTGTGAAAAATATGAGTACAGAAAATCTTAATGTAGATATGGTGAACAATTTAACAGAAATTTTCACACTAATTTTGCTGACAATCAGGCTCAGAATAGTAATCAAAATATGAAAACTTTATTTTTGGCCTGTAATACTGAGGATATCGTTGACAAAAATAAATGGTTTTAGAACACTGGCTATAGTAGTCATATGTGTGGTAAAAAAGCATTATTTTTCTGAGTTTGATGAATCTATCCGTGGTAAAGTAAGATTTGGCAATAATACTACTTACCTATTTTTGGGAAAGAAAAAATTTCCATTAGCATGAAAAATTGGTCTAACAGTTGTATTTATGATATCTTTTATATTTCGGAATTACGTTGAGTTATAATTTGTTGAGTATGGGTCAATTGTTTGAAAAAAATTATGATATTCGTATCCGGTATGGCATATGTATTATTTTTTTATGAAAATATTGGAATGACTGTAAAGGTGATGACGACTTCTAACCGCTTATTTCCATTAAATTTGAATAGTGAAAATTTTCTTGTTTGAATACTGTGATTGATGATAAAAATTGGCTGTGGCATTTGCTATTTGGACATTTTAAATTTTGACAGTTTGAAATATTTAGCTAGTAGAAGAATGGTTGGTGCATTGCCTAGTATCAGTATTCCTGGGAGAGTTTGTGATACGTGTATTTTGGACAAGAAGCACAGGGATGCTTTTCAGACAAGAAAATCATGGAGAGCAAGAAAACAATTACAGATTATTCATTTAGACTTGTGTATAGTGGATATTCCTTGTAATAGTGGCTGCAGGTAATTTATTACTTTTATTGATGATTTTGGCAGAAAAACCTTGGTTAATTTTTTGCAACAAAAATCCTGATGCATGTGAGATAGTTAAAAACTCAAGATTTTTGTTAAGAAGTAAAGTGGTTTTAAATAAAAATTTTGAGAACTGATAGGAGTCAAGATATCTTGTTAGCAATAATTTTCTTGAAAAAAATGGTAGACGTTATCAATTGACAATTAGGTATACTCCACAACAAAATAGAGTGGTTGAAAGAAAAATAGAACAATTATGGATATGATGAGATGCATATTGATGTTAAAAAATATGTCAAAACCTTTTTGGGTTAGACATTTGCATGTGCTAGTTATCTATTAAACAGATTTTCTACGAGAAGCCTTGCCAGAAAGACCCTTGAAGAAGTTTGAAGTGATAGAAAATCATTTGTTGACCATTTCAGAGTATTTCGTTGTGTTGCTTATTATCATATTTCTAATCAGTTGCACAGAAAACTTGATGCCAAAGGTAAAAAATGTATTTTTATTAGTTACAGTGAGCCGTCCCTAACTTACAGATTATTTAATCTAATTTTAGGAAAATAAGTGATTGTGAGCAAATATGTGACTTTTGATAAAAGAGATGTTTGAAATTGGTCCTCAGAGGAATCGAAAACTGCAAAGGTGACTTTAAATTATGAAGGAAATGATGATACATCATGATTTTTAGCCATTACCAGTTGCTCAGGATTCACAAATTAAAGCATCTGATCATCCACAGGGTCAACCAATTATCTGCTAGATTGTAAGATTTTGTTATTTTTTAGATAATTCTCTTTCTGAAAAAGAATTGTGAATTTTACTTTATTTATAGATTGTGATCGTACTATTTATGAGTCCGAGATAATAGTTGGGTGAAGGCAATGGATGAAGAAATTCATGCCATTATGAAGAATGATATATGAAAGTTTACTTCTCTTTCAGCTTGTAAATAGGCTATTGAGTGAAGTGGGTCTACAAGATGAAATACAAACCAGTAGATGTGTAGAGAGATTCAAAGCGAGATTGGTGGCAAAAAGGTACAAGCAAAAACCGGGCATTGACTATTTCGAGTCTTATATTTGTACCTGTTGTTCGATTTGATACAGTTTGTTTGATAATTTCTCTTATTGCTCAAAATAAATGAAAAATTTATCAAATATATTTCAAACCTGTTTTTCTTAATGGAGTACTTGGGGAAGAAATGTATATGGAGCAGCTTGCAGGTTTTGTTGGAAAAGGTTAGGAAAACAAGGTGTACAGGTTAAAGAAAGTTTTATATGGCTTGAAGTAAGCCCCAAGGGCTAGGTACACTAGAATTTACTCATATTTTGTTTCTTGTAATCTTTTAGAGATATTCATATAAGCACACTTTGTACACTAAATCTTCTGCTCTTGGTGATATTATTTTTGTGTACTTGTATGTAGATGACTTGATTTTTATAGGAAATAATCCTGTAACAATTGTTGAATTCCGGGAGGCCATGATCAAGCAATTTGAGATGACAGATATATTAATTATGTTTTATTTTCTTGGGATTGAGATTTTCCAATCTGAACGTAGTATTTTTATTTCTCAAAGAAAATAATCATGCAGGTGACATTTTTAAAAAATTTCAAGATGGATGGTGCTAAGCTAATTTTGACTCCGACTGGAAGAAAAATTATATTTGACGAAGAATGGCACTGAAAAATATGTGGATCCTATCTAATTTAAAAGTTTAGTAGGGAGTTTGAGATATTTTGACTTCTACGATCTAGATATCACTTTTAGTGTTGGCGTAATTAGTAGGTTTATGAAGAATCCACGCCAATCACACTTACAGGTGGCAAAGAAAATCTTGAAGTACATCAAAGGATCTCAAGGAAGTGGTATTTTTGATTCATGCAGTGATCCAATTGAGTTATTTGGTTATACAAATAGTAATTGGGCAGGTGATACAGTTGAGAGGAACAATACTTCAGGTTATGTATTTTTTTACTGATTTTGGAATGTTTTCATGGATTTCTAAAAAGTAACATGTGATAGCACTGTCAACCGCAGAGACGGAATATATTGCAGCAGCTAACAGTGCTACTCAAGTATTGTGGGTGCGTCAGATGATGTATGTTTGGTGTTCTTCAACACAAGCAGGATGGTCCAACGAAGATTTATTATGACAATAAGTCGGCAATTGAGTTGTCCAAAAAGCTGATTTTTTCTGGGCGTAGTAAGCACATTGACATCAAATACCACTTCATACGTGATTTGGTTCGAGATAAGGAGATTAAAATTGATTATTGCAGAATTGATGAACAAGTGGTAGACATTTTCACTAAGACATTGAAGACAGAGATATTCTTGAAATTGAAGAAAATATTGGACATGTCCAGATTTGACGATCGTGATTTAAGGGAGGTAATATAGAAAAATAAAGCAAGGTATATAGTTATTTTATTTTGTTAAATGTTACTGGGTTAAATATTATTTTATTAATTATTTATTGGTTGGTGCTCGGTGATGCAATCATGTGAGTTACATGGGATAATTTCCCATTAATTAGTTAGTAGTACTACGAGTCACGTTAGGCTTTATGACAATTAGGTTTCTGTTTTTGTTTAGTTAAAATTAAAAAGTCGTCTTCTCTCTCTTTTTTTTTTTTTTGGTTAAGAATTTCCGCAGCCATCAATAAAAAAAAATGGAAAACTTTTTTCTCCTTCATTATTTTTTGTGTGAATTTTTAATATTTGTTGTTAATTTAATTTGGGTCTAATCAGCATCTAAAGTGTAATCAGCACATATTATTAATTTTTTAGTGTTCTCAACCACAACCTTAACGAATTCAAAAGATACATGGTTTTTTATATGGACCTCTAAGCTATGTAGGCCCTTTTGTCACGGTGAATGGTAGCAAGATTCTACCACTAGTCAATAATATATTAACTATCTCAACCTCAAATCTAACTTTGTTCAATATTTTGCCTTGTCAGGCATATGCTTTAGATGGACACCATTATCACTTCACATTCAGGAACCAGGGAGATTATTGTGATCCTCCCTAAAAATTGTTAAAGATTCATTTTCATGTTAATAATAGTTAAAACTAAAAGTTCAGTTGTGATATATACACAATCAGATTGGATATAACTATAATGCAACGAATTAATAAAAGATTTCATAATATTTGTATAGGCATATTATTTTAATAAAAAATATTTAAATAGATTTGATTTTTAATTATCTCTACTTGTAGCCTTGTAATCGAACTTAATCTTATTAAATTTTATTTATATCAACTGATGTAATATATTACATAAATTTTAATTCATAATACAATATATACAATTAGAGTTAAAGACTAAATTTACCTAAATATTTCTCTATTTTTATTTATCAGTCGTAAAACATACATGTGGATAAATTAATCATACCTCTTTTGTTAGGGAAAAAAGAGAATGATTAGGACAAGACATAGGACTGTTAATCCTATATTGCTATGTTACAATCATTGAACTTCAAGACCTCTAATAATAAAACTTTCTATAAAACTTTAGAGCATATGCCCAAATTATTTTTTTTTTAAAAAAAACCTAAAAACATACATTAAAATAATAAATGTAGGATTGATCTTTCTAAGACTTACAGTTAAATCACATTATAGGCAATAGTGTCTAAGAGCTTCTTAAAGTTTCTTATAGTTTACCGATAGAATTAGCTTAACTTAATTAATATTATAATTACTTTTATAAAAATAACAAATATTACTGTTGTATTATTAAATTCGTAAAAAATAAAAAACGACTTGATCGAAAATTTGAATGATTTTATCACATCAATAGCTTTTTCATCACTTTTTTACTTTTCAAATTATTTTCTTAATAATAATATCTCCTAACCGTTATATTTTACCAAAACGAACCTAGCCTGACCTCTCAGCACCTTTAATGCACAAAAATTAAGGCAAGAAACAGAAAGTTTTGCTGATATTTTGCCACTAATATTATCTATCAAAGAATATGTCACCTTAGAATCTTTCTTGTAGGAGCTAACAACAACTTGATTATGGTTTGGCCAGTTGGACTATTTTTTGTCTCCACGATCGACACTATCAATTTACAAAGGCCTTTTTGTTTCATGCAGCAATTCACATTTACACCATACAACTAGGGGAGACGCTTCTGAAATTCCAATTGATCGATCTTTACGTTTCATAGATTTCAAGTTTACGATAAGCCTTCGATAAATAATTTTTTGTTAACTAAACGTCATTGTAATAACACTTGGTCCTATTAATTAATCATTTGGTCAAAATGTTTGAGCCAATTTTTAGAAATAAAATTTTATGGACAAAAGATCTTCTATTTCACTCTCTATTTTATTGCTCAATGATATGTCAAGATTCGTTTTAAATATAATTATAAATTTTAACAAAAAAAAATCTTGATCATACATTAGATAGTGGGATAGGGAGGGGAATAGGAAGTGAGATATAAAATACTTAGCAAACTTTATGCCACCAAGTTTATCGAAGTATACGTATTTATAGGGACATAAATGAACTTAAACAAGTCAGACACTTTAATGTTTAAACGTTGTTTGATTAATTTAACGAGTTTGAAATTTTGTTCAAGTTTAACTTGTTTATTTTTCGAATCGAATTCAAAACGAATTTTTATTGATCCAAACTCGAATCGAGTTCGAATAATTTAGAATTTTTATATATAAATTTAGCATTTTTAATTTATTGAGTTGCATTCCAGTCGAACATAAAAAATTAACAAATACTAAATTTTATTCAAATTTAACTTGATCATTGACGAACTAAATTCAAATAAATTCTTAACGAGTCGAATTCGTTACGAGTATAGAATAATTTAAATTCATTTATAGCCGTATATATTTATATTTGTTGCGTATTTGCCTTATTTTCCCACTTATTTGCTCCTAAAATTAAAGCTTTGCCTCTCTCAATGATTCGAGATGTTCTTGTAACCCGTAAATAGTGCATGGATATCTTCTTTTCCTATTTTTTCCGAGGGTTGACATCAATTTATTTTCAATGTTAATTTAGTGTCAGATTAAAATAATAATAATAATAATTAATATTGTATTAGAGTAGTTATACATTTAAATTCACATAACAATTATTTCACTAAGTTGACACTGAGAATTTATTTTAGTTTATTTGGTAGTAATGTTTTTGTTTTTATGTTTTACTTGAAAAATAAATTTCTCTTGTGATCACGTGCTTTCACATTTCAATTTGTTCCCGTCGAAATGATGGAAGACAAAAGAATCCATTGAAGCAAAAAACCTTTCAGGTTTAACTTTCTTAAGCATATATTATACATCCATTGACATTAGGCCGGTCCATGCACATGGGGGCCCTCGGAAAAACCGAAACAGGGTAGGGAGAGTTGACTTGAATGGCTTAATTTCTAGTTTTGAAGGTATAATTTGCCGGCCACTGATTTGTCTTGACTAAAACTCCCATCTATACTAAAAAAACAATTAATATGGGAAATGATTTATGAACGTATACAAATTTTGTGTGAATATACTATGATGTAATGCAAACTAAGGATACAAGTGTACAATTTGTGCCTACAAATCAACAGTTTCCTAGACCCCTTTTGTAGTTTGTATACCGAGCATTTTTTGACTTTTCGAATATTTTATCTTACTCATAATATCAAATGGTGTCTCACTTTTTGGAATATTTGTTAAATATACTATAGTTTACAAGTATTCTCTATAAAAGATTATACGTTGGAAGATTTGAAGCATTCAAATCTCACCTTCAGTAAGCAACTTGCTTTTTAAAAAAAAAAAAGATATTCCATAACATTAGAAATTCAGTATTTGAAACTTCAAAGTTTGCAAATTGCTGTTTTAAAATAGGGTTAATAACGCTTTGTTCCCTCGAATTAAATGAATAATTATACTTTTCTTCCTTGAACTAAAATAATGTATACTTTGCCCCTTATTGACACTATTTATTATTTAAAAACTTTAACACACAAAAAAATTAATTCAATGACTGAAATACCGTTAGTATTATATTTTGATTTTTCATGTATTTGATTTTGATGTTCAAAAATTAAATAGAACAAAACTAAACTATAACAACAAATTGATATCTTTAGCTTTAAAAATTGAAAATGTGTGATAATATTGAATTAAATCATATTCGATATTGAAATTTGCACATGTTAACCAACTATTAAAAGTGTAAAATACTTAAAGATATAAAAAAATTACAAAAATTTTATAAAAAATATATTCTTATATAATATCCATAAAGAAATTTTTTAATTAAAAATAAGTCCATTTAAAAATTGTTCTAATGCTATACTTAAATGTTCATATACAAAATAATATCAAATGAACTCCTTAAAGTAAAAAAAAAAATGACCAAGAAATATATTGACATTGATTATTTTGAAATATTACATAGTTTATTTTTTTTTATTTTTAAATAATTATCGCATAACTAATCAAAAATTAAATGCATAAATAATTCAACTTATAGTACTAAGGATATTTTAGTTATTTAACTAAATTTTATTAAAGGAATTAAAATTATTAATTGATGAATAATATCAATAGGAGTAACGAGGTATATATTTTTTAAATTTAGAAGATAAAGTATAATTACCTCTAATTTAGGGGCACATATTATTAACCTTTAAAAATACTCTACAGCTTGTATGGATATACATATGTCGGATGGAGATGGAGTATGCGAATGAGAGTGTGACTTGTCGTGTACAAAAGTCTCCTCATGCACATGCAATTAATGGCTACCGCCCGGCACGAAGTGGCAGTGCGGCAATAACTGCGCAGCCTCTCGGCATAAACAACAGCATTTGTTTTGTCGCTTTGCTGTGAATTTTCTTCTTCGTACACCGAAATATTTGGCCCCTAGCTAATTTATTAAGGCAAATGGTGATCGGTCGCCTCCCTTTAAGCCTCAATATTCTGCCTCCTAATTGCTACTAATTAGTCATTATTGGCTACACCAATATTGAATTAAACTAGTACTTTGTATATAGTCTTAGAGTAAATTTTTTTATATATTATTGGTGTACAAAAATTTTTACGTTATCGACTCTAAATGCAATATGATATGTGTGTATTATTTAAATTTTAAATAATAAATTACAAGAAACCCCTTGTGATTTGGCTAATATTCACGTCACTCCTTTATAGTTTTTCAAATCTACAATATACCCTTTTGTAATTTAGATTAAAGTGAAACTATTGAATATTTCGTTAAGCAATAGTTAGGAGGCTAAACATTTTTATTTAAAAGGTTATTTTAGTCATTTAAAACATCTAATCAAGCTAGTTGTGCACTTTAATGTTAAACACAACCCCACCCTTCTCATAAAGGGAATTTTTTGGGCGGTAAAGTAGTATTAATGTTAGAGGTATTGTAGATTTTTTTGTACAAATCCGTTAAGTTTTAAATTTTTTATCCATTTTACAAAAAATCCAAATTACAAGGGACAGATTATAAGTTTAAAACAATAGGGGGTAACGTGAACATTAGGCGAACCACAAAGGAATTTATTGTAATTTACCTAATTTTAAAAATTATTTTTGTACATGTATATCTAGATTCGGTGGTGTAGAAAAATTTTTATACACTAACGATGCATGTAAAATTTACTCTTTAGTTTTAATGTTTATATAACTCAAAATAAGTTCTTGCAAGAATCTAAAATAATGACATGATATTGCCTTAAAAAATTTGTAAAATTAATAATACCCCACTAAAAAGATAAAGGTAAGTGCTCCTTCTTTTAGATATCAATAGATAACAAATCTTTTATTCGAAAATATACAAATCTGAATTTGATTTGACATGGATACATTGAAAATATGTTACCTTTTAAACAATTAAATTGAAGAAAAATTAATAACTAATCTTAATTTTTAACTGGTTAGATAAAATAGAAAGCAAAATTAAGGAATACCGAATATTTGATGATCTTTGATTTGCAATTTATTTCATCGAACCAAATTAATGAGTTCAGCAACTTCAAATTGAATCATATATTCCAAGGGACTACCATTTTCAACTTTGATTTTTCTCCTTAAATTATTTTGGAGGACCTCTATCGCTTTCCAAAATAAGGACAGTGACTTGTTTGGTGGCAGTGGCTTGCGTGAAATGCTAGGGATGCCAAATAATGGTGTCCCCAGCAGGGCCGGGCAATTACTTAAATTAAATGGTAAATTATCATAAACTGTCATGTTGTCATGTGATATAGTCATTTGATCTATAACTTTTATATATTTTAAAAATATATCTTAAATTTTTATGTGATCTATACTAAATGATAAAGTAGATGAAAATCATTCAAACTAACGATTTTCGTTAAAATTACGTTCTTATCCTATATTTAAATTATATTAAATTACTTTAAACCCCATGTGGTATTATTTTCTAACACATAACCACCATATATTTTGAAAAAAAAAAAATCCTAATCTCCCATGTGGCTTGGACTAATAATAAAATAGATAAAAATCATCCAAAATCACAATTTTCGAAATTATACTTTTACCTGATATGTAATTTAATATCAAAATTTTCAGATAATTCATTTCTCCCTATTTTCAGAAATGTATAACTTTCAATTTGCATGATTAAAAATGAAGAAAATTATATTAGTTTATTATTGTTTCTAATGTAAATTAATGCATGAAAAAAAAAAAATTATGGAAAAATACCTTATGCATCCATGTAGTTGTACTTTTTGGTTGTAAAAGTATAGATAAGTGTAACAAATTTGAGAATAAGTTTCTGTAAATAACAATAAGTGTAGGTTGGGCATATAATTTTAAATTTTTTGGGAGGAAAAACGAATTTTCAAATAACAACTCGCAATAGGAGTGCGCGTATAGTAAATATGATTAGTTTCGATAATTTATGCCTACTTTATCATTTAGTTCAAACCACATGAGGGTCTAGGATATATTTACAAAATATATAGGGGTTATCAGTCTAAGATGTAAATCACATGGGGTTTACGGTAATTTATACTAAACTTTTTGAGGGAAAATTATATTTTTTATTAAACACTAGCTTCGGAACGCGTGTTTTTCAAACACCGTTAATTTAGATGATTTTCGTCTACTTATACCATTTAATCCATACCACATGGGTGTTTAATGTATATTTCTAAAACACACAGAGATTATAAATCGGATGACTATATCATATGAGAATTTACAATAATTTACCCTAAATTAAATGAATGAATACATACCTATGATTATATAATATGTAGCAAATTCTTGGGTCGATCATAAAGATAAATTAGGTTAAAATTGTATTTATATGTGCAAAATTTTCCCCTTTTGAAAATTCTTGATTATTCAAATTTTATCGCGATAAAAGGGCATTCATTTGAAAAAAAAAAGCGAAGAAATTAATTTCTAGCACATCATTGAAAGAGGGAAAAAATAAAAAAGAAAGATGTCAAAATTGATAAAAGGGCCCTGGCCGGTATACTTGCCTTTGTTTTCATTGAAATATAATCTCCATTATTGCAGTACGCCGCTAATCGACAAAAATGGGAAGAAGAGCAAGACTTTGTCTTTCTTCAAGATCGAACATTCTAGTTAGAAAAACCATACAAGAAAACACATTATTTGGTGTTGATCTTTTATGTTTGATTTGGATACGATTTCTCCTTCTTTCTACAGTCCGTAGTGATTGATTATGATCAATAAGGATTAAGGTGAAGCAACAGATTTTATTTTATTTTTTTTATTATTATTTTTTTGAAGTAGAAGAAATTGACAAATTATACAAACTAAAAAATTTCACAATCTCTATATTAAAAAGAAAAATAATTTACAAGATCACAAATTCATAATCACTTATCAAAATTAATTCATATGTAAAAAAATTATATTCAATTATCAATCTTTTGATTTTAATTAATTAGTTGGATTTCATCTATTTTTTAACGTCACATTATCAGTGTGTCAATTAGTCTAAATGTATTGTGTTTGAAAATTAATGCTTCATTAAAAAATGCTTTTTGAAATTTAATGTACATTGTTGCTTTATGTATGCCGCCACACAATGAAGAGGGCATCTATCTGTTTTTGAAATTTTAGCCACAGGCCAATATCAAGATATTGTTTTTTGAGCGACAACTCTATCTAATTTCTCTATCAGTAAATTTATAAATTGAAAGCAAATTGTCCTTTGCAAAAAAGTTGTTTATGCATGCATCATTTTCTGATAGTGACATGATTGAGAATTACATTGCTTGGGACTTTTGCAATTTAATTGATTCTTTTTCTTGTTTACAGAATAATAAATTTTTTTTTTGTGCTAAAATTTGTTTCTTAGTCTTTTGTTCATAATTACTACTTACTTGCATATGCTGGAGATAGTAGAAATTCTTGTAATCCTCTGATGATTGTAAGCATTATGATTGATTTTCTTATAATTTGACTAATAATGAATTTTTTTAGGTAAGAACGAATAATAAATGTGTTCCAAAGTGAGGGTTAGTAAAGTATGCATTTGGAGTTCAATTTTTTTGGAGGGAGAAATAATTCTTAATTAAATGTAATTGATGAAATAAAAACTTTTGAAAGCCCGTTAAAACTTGCAATTATTTAAAGTAATTGAAGAATAAATAATTGCAAGTTTCTGAGTTTCCAAAGAGAGAGAGTTTTATCTAGATACATGCAATTTAATCTAATCTATAAGAAAAAATTATACTCTAATACTTTTTTTTTCTTTAAAACTATTTTTTTCCGTAATTTTTTGGTAATTTAAATCCATAATCAATAAATAATACGAGAAACGTCTTATTATCTAAATTGTAATTCTGTGTCAATTATATATATATATATATATATATTCTAATGTACTAATTAGAACTTTTCATGGGAAGAATTCGAGAATTGTTGGCCGTTGAAATTCTTCGGCCTAGTACTTTCGACCACACAAAACCGACATACAATGCTTCACGTGGATGGAAGAATTTGGACACAAAGACTATCAAATTCATTCTATCAATTCTACTCTAAAGTACATACGAATGAGTTAACTAAATCATAGTAGATTTCATATCTTTAAGATCTCTCAACTTTTTGAGGGCTCCACTTTTAAACATTTGAAGTCCATCAAGACTCATTTTTTTCATTTGTAATGGATTCAAATTTTTGGCCCTAAATTCTTGCCGACATATTGCTTGAATTACACAATCCCACAATTAATTTTATTTCAAACAGAAAATTAACTTCATTTCTTCAAAATTTTACGTTCAAAAAAAAAAAAAAAAACTCACATACATCAATCGAGTGAGACGATGTTTATTTTAGCAAATCCCAATTTATGTTCGGTTTTTATGCTTAGAGTTGTTAAATTAATTGTTCGATTTTTAATCTTAGAGTTGCATACTGATAACGTTAAGAATAAAACCCGTGTTTAATTTGTTAAACAGTAGTTTTCACCTAGATGCAATTAGTGTATGTATACGAAATGATAAAATTATTGATATATTATCACTATATTAGTTAAAAATATAATGAAATTCGATTGAATATTTAAATTAAAAATTGGTAATTAATATGATTTGTCACGTAAATTAATTTTGATAAATAATTATATATTTATAACTTTATAAATTATTATAATTTAAGATGCAATATGTGACCATGATATGCTTGCTCGAGTTTGAATCTTTAAAGAAAGCTGATGTTAATAATACTTGACAAAATTAGGCATCCTTCCCTGCCTCTCCACCTTAGCAACTCCTAGCTTTAGTTGTTAAGGTGGACTTAACTGATTTAGCAATTTAGAAAAGGAAATTAGTTTATAAGGCCATAAAATTAATACTATTTGTCAAACTTAATTAATTTACATGAATTACAAATTTTTTAATTTAAGATATTTAGTCAGATTTTATTTATTAACTCACACATTTAGTGACAAATAAGTGATTTTGTTTACATATAATGCACAACTCAGGAAAGTCTCTAGAAGATTTAAATTAAAAACAATGGATTAATTTAATTAAGGAATTTTTAATGCATATATTCACGTCACCTTTTTAAAAAAAACTAAAGCACTGGTTAAACAAACCCATAATTTAAATACTACAATCTACATACATTGAAAGGATAGAATATTAAATGAGGAGCATATCTTATTAAATGATAAAACAACTTAAATCATGAATTCGATTTACTCTAAATCCTCTTTTTAAAAAGAAAAAAAAAATAGTTACACAGCCGTAAATTGGAACTATTTTACTGCCATTTGAGTTGCACTTTTGGTGAAAATGGTTTTTGCTCAGTTAATATCAAAAGGGACTTGGAACTTGCGTATTTCGATTAAAAACAAAAAAGAAGAAGAAGAAGAAAATATTCTATATCATACTTATTGATGGTCGATAAATAAATAGAAGAGTCGGTTGCGAACCAATTACCTACTTTAATTGTATAGTTACTTTGCAAGTTTTTTTTTTTTCTTTACTTTGTGAGTTTCTTTATGATAAAAATCATAAGTCTCTAATGTATAAATTAAGTAGGATACATAATGGTAGATTGAAGGCAGAAGGATGACATGTTTGATACAAAAGTAAGCAATTAGAGGGGGTTTTACAAGAGGAACAATTTGCACTTTTTCAAATTATACATCAATTCAAATAAAGATGAACAATTTGTACTTTTGCATCAACGTTATATCTTAATCCAAGCGATAATTACAAATTTCAAAATTGAAACTATTCAAATTAGGACATGAAAGGTTAATTAATTAAGTTTGACAACAAGTTATCTAAACTATTGGTGCCAATGTTGACTTTCTTTTCAAACTTGGCACTACCAATATTACAAGCACATTTGATTTTTTTTTTTTTTTTTTTTTTTTTTAGTTGGGAAAATCCCATTTGATATAAGATTACCTGGGCAGGAAATATTTTTGTTTTCAATCATAATAAGGCCTTAAAAACTAATTGTTTTGAAATTTTGGATATGGGCCTATTCATATTTATTTGTATAATGGGCCTTACAAGGGGCAATTTCTTTTAGGCCGAAACTAAAAGTCTTAAGATGCAACATTGGAGTGACCTCGTAAAATCAGGCCTTACAAAACTATTGCTCAGTTAAACTTGGGCTGCTGGGCTCACTTGAGAAGACCCAAAGCATTGAAATCAGATGAAAAAACGATAAAATATTCTGGACCATTTTGGGATGCTAGCCTTTGTCGTTAATTGGAAGGAATATATTCCACATCTGAAACGCTTATATTGTTTTTTGTCTCCTAATTAGCTAATTGAGCAAGATTCATGGATCAATTGGATGTATGGATTCTACCCATTTTTATTTCAGTTTCCAAGCCTAGTAATCATACATATCTTCCTAATAGTCTTTCATACTAATTCAAACACTTTTAATTCTACCAATTTCCGATCATATATATATTTGTGAGTTTATATTTCAATCATTTTTTTGTCTTTTTTTTTAGGTGGTGTAGACAAATGAAGAAATTTTGGGGTCAATATTTTACTGAGTTATGCACCCGTTTATGACCTCTCCATATTTTTTTTGAGGATTTTTGAAAATTCACTCTGCTATGAATTCACTTTAGAAAAAATCTAATATATAATTGATTGAAAACTCTTAGGAAGGCTTTTTGGTACAATCGATCTAAAGAAAATGTTTATATGTTAGTTTATTTCCAAAATCTAGCTATGTAATAATCAAGAGATTTATACACCTAGACTATTGTCTTAGATTAAACTTCATTAACCCATAAAACTTCCAATCATGCAATTCATGCAAATGACCAAAGAGGTTTAGATCATTTCTCTTTACATTATCTACCAACTTCCAAAAATTTCATCACATTTATATCATTTCAACTAAGGAATGAAAAAGGCATTCACATAATACTTGCAATCAAAATAAAGCATAATATCTAAACTAACCAATGAAAAGTATTTTGAATCAAGCGATGGATAATTAGTAGAGTTTATAAAGTTAAATACCATTCTTGCACAAATAATGCAACAAATTTCCCAAAACATTTCAAGCAATCTCAAACACACAAACTAAGCACGATTATACATAAAACCACCATCATACTTTCCATCTTATTAAAATTGATGAGTACCACTCATCTAACCACTCACCGTTGAATACAAAAAAAAGAAAATAAAGCATAGCAAGAAAAATAATTACCTAGTCATAAGCTAAAGTTGGACTAAGCAGATGAGGCATCCATATACATGTGTATAAATAATAAATTAAGGGTTAACCGTACCAAAATAGCCTAATAGTTACCTTTTCGAAAACACCAACTATGTTAAAGGGTCAACCAATCAAATATCCAACTATACAATCCCTCAATCAAAAACATTATTAAACCGCATAAAAACCACAAAATATCCACAATCCAGCAACTAAGAAAGTAAAAGAAATAGTCATGGGAATGTATCTCTCCCCCCAAAAAAACTAAAATAATTATAGATATAGATAGCATTAATACGTCAGTTTTGGAAATTGTAATACAAATTTTATACTATTTAATAAAATAATAAAAATATAGACTAAATGTCTTAGGAATTAATAAAAAAAAAAAGTATGCAAAAAATTAAAATAAAATCCGCACATTTTATAAGCTTTAATTTTGTTTGTATATTTAATAAATACAAATTTTAATTTCATAGTAAAATACTATATCAAAATACAATTTCGAAGTTAATCATGTTCGATACTATTTAGAATGAAGGAAACAGTTTAAACATCAATGAAGTCCTAAAATAAATGTTATCATAAGGTCAAGAAATATGAAAAAAAAATACCAATATATTCTTTATTCTAATACATAATTTATACAATATTTTAAAAACTTAATTGTGATAGAAATTATATAAAAAATTATGTATTATTTTGGATGTTTTTAGAATTACATATTTTTCATTAGAGTTGCTTGCATTTTTTTAGTAAGATAAAGGTTTTTTTTTTTTTTTTCATTAATACTTTGTACATTTTAGAGTAAGATGAAAGAACAACTTTTTATTTTCATCTTTTGATTATGATCTTAATTTACTATATGATACCTATCCATATTGTAGAGAATATATTAGTTTAATCTGTTTAGCTTGATATCTTTGTTCTTTACATTTTACTTAGGTTAATTTTTTTCTTAATTTTTAAAATTTTAATTAATCATTTTGTAATTATTACTATTTATTATTGATTTCCTATAAAACTTTTTCTCTAATTAAAGAATTTTAACATACTTCATTTATAAAATTATGTTTTCATTCTTGATAGTGATTTTATATTTTAATAATGACAAAGGATATATAAAAACATCTAAAAAAGTTTAATACTATGAAAAAATATTTATTTTTATATGATCGAGTCATTGATTGTGTTATTATAACAAATTATATCATGGGAACCTGAAAGAGAAATAAAAACTATATTGGATCGGAATTAACCATATTTTGTGCCATCAATATGAAAAGTTCCAAGTTTAAATAGACTATTGATGCGAATGTTATCATAAGTTTAAGAAATACAAAACAAAAAAAAAAACCCCAATATATTCTCTATATACATACACACTTATACAGTATGTTAATAAAAATTAATTATGATAGAAATTTATATAAAATCCCACTTAAAGTATCACGTAATTTTGGATATTTTTAGAACTATATATTTTTCATTAGCACTGCGAGTATAATATTTATAGTAAGACAAAGAATTGGTTTCATTCACATTCGATGCATTTGATAGCAACACAAAAGAACCATTTATTATAGGATAATTTTTTATAATGATATTGATATACTATGTGATACCTATCAAATATTATGGAAAATATATTAGTTTAATTATATTTTAATTTTTATTAAGATTTTTGTTTGATGTATTTGTTTTTTATATTTTAATCAGTCTCATTTTTCTTATTTTTAAAATTATAATTAATAATTTTGTAATTATTATCCATATATAATTTGATTTTCTATAAATATTTTTTGCTAATAAAAAATATCAAAATACTTCATCTATAAAATGATGATTACTACTTGATAGTGATTTTATCTTTTAGTAATGACAAAGAATATATAAATATATTTAAAAGGTTTAATACTACGAAAATATTTTTATCTTTAACTGATCAAATTATTAGTGGTGTCGTTATATTTGATTATAATCTAAACGCCTAGAAGAGAAATAGAAATAAGAAGTTATTTCTATCAAATATTATACGTTATTCTCATAAAAAAAAAGTTTGTTTAAATATTTGAAAAAAAAAGGAGTTTATGTATAATGTTGTAACAAATAACAAACAATAATGATTTAAAAAAAAAAAAACAAGAAAATAATTATGAGGAAAGAGCAAAGATATTAAATATATATACATATATTTAAAATATATAACTTGCATCAAAAACTCAAATAAAATGTTTATAGTTTGTACTTTATATTATCATTTACTAATTATTTATTTACTTTAAATATAATTTTTTAGCAAATTAAGAATATCACACATACAAAGTACAAGCTTTTCTCTAGTTGGAAGGAATATATTCCACATCTGAAAGGCTTATATTGTTTTTTTCTCCTACTTAGTATAGCTAATTGAGCAAGATTCATGAATCAATTTGTTGTATGGGTCATACCCATTTTTATTCAAGTTTCCAAGTCAACTAATCATAGATATCTTCCTAATAGTCTTTCATACTAATTCAAACACTTTTAGTTACTACCAATTTCCGATCATATATATATTTGTGAGTTTATATTTCAATTATTTTTTTTCTTTTTTTCTAGGTGGTGTAGACAAATGAAGAAAATTTGGGGTCAACCAATTTGAATTTTACTCGGTTTATGCACCCGTTTATAACCTTCTCCATATTTTCTCGAGGACTTTTGAAAATTAACTCTGCTTTTGAATTCCTTTTTTTAGAATAAAATATACTTTGAATTTAAGAAAAGCAATTACATTTAATTAATTATTAAAACATAATTTATATGTTACTTTTTTATATCATTTTTTTTCAAACAATTAGGAAAAAAAATAAAATTTCGTACAAATACATGGATTAACATCTAGTTTCACTCTAAACAAGTAAAAGTGTACGCAAATTTTATTATTGATACGTTTACAAAAGTAAAAGTGTCTTGCATTAACATCCTTTTGAATAATGCCATATGGTAGTATTTAGTTTGATGATGATATTGGCACAATAATTTTCTTGGCTATGTTTGGAAAAAAGTACTGTTTATTATTTTTTAAATAATATGTATAAGAAATTCTGTCTTTAATACATTTCTAAGTGTTTTTACCTCATATTAAAGATTGTTACAGTGTTTATTACAATAATACTTTAAAAGATATCTTAGTCAATATTTGTCCAAACAAAGTTCGTAACGTTACAACAACATATATTTTGAATATAACAAGTTTACCCTTTGTCGTTAAACATTTCCATCAATCTCCACAACTTTGGCAGAGGATGGTTTTGTCACTGAAAATAAATAATATTATTGGGGCAATATCATGAGTCTAGAATTTATTTTCAGCTAACATTTTGCTTTGTGTATGTCCTGAAGGTCTTTTATTGAGAACAGTAAATGGCAACTAACCAACAGTAAATGATCGATACTTCGATATAGATGAAGATTGGCATAGTATTTAAATCCAACCCACCAACAACTGCACAATGAATCACAGCTCATGCTTACTTAATCCACGGAGAAATTGATTGGTTGTGATGCTCTTGTCTTGACTTCTGGGGAGGAAAAACCCTACCGCTTTGAGCAATCAATTAGTGGGACTCAGCTCTCCTAATAAATATATGTACTGTAACTGATACTTGGCATTTTGATCACGAAATAATTACGAATACTATAATACAGATGAGGGCAAAAAACTTGTCAAAAGACTCAAAAATGTGGTTTTGCAAATTTAAATGTATATAATTGCAAATTCAAAACACCATAATTAAATTGGAACTTTTTCAGTTCATAAACTGATATCGTGGCTATATCGTAAGAGTACTATGTATTGGAGTTATCACTTGAAGAGAATTTCTCCTTGTGCGACTTAATCTGAGGACTTAGCCTATCATGTTTAATTCTTTTCATTCCCCCCTCCCAAAAAAGAAAAAAGTAAAAAAAAACAATATAATTTTGAGAGATGCAAAATTGCTACTTATACAAAGGGAAATTTACGTCTCATTTTCAGAATTGGTAGAATTTCAAGTTTCACTGATGCCCTTTAAGTTATCACAAAGTTCCTCTATAGAAATCAAATGCACTGAGTAGAAATTTCCACTCGTGTACCGAACTACCAGAAATGCCATAATTATCTTTAGAGACAAGAGAAGGTGAGGATGACACTTAGCCTGCTTTGCCTCCCTTAAAAGTTCCTTCTATATTTTCCAACTAAATCCATTGCGGTAACAAACTGCAATGTGATGACCCACTCGCCCCTCACGCGCCTTTCTACATTGCAGTAGTATATTTTGGTGTTCCAAATTTTACAAATCTATTGAGTTTGGAGGAAACTTCTTAATTGTGTAACCAAATATGTTCATATTATTTTCTTAACTTTTAATTATTCTATAAAACGAATCATAAATAGGGAGAAACTAAATAGAAAGGATCCAAATCCATAGATCTTCAATACACTACTATTATTAAAAAAAAAAATCCATTTCGGAGCCCGATGCTTAAGATATATTTACATGTTAAATTGTGTGAAATTTTATAGCATACGTATCAATGATCATATATCCACACTCTACAAAAAATTTGTTACTTTATACAAGATTAATCACAAATAAAAATTTCTAATTATAGAAAACAATTAGCTATAGTTTTGCATTAATTCAAATTTATTCCCCCTGTTTGGTTTTTATTTTTGGAACAAAAGATAAGTGTAACATTCAAGTCCCACTACAATCTACGTACCTAAGTGTAAGATTTTTAAAGTCTCAATTGAAAATATATTTATTTTATCACTTAATTAAGCATACTATATACGGCTTCATTGACAACACACTGTTCACCTATTTATAATATTCATGCAGATTCTTGCTTTCAAGTACGATCTCAATCCTTTAACTTCACCTATAATAATAAATCAAGAACAAAGAGGTTTAATAGTTCCTTCAAAAGTCCAATCAACTTTATAGTTTATCCACAAATCATTCTACTTTATATAAACAAATGGTGCAAATTACTTATTATTAGTTACTTCCAGATATTGAAAAATATTTTCAAAGCTATGATGATATGGTGATAGATTTGAGAGAGAGTTTTCTCACTGTCTCTAAAAAAAAAATATTTAAGTAGATTCAATTTTACGTCTACATGTAAATCTTGTTGTCAAGATTAAATTTATTCAAATCAATCATGATTTCACTTATTCCACAAAATTTAATCAACATTACTAGGTCTACAAATAGAATAAAAAATCAAATCTATCTAAATATTTGCCGTTCTACTTATCTCTCAAGACTTGCCAAAAAAAATTATTAAAAGAAACAAAAACTACATTTAAAAATACATTTTGTTTGGGAGGAAAAAATGATTAAGGAGGGGTTTAGTTTATGGGTATGAAGAGAAGGAATGAGAATCAAAGTTAATGATACACATAGATGGTGTTTGGTTAATCTAAAATTTATATATAAAAATTCTAAATTACTCAAATTCGATTCGAATTTGGTTAAATAAAAAAATCATTTGAGTTCGACTCAAGTAGGATTTTAAAAAATTCGAATTGAATTTTTTTTTTTCAATATTAAACTTCTTACCTACTAGTTAAAGAAAAAGGGGTAAATAAATTGCTTTTGGTTGTTCAATATATGTTCTTTTCCTATCAAAACAAAAGGAAATATATAAATAAATAAAGAACCCCTTTTTGGTTTGGGAATGAACTTTTGCCTTGGATTTTGGTTATTCATCATATACGAGGTTTCTCACTGAGCATCCATAACTGAATTTTCTAAATGAAAAAATAAATCAAAGAAGCAAAGATGATAAAAAGTTTAAGACCTCATTCTTATTATTTTTTGAATATATGAAAATGAAAAAATCAAAAGGAAAGAAAGATTAATGATTCACGATCTTATAATAAGAATAAGAGATCTTTGTCTTTCATTCTTCAAGAATCAGAAAGATTTTTTAAAAATAAACAAGGTCAAATTTTAATAAAATTTCAAAATCGATAAAATAATTAAACAAGTTTGAATATTAAAATGTTCGACTTATTTATGTCATCCTAACTTTTATTCTCCACTTATAATTTAAATTTCAAATTGATTAATTTATGAGTATGAAGAAACACATTTCTTATTTAAAGTAAACAAGTAAGAAAATATGACATAAACTTATAACGATAATAAGGTCTATAATTTTTATTCTCATAACCAAACATCTCCTTAAACTAGAAGTATTGTCAATAAGAGTTTAGTACAACCAATTTAAAAACGAAAATATTTAGATAGATCTGATTTTTTGTCTCACTTGTAGATCTTGTGATCAAAATTAAATTTTAAAGAATTTTACTTACATCAACTGACATCAAAGATTCTAACTATATGATTTAATCATATTACAAGGTTTAGAAATAAAGTCAAAAATTAAATTTACTTAAATATTTGCCATTTAAAAATACATGTATAAAAAATGTTAAGAGTCACAAGAGACAGGATCTAAATCAGAGAGAACACAATCATTTTAATTAACAGTATGCTTTGACAGCAGGTCAAGCACGAGCTTAAAGCACACAACGAAGCAATTTCTCTGAGAGACCTGTATATTACTTACCTGTAATAAAATTCTCGTAACAAAAAAAATAAATTCGAAAGAATCAGCAGAATTTTCAAAGGAGAACAAAAGAAAAAGGACGTGCCCCGGTCAAGGTGGACCATCTAGCGTTATTGTGAATCAAATCAAATTATAAAGGGCATTATAATTCTTCTCTACTTGAGTTATTAAATTCATTTAGGTTGATAGCCAATAAGAAAGAAATAGTTGAGGAATATTATTGGATTATGATACGTTAAGAGCCACTTGTACCAACTTGACAAGATAATTAATTATGAACAACCAAATATATATATATATAGTGAGAGAGTTGTAATTTCATTTATCTATTCTTTGGCCAATGAAGATCGTCATTTTCTAAGATTTCCCATCACTAAACAATTAATTATGTTCTTTAATTATCTGTCATCAAAACACACTTTCCTCTTTAATGCATTATTGTTGTGGTGGTAGTGGTGTTTTTCCAAAGAGATATATTGTACTTGTGGAATAAGTATCTCAGTTTGGATTGTTATCATTTTTTCATTATTTTTTTAAATAATGTCGATTTTGTAATTATTTATTAAAAATGTTATCCAATCATCTTTTATCTCACGTGTATCAAATTTCATAAACAGATATTAAGTTGTGAAAAAAAAAAAAAAAATTCATCTTTCTCCCTTACCAGCCATAGCCACCATCCCTACCCAAAACCACACATCCCATACCTAGATTAGCCCCAATATCTCAACCATGCAATGCAACCCCATGATTTTTCAATCCTTCTCCTACCCCGCCACACCTACAACCTTACCAAAAATCTCGCCTACCCCTCCCAAAAAAAAATTTGTTTTCATTTTATTAATTTTTTTTCTTCATAAAATTTTCATTATTCATTTTTTCTTTTTATTTCGCCATTTTTTTCTTTTTCATTCCATCTAAAAACATTTTTTTCTTACTTATATTCTTATTTTTTTTTTCTTTATGTATCTTTTATTATTTTTCATATTTTCCCTTTTCTTTTATTTTTTCATTTTTCCTTTTCATGATTTTTTTGATTTTGTTCCTTTTATTTTTATGGTCTTTTATTTATTTATTTAGGAAAGAAGACAATATTTAAAAAAGGAGAAGAAAACGATTGCAATTCCTTGAGTAAAGGTTTTTTTTTGCCTGTTGGACATTTAAACTGCGAACCTAATAAGGTGTTTGTAGATTATCCCTATACGCGTAAGCGTGTGAATGGAATTTATCTTATTTACAAATAATATTTGAAATAAGATCCTAATTAATGGCTTGCCAGAATTCAATAACTTGTTATTTAATATTTATATATTAGATGACCGGAAATATTTAAGTAAATTCGATTTTTGATTCCTTACCTGTAGAATTAAATCTTATAAAATAAATTATATCAACATATAAACAATAATTAATTTTGACGGTAAAACTAGATGGGTTCTAATATGTGGTCTACCCCTTATTAGGATTAGTTAAGAGTAGACATGTAAACTGATCGGATTCAAGTCGGAGCTATTAGGTTCATACACTAACCTAGATATTCGGATTCAAGTCGGAGCTATTAGGTTCAGACCCAAATCTAGATATTCGTCAGGTCTACAAAAATAAATCCTTATAATTTTGTTTTAATTTTGAAAATTTGTATATAGAAAATTTGTAATTTATAGAAATTTTATTATATTTTTTGTAATGCTTATATAAAATATTTATTTCAAAATTTATATTTATACACGACTTCTATAGTAGAATATAATTTACATTAATTATCTACACAACATATATGTATATTTATATATTATATTAATTAGAATAACACTAATTGTGTATAATTTTATTATATATATATAGGATTCATGTCTTAATTGAGTCAAAATAATAAAATTCATATCTTAATTCATTTATTAGAATAACTAAAAAATTCGGATGAAATTTAAATAATTAAAATTTCTTATGAATTTAAATCAAGATAAACAAATCTAGATCTGATTAAATTCGGATATATATCCCTACCCATTTACAGACCAGTAACTAAAGAATAAGATGTGTTAGAGCGAAGTGCTGATCACGCGCAGTCAAGTGTTGTGTTGGTGTATAATATTAAGCAGCAGCCCCTAGATGTTCCCCGACTTCCCTCCAATCTCTATCAATCGTCCTCCTCAAAAAGTGACTTAAATGCTCTTCCTCTTCTCTAATCTATGCTCAACTTTTTTGCTTCATCAGCCTCCCACTCACTGGTCCTTTTTTCTCTCTTTCCTTCTCTGTTTTTTTATTCTCAACTTCTTCTCTACAACCATTATTCCAATCTCAGAAAGCGAAAAGAGAAGGAAAAGCTGCTGCTGCTGCTGCAACTAGAGGATGCTTGCTATATACTGCTAATAAATAAGCTAATTAGAAAGCAGCAGCAGCATCATTTGAGAAACACAATACAAGAACTGCTAGAATAGAGAAGAGAGAGATGAGTCGTCTTGCAACATTATCAGAAGAGCCCATAAATGAAGAGGAGGGCTCCTCCAAGAACTGCTCCAGTAAAGCTCAAACTTGGAGAAAATGGCTGAGAGCCCACTTTTCTCTGCAGCTATTATTCAACAAGAAATCAGACCTTAGAATACTATTGAGTGTTCTTGGATGCCCTCTTTTTCCCCTATCTGTTCATCCCAAACACCCAATCACTGCTCAAGTAAGTAACAACTACTACGTACTACCACTTATTATGTTTATGATCGAACCCTTTTGCTAATACATTCAGTTTCTAGTATGATCATGTTCTAATGTTTGTGCACATTTGTTAAGTCTTTTTTTTTTTACAACATCAGAAGTACATAATTGAAGCTTTTAATTAGATGATTTAAAATGAGTAATTGGTGATTAGTTAAGCATTTGTCATTAATTCCTCTTAATAATTAATCAAAATCCAATCTTTAAATCACATGGAACTCACCATGTGAACATTTGACCTTTGTAGGTACTGAATACTGATCATAACTGTTATACTATATATTTACAGCCATTTACAGGGTAGAATAGTATCCCATAAATTATTTATTAATAAGGGTTAATTTTACTTTATTCCCTAACGTTGTTTAGTGTAATTATTATTTTGGTTTCTAACTTACTTTTTAGCACGAAAGTCGCTGAACTGGCAATAAAATCTAATGTTGTTTGATTTTTTATTGAAATGACACTTTTAACATGATATGTAATTATTTATGTATGGGTAAATTTTTTTATGACATCCAAAATATCTAATTTTCTTCCATAAATAGATTCTAATGAATTTTGAATCATGGTGATGAAATATAGAAAAATGTTGAATCATGTCAATAAAATGAGAGAAAAGGGAAAAAATAAATAAGGTGAAAATGGAAGGGAAGAAAAAAAAAGAATGAAATTTGTAAACAGATAGTATGTATTCTTTAAATTATAAGGGTTTTTTTGTCAAAAGGGCAACAATGTTAAGTTGGATTTAGCTTATGAATTTAAGTGTTTTAAAAATAATATTAGGGACTAAATTGAAGTAACTCTAAAAATTAAGGGAAGTGAAATTAACCCTTATAAAAAATTTAAAAAAAATAATAAAAAATGGATTTCTATTACTCCATTTTTTTTGTATTTTACTATATCTTTCTTAAGGAGGCATGGTCTACTTTACTTGTTAATTAAGAAGACATAGCACATGATAAATCAGAAAGATTCCATTTCAAGGCTGTTGAAAGGCTGTGAATGCCATGAGAGTTCATATATTTTACTAATTTATTAAATGTGGCAAACTGCTTCAAGTAGACAGACATTTATTCCTCGTTCAACAACACAACTTAATATGTCTTTCAATTTTTTTTTTCATTTTTTTAGGTGTCATCATCTGCACAATACATAATCCAACATTTTACGGCCGCAACCGGCTGCAGAAAGCTAGATGGGATGGTCAAAAATATTTACGCCACGGGAAAAGTGGCAATGGCAATGGTGGATCATGATCAGCAGCTGGCTAGCTCTGCTGCCTCAGTTGCAATACCATCATCTAATTCCAATGCCAATCCTAATGCTTTACAAAAAGGTTGCTTTGTTATGTGGCAAATGTTACCTAATAAATGGCTAATTGAGCTTGCTGTTTCGGGTCACAAAGTTGTTGCTGGTAGTGATGGCAATTTGGCTTGGCGCCACACCCCTTGGTTAGGTGTCCATGCTGCTAAGGGCGGTGCGCGCCCTCTTCGGACAGATCTTTCCAGGCAAGAAATTAATGCCCCCATCACCCTGAATACTTTTTACATGACTAATCAAAATTTGTCATTCTAATAGCTTTTCTTTGCTTTGCCCTGTCTGTGTGTATAAATTGTACTAAATTTCCAGATATTTCTCTAATTTGAATTAGTAGCTAGACGTTCCATGTCGCTGTCTTTGCTGGACAATAAAAAGGCACTAACTTTGATGTGGAATATTCCCTTCTTTATAGTGGAAGGCATGGGAGCCAACATCAACATGGATTTTACCGTGGCTTTATGCAACTCTTCAGTACATGTTCTTGATCCCTCCTGTAGTTTCACTCTATTACTAGTATATAAATAGTAACTAATAACTCCAATTTCTAATCCCAAGATAATACTAGCATTAATTACCTATTCCAAGTCCTTAAAACATATCGCTCAAGAAAGAGAAAATTCTTCCTAGTCTTCTTACCGTATGTGTTAACTAATTTAGCCAAGAAAGTACAGTGTAGATTGGGATGAGGGGAACAAATTGTATATTGGTTTTTCATTAGGATATCAGGCCTAATATCACATCTGATTTTCAGTGATTAGACTGACAGTTATATCAACAATCTTCTCCCAAGCAGAGTACATGGGAGAAAAGCAGCTATTTGGAGTTGATTGTTTTGTGTTAAAACTGTCAGCCAATCACACAGACTTAGCTGAACGCAGCGATAACACAGCAGAGATGATCAAGCATGCAATTTTCGGTTATTTTAGCCAAAGAAGTGGCTTACTGACATATTTGGAGGACTCGTACTTGCTACCAGAATACAGTCCCCTGGCTCAGTCCCCACATATTGGGAAACCACAATGGCTACGAAAATGGAAGATTATCGCAGCGTGGAGGGATTTAAGATTGCTCATTCAGGTCAATCAACCGTTATCATAACAAGATTTGGAGACAATTTGAAGATTGGACCTGCATTCACAAGGATGGAAGAAACATGGACAATTGATGATATTGCATTTAATGTACCTGGCCTTTCTATGGACTGCTTCATTTCTCCGAAAGAATTGCAGAAAGACTATCCAGAGGAAAATCTTGATTGGAGATCACCATTGCATCAATAAAAATTGTTGATGAACAATATGATAATGATGATCACTTTTTTTTTTTTAATTTCTATTGTGGAGCTTTAACTCATTTTTTTTTTTCTCCTAAAATAACTACTAGTGCTTTAACATTATAGGCCAAAGAGTATTATGAGGTGAATTGTAGGTTTACAAACTATAGAAGGTGAATTGTGGGTTTGCAAATTATAAAAGGTGGGGTAACCTAACAATGAGTCAAACTATAAAATGTTTCTTATAATTTACTCATTTTTAAAGGTTAGTCAACTTATTTTTATTAACAAAAAAAAGAACTTATACATTGTAGCACATCTTCTTTTTTCGAGAGAATAATAGGATATGAAAAGACGAATTTATATCATCATTGCCATATCATCCAAGGCCAATCCAATGCCATCCAGTATCCACTGCCACTTATTAATAAAATTTAGCCATCACGTGATTGTGCTTCCTTCCCTTCTTCTGTTTCTCTTTTCCCATCCTCTCCATTTCTCAAACAACAGAATTTATGTCCTGTTGAGTATATTTTGTATCTTTTATTTTGTCTCACATTAGTTTGTGTAGAGTTTTTCTCTCTCACTCAATATTATAAATTAAGAACCTTAGTTAAATTTTTAAGTATACCAAGTCAAGAGAGTTTTAGTGGGGTTTCAAGACCTTTATAGCCATCTTGTCTTTTATCTTATTTGAACTCTTTTGTACTTTTATTATAATGGTGCTTATAGTCCGTTTGGCGGGGTATCTCCAAATTTGTATTCCTATTAAATTAATGGATTTTACCCCTTCATCCGTGAGATCGATTTGATTGAAACACGTAAATCTATGTGTCCCTTTTGTTATAATATTTCACTTTATTTATATTTGTTACTGTTTTCAAGGGCTTGTTAAGTAATTTTCGTAAATACCCAGTGTGACGCCTCGTCCCACATTGAAAGTGGGAGGGGATATTGTACTGTTTATAACACGTTGGGTAATGGGCTACTCTCAACTTGGCTTAACCATTTTGAGACCATTGATTTCGCTCAAAAGTTGTTGGGCCAGCCCAAGATCCGAGGTGTTACAGTTGGTAGGCCAGTGGTATTGGGTTTGGCTATGCAATGTATGTGATTTGTTATTGGGCCCAACTTGGGCTTTGCAAGGACGCAAAGCCTTAAGGAGGGGTGATTGTGACGCCCCATCCCACATTGAAAGTGGGAGGGGATATTATATTGTTACTTAAGGCCGTATAACATCTTGGGTTATGAGCTACTTACAACTTGGTTTAAACATTTTGAGCCAAAATATTGATAGAGGTGGTAGGGATGCTGAGGTAAAGAGCGATTTGGGAATGGGAAGACGTAGATCGGTGGAGGTTTGGAGAGCTAGAAAGGAGAAGTCGTGGGGGTTAGGAGTGGCAGGATGGGGCAAATCTGGGTATAAGTGTCGGATCCCCTGTCTCTTTGTGTGGTGGGGGACAGGTATTCAAATATTTGTGAAGTTGTAGGGATAGGATGGAGAGTTAGAGATGGGGTGAGGTTGTAGGGATAGGGTGGAGAGTTAGAGATAGTGGCTATGGCTGAGGAGGAAGAGGGTAATGACTGTTTGGGAAAGAAATTATATTTTTTATTTTTTATTTTAGTTTAATTTCATTTATTTGCAAAATATTTCAATATAACTCAATTAGAATATATAATGGGTAGTTTAAGAAGAATGAATGAGGAAATGAATGAATAAGTGGAAATGAGACACTTATTTTTAACCCAAAATTTTGGTCAAGGAATGAAAAATTTCTACCTTTAGTGATTTTTTGGTCACTTGCACTTAACAAAGAGTGTAAAACACATGCCCTACAATCATTATATTTTTTGACAGAATCACATTTTGGACTTAAGTGAGAAGATTTAGACAAATCGGCTTGTAAAGTGTTCCAAAAAAAAGTTTAGGTTGTAAAGTGAGAATCAAATATAAATTGAGGTGCAAAGTGAAATTAGCCTTTTTGTCGTCACTTGCATTTAACGGAGAGTGTTGCATACTCTCCCTATAACGGTTAAATTTTTTGATGGAATCATATTTTGGAGTTAAGTGGAAAGATTTAGACAGTTTGAGGTGCTAAGTGTCTAAAAAAAAGTTTAGAATACGAAGTGATAATCCGGTATAAGTTGGGGGTGCAAAGTAGAGTTAAGCCTTATGGTCATATATATATTTTTCTATCAATTCATGAAAGTTATATCATCATTGTTTTATTACACTATAATTAAAACCATGTAACTATTTAAATGTATATGAAAAACTTGTGACAAATAAATTAAGCGAAAGAAATTAATCAAATTAAATAATTTATTATGTATTTTTTATTATTTTTTATCATATCACGTGTAAAACACGTGTGAATTTCCTAATTTTATTGAAATACGCGAACTGTTAATTAAGTTGTAACATTATAGTAGCGTCACATTCGAATGAACACTTCAAAACATTTGTCGAATTTTAAATGATTTGTAGAATTAAGTTTTTAAATTAGAGTCTAACTGAATAATAGTCTTAACTAGCAATTTAACTGCCCGCCTGAGTTTGTCATGATTATACAACCAGCCGATCGACAATCACAATCACTCCAAACACTGCTAGTTATATATAATTGGTTTCGAAAATCATACAGATTTGTTCATAGAAAGTTCCAAATCATAAGCTGTGATTGAACGGCAAACTTCTTAATTAGCAAAGCCAGCCGGTCAGAATACTGCACTCTATAAATAAGCAGCAATCTGTCAAGTGAAGAGGCTGCATTTCCTCATCACTCAATCCTTTTCTTCCCAGTAAATTCAAGACTTTGCAATGGCAAGCTACTGTGTTGTTGTCACCACTTTGATAGCTCTCAGTTCCTCCTATCTCGCTTTGGCATTTGACTCACAACCCCTGCAAGATTTTTGTGTTGCAAAGGCCTAGTCCAGGTATATATATTGCACTAGTGCATCATCATGGACTATATATACTAGTGGATTTAGGTATACACTATGTGTGTGATATTAAAAAAATTAATAAAGAAAAAGTAGGAAGAAATTATTATAAATGGAGCTACCTGGTAAACTTTTTTTTTTTTTTTTTTTTTTAAATTTTAAAGATTAAAAAGAAGCTTAAAAATCAAAGGGAGAGACCACCAAATCAAAATAGTGCTCTCCTTTTATATATTGTATAGATATTCACAAAATTCAATGCTTCGAAATTATGCTCCAATTTTAATGCTTTCCATTATCTTAAATTAATTGGCATGGAAATAGTGATGCTTATTACCATCTCATTTTAATGCATTACTTGTAGTAAATGTTTTTTTTTAATAAAAAAACACCCCACCCTCCCTCTCTCCCTAATCTCTACCCCTTAATGAATCGAACTTATAACTATTAATATAGAAAAATTAAATCATTTTACGACCTAAACTATACTTCGTAATCTGCATGTAGTAAATGTAAATGGCCTGACATGCAAGGATCCAATCACTGTCCATGTAAACGACTTCTTGTTTCAAGGATTGCACGTACCTGGCAAAACTACAAATCCATTTGATTTCAAGGCTAAAACAGTTTTTGCAGCTCAAATAGGGAGGCTTAACACTCTTGGCGTCTCAATGGCTTGCTTTGATTTTGCACAAGGGGGAATCAATCCCCCCCACACTCTCCCCCCACACTCATCCCAGAGCCTCCGGAATCCTCACAGTTGTCAAAGGTTCTCTAGAAGTTGCCTTCTATTGAAAAAAAAAAAAAACTAAATATGGAAATACTACCAAAAAAAACGCTTAAGGGCAATAACACATATGCACTTATTAGTTAATAATATAAGAAAGAAAGAATTTGTTAGTGATAAAATCCGTTCAAAACACGCTATGGTAGGTACTTTCTTCAAAATAGATTTTTGCCGCTACTTTGGTGCAAATAATAATAATGACGTCCTACTTCCAAGATACAACGAATCACACAATGATCTTTTAATGTGCACTCTAATAGAAAATCAAAAGAGTTTTAAGTTTCTCAACTGCTCTTGTAAGAATTTAGAATAAATATATAACAAATGCTTGGAGAGAAGAGAAGAATAAAACTTCAAGATTAGAATGTAGGAATATTGGAATAATAATACTTTAGGTTCCAGTGGTCGGATATTTATAGAGAACAAAACAATACCAATGTACCTTTTCTTAATAGACATGCACTTTCATGAAACACCCAATGGATGTATTCTTCCATTCATTAATGACATAAATATTAGATATATGTCTACTCATTCATAAGTCATATGACTATTCATCAGTATACATAGTTGCATTCCAATGGTATCATCCTAATAGGTGTGTCTTCTACATCAAAGAGATGTGTCTAGTAGTATTTATTTTTACGTAAAGACATATTAAATATTGAATCACTTTAAATTAAATGCAACAATCCCCTACATGATTCAAAATTTAGGGATACAAAAACAGTCTTTACAATGCAATCGGTGAAGGTGTCTTGTAGACTTAAACCTCAGTTAGTATGAGAAATTCCATTCGGAAAAACCATAGTGAACTTGTGTCTTGAACTAGGATCTTCTAGCCCAAACTTCAATTAATCATACACATCATACGGGATTTTGTCGAGTTCATTAATGGGATTGCACATTAATGGTTTTGCGTTAGTATCTTGATTCTTGAGTGCTTTAGAGAAAAGTCCAATCCATAGGTTGCAACCCTTACAACTACATGAGAATTATTAAAGAAACTAAAGATTTTTTGTCAAATAACTCGGACATGAAAGATTTAGGAGAGACTAATGTTATTTCGAGGAATTAGGATTTTACATTTGGAACTAAAGATTTCTTGTCAAAAATTCTGTACCTCAACAAGGTCATACATAAAATTGCACTTTTTTAACTTTTGAAACTTTAGATTTAACAGCACGTGACTTTTTCCATTTTTAATTGATGAAAATTTTAAATTTGTTCTAAATTAGTTGAAATTGAAAAGTTTGAGGGATAAATATATTTTGACTGAAACTTTGAAAATAAAGATAGACCACGACCCAAATTTTGAGGGATGAAATTGTATTTTTCCCTATTAGATTATACCAATAATTTTGATTTGATGAGTAGATCAATATATTTTAAAACCAAATCTATTCATAATTGTTTTATCACTCACTTTGTACGAAAGCATTTAAATGGCATAAAAATTAAGACAAAAATTAAACATTGAATCAAATGAAAAAAATTAATCTATTTATTTTCAAATTCTATGTATACCAAATATATGTAATAAGTTACATTATGAACGGATATGAGTAACAGTCTATATTCCACATGTTTAATTCTTACTAATCTTATTGGCACACTCGATGTGTGCGTAGAATTGTATGAAAAAAATTTCTAAAAATGGAAAAAACTAAAATTCAAATTAGATTAGGGGTTTGTGGTGCAATTTTATGGTATGTTAGGAAGTTAGTTGATAGTGGTAGTGGGAAGCTAAAAATAAAAAAAATAAAAAAAATAAAGAGTAGAATAGATAAATTACACCAAAAATTAAAAATTACTCCAAAAATCTCATACATTATATAAAGTAGTAATTGTAACAAACTTTGTGGAGCATTGACGTGATTTCAAGTTTTTTTTTTTTTTTTTTTTATTTATTAAACAATAGAATATTTTTAACTTAGGAATTGTTAGCAAAATGGCTTGCATCAACTTGTGCCACATATTGAAGCCACAAGTTTCTGAGTTGAACAACCAAATACTTTTTCAATGATATTTGGCATCTAGCAAAAGTTTCGGAGTACAGTTTTAATAAATTACATTAAAATGGTGATTGGTCTGCGATGATTATGAGTAAGAGTGTATTTATATAAAATGATAAATATAAAGTGACAAATAAAATCTATTGATGTGTACTAGATCCGAAAAAGAAGAAAAGAAATCTGACCGAGGATTTAAAATCTAGGGGTTTGTGATTTGATAATATCTTGTCACATATAGTGATTTTGGCAAGTGGTTATGAATTTGTAGTTTTGTAAATAATTTTCCATATAAGTAAATGATGTCATTGCTATTTAAATTTTTGCCGTTTGAAAAAAAAAATTATTTAAATTTTTTATTGAGTTGTACTTTAGTACCCTATTTTTTAAGGGGTTAAAATACAGAAAGCCCCCCTGAACTTACACTCCAGTTACACTTTATACTCCTCAACTTATTTAATAAACACTTTACACCCTCTTTTATGTTTTGATACAAAATTACCCCTATTATTTTTATTTTTTCTTTTTATTTATTTTCTCTATCTTGTTTTTCTTTCTTTCTTTCTTTTTTACTATTCCTCTCTTGCTACTACTAAACAGTATTACATTACTTTTAATAATTAATTAATTAAAGTTCTAATGTTTCACATGTGTCTAAATAATTTAATTTATAGATTAATCATCATTTAATACAATAAATATAATACAATAAGTATACCTTATTGCAATATAAAGTTTGTGATTAACTATTAATAATAAGATTAACAAATAAAAAATAAAAATTTTGAGCTAGAGAAAATTAAAAAATTTATAGTATACAAATAAAATTATGGAATGAAAAAACATGTACAACCTTTTATTTACGATGTAATTTCAGAAAAAAAATATCGTAAGAAAATATTACGACTGCCTAATATAAGGAATTTTGGAGTTACAGTAAATTTAACTAAAATATGACACGTGATTGATATGGCACAAAAAAAAAAAAATTTGTTTGCATACTTAGAATATATATTTTAATTTTTTTGAAAAATTATTTTATCTTTTTATTGTTTATTTTTTTGTTAATTATAACATTAGTAAAACTCATAAAATCTATATTATACTATAGTTAAATATATGTTGCTTGTATGAAAAAAAAAATATTTATTCTATAAATTATTTATACATAAGTTAAAAAAAATAGAGCTTTCAACTAACTAATTACTAGTAGTATAACAATTTAGCAGTAGCAAGAAAGAATGGGAAAGAAGATAAAAGGAAAAATATGAAAGAAAAAATAAATAAATTGATAAGAAGATAAAAAAAAAGAAAAAAAATATTAAATTAATAAGGGCAATTTTATCTAAAAACATGAAGTATGAGATAAGAAGATAAAGTGATTATTAAATAAGATAAGGGGGTAAAGTGCAACTGATATATAAATTTGGAAGGGTTTCCTGCATTTAAATCATTTTTTAATTATATCACTTTGGTATACACATCTTTACAAATAATGACTTATTGATGAAATTGTCTAAGTCTGGTGGCCAGAAGACACCAAAAATTATTATGTGCCTAGTACAAGAGATTAATAAAGAAAATTTCATAGCACAAATTAGAAAAAAAATCAATGAAGTTTTTTCACTATTACAACTATAAACAATAAAAAAAAAAGAAGTAAAACCTTGCATTTAATTGCTAAAAATCTCTAAACTTTTCAATATTAAATGCAAATTCTTACTTTTTATTTTTTTTACATTTGTATTAATGAAATTATACTATTTTGTTTTATTTATATTCCAAAATTACTTATATTAATCTCCTGTGTAATACATGTGACGATCTCTTGTGCCTTCCGATTATCAGAATTAGATAAATAAACCAATTAGATATTATTTATAAAAATAAAATACTAAAATGTCACAATTAACAGATAAGATACCAAAGTGTGTAACTTAGTTAAAAATTTAGATACTAATGATATTATTACTCGACAATATATTTACTGGTGATGCCCCACAACTTATAACTTTAAGATAAATATTTAGGTATATTCGATTTTTGACCCTACTTGTAGATCTTGTAATGTGAATTAAATTTTAGAAAATTTATGATATGAATTGATGTAAGTAAAATTTTTTAAAATTGTATCTAGATGTTAATTTTGATCACAGGTATACAAGGAAAATTAAAAATCGACTCTATCTAAATATTTTCCATATCTTAATACTCGTACTATTAGAAAGACGGAAAACACGCTGCAGGCTGGAAAGAATAACGTCTTAGAACCCAAAACAGGTTAAAATTTTTTTATATGAATCCGATCTACTATAAATGAGATAAATCTCTTGATTTATATTAATTCACATTATTCTAAAAAAATATATTTTTAATAAATTAAAATAATATAAATAAATATAAATTAAGAAATATATATCGCTTACTATAAAGCGAATCCGTATAAAAAATTTTCAGCGGGTCTCATGTTTCTTTAGTGCTGTCCAGTCTGTACCAAATAATGCACGTAGTTATGCAGGTACCTCAGGATGTGTGGTGGAAATTTGCTTACGTATGTACTCTCTCTGCAGGAGTGAATGGAAGTTTTTTAATTTATCCCTTTATATATATAGATGATAATTCATTTAAAACATAATTAAAGGTGACATAATTTATAAAATCATCACTTTTGTAAATTTTTTTATTTTTTTTCTCTCTGATAATTAATTAAACTAAAAAAATCATTGTCGCTTAAAAAAATTAATCAAATTAAAGTATTTTATTAACATTCTTATTATGTAGCTCAAAAATATACTAATTAATCCCTTGCAATAAATAAATTTTATAACAAAAATTTAGTAAGTCATTTAACTTGAAGTAACATAATATTATAATTTCATTATATTTATTTTAAACATTTAATATTTCTTTCTTCTAATTAAACTTAAATATGCATGTTTTATAAATAAAAGAGGAATTAAAAGTATGTAATTTCTAATATTAAAAATAGTAAAATGATGACGTAGATAAAATTTAACTCTTAAATTAATTAAATAGTGAGTTGTTATGCATTTTTTAAAAGAAGAGAGATCCTTGTCCTTTATAATACATGGTCACTTGTATTCTTTGATTTTTTTTTTCCATCTTCTTTTATATATATTATATATATAAATAAAGATGGAGAAAGAAGAATTTAGTATATTTCATCTCTTAATTTGTCCATTATATTCTTGTTTTTAAAATATAACTACTCATAATTTCTTTCCCACCCTTTACTCCGGGCTAATTAATTTTCTTCTAATTTTTAAAAATTTCCATTACTTTCTTTTTAAAAAAATAAAATTATTTAAAAAAAAAAAAAATTTTCACATCTTATATAGTGTGCCTTCCTCTAGCATAAATTAATCCTGAACGAAATCACAAGAGAGCAAATTAAATTAGTTGGTATAGGTTTCTCTATCAATGGCAACCGGGAAATCTTCAACTTATGATCAGTTCCCTGAAGACCTCCCTAAGGAGAAATTTTGGGAAGTTATGGATCTGTATCAATGGGAAGGCTTCTGGTATACACTTCCTTGGCTTCAAGCAGCCATAGCAGGTCAATCAGATTTCATGGCTCAAGATGATGATGTGATTCTTGCATCCCCAACAAAGGCTGGAAGCACTTGGCTTAAAGCCCTCATCTCCCTGCATTATGATGTCCAACAATTATAATAATAATGACGATCCCTTGATAGAAAACCATCCAAACGACCTCATGCCATCTCTGGAATTCCAAATTTTCAAAACCAATAATTCCAACTTCTATGACCACCTATCAAATTCTTCTACGACATCATCTCCAAGACTCTTCCGAACCCACGTACCATATTCTATGCTGTCAGAATCCATCAAGAAATCAGGCTGCAAGATTGTTTATATCACTCGAGATCCTAAAGATGTGTTTGTGCCATTATGGTACTTTATGAACTCAGCAACGAGGAGGCCTGATGGTGAGAGTGAGACCGAGCTGTATCCTGTGGAAAAAGGATTCGACAGTTTCTGCAGGGGAGTTCACGTCTTTGGACCCTTCCACGACCACGTTCTTGAGTACTGGAAAGAAAGCTTGGCGAGGACTGAGAAGATTCTTTTCTTGAGTTACGAGGAAATGAAAAAAGACCCGAGAAAACAAGTGACTAAGATGGCCTTCTTTTCTTGGACGGCCTTTTGCAAATGTGGATGAGGTTGACAAGGTTTTAGGAAGATGCAGTCTTGAAAGGCTCAAGAGTTTGGAGGTGAATAAACGAGGGATCGATCCTTGGAGTGAGATTCCAAAGAGTGCTTATTTCAGGCGTGGTGTAGTTGGAGACTGGGAAAACCATTTCACACCCGAAATGAAAGAGCGTCTTGATGAGATCACTCGCAACAAGTTTCATGGATCTGGTTTGGAAACTCTTCAGAATTAGGTAGACGATCTCCTACTATTCTTCCTAATTTTCTACTGTATGAAGAGTGAGTCCCATGCAAAGTTGTTGATGTTTCATAACCTCAAAAATTGGATATATATGTACTTCATGGCAATGGATTGTTGACTTTGAAACCTCTGAAGATTACGAAAATGTAAGCATGCATTATGTCTTGTGATCTGTTATAAGATTCTCTTAAATGAAATAAAATATATATATTTACCGAATCAAGTTTGGTGATATATTATACCACATTATTGCTTTACAGTAGATTACTTTTTTTGTGCCATTTAGGCATTTTATTTTTTGTATCTTTGAATTATTGTTTTTTCTTTTTTTTTGAGCAAAATACACTATACAAAATATAATTATATTTTAATATTTCTTTTGAACTGCGGGAACTCAAGAATCCTAAAATTTACCTCTTTACAATAGCTTTGCATTTGCATGTCATTCTAGTCCCCCTCCCTTTGGTTCTTTGAGAAGGAATCAAGACAAGGTTGATGATGGGAAAAAAATGAAAGCTGCAATTCTTGCAAATATATATAGTGTATGATTCGCTTGAATTTGTCTAATGTGAAATTATGCCTTCCAAATTTTTAGTTGGTATTAAGTATGTTTGGGCGAAATCAGAAAAGCTAACCTTGCTAGCTCTTTAGAAGAAACAAGAAGAAAGGGAAATCAGTAAAGCAATCATAAAATGGCTCCATTAACGTGGTCAAGATCTAACAAGTATCAAGGAATTATATTTATGGATATTTATTCGCTTGCAAAGCAGATTGATGCCCCAATCACGGCGGGCCTCCACCAAATTTTTCTGCTTTATTCTGAGTTATCTTCTAATAAGGAAGGTCATCCCTGTATATTTATCCATTTATCTACTATTGGTTCTCTCCTATATTGGCGAAAAATTTTATTTTGGTTTAGAGTAATTATTTGGCATGTCTAATAATTACTTCTGAGCCAATAAAATTCTTACATGTGGAGTAAATTATCCATTTATTAAAAAATAATAGCTAATCTATTTTCAAAAAGTGGGCTCACTCCACATGCGAGTCTCTTATTCGTCCTGAACCAACTATTAGGCATGCCAAAAATTACTTCAATCCAAGATAAAATTTCTCCCATATTGGCTCTTATCCATTTATCTACCATTGGCTCTCTCCCATGCTGATTCTTAGCTCAACAGTCCATCATCCTCCACATCTCCCACATGGCTAGAGCCACACCTTGCGAGCTGTGCCACTTGGACCCGCTGTCACGTTTCTTACAAGACAAGTGCAAGACAATATTTGTAAAGATCTATTTACTATATATCTATATTATAAATAAAGCAAAAGTTCCTCAGTGTGATGTCATTTTTTTTTTTTTTTTGTCAAATAGATTTTATAGATATTAATTGAAAGAGTTTACATAGAGCAACTGCTCTTCATAATCTTCCCGAGTTGCATTTTCCAGCTAGCATGCGAAAGAGGGTCTCCAATTGATCTCTCTACACAAATTCAAAGCAAATGTGGCTAAAAGATGACTTACACAATTCCTTGCCTCCTAATAAAGAAAAATCTGCAACTTGTGAACCAAAGTTTCATTTCACCAATATCCACCAAGATAGTGGATAAAAAGGCATCTTCCATGCAGTAGTTGTTGATCTTTTGTATTGCTTGTTTGCAGTCCTATTGGATATCTATCTTATCCCATCCCTCTTTCTTAGCTTTCTGCATTGTTCTCCTAATTGCCATGGATTCAGCCATTAAGGGGAGTTCTGCGATTCTAGACTTGGTACTGCCCAAGAACTTAGAATCCTTCCACTGTAATCTCTGGCTTGTAAGAAAGTAAATAGATAACGTAACGAAATTTAAAATTTTTATTTTTCTACCATGGATCATCTTGATTAATTTATGCATAGTACAAGAAAAGTATAGAGATTATACCTTAAAATTGCAGTAAAATCTCCAATATGTTTGGGAAGTCGATCCACAAGCCGCATAGGTGCTCGGCCTCTAATGGTATCCATACAAATAATTAAATCAGGATTTCACAAGATTGATTGACCCAAATCACGGAGTGCTAGTTGCTAAATTATTCTTTTTTTATTAAAACGTGACTATCACGTTTTTCCAAGGAAGTTTTCCCACGGCTTCTCAAGCCGTCAAAATTACTAGTACTCTATGTAGTACTACTCTTTTTCATATATATATATTTAGAATTCTAATTAAATTGTGTTTAGGAAATTACAAATTCTAATCAATTTGGGTTATGAGCATATGAATGTAGAATTATAAAACTATTAGAACTATTAATATGTCTTATATATTAACTCCTAATTTTATAACTTATTATAATTAAACCCAAAAGTTAATTTATCTCATAAATTAACCCATAAGTATCTCATACTTATCAAATCATTTTAATCTGAATTAATTATCCTTAAGCGTGTGACCCTTTAGGTTCCCAATCACGTTGGTAATAAGTATAAATTATAATCCTAAATTAATTAGGATTAGATAAATTAAACACCTTTAATTTATCATTAATTTTCCAATTAATTAATTTACACTTATAGATCAAGATTGGCTTCTAGCAAAGCATCATGACCACCAAAGTGTTGAGATATGTCAAGTGGTTCGACATCACCCATCCGTGATTAGTTCTCCTGTAATTAATATCCTGTCGCCAACCTATATCCCGATTAATTCAAGAATACAGATATAATGCCAACTCTTATTGAATTAATCAAATTTTACTTCTTTCCAAAATACAACTCACTTGAAATAGGGAATTTAAGACACTCTTAAATCTATTTCCACTTTGCGCAAAGATTTTCGAATCGTATTTCAAAAAGTGGCCATACTGGGATATACTCTCTTATTGTAAGGAATGGTGAATCCTCTATTGGTCATATCTTATCTTCTCATGATTCATATTATACCCGAATTCTACAGTATGTGCGACTCACTAAGAGTAACGACTAATAGAGCCAAAGAATAATGATTCTCAGTCAAGATAAACTCATGACCTCAAGTCAAATGACCATTACACTACTATCACAAAGAGATTAATCCACTGGCATTTAAGTAATAATCTGTGTGGAATACTCTTAGCGGGTCAATCCGATGCATTTATTCTTAATAAGCATCCACATACTCTTATGTGCTAATCTAATAGTGTCATACACTACGATTAGGGATATGCACGAATCAAATATAATTACATCATAACTCCTTATGATTTCACATATAAATATTTTATTCGTTAAATGCCATATTACAAAATATACATATTCAAATATAAAAGTGTAATTTATCCCTAAAATTAATTGGCTTTAAGGCATACACTAACAAAATCCTACTTGCACTAAAGCCAATCATTCATGTGCTTAAAACCGAATGAGTTAACATGACTGTCATGTTTCTTTTAGGACAAGGCTTTAGTGAACGGATCAACAATATTATCATCCGTGGGGATCTTCTCTATCTCTACTTCATTTCTATCAATGATCTCTTTAATCAAATGATAGCGCCGTAATATATGTTTAGATCGCTGATGAGACATGGGTTCCTTTGCTTGTACAATAGCTCCATTATTATCAAAATACAAGAGTATAGGATCACTAATGGAAGGAACCACTCCTAGTTCAGCCACAAACTACCTGATCTAAACTGCCTCTTTTATTGCTTCTGAAGCTGCAATGCATTCGGCTTCTATTGTAGAATCAGTCGTGGTGTCCTGTTTGGAACTTTTTCAACTCACCGTACCACCATTAAGAGTAAATACATATCCAGATTGCGACTGGAGACAGGTGCTATCATCATTGTCAGATTGAAAGCTAGTATTTGTATATCCATGAACTGTCAATTCTTGCCCACTATGGATCAAGAATAAATCTTTAGTTCTTCTTAAGTACTTAAGAATATTCTTGACTGCTATCTAATGACCACTCCCTGGGTTAGATTAAAACCTGCTCGTAACACTTAGAGCATAAAAGACATCGGGTCTAGTACATAGCATAGCATATATTATAGAACCTATAGCCAAAATATATGGGATCTTTTTCATGCTATCTCTTTCGACATCTGTCTTAGGACACATGTCATTAGAAAGGTATACACCATGAGACATTGGTAAGTAACCCTTCTTCGATTGATCCATGCTAAACCTCTTTAGCATCTTATCTATGTACGTTGATTGAGTAAGACCAAGCAACCTCTTAGATCTATCTCTATAAATCCTTATTCCCAAAATATAGGTTGCCTTTCCTAAATCTTTCATAAAAAAATTTCTGGACAGCCATACCTTTACACTTTATGAAGCATAGGTATGTCATTTCCTATAAACAACATGTCATCCACATAAAGTATCAAGAAAATAATAGCGCTTCCACTCACCTTCTTGTATACACATGGTTCATCCTCATTTTTGAAAAAATCAAACACTTTGATTGTCTCGTCAAAACGGATGTTCCAACTCCTAGAAACTTGCTTTAGTCCATAAATAGACCTTTGTAACTTGCATACTTTGTTAGGATCTGTGGATGTAAACCCTTCAGGTTGTATCATAGACATCTCTTCCTGCAAATTTCCATTAAGGAAAGCAGTTTTTACATCTATTTGCCAAATCTCATAATCATAATATGCAGCTATCGCAAGTAAAATTTAAATAGATTTTAGCATTGCAACTGGTGAAAAAGTTTCATCAAAGTCAACTCATTGTCTTTGTGTATAACCTTTTGCGACCAATCACGTCTTATAGGTAATCACATTATCATCCATGTCGGTCTTTCTCTTAAAGACCCACTTGCACCCTATGGGTTATAATCCCTTCAGGTGGATCGACTAAGGTCTATACCTTATTGTCATACATGGAATCCATTTCAGATTTCATGACTCTAGCCACTTCTGAGAGTTCTTATCAGATAATGCTTCTTCGTAAGATGTAGGTTCATCATTCGTAATGATTAATACATCATTGTACCCACTTACAAGAAACTCAAATTTCTTTGGAGCACGACGTATCCTAGTAGTCCTACAAAGAGTTTGTGTATCAATAGCTTCATCCTCTATCACATCATCATGTGATTGAAACTCTTGTTTTATTTGTTGATCAATACCATATTGTATTTCTTGAACTTCTTCAAGATCTATTTTGCTCTCACTTGCCCTTTCAAGAATAAACTCTTTTTCTAGAAAGACGGCATGTTTTGAGACAAACACCTTTTGCTCAATGGGATTATAGAAATAGTATCCAAACGTCTCCTTTGGATACCCCACAAATAGACATTTATCTGACTTAGGTTCAATTTTATCATATTCTACCCTCTGCACATAAGTAAGGCAACCCCAAACCTTCAAGTATGAAAGTTTAGGTTTCTTTCCAAACCATAGCTCATACGGAGTGGATTCAACAACTTTTGATGGAACACGATTTAGTAAATGTGAGGCAGTATTAAGAGCATAGCCCAAAACGATTTTGGGAGGTTTGCAAGACTTATCATTGATCGAACCATATCTAATAGAGTTCGATTACGTCTCTCAGATACACTATTTAGCTGTGGTGTATAAGGAGGAGTCCATTGAGGTAGAATCCCATTCTCCTTAAGATAATCTTGAAACTCTTGGTTCAAGTACTCTCCACCTCGATCAGATCGAAGTATTTTAATACTTTTACCAAGTTATTTTTCAACTTCATTCCTGAATTTTTTGAACTTTTCAAAGGCTTCAGATTTATACTTCATTAAGTATACATAACCATATATAGAGTGATCATCCGTAAAAGTAATGAAGTATGAAAAACTTCCTCTAACATGAATTGACATAGGACCAGACAAATATCAGTATGTATTAGCCCCAACAATTCACTAGATCTATCACCTTTTTCAGTAAAAGATGATTTGGTCATTTTACCAAGTAAACAAGATTCACATATATCATATGATTCATAATCAAATGATCCCAAATAACTATTGTTATGTAATTTGGAAATGCGTTTCTCATTTATATGACCAAGTCTACGATGCCAAAGGAAAGATTGTTTCAAATTATCAATATAAGCCTTACAGATCCTTTTCCAGTGCCCTTCGTTTCCACAATAGTAACAATTACCCTTGGCTTTATCCTTCTTGATCACATGTGTTGGTTTTAACCCAGACTTGGCTTTCACAAAACCAATCTTGGATTTCTTTTCCTTCTTATTAGAAGAATCAACAACCATTACTTATTTCCTTTCCTTTTTAACAGTTGTCTCAACAGTTTTTAGCATATTCAACAGTTCAGTGAGAGTTGTGAATAATTTATTCATACTGTAGTTTATCACGAACTGTGTAAAGCTACACTCAGGCAGAGATTACAAAATTAAGTCAACATTTAACTCATGATTTTGCTTAAATCCCAATCGTTCTAATTTTTCAATTAGTCTGATCATCTTCAATACATGAATTGCTACTGAAGAACCCTCTGCCATCTTACAACGGAATAGCTCTTTAGAGGTCTCATACCTCTCATTCCCAGATTTTTCATCAAACAACTCTTTGAGATCAATAATCATAGAGTGAGCATCCATATTTTCATATTGTTTCTGTAATTCAGAACTCATAGCGGCCAACATGATACAAGAGGCAATATCATTGTCCTCTATGTGCTTACGATAAGTATTCTGAACTGCTTCATCAGCATCATCCGTTGGGACATCAGGAATATGTTGATCAAGAACATAGCCAATTTTCTCGTGCTTGAGAACAATTCTTAAGTTACGATACCAGTCCGAAAATTTGGCCCAGTGAGTTTGTTATCATATAAAATGGGACGTAAATTGACGTTATTACTCATATTCTACAACACATACCAAATAAAGATAGTATAAGTATTTGTTATTTATGCATAGACAAAACCAAAATATAATATGGACTTTCTTTTAATTTGGCTTTGCTCCCACTATTTTAATTCAAATTAATAACCCTCACAAATTGATTCGGGAGCTATCACATAACCCCTAGTGGGCTAGGATTCTATCTAATTATTTTAATTTTGGGTGTATCCAACAAATCAAAATAATTTTGAAAGGTAGGTAACTCTTACCAATTACAACTCTTTGTAATTCCTAGATAGTTAGGTATCAACTCTTTGATAGCACATCATATGTGACTCCTAACCTTTGCCTCAAAGACATATAACCTTGAGTGTACCCAACAAATTATATGCCTCCGTTAAGTCATACCCATTATTCAGAGATCTTATCTCATAGCTCAAACATGTCCAACATAGAATAATTTTGGATTAGCCCAACAAGTTAAATCTAAGAAGAACTCTCGTTTGTTGCTATAATAATGGAAGGCAACTTATATACTACTAGACTTAATATTAATTTGAGGGATTTTCTTTTATTTATTTTATTAGGTCTCATCAAATTGCATGCAATATTATCATATTATCATATAATAAAACATGCATAAAACCATGGATGATTATGGACTTTTACTAAACTAGTTTCCTTGAGTCACGAAGAAAACTAGGTGGTCAAATTCTAAGGGTAATCTTCAACTCTTGAAAATTTCCGTCTAGGTTGCACTTTTCCGCCGTCTCCATCATCTTGTACATTACAAATGTAATTCTATCTAAACATTTTAGATATTCAATCCTATCCCTAACCTACATCTATGTACATTACATGATTGGTTAAGAAATCTCGAGTTACATTCGAGGGGATTGAGATGAGAAAAAAATTACATTAAGAATAATAGAAAAAGGCAGGACACGCAGGCCCTATTTTAAAAATTTATAACCATCGAATTTGAACCAAATAAATCAAACACAATCAAATTGGTCTTAAGTCCATAATCATCCGTCATGCTATTTCTCAAATAATTCAATAATTAAATAAAAGCATAAATTCGTATTTAGTATTAATCATGAATCACTATATTTCATAATTTCAATCTAATTGAAATTATCAATTTTGAATTATTTATAAAAAATATTTTATGGAGAAAAACTATTATTTTCTAATCGCATTAGAAAATAATCCTTTAGATAATAGAATTTCAAAAATTATATTAGAAACAATTTCTAAACAATTTTTGAACATTTATTAAATTCCAATCTCATTGAAAATAATAAATTTCTAATATTTAAACAAATTACCTAATTCTAATATCATTAGAATTAAATAAATATTTTCAAAGGTTTTATACTTTCTAAATTTTAATCAAATTAAAACAAAGAAAGTTTCTAAATCTTGTCAATTAATTTTAAACAACAATTGTCAAAAATTAATTGGTGATTTCAAAAATCAAAATTTAGAAAAACATTTTGTATGAAAATATTAAATAACTGTCGCTAAAAGTAATTTAACTCATTAAAGTAGAGTACTTTTAGCGACAAAAAAGGATAAATGTCACTAAAAGTGACTATGCCTCCTTGAATTGAATACCCGTGAATCACGGGTCCTTCAATTCAAGATGATGTCATCATGAATTGCATGACCCATGAATCAAATTCACGGGTCCCTCCTTTTTCTTTTTCTTTTTAAATTTCTCCAATATTTTATAAATAAAATTCAAAAATTCATATAGTCTGAACAATTCAATATTCATGACAACTAAATAGAACTACATCATAAATTAAATCAAACTTGGCTCTGATACCACTGTAAGAAAGTAAATCAGAGATAACGCAGTGAAATTTAAAATTTTTACTTTCCTATCACGGATCACCTTGATTAATTTATGCGTAGTACAAGAAAAGTATAGAGATTATACCTTAAAATTGCAGTAAAATCTCCAATATGTTTGGGAAGACGATCCACAAGCCGCACAGGTGCCCAACCTCTAATGGTATCCATGCAGATAATTAAATCAGGAATTTTCACAAGATGGCTTGATTGACCCAAACCACGGAGTGCTAGTTCCTAAATTATTTTTTTTATTAAAATGTGACTATCACGTTTTTCCAAGGAAGTTTTTCCACGGCTTCTCAAGCCATCAAAATTACTTGTACTCTGTGTAGTACTACTCTTTTTCATATATATATATATATATATATATATATATATATATATATATATTTAGAATTCTAATCAAATTGGGTTTAGGAAATTACAAATTCTAATCAATTTGGGTTATGAGCATATGAATAATTATAAAACTATTAGAACTATTAATATGTCTTATATATTAACTCCTAATTTTATAACTTATTATAATTAAACCCAAAAGTTAATTTATCTCATAAATTAACCCATAAGTATCTCATACTTATCAAATCATTTTAATCCTGAATTAATTATCCTTAAGCATCTAGATGTGTATAAGAGATGATATCTATATAAGTATAAATTATAATCCTAAATTAATTAGGATTAGATAAATTAAACACCTTTTAATTCATCATTAATTTTCTAATTAATTAATTTACACTTATAGATCAAGATTGGCTTCTAGCAAAGCATCATGACCACCAAAGTGTTGAGATATGTCAAGTGGTTCGACATCACCCATCCGTGATTAGTTCTCCTGTAATTAATATCCTGTCGCCAACCTATATCCCGATTAATTCAAGAATACAGATATAATGCCAACTCTTATTGAATTAATCAAATTTTACTTCTTTCCAAAATACAACTCACTTGAAATAGAATTTAAGACACTCTTAAATTCATTTCCACTTTGCAAAGATTTTCGAATCGTATTTCAAAAAGTGGCCATACTGGGATATACTCTCTTATTGTAAGGAATGGTGAATCCTCTATTGGTCATATCTTATCTTCTCATGATTCATATTATACCCGAATTCTACAGTATGTGCGACTCACTAAGAGTAACGACTAATAGAGCCAAAGAATAATGATTCTCAGTCAAGATAAACTCATGACCTCAAGTAGCAAATGACCATTACACTACTATCACAAAGAGATTAATCCACTGGCATTTAAGTAATAATCTGTGTGGAATACTCTTAGCGGGTCAATCCGATGCATTTATTCTTAATAAGCATCCACATACTCTTATGTGCTAATCTAATAGTGTCATACACTATGATTAGGGATATGCACGAATCAAATATAATTACATCATAACTCCTTATGATTTCGCATATAAATATTTTATTCGTTAAATGCCATATTACAAAATATACATAAATATAAAAGTGTAATTTATCCCTAATATTAATTGGCTTTAGGGCATACACTAACATGGCTACCATGCCCTAAGCAGATCTTCTTCTCCTGTTACCCACAACAGTATCAGTATTGATTGTGATGATTCCCAGTTAAGGACACTTTCATTTAGACTTTGGTTCTTTAGTTGCAGAATTATCATCAGTTTCATCCTTAGACTCACCTATCACTTGTATTCTTGCCAGTCTTCCACAACTTTCCTGTGACATATTTGAAATCCTTCTTTCCATTTCTCATTGAAACATTTGTCATTTCTACTCTTCCATATATGCCAGAGGATGTTCACTATTATTTCAGTGTGTTCTCTTCCTCCTTGTCTTTTGGTTGCTTGCTTGTTCATTCCATCATAGCCAAAACTTATCTCTTAGACTTCCCACACCATCCCTCTTCCTGGTATGTGTAGCCAAACTTGCTTTACATTCTCACAGTAAAAAAGCATGTGTGTGTTCTAGAGGTACACTTTGCTCTCCACAGAATTTGCACATGGCTTGTCCTTTTCCACATCTCTCTCTAATGACAGTATTGATAGGTAGCATATTTTGTAAACATTTCCAGAGAAAATGTTTCTATTTAAACTTTAAATCCAATCCCCATAGTTTCTTCCAAGCGTGGGACTGATTTTGGCTTCTCCGACTTTCACCTTCGCTTATAGTTGTTCCTCTAATTGTTCCATTCAATCTGTTACCCAAGCTGTAACCTGATTTCATATCATATAAGTTCCTAAGATGGAATGGATCCAACACATCCAACACATACAATACTTACATTACTTGATAGGATAATTGATATAAAGCAAATCAATAACTAAATTTTTCCTTGCAAAAAATTTCTGTCAAAATTCAAGTGCCCAAAATGCAAATGTTATAGCCAAGTATCATCAAAAGTCATAGAATTAAAGTAAGGTAAATCACCACAATTAAGAGAAATAGGATACAAGCGACTACAGTTTATATTTACCTTTACAATTAGTCCTAACTTATCATCAAAAATTGTACCGACACCATGTTTAAACCACAAATCAATCCCTTTTCAAACAACTGCTCCAAACTCAACAAATTATGATATAAACTTGGCACATAAAATACATAAGATATAAAATTAGGAGGCCCATCTTTCAGAATAATACTCATTTTCCCTTTCCAAGAACAGGCACTTTTTTATTATTTCTAAACTTCACATAAGATTTCAAAAAATTTATCCAAATCAGAAAATAACTCTTCTGATTTTCCTCACGCAACGATTGCTACAGTTCGAATCAATAAACCATTCATTCTTTTTATTTTCTACATACCCAAAACAAGAAAAACAAAACAGTCTGTTGATTATCACATTACTTTCAGCCATATTTGCATACACTTCTCCATCATGATTTTTATTATGCCAACATTCATTTTTATAATATTCGGTTTTACCACAACAGTAACATTGAATTTTAGATCTATCAAACTTTTGAAAATTATTATTTTGCTGATTATTCTGTTAGTCCCTCCTAAAATTACCATTATTATTTCTCTGCTGATAATTAAAATTACCTCTGCCTCCACGTCCTCTGCCTCTAAAATTTTGACCCCTTTGATTTCTTTTAGCCAGATTTGTCGTCTCCTTCTTTTGTTTAGGATGATCCCACCTTTGCTTGCAATGCCTCCTCAATTGTATCTGTTGACTCAGGGATATCTCATAAGTCACCAATTCACCCTCCAGTTCATTAAGTTTTAAAGTATTTAGGTCTTATTAATGGTCACCTCAAGAACCATCTTTTTGGTGTGAAACTTTGTACTTAATAACCGTAGGATTTTTTGAACAACTTTAACTTCTTCAAGAACCTGACCATTGGTTCTCATATCATTGGCAAGATCATTAATTCTGCCAATAAAATCTTTAACTGGTTCGGTTGATTTTATTTGGGCCAACTCGTATTGTCTCTTGAGTTCTTGTAATTTGATTTTTCTTACATCAGCGAAACTGCGATTACCAAAATTTTCCAGACCTCCTTTGCCATCTTTACATTCATAAAATGTTGAATACATGCAACTGAACTTTGGTGTTGAGGTAGTAATGTGCTTTACAATCTAACTATCTATTTTTTTTTCTAACTCTTTAGTTGCTTTGGCTGTCAATTCGGTGCCTACTTGGGGTTCTTCAAATTCTTGATCAACAATACACCATGATCCAATATAATTGAAAAAATCATCATCTATTTTTGCCAAATCTCAAAATAATTTTTTCCATCAAAGAAAAAATAGATACAATCTTGTAAGATATAAGAATTATCCATGGATTAATTTTTTTTCTCCAAGATCAAACACAAAGCTCTTGATACGACATTAGGATATAAAATCCACCAAAAATTAATTAACCCACAAGAAACTAAAATAAAAAATAAAAAAAAAATTGGTTTGACGGCTAAAGAAATAAAAGAAAAAACACAGTAGCAATACAGAGGAGAAAAAAAAAATGATGGAGGGTAGCAAATTGATTTTTTTATTTCCTCTCAATATCACACATAACAGACAGCTTAATACATTTATATATTGACTCAATCATAAATAGCAATTGACTTAGAATCAGACAATGCTAGACTAAGACCCACCAACATAAAGATAGATGTTGACAAATTTTAGAAACTAATGGGCTACAATCATACGTGACTAGTGCATGGACCTAGACTAATAACTATATTAACTAACCAATAACAACTTAACACCAAAGCCACCTTGGTTTAACAAGTCTACACAGGTCCTTGATGAAATTCATGTAAAGGGTATCAACATCAAGGGAAAGATTTAGGTAAACCTGATTTTTGGTTCTACTTGTAGACCTTGTAGTGTGAATTAAATGTTATGGAATCTATGACATAAGTTGATGTAAGCAAGATTCTATAAGATTTAATTTTAACCGCAGAGTCTACAGATGAGGTCAAAAATCGGGTTTATGTAAGTTTTTTCCCAACATCAAATACTTGCTCGTGAAGAGAATAGATGTGCGAATTTTTTGGCCAAGGATGTGGTTGATCAAGACTTATCTTTTGTTTCTTTAGATGCTATTTTCCCTAGATTATCTAATTTGTTGGAAGAAGATGTAAGAGGAGTCATACTCCCATGCACAGTAGTTATGTAAATGACTCTTATTTGGTTTGAATATATTTCCTTTTCCTAATAAAAATAAATAAACAAACTAGAAAGACAGAAAAAACTGCAAGATATATAATTTGCTATTTTCTACTACTTGATATTTAAGGAGGGAAAAATGCAATTTCAGCCCTCAAAATATATTGTTGGGTCATGGTCCATTTTGATAAGTTTCATGCAAAATACATTTAGTTCTCAAACTTTCCAATTTCAACTAATTTAGGACAAATTTAAAATTTTCGTCAATTACAAATAAAAAATGTCACGTGCAAAATACGTGACTGTTAAATCTGAAGTTCTAAACACGAAAAAATGCAAATTTAACTCTTAAAGTTTGGGTTATAATCTATTTTGGTCTCCAAAGTTCCAAACAAAACGTATTTAATCTTCAATCTTTTTAATATCTTTCAATTTAGGACAAATTTGAGAATTCTGTCAATTACAAATGAAAAAAAGTCATGGGCATTGCACGTAACTGTTAAATCTATCCTAGAATATAATACTTCCCAACCGATTTAAAACCTATTTAACCATACTTTTACTTTTGCTTCTGACATTCAACTCCTAATTATTTACCATTCTTGTCTATATTATAAAACTTTTCATGCATCTAACTGTTAAATCCAACTTGGGTTATAATACCTCCCAATTGATTTCACATTCAACCCATTTAATCTAGTGTTGGAAAAGTTGTATACAAAGAAAGAATAATAATAATACAATAATAATCATTAATAAATTACAACAATAATTTAATTCAATTAATTTTTGAGGTATAATAAAATAATAATAATTCACTGTTTACAGTATAATGAGACTTATTTATTAAGGTTAATTTTTGGAATGTTTGCTAAATTTGTTGTAGTAAATGAAAACTCAATACTTAGTTGCAAATATTGAACAAAATTAAATAATTAATATATTATTTCAAAGTTGTACTTCATGTGCTCATAAACAATCTCTTGTATAATATTTTTAAATTTGCGACAAATTTTTCTCTCACTAATATTTCATAAATACTTTAACATATTAATCATTGATGGATTTTTCCATCACAACGGTTATTTTTGGCAGCAAAATTTTCATTCGCTAAATTTAGCAAAAGAATCATTAGTATAAGGTTTTCACAATGTCTCAAAACTAAATTTAGTAACCGATTTATAGGTTGAATAGAAAAATCCATCACTGAAATTTCATCTATAAGGCCGTTACTAGATTTTACCGATGAGGTATTTTTCGACGAACAAATTTCGTCGGCTAATTCATCGATAAATTGTTTAGCGATGGATTTTTGTCAAAAATACGTTGCTAAATCTGTCGCTAAATATGTTGAAATCGGTTGAAAAATATTATAATATAGACAAGAATGGTGAATGGTTAGGCGTTGATAGTTAGAGAGAAAAGAGAAAATATGGTTAAATGGGTTAAAATCGGTTAGGAAGTGTTCCAAAGATAGATTCAACAGTCACGTGCAATGCACGTGATTTTTTCCGTCTGTAATTGATAAAATTTTTAAATTTGTCCTTGGTAGAAATTAAAAAGTTTGAGGAGTAAATGCATTTTGTTTGAAATTTTGAGGACTAAAATAGACCATCCAAATTTCAAGGACTAAAATTGTAATTTTTTCACCTTCAGAACTTGAGATTTAACGGCCACCTACTTTACACATGACTTTTTTCTGTTTGTAATTGACGAAATTTTTAAATTTATCCTAAATTGGTAGAAATTAAAAAATTTAAGGACTAAATGTATTTTACATGAAATTTTGAAGATGAAAATGGATCACAACCCAACTGTAAAAGCTAAAATTGTATTTTTTTTTTCCTTAATTTGCGAAAGTGTCCTCCTAATAAACCAGCTAGTTTGAAATAATGTGGGTTGCATGTTCGGTGATCAAACGCATATCATAACTTTTCATACACTAATTGTTGTTGTCTTTTCTTTTCTTTTGGGTGAATCCATAGTGTTCTTGAACAGGATTATTTGTTATTTTGATGAATAGTGAGGATAACTTTGTAATTGAAAAAGGGTTTCTATTTTGAACAACTTGATGTATTTCGTAAAATTTATGTTGGTTATTGAATAACTATTAGACATTTTAGTAGTTATTCAATAACTAATAAGAGTCTCTCATTTAGAAAAATATAGCCTTTTATTTTTAGTAAAACGAGCCACCAGTATCTCAATAGGTTCCTCCCATGAATTAACTATAAATTGAGATATATTTTACCTGAAACTCTACTCTAATGTCCCAAAACCTTGCACCTATGCATACAGGTATATATAATAAACGCGTTAATTAAACAACATCCAATCCTATGCTACATGCAATAATCACAGCAATTGACATCCAACAGAGAATGAATGGCAAGACACAAATTAACAATTAGACCAAAAGTATACAAAAATATGTTTAATTTTTGATGTTAGGCGTTAGTGATTCACTTAGATTTGGTTGACTACCAAACCAAATCATAAGTCTCAAACAAGAACCCTCTTCGTCCCATTCCATAAACCTAAATTCCCAATAGTGCAATTCCTTATGTTCTTCCCTCTATTCTTGTCTTGGTTGTTCTCCTTTCTCTTCTACTGACTTCTTGGTCAAGTTCCTATTGGGTTAAATTTTTAGATGGACCAAAGCATATAAACCTCATTCAGTTCATCTCCTTCTAAAATTTTAAGTTAGATGAACTGAAGTCATTCTTTTTTATTTGAACTATGTGACTAAATGTTACATAACGGGGCCACACACTTTACTTTATATAAGAATTTACTTCTATTCAGTTTTGGGTTTTGTGTGACACTTTTTAGTGTGATACTTGTGTGACACCACTTAGATCAGTGACATGTGTCCCTAGAATAATATGCATTATTCATCTAAATAGTGTCACACAAATGTCACACCAAAAGTGTTACAGAAAACTTATTCTCCTATCATTCTTTAATGCACAAATCCTAAATATAACACTCTCCTACTAAAGTCAGTTATTAAGGAGTTGCACAAATTGCAACGGATCTCCTTGATTACTAAGTTAATACATCATTAAGGAGTGGCACAAATTGCAACGGATCTCCTTGATTAACTAAGTTAATACTTCGACCCAAAGCTGTACTCGACCTTTGAAGGCTTAGACCTACAGTTATTGTGATTAGCAAAAAATGTTTAGTTTCACCTGTAGTATAATTCTATATTTCCTTTGTCCGTCCCATTTTATATATCACTGTTTCTATTTTAGTTTGTTCCAAAATATTTGTCACTCTCTAAAATAACAAATTTTTAAAGATTATTTTACCTATTATACCCTCTATGCAAGTCCAAAGACATGGCATTAAATTCATGTTTTAGAATTAATTGCTCTCACCACTTATTTTAAATTTTGAAACTCCAAAATCAACGAACAAATTTTGTATCTTAATTGAAAGACAATTATAAAAAAAATATCTTACTAGTGAGTCAAACACTAATTTTTCTTAAATTATATACAAATTTAACTATACCAAATAAAATGAAACTAAAGGAATATATATAGTGTTTGACGTCTACAGTGTATTTGGTTGCTGAGACTCACAACTATCTAATTCAATTCCTTTCTGGTCACAATCATTCTTCTTTTTGGAATTTTATGCCCATTTTCTCCTATAAATTGGAAATTGGAGAATGTTTTCGGGGCACCAAACGGAAAAAACAACATAGCAGACTGAGCCATTATAGTTTCTCAAATTTCATAACTTGTTTTTAGTCTAATTTTTTAGACTTTAATTTTAGAATATCTCTTTTTTGATCTTTCATATTTCTCTCAAGATTTTAAATCTTTTAAATATAACAAAATATTATTACATCTATAAGTGAACGTAAATTTAATTGACTAAACCATATAAATATTCCGGCTCCGATCCTAACATGTAATTAATTAAATAACTAAGATTAAAATACATGATTATTTAAGCTTCATTCCTAATGGAGTTTAAATGTGCTTAGCTGAAGCCGATTCTATTACATCACTAGTGGTAGCAGTAGTGCATCTTTCGAGTTCCCAATGTTGCGGGGAAGTAGCCGTTGGGCTTCCCAATTCAAAAACCTGCACAAAATTAACACGAAGAACAAGCCACCATTCTTCACTTTCTCCACCGGAACCGATTCTGCTGACAGCAAAAAGTCGCAACCCTCTTCAGCTCCTCCTCCTATTCAAGTCGGATTCACGGAGTCAGCAGTGCAGAGGGGTATTCGCGACACGAAGAATCGGTGCCGGTGAACTCATCCACACGGCCAAGCCCATCGTCTCTCATCCTTCTCTCTCTTCTCTCCATAGCGAAGCTATTTTTGCCTTAAAAAGCTTCCAAATAAACCCCTTTTCCAAAGGGATGGTGTCTCCTTTTGCAGCCAAGAATGCCAAAAACAATCGCAGGTAGACAGCGCCCATGCTTGTAGCTAATATGTAATGCTTTATTACATCCTTCCATTTGGTTTTTAAGTATGTAGGCATGTTTTCTGTTTGATATAATGACCCATAACCCATAATTTTTTTATGAAGAATTCTGGGAAATGAATTGCTCATTAGGTCTTTGATATTGGGTTCCTGAGATGTGTATAAGGGCAATTTTTCTCTGTAGACATGCTTGATTTAGAGGAAAGATTGGATTATCTTGGGTGATTAAGGTCGAAATTTTGAGTGATGGGTTTCATTGGGAAATGTTGTTGGTCGAGTTTGATAGTATTAGGAGAGTTCATATTCAACCTGGAAGAACATAATTTGTTTGCTTGGTTTAATTAGAGATGCAAAGGTGGGATTTTTAGAATTAGGCCCCGATAACTTTCGGTTAAGAAGTACTAATTATCAGCGAAACGTGTTAACTTTAGGATTATTTTGTAAAAGCAGTTACAGTATTACTTTCATTACCTAGTCAAGTTTTCTTTGTTATCGCCTTGCCTTCACTCTTTACAAGGAGGATATACTACCTCATTCATTCAGGGTACCCAGTCCATGTGCTGATTCATGGGTTTGCTTAGATCCTAATAGCTTGTTTATCTTCTTATGCCAGTCTATGGTAGTCGCACTGTTGCACATATGAAGAAAAGAAGATGAACCTAATCATGTAAATATTTAGTTGTTTACATGCAGTTAAGAGGCATTACATTCTAATTTTATTCTTCTTGCGGTTATCATACCTACTCGTTAACTTTTGCGGCCTTCTTGATCTCTTACTTTCTCTTTTGCTATTATAATTCATACAGTGTCTTGGCCCTTTACTTGGTAAATGAAATATTTAAATTATCAATCTGATAACAACATTATGAAACTGCAAGAGTTGGAGAAGTGACTACTAGAGTGGGGCATGTTTATAGAGATGTTTGAAGCATTGTTACTTTAGCTGCTTGATGGGGATGATTAATGTAAGAGTTAGTAATAGTTATTGGTATTTCTTATGACCCGTATTTTCTTCAGTTAATGAGTTTCTTTCCAAGTTAAACTTCGGATGAAGCTAAACCATGCTCTTTCTCTTTGATCTAAATATTCTAGGTCTATTCATTTCTTTGAACTGGTTAGTCTTCCATCTTAAGTTTGTTGACTGCATTATTCTTTTCTTGATCTCTTTGTATTAGGATTTTCATGAAATTGAGAAGAGAGCTGATTGGTCAACATTTGATGATTATTGCCAGTATGTGATTTCTGTTGACCTTTACTTATATTTGTATTACAGGGTTGGATTTTCACAAGTCATCTTGTTTGACCTTAAGTTTCTGATCTCATTTTTTCATTTCTTTGATCCGCTTTTGGGTTGATAGTAATGCTTGTCAAACTGCAGCAGCAATGAACTTTATCATGCAGTATGATGTCTTTATGAAATTAGGGTAAACAAACATCTTAATTAGTTACACAATGTACAGTTTGCATTTTGTGTCTACTGTTGAAGTTCAAATGATTTGCTGAGCTGTCATTAACTTCATAAGTTACTAAAGAGAATTAATCTCAATTGGTTACCATGGTTAACTAGAGGTGTGCATGTAATATGCTCTATACAACGTTCAAATTTGTTTTTTGGCCATGTCGATGTTACATTGCCCAAGTTCATAGCTGTGTCTTGTTACATTGTCCATTTTCAACTCAATAACTTCTTCATTCTCAATTTGAGTGCCAAATTTCTCTCTCCCTTGTCCTTATGTGCCTTGTGATGGTATGTCTTTTCTGGCCATGCAAATTATCTTTTGTTGAAGTTATTAGCTCATGAATTTCATTTTGTAAGCTGTAAAAGGATTTATTGCCAACTAACATTTTAACATTCAGTTCAACTATCTTCGCAAGTTCAATACTTATTTCCAGGTACTATGGTTCCTACCCTTTGGGTCCTTTTTGGCCTCCAATACAATCACAAGTTTTTGCATTATTATATGATAACACTTGGTGCAAACAAGATGTCTAAGATCTTTATACACTCACCAAAATGGCAGAGATTAGATGTTTTAATCTTTAATACGTAGTCTTATAGCAGAACTTCTGAAAGACTGCGCTATTGTACGATGCAATCAAAAAGCTTGATTATTTGGCCAGACACTAATTTATGTTATTTTGTTTGATTATCTGTTCTTCAAGGACACATGGTCTTAAATATCCTTTGTTAGTGAAGAGGTTCGCTTGCCTTGTTATATCTGGATTTGCCTCTGCCAGTAGTCTTGACATACTTCAGCCAGCTTCTTTATCTTCTGAAATGATTCCTCTGGTAATAATTTATTCTGCTTCGGAGCAAATCCATTGTTTGCTACTTAATATTAAGGTCTACTCCTGCATGAGATGATTAACAATTAAAGGTTGATGGAGAATATCTTCTTTCAATTCTTGGTGCCTTTGCAACATGGCTTTAAATGCTTATTCATCAAAATTCTCTTGAAGCATTCTTGTGTAAAAATTATGTTATAAATGTAATTTTCCTATATCCTTTTCCCAGAAGTGTAATATGTCTTCCATCATCCAAGCATTTCCTTTCTGCATCTCTTTTAAGTTACTAAACATGTCTACTAGATATTCATGATTCTGCCACCATTTGTTATCAGATGGAAAAGGAATTCTGGTTGCTCAGAAGCACTTTCCAAGATGCGGATATAACTGCTGAGCAGCTGGTTTGTATCCTTCTGTGGCTGAAAACAGCTAGTCTTTTCTGTTGGGCTAATTTTTATTGTTGCTTTGCTGTTCTTTTTCTTATTTGGATGTGTTTGAACACAATGTCTAGCATCTATTGCTGTCTGAAGGGTCAATTTTCTCTGACTTAATAGTTCTGACCAAACAATGGTATAGTGGTGTCTTGGCACGCATACGTATCAATGCCTTTAGAGTTGAATTGGCTTGTGGATCATATGAAGATCTTCTTTCTTCAGCAGCCGCTTCAGTAGAAGCAGAAGGAGCTGTAGGGAATGCTGTTTATATACTTCCATCTTTCTATAATCATGACTGCGGTGAGATCTTTTTCTTCTACAACTAAGTTCTTACCTTTTCCAAAATTCGAAGAAATATCTTTTTAACTTCCCCTGTTTGGCTCAGATATAAATTTCCAAGGAAGTTTAGCAGAATTTGCATCCACACTAAAAGGGGTATTTTGGCTATATTGAATTCTGTCTCCAAAGCATTGCAGTGTAGTTTCCTGTGATATTCATGTTGTAGCTCTCCTGCTTGTCTAAGACTAACACTGAATATATTTCTATATTAAGCCAATTTTTTGGTTTTGTTCAGTCCTTTTTCCAAAGCATAGCACATTCAGAGTTATTGTCCTGTGACTGCCATACCCGCACATCTAAAAGTAGAAGAGTGATTATATTGTACATTATGCTCAATTTCCTGAGACGGGTTACTACTACCTGGTTTTATTGTCCCATGACTTTAACAGTAAGATATTGGTTATTTGGAAATAGGTAATCACATTTGCAATTGTTTTTATGACCAACAAAAAAAATGGGTAAGCTTGGTGACATGTGAGGTTGCCCCATTCTGACCTGGCTGGTTTGTGGTTCTCACATGCAAATTAGCGCCTTTGTTGATGTGTAGGGGTAAGGTCAAGTGCACCTAACCTCCCCTCTGGGTTTGAGTTTCCTGCACTAGGTCCTCTCAACTAGGTGGTCAAATAAACATGGTGTGAACTAAAGGCCCTTGCCATATATCTTCTCCCGAAGCCGACTAACCAGAAAGAATTCAGTTCAGATGTAGGATACCTAGCCAGAAGTTTTCTCAACTAAGTTATTCAGAGCTATTAGAGCGGGAGAGATACTCCACTTTTTGGGGAATATGACACCCTTGACACTCCATATTTGAGTGCATAAACTAGATCTCTGTACACCAATATAAATGGCATCGCAGATACCATCTTGCAACCTTCTTTGTGGTATCACAGTTGACCAATTTACTGGAAGAGCACTTCGACCTAGTTCTTGACTTTTTTTGCTGAAATTTTATGACCAGGTGGATCTGTTAGTTGCTAATTTAACTTAATGTTAGGTAGCAATTGGGGACAATCACATAAAATTCAGCCAAAATTATGAAAAGTGAATGTTGTTTGCATTAGTATCTTCTTGCAATAGGAAGATAACAATGGTAACAAACTGCGTATCAAATATGTTTGACTTGATGATTTTTGTTACAGATCCAAATGCTCATATTCTGTGGCTAGAAAATGTGGATGCGCGAATAACGGCTCTCCGTGACATTGATGCAGGTCAGCTTCAGTCTCCAGCTTGAATATTGCGAATTAACATAGAGCAACCAGCAACTGACAGGTTTGTACAGAATTAGATAAGGCCATTTATGAGTTTTACCATACGCCCCTCCCTAGCCTAGACCCTAGAAAGCTTATGGATCGAGGAAAACTGCCACATCCAAGCATGGATGCAGGCTTTAGCATTACAGGATCCAACATCACTCTGTGCTTGATAGTTTTCTGCAGTGCATGTGCAGCATTATTTGTCACATCTGTTTCTTATTTCTGTTCTTGAAATTCTGATATGCTTTGCAACTTAGTAGGCACCAAGGCACCATAGCATTCGTCATAAATTTTTGCCTGATATTGTAGGAGAGGAGTTGCGGATATGCTACATTGATGCAAGTATGGATCATGAAGCTCGGCAAACTATCCTCGCAAAAGGATTTGGTTTCCAGTGCAATTGTCTCCGATGTTCCTCTCAACAGTAGGCCTTTTTCGTTTTCTTTTCTTAATACTGTAACCAAATGTGAAGTCGTAACCCGGAAAAGAGATTGTCAAGTTAGTGCCTCAGCAATCTAGTCAAAAATGCTCTATTACTTAATAAGTTGGCTGGCATCGGGTTGAAGATTCTACATCTCAAGCACCTTATATATTTTCCATTCAGTAACGTAATAAGTGGTGGCCTTCGTTTTACAAAATGCACCACTATGTCTGCATCATATAAATAAGTATATGACATTTGAGAGAGAGAACAATAATCTCGATTGATAGGAAGGAATTTATAGTCGGGCTTCAGGAATTTATTGTCTTGGAGGCAGGTTGCACATCTATTTCCGTTGTCCAGCAATGGTTTTCTGGTGGTTAATATTAATGTTGAAGTTAAAGATGAAGCAAGTAAAAAAATTTCATTTCAAAGTTGTTTAGAAAAGGAAAAGCTGATTGATTTTTGGAAATCGTTTGTGAATGTTAGACTAGAATCAAATGTAGAAAGTTTGTGATAGATACTCCAGAATAAATGAGAAAATGATCTGCCGGGTTGATTAATCATATTTAGATATTCTAATCGATATATTCAAAATCAGTTTTTAAAGTTAATTTACCATGCCGTGAGTTTAGTTAGAGTCGTTTGAATGAACATATTTACATATTTTAACCTATATTCAAAGTGAATTTAGCATGTCATGAGTTACCTCTTAGCATAAAATAGAAATTTGCGTTTGCCGGGTCTTTTCTTGGAAGGCAATTATCCTAACCGTTGGACTACAAACGTATCTTGAATTCCAAATCCAGAGAGTCGTGTCCAGGACTGCAGACAACTATAGGGAGCCGAAAAGAGAAAATATTGTGTTGTTTAACTAAATTATAATTTCTGTCTTCTCTCGCCTAAAATGCATTTGTTTAAATTGAACAAGGGTCGGGACTCGGGAGTTAGAATTAGCTGCACTGCACATGCTGCGAGTATGAGAATTGGCTTACAATAATTAATTCTATATATATCCACGAGCAACACAATAATTCGCAAATAACAATTTGTTGTGATCATTCGACATGTTGTACTACCTTAATAAAGAATAATTAAGAACTCCAATCAATTGTTCCCCATGCATGCAACTGTCCTAAAGGGTTCTTTATTTTTTTCATAATCAAGCAAATCAAAAGGCTTAGATTTGCGTAAAAAAGTATATCACAAACATTAATCTTTTTACTCTTATATACATTGGATAACAAACAGAAATTGATACTATAATTTGATGAGCAACAAAACTTGTAAGAGGTAAAGATAATCATCATTCCATTCTACGATCACCTTTGTCTCTTGCAATTTCCATGCTTGTATTTATAGATTTGATGAGCAACCAAATATGAAGATAATTTTGGCTCCCTCTTAGCTTGGGTGGCATGCAAAAAGAGAGCCATATAATTCAATCTCTTTTCCAAAGATTCTGACTCCTAGCTATCTCCTCTCTCAACCATCTTTGTCATCTTCTCAAATTTTGTCCTCTCTTGATCTCCCTCTTATAAATTACAAACCAAACACTTAAATCTTATACTAGAAACTAGTTTGTTGACTAGTACTTTTCTATTCCGATTTTGTAACAAATGAAGAGTGAGTTGTGAACCAACATTGCACCTCAAACTTCATCCTAATTAACAAAATAATTCTTTCGATATTTTGATCATCTCTTATTAATTTGAACTAATAATGGAGACTTTGTCTCTAAGTTCCATTTTCGATATTGCATCAAACAATGTGGTCATGATCAGCCACAATAAGCACGGTGGAGTTTGCTTGTTAAAGGTGAAGAGCAGAACTAACATTATATATTGCCAAAGTGGGAGCAGAGGGAGCATAAAATCTAGTGGTTCGTCTTCGGTTATTATTACAGAAAGATCATCATCATCATCATCATCATCAACTTTGATCAATGATGCAGATGATCAAGGTGCTCTTATGGAAACAACAAGAAGCTTGATTTTAACTCCAAATGGTAGCACTCAGACGACGATGAATGAGATTCATGAGGTGAGGGATTTGGTTCCTTATAGTACAATTACTGGATCAACTTCAACATCCCTCATCATGGAAATATGGCCTCATGAAGATGATGGAATTGGCATTACCAAGTTTCTTGGAGGAAAAACATTTCTTGTTACTGGAGCTACTGGATTTCTAGGAAAAGGAATATATATGGTCAACAATATATAACTTTGTGTATATATTTTCTTAACATTTTTTCACTAAACAATTTGAATTGGTTTCTTGGTTTCCTTCTAAAATCCAGTTCTTGTAGAAAAGATATTAAGAACAGCACCAGATGTCCACAAGATATTTATCTTGATCAATGCAAAGAGCAAGGAAGTTGCCATGGAAAGATTAAAAAATGAAGTGGGGAATGATCATTTTGATTTCATCATATTTTTCTTTCTCGTCATACTTTATTGTTGGTTTATATATGCTTCTAATCTTTGTTGCATCATATATATATATATATACAGATTATCGACGTGGATCCTTTCAAGTGCCTCAAGCAAACTCATGGAAAATCTTACCAAGCTTTTATGTTGAGCAAGATAGTTCCTGTGGTTGGAAATGTAGGCTGCGAAACTAATCTAGGTTTAGATAAAGATACAATGCATATGCTAGTGAAAGAGGTTGATATAATTATCAATTCTGCAGCTAACACAACTTTTGATGAAAGGTGAGTTCATGAATTTTAAATTTCGAACGAATTGAATCAAATATATATCAAAAAGAAAATTGTTTTGACATTTGGGAGTTAATTGTAGATATGATGTTGCCCTTGATATAAACACCAGAGGACCAAGTCGTTTAATGACCTTTACCAAACAATGCCGCAAAGTTAAGCTCTTCTTGCAAGTAACTACAGGCAAGTATACAGGGAAAATTAAGCTATGCAAACATTAAACAGCTAGTACTTCATATATACAGCACTTATTAGACTTTCATTCTCTGCAATGCAGCTTATGTTAATGGGCGGCGACAAGGAACAGTGATGGAGAAGGCATTTTCAGTTGGTGAGAGTATAGCAAAAGGGAGCCTTCTCTTTGGAGCAGACCACATATTCCTCCCCACCTTGAATGTTAAAGATGAGATAAAGTTAGTTTTAGAATCAAAACAAGCTGTTGAAGATAATGTTCTGGCTCAAGAAATGAAAAGTCTTGGTTTAGAGAGGTAATCTAGAAACCAGATTTCACCAGATTATCTATGTGATTAAGCTATTTTGGATGTTGAAATATGCATGAAGATTGTGATAATTTTCAGGGCAAACAAATTTGGATGGCAAGATACATATGTATTTACAAAAGCCATGGGAGAAATGTTGATTGATAGGTTGAGAGGTAACATTCCAGTTGTTATAATTCGACCAAGTGTCATTGAGAGTACTTACAGGGAACCATTTCCTGGATGGATGGAAGGAAACAGGTGAGTCATATGTTTACTGAATAACCTGAAATTTCAGCTGGACAATATTCAGATTAAACTAGAACTTGCTCTCCTTTCAGAATGATGGATCCTGTTGTCCTGTACTACGGAAAAGGGCAGCTTTCAGGATTTCTGGTAGACCCCAATGGTGTTCATTCACCTCGATGTTGTAAGCATATATTTTCCAGCTTCCAAGGTGTTGTATTTCACTTGCATATTCCTTCAAATTAGTATTTCTTGAGGAATTTGCAAATCCATCCCCAAATAACTTGAAAAAAGAATTTTCAGAATAGAGCAACCAACCAACCTTTGTTGGAATCATGAAGCATTTTACAGATAGATAGCTCTCCTGTGACCAAAATACATGTAATAACTAGAATACAAAGTATAAATTCCATGCTTATATAGTTAATAACAGAATGAAGTAAATTTACAGCTCAGATGAGCATCCAAATTTAACAGCATAGATCCATTGGATAATGCTATTTTATCAAGAAGTCGTATTTCACCTAGTTGAGATATCAAGTACAGACTAGAAGTAATGTCCAGAACTTGTAAGCCTAACTTATAATTTGTCATGTTTCAACATCATTTGTCATGACAAAAAGGCTTATTTAGGTTCCAGTAGATATGGTCGTTAACGCTACACTAGCAGCCATGGCAAAGCATAGGGAAGCTGGAAAATCAGAATGTAACGTCTATCAGATTGCTTCATCTGTTGTCAACCCTCTAGTTTTCAAAGATCTAGCAACACTGCTTTTTGAACATTTCAATTCCTTCCCGTGGGTCGACTCAAAAGGGAAACCAATTCGAGTTCCAAAAATGGAGCTATTCTGCTCTATGGAAGATTTTGCCTCTCACCTTTGGAGACATGCAATCAGTCGAAGTGGTCTAGCTGCTATGGCTCAACCAGGTGGAGGAAAGATGTCTAAAAAGTATGAAAGCATCTGTAGAAAATCAGTGGAGCAAGCAAAATACTTGGCCAATCTGTATGAGCCCTACACTTTCTATGTTAGAAGGTAATTTTTGTTTTTCCGACTTACAGTTTTGCAGCAATTATTTGTCATTTACCTTTTGATTATTAACAACAAAACAAAAAATTGCTCGTCAGGTTTGACAACAGTAACACCCAATTGTTGATGGGTTGTATGTCTAAAGAAGATGAATAAGGCAGTTTGGATTTGATGTGGAGAACATAGATTGGAAAGATTACATCTCAAATATCCATATTCCAGGGCTAAGAAGGCATGTTATGAAAGGTAGAATGGGATGCAGCTAATCTGTTCCTGTCCAATGTCCATATGGGTATTATATAGTTAATCACATGTAATTGAGATGCTCCTTTTTCTTTGACTCTGTTGTAATATTCCTTTCAAAGGGGCCAATGAAATTAAATAAATAAATAAATAAATAAAGGTAACACTATAAAAGTTCCATTAGTTTTTCTTCAGAATGATTGTAATTTACAAAACCTTAAACTGAAAGGAGATTGTATGGATTGACTACTAAAAACATACACTATTTTTTTAAAATTGTTCATTAAACAAAACTTCCAGTCTTGACAGTTGCAAAAGTGCAAGTACTCCTGTCTTTAGAAGATAATCATAAACTGTACAAGACTTAAATACAGTTCAATGAATACAGTAGATGCTCGCCTAGAATATAATTTACACAAATACGGATTCCTGTTCATAGACTAAAAGGGCCTCAAGGAAACAAGGAAGAAGATAAGGGGACTTTCTATTCTACGAGAATAATGATCACAAAGTCACAACTCACAAGCCTAAAAGGAAGAAAACATGTGGAACAAGATCTGTTGAAAAATTTTCAAAATAACTATTAATTCATCAAAGAATACTTTTATTTTTATGTAAGTTGCATTATTTCACTTGTATTACTTCAGTTGCATTGTTTTACCAAATGGTGCTTTTCTTTTCATATGAGTTGCATTGTTTCAGTTGCATTATTTCACCGAAGGATGTTTACTTTGAGTGAAAGGAAGTGTTCAAACAAATTAGAACCCTTCATTCTCTATAAATAAACATCACTCTCTTCATTTTAGTATTACCTTTTGATTACAATTTTCTAGATTTTTATTTGCACATTTGAAACAAACTTATACTCGCATGTTCTGTTCAAGTGTTCATGTTTTTATTGCGCAAAAGAACTACTGAATACTATTGTTTTTCTGTTGCTATCTTTGTCAAGTGGTTAGAATAAGTTTGTGTAAAATTGTTCTAGTGTATTCCATTGTCTCGTATGGGAAATTTACCATATCTCTTGGCATTCAAACAAAAAAGTTTTGAAAGAGGTAAATTAAGCTTAAAAGAAAGTGATTATACTATCACACCTTTGAATAATTGTGCAAATCTTTGAAATAAAAGTACAAGCCACCCTCTCCACACCAACAAGAGCCACCACGGACCATGCAAGACTAGCATACTGAAGTGCAAAAATAGCATTCCCAAGTTTCTGATCAATCATCTTTTTTCTTGTCAGCGTCTACGCTTCTTCTTGTTATTTTTTGAAATTTATGAAAAACTTTTGAGACATAAACTTAGATTCCCTATGTTCGCAAGACAAAATTTAAGCACCATAATAGACAACCAAAGTGTCAGATTCTCTTTAGACAAGCAGAAAATATTTGATGAGATATGCAGTTCTTACAATTCCACACAGCGCAACACCATTGAAGGCTGTGTGATACTCAAAACTCGGAGTTGCAAACTCTGGTGTTGGTTTAGCAAACAGCAACAAGAAGCCAAGGACAGTCCAGAAGGTTGCAACTGAAACAATATTGAAAATTATTACAAACTAAGCAAAAGGTGTAAACTAAAGAAACAAATTCAGTGCCCTTTAAGTACTACATGACACATTGAACACCATAAGCCGACTATGCACCTCGTCTTATTTTCAAGTCTTCACTTTTATCATTTTTCCATGTCCTACATTGAAGGATTTGATGAATTTCCAATTGTCCCAGTACCTATTCAATTCCATGGGTACCAAAATATTGGGTTTCACATCTTTTTCTCTATTTTTGAATATCTTATAGTGCTAATATTATATATTCAAGCAAGGAATATTAATGCTTCACTCTTCATTCACTTCTTCAATTAAACGAATTACACAAGACGTTAGCCTACTAGTTACTCTTCTAATATTGGTTAACTAGAAGATTCTACTTATTTCTGGAAGTTTCAAAAGAAATTTCACCGAAAATTGCAAATATGAGTTAAAAATACAAGGTTGCTTGGCACCGCAACAGGGTGCAAATTCTTGGTTCATCCAAGCAAACCCATTTTGCAAGAACTCGGCATGAAACCAGGAATCAACTCAATAAAAGATTTTCAATACGGTAAAAGGAATAGAGAAAAAATGAATGCACATAAAAGCAAAACATATGTGCCAGATTAAGAACTAGTAAAAGCCTCTTTCTCTTCGTCTAGACCATCACATCAAACAAGTTGTATCAAGACTTCTATTATAACATCATTGCCGTGTAGGATGCTCTTGCATCCTGACACAAGCAACCAACCACCACTACTTTAATTTCTTCACGAAATTAAAGTAGTGGTCTTTTATATCTTTGGTCAGATTGATTGGATTGCATTTGGAAGTTTTAGGCAAGTTTTGCCTATAAATTGAAGCAGAAATTCATTTTCTCAAACCACCACAAAAATTCGAAACAAGAATATAGAATTCTTAATAAGTGTTCAGGACTTATTTTCGATTTAATTCTCAAGTGTTCATTTAAGATAATTCTCTTTTGGTCTTTCAGAATTTTTTTCAAGACTTTTTTGTCTTTTTTTTTCATATAGTGAAATATTGTTTCCCTCCGCCCGTGGACGTAGGTCTAATTGACCGAATCACGTATATCTTTGTATCTCTTTTCATTTATATTTTCTCCGCATGTTTGTTATTATTTTCGATATCATCACTAAAGGGTTTGCTAAAATTAATTTAACTAAATTCTCGGGGCATGGATCCTAACAAACTGGTATTAGAGCTTTGACACCCCAAGTTAATTTTTAGCTGCCAATATGATGGTAACAAAGTCATTTGTTGAGAAATTTGATCGGAGTGCCAACTTCGGTATATGGCAACTCAAAATGAAGACTATCCTAATTCAGGATGACATTCATATTGCCTTACAGGGGAAGAAGAATAAACCAGAGAAAATGTTAGACTGTAACATGATTTTGCCAACCTAGATAAAAAGGCTAAGGTAGGTATTGTCTTAAATCTCTCTGATGAGATTTTACGGGAGGTAGCCTCCAAAACCACAACCAAAGGCATGTAGGACAAGTTGAAGGCCTTGTTTATGAAAAAGACGGTGGTGAATAGATTTTATCTCAAACAAAGTCTGTACATGCTTTGTATAACCGAAGGTACTTTTATACTCTCACATCTTGATAAATTTGATTCCATTCTTATGGATTTGAGTAATATAGAAGTTAAAATTAAAGATGAAGATCAAGCCCTATTATTGTTGTGTTCCATCCCCAATCATTTAAGCATTTTAGAGATACAATATTTTATGGAAAAGAAACTATCTCTTATAAAAAAAATAAAATTTATTCTGAAATCAAAAGATCAGATAGATAAAAATATTATTGGGGAAACTAACGAAAATCAGGGAGAAAGTTTATTCATTAGAGACAGATCTGAAAAGAGAGATACAGACAGTAAAAAATCAAAATCTGGAAGATCTAAATCTAGACATAAAAATTTGGTTTGTAATTTTTGTCATAAAAAGGGCCACATTAGTTCCGAATGCTTTAAATTGAAAAATAAAGAAAAGCATAAGGAGAAAAATAAGTAAGAAAATAATGACACTGCTGAATCCAGTATTACAGCTGATGTAAATGATGGAACTATATTTTTAGCCACTGAAAATAATTTTACATCAACAATAAGTAGATTTTAGATTCGCGTTGGTCAAATCATATGTGTCCCAATCGGGACTGGTTTTCAACATATAATTCAGTTGAAGGTGGAGTTGTCCTAATGACCAACAACACTGATTGTAAAGGCACTATCCAAATCAAAATGCATGATGGTATGGTGAGGATGCTCACAAATGTTAGATATGTTCCAGATATGAAGAAAAATCTTATCTCTTTGGGCACCCTAGAAGCTCTTGGGTGCAAATATACAAGTGAAGATGGAGTTCTAAAAGTCATTCACGACGTTCTTGTGGTCATAAAGGCGCATATTCAACAGGTCTGGTACGTTGTATATTTTACAGGGATCTGCTGTTACAAGTGCTGCTGCAATTTCTACTGCAGATAAATCGGAGGTTGACACCACCAAATTATGGGAGATGCGTTTGGGGCATATGGGTGAGAAAGGTATGTCCATGCTCAGCAAAAGAGATCTACTTTGCGGACAAAGTACCAGAATGATGGATTTCTGTGAACATTGTCGTTGGGAAGCAAAAAAAAGTCTGCTTGAAATCTCCAACAATTCACAGAATAAAAGGTACTTTGTATTACATTCCTTCAGACCTTGGGCTTTCTCGTACCCGTCGATAGGTGGTGTCAGGTACATGTTAACTTTTATTGATGATTATTCAAGAAAAATCTAGGTGTATTTCTTGAAACATAAAAATGATATTTTCCTAACTTTCAAGCAATGAAAAGTTTTAATTGAGAAACAAACAGGAAAACAAATCAAGCGGTTTAGAACAGATAATGACTTGGAATTTTGTGAAGGCGAATTCAATAAATTCTGGTCTGCAAGAATGAAGGAATTGTTCAACACCATACCGTGAGAATGACACCTCAGCAGAACGGTGTGGCAGAACGGATAAACATGATTCTTTTGGAAAGAGCTCATTGTATGGTCTCAAATGCTAAATTGACGAATGACTTCTAGGCAGGGGCAATCTCTACCGCTTGTTGCATTGTCAACCGTGTTCCTTCTGCACCTCTGAACTTTAAGACTCCGGAGGAAGTTTGGTCAGGTACTCCTGCTGATTATTTTGACTTAAGAATATTTGGGTGCCCTGCACACATGCACGTAAATGATGGAAAACTGGAACCAAGAGCTGAAAAATATATTTTTCTTGGGTATCCATTTGGGGTGAAAGGATATCGTTTATGGTATCCTGATCCCAAATCACCTAAATTTATAATTATCAGAAATGTAACTTTTGTTGAATCCTCCATGTAACATCCAAGAAAGGAGTCTTCTAGATCTTGTAACACAGATGAAAAGAAGAGTATACAGAAGCAGGTGAGCAAGAGGTCGAAATTGGCAACACTAGTCCTTCTCAACCAAGTTTCTTGTACAGTTTAGTTAGATGTAGATGAGACACTTGAAATTGAACCAGAAGAAGAAGGATCTTCCATAGCCAGAGATAGACCAAGGAGAAAAATTTGATTACACAAATGTATGTGAATTTGGCTGCATATGCTTTGTTAGTTGTACAGAAAACTGAAGAAATTGGTGAACCATCTACATATTCGGAGGCAATTTCACATGCTGATTCATCCAAGTGGCTGATTGCAATGAATGAAGAATTGAGTCTCTCCACAAAAATAGTATGTGGGTTCTTGTGAAGCTGTAGTCAAGAAAGAAAATTGTTGGTTACAAATGGGTCTTCAAGAAGAAAGAAAGAATTTCAGGGATTGAAGATGCAAGGTACAAGGCACGTTTAGTTGCAAAGGAATATAGTCAAGTACAAGTTGTTGATTTTAATGATGTTTTCTCACCTGTTATCAAACAAAGCTCTATACGTGTTTTGACTACTTGCTTTAGTTGCCATGTATGATTTGGAATTAGAGCAACTTGATGTTAAAACAGCTTTCCTACATGGTGAACTTGAAGAACAAATATAAATGAAACAACCCGAAGGATTTGAAATTGAAGGAAAAAAAGACCATGTTTGGTTGTTGAAAAATTCCTTGTATGGATTGAAACAATCTCCAAGATAGTGGTACAAGAGGTTTGATTCTTTTATGTTGGGTCATGGTTATTCGCGGAGTATGTATGATAGTTGTGTTTACTTCTGAAAGTTGAATGATGGTTCTTTCATTTATTTGTTATTGTATGTTGATGACATGCTCATTGTTGCTAAGAATTTGACAGAAATTCACACTTTGAAGTCTCAATTGAATAGTGAATTTGACATGAAAGATTTGGGAGTAGTTAAGAAGATTTTTGGCATGGAGATCAAAAGAGATCGAGAAGTCAAAAAGCTATTCTTGACCCAAAAAAACTACCTACAAAAGGTCTTGGAGAGGTTCGGCATAATGAAAGATGCAAAACATGTAAGCACTCCTCTTGCTGCTCATTTCAAACTATCAGCTGCTCAATCACCACAGTCAGATGAAAAGAAGCGGTATATGGCACGTATACCTTATTCCAGTGCAGTCGGCAGCATTATGTATGCAATAGTTTGCACAAGTTCAGATATTTCACAAGCAGTTAATGTGGTGAGTAGATATATGTCTTGTCTAGGTAAAACACATTGACAGGCTGTTAAGTAGATTCTCAGATACTTACGGGGAACCTCAGAGACGTGTTTGGAGTTCGGAAGGAATAGAAACACTTTGGTTGGCTTTGAAGTAGTGGTTTTCCATACCTTTGTCAAATTGATTGGATTGCATTTGGAAGTTTTAGGCAAGTTTTGCCTATAAATTGAAGCAGAAATTCATGTTCTCAAACCACCACAAATCGAAACAAGAACACAAAGTTCTTAACAAGTGTTTAGGACTTGTTCTCGGTCTAGTTCTCAGGTGTTCATTTGAGATATTTCTCTCACTTTCGATCTTTCGGGATTTTTTCCAAGGCTTTTGTATATATTTTTTTCATATAGCGAAATATTGCTCCCCTCTACCCGTGGACGTAGGTCTAATTAACCAAATCACGTAAATCTTTGTGTCTCTTTCCATTTATATTTTTTTCGCATATTTTGTTATTATTTTCGTTATTATCGTTAAAGGATTTGCTAAAATTAATTTAACTAAATTCTCAGGGCACGGATCCTAACATAACATAAGGCCAATATTTGCATATACTTCCTACCATGTCCATGTTGCTTTAATTATTTACTTTTAATTCATACATAAAGATTGATTTTAGCCTCAATATTATGGTGCTTTCCCGAACAAGGGAATGTGCTTATGGAGCCAAGTCTCAAGTCTCGACTTTTTCTAAAAAAAAATTCATCATTTCCAATCGGGTTGACCTTTGATAAGTTCATAATTGTACTATATTTTATGTGTCATTTATCACATTTTTATGTGTTATAAGCAAGATTTGAGTTATAGGCTATTGAGTTTAATTTGGTTATTCTTAGTTTTCGTAGGGTTAAAGTGAAAAAGAGCTGAAAATGATGGAAAAGATGAAAGAAAATGCTAAAGGCGGAACATGCACGAGTATGAAGCCATTTTGGATACCGTTCTATATTTCAAGCAAAAATTTTGAGTCCGAGCTCCAACTGAGATGATTTAAGATGCATTGGAAAGCTAAGATATAGAGCTACAACTTTCGTGTTTTACATTTTTTTCAATTCCAAAAGCATCAACGTGAAAATCGAAGTGAAAAGCAGAGCACATGAAGAAAGCCAACACACATGCGTTGGAGTTGTGCAACGCATGTGCGCTGCGTCCAGAAGCAAAATTCCCAGATTATGTTCGGGTGCACATGTACCCAAAATAGGCAGCGCATGTGCACCCGAAATAGCAGAATGGCGTATTTTGAGTTTTTGGTAGATTTCTTCAGCCGGTTGGACTCTTTTTCACCCGATATCACGTTCTTATCCGTAGACCTCAATGCGTATAATGTAACCCAAAGCACTCATTATAAATACCCCATTTAGGGTAACAAAAAAGCATCGACACTTTATTTTCTAGTTTTATGTAGGGTTTTTAGCAGTAGAAAATTATTGTTCATTCTTCTATGGTACTTAGTGCCTAAAAACCTTTTCTGGGTTGAGGGATTTGAAGCCATGGTCAATTCTACTATGTTGTGAGACTTTTTATTCTTGAATTTATTCAAATTTATGTCAAGTATTGATTATTTTTCTACAATTAAATTTATGATTGTTCTTTTTAACTTATTATTGCTGTAGAATATTAAGTTATTAGAATTAATCTATAGCCAGATTGTTTTACCGCGTGTGTTTAATTCAATCTGTGAAACAACTGAATTTGATAATTACTCGATTAGTATTATTGAATTTAGGAAAAATAATTATCTAATTGGCATAACTGCTTGTGTTTATGTTTAATTAGTCTAATTGATCTTGTTGATTTTAATGCTTCTATTAATTAATCTTTGGCACGTGTCATCTGGATTAAATTAATAGTTAGGGTTAATTGGATCGCATGTTGAAAATTAACCAACTTTAGAAAGAAACAAGAATCGACTTTGAATTAGAATTCGGTTAATTCTTCAATTAGTGCTTGATATAGAATTGAATTATCTTGTGTGTTAATGATCGACTAGTGAAATTGCCATGGCAGATATGACTGAAACCAAGATTTTTTTTAATTGAATTTTCTCCAATTTATTTTATTGTTTTAGTGTTTAGTTTAAAAGAATTCAAGAAAACCCCCATTTTCATTTAGTACAAGAATAAACTTCGTTCTCTGTGGGACGAACTTGACTTACCACTACTACATTATTATTGAGAGTTGTTAATTTTGGGTGCCTACGATAGCATTCCACCAACCTTTTTCCATAATTTACTTCTACTAACCCCATGATTGATAGTCAATAGCAAATTAACTACTTCAAATCAAACAAATGAACTTCAAGTTATAGAAATGCTTACCCTCTTCGAATATTTTACTGCTTACAAGTCTTAAATTACTGGAAATGATGCCTGCCCTGAAACTACAAAGGCATCTACATATTCGTGAATGAAAAGCCATATTGCCAGGACTCTCAAGCCAAATATTAGACCACCAATGATGTCCATCAAGCTGTGTATGGGAAGGTAAATTCATCCTACAGTAAGAAAGTTTTCAGATTACATATTAAAAAGGAAAACTAAAAATGAATAACTAGCTAGTAGCAAAACTTTTAAAATCAACTAAAGCTTGCCTAGACCAATGAGACGAACAAGCAAGAATATAGTAGCTAATCCAACTAGTTGTGTTGAGATATCTTTAATTTCAGCACAAGTAAGACATAATGGAAAAGATACCCGGATTAGGATAACCACAGATAAAATGTGAATGCTAATAGAGAATGTGCTAGACTTCTTTAGCTAGTTTCATGGTCAATATAATCATATAATGTGGGCAAACAATACATAAAAAAATTCATACCCAGATGACCAAACAGTGTTAGGAGTCACTATATTGCATGTGAAGAAGGCAATCCATATTCCAAAGCATTTTCTTTCTCTTCTCCTACGGCTAACTGGCGGTTACTCTCCTTACGGGAGGTGAACTAGGTCATCTGCCTAGCCAACTTGCAATGTCCACTCTACAAAAATACAATCACTACTTGACTCGTTGCATTCGAGTTTGAACAATTTATACATTATTATGATGGTATACAAATCTACCACCTAATAGCTCGTGGACACTTACATACATAACACAACTCTTATTGCTAAAGTTCTTATCTTTCTTAGCTCTATAGTTTCCTCTTGTCAGCAATTACTAATTTGAGTGTCCGAACCTATTCCAGAAGACAAAACCCCGCCGCTCTTGTTCTTTGTCTCAAGTTAACGCTTTGTGAGTTTGGCGCAAGACTTGACCTTTGCTTTGAAGTATTTTTAGTTATTGGATAAATTTAGACTTAGACCTTAAGACTTTAGTTTTTATCCCTTGGTGCGAAAAACTTTCACGCATCAACATTTGAGTAGCGCCTTCTATAGGAATTCTAACTAAAAGTCATCTGTAGTTGTGGTATCTAGCACGCACAATACTCACCACAACAACCAAGATAAAGGTAAAGAGATCACTTCCTAACATCAGTCAAATTGATCAATCAAAGTATTTGATCAACTCAGAGGCAACCTAGGGATTTGGATCCCCAAGCAATGGACAAGGATAGAGAGATCCATAGGCTAAAACAATCAAATGTTATGTTAGAGGATATTCTGATTAGGTAACAACTTGAGCATGCATTCATTCAAATAGAAGAACCACTGCTATCCCCTCCGGAGTAGAGCTCTCTACTTATATTCTTCGTGGATACCAAAGAACTTCCTATGGGAGCACGGCAAGTGTATTCTGCTCTCACCCTCCAAAGTTAAGTTTTCACTTACCCACTTTCGAATGTAGAGCTCTTACATCCTCTTACCCTCCATGATAGAGTTCTCAATTGTATGTGGCCTTAAGGGTTGTGCTCAACTAGCATCCCTCATCTGGGATCACCTCACCTCTCCGAAGACAAGCCAAAGTCCTACCAAGTGAAGGCCTCTACAAGTTAAGTCTTACCCTAAGAGTGAGGGTCGCTCTTCCAAGGATAAAAAAGCTCATCCTTCGGGATCATCTCACCCATCTAGGGCAAGCCTAAATCTTCCAAAGTAAAGCCATTTACAAGCTAACTCTCACTCTTAAGAGTGAGGCTTACCCTTTCAATGGTTAAGAATCTCTTCTTCGAGATCACTACACCTCTCTGAGTGTAAACTTAATTCTTCACAATTGAAGGCTAATCAAGTTGAAGTTTTACCCCCAAAAGGAAAAGCTTACCCTTCTTAGGATAAAACAAATATCATCCTCCGTGATAACCTCATCCCTCTATGGGTGAAGCTAAGTCTTTTAAATGAATGCTTCTAAAAGTTAAGCCTCAACCAAAAAGCAAAAATTTCCCTTACAATATTTAAAAATCTTCATCATCCAGATTAAGTCACCTCTCTAGGAGGATGAACTTAAATCTTCTCAAGCAAAGGTTTCTCAATCTAACAGTCATTCCCAAGAGTGAGACGCACCCCTCAGAGGATCGAAAACCTCATCCTCTGGGATCAACTCACCCTTTGAGTGGAAATCTATGTCTTCCAAAGTTATGATTTATCAAACTAAGTCTCACCCCAATAATGAAGCTAACCCATTCTATGTTCAAAAATCTCATCTTGGAGAATCATCTACTCCCTCTGGGGAATAAAATCAAATGGCACTCTTTGAAGTCGGCATAACCCATAATCCTCTTGAGGGCAAAAAACAAAGTCTTCCTTTGAGCTAGGCTTACATCATTTACTTAAGAGAGTTATGCCTAGAGTAAGATTGGTCTCAGGATTAAGGCCTTACCTAGGAGATTTTCACTTAGGCTTACCTCTCCGGGGCAAAAATAAACTTTTTCTTCGTTAAGTATACTCAAAAAATCCACCATAACCCTTCTGGCGGTTAAACCTCTCTAGAGATGAAAATTTTATAACCTAGGTTGAACCCCTCTGGGAGCGAAAAATTTATACCTAGGTTAAGCATCTTCGAAGGCAAAAAATTTATACATAGGTTAAACTTGGACCTAAGACTAAGGCTTATCCTCTAGGGGCAAAAAATTTGTACCTAAGTCAAACCTTTCTGGAGGCAAAAAAAAAATTATAAACTTCTAAAGAGGCAAAAAATTTATACCAAGTTAAGCATGGTCCCAGGACCTCGATATACCTCTCTGGGGGTGAAAATAAACTTTCTTTAGAGAAGGAATTCCTTAATTAAGTATGCTCAAAAGAGCAACCATAACCCTTCCAAGGGTGCAAATTATATTTTGCCTAGGAGGTTTGTGCCAAAGGTAACCTTAGTTCTAAGACTAAGGTATACCTAGGAGAGTTGCACCTAGGGTAACCTTGGTCTCAAGATCTCTGTGTACCCTTCTAGGGTGAAAATAAACTTTCCTTAGAGAAGAAGTTCCTTAGTTAAGTATGCTCAAAAGAGCAATCATAAGTAAGACTTCTGAGGATAAAAATTATAATTTTCCTAGGAGATTTGTGCCAATGGTAACCTTAGTACTAACGCGAAAGAATACCCAGTAGAGTTGCACCTAGGCTAATCTTAGTCTCAAGAACTCTGTGTACCCCTCCAAGGGCGGAAATAAACTTTTCCTTGGAGAAAAAGTTTCTTGGCTAAGTATACTCAAAAGACCAACCATAACCCTTCTAGGATTGAAAGCAAAAATGGCAAATGAATAAGTGCCTATGGTAACCTTAATCCTAAGACTAAGGTCTACCTAGAAGAATTGCTCCTAAGCAAATTTTGGCAACAAGACGAAGGCTCACCCCTCCAAGGGCAATTAAATCTTTCTTGAACATGAAGACAACTTAGTCACTTGAACAATGTTCAAGTATCTAAAAGGGGTGAAGATGTATGAAGGAACACTTCAAGTCGGGCAAAAACACAAGATAGCAAAAAGAAAGGCATAATATCTTATATATATGGAAAGCATAACATAGGTCAATTTGCCCGACTGTTAGTACAAGGCAAGGCCCCAACTCGAAGCCAAGAAACAAGTGGAACAAAGAAAATAAATAGCATAATACTATCTAAAAGTAGGAACTCGTACATACAAGAGACCCAAGTTCTAAAGTCTTGAAAAGAGGAAATAGCAAAGCTAACACTAAGCTAAGCTAGCGGTGCAGTGAAAATGCTCATCTAAGCTCCCTGCTTCTCCTCGACAACCTCCGAAATAGCATTCCTCATTTATCTAACGGACACTACTTCATACTCAGTTGGAACCCTTGATGTAATAGGGTGAAGGGGGTAGGAAGAGTTATGCCTTGAAGTAATTCATCAATATCCAAGTCTGGATAATTTTTCTTCACATAGGACAAGGCCTGATTATAACCTTTATCGAAATACTCAATGCCTCGGACTTCTTCCAAATCCTCTAACTTTGTGCTGGCATGGTAGTCTGCCAATGCCTTTCTAAGAGATCTTGGTAATTCTAAGAGTCAAGGAAGTCAAATATCAAAGCGTCTTTATTCTTCTTCACTATGACTCTAGGCTCTTTCTTATGAGCACTTCGAAGTTTCTTCATCTCACCCTTATGAGTTTCTTAAATCTTCTTGATTTCATCCTTCAACTTGGCGTCTCTTCAATGTTCTTTGTGTTGAGCTTGGAAGAAACACACAAAGTCTTGAAATGCTTATCCTTCATTGTCATCTCCTCTTTAAGCTTGATCTCTAAGTTTGAAATTTTTGCTAGATGATACTCTTGAACTTGATGCAAATGGTAGTAAAGATTGCCAATCTAAGATCAAAGGAGAAAGGAAATGTTAGTTATAAATATAAGTAGAAAGACTTAGAAAATTTCACAAAGAGAAGAAGAACAACTTCAGTAATATATTTAAACATTACATCGCCATCAGCAATCTAAGTAGGGGTCAAGGATTTTTCGATTTTCTCCTACCGCTCTTTAGGCAATGCTAATGCCTCTACCAAAGGACGACTTAAATCTTCTAAAGCAGAATCTTTTCGTATACCTCCCAAGGAGGGGCATAGATCACTCATGAGGAGGAGGAACTCCCAATATGACCAGAAGCTTAAATTTGAGGCGGATATGGAATAGAAGCTATTAGGATAGGAACCTCTTGAATTGGAGCTTCAACTTGAGAAAGGTAAAGAAGCAGTCTCAGTGGAAAGTCTAGCTTTCTTCTTAGATAGATGTTGTATAAGAACCCCTTGAGCTGGCCATCTTAGATTTCTCAGCCCAATAGTGGCATTCTTGAATGGATGAGATGAATCTCGATATTTAGCCTGTCTCAACTTCAAAGCATGCTCATAAATAATATTCTTTGTAGCATTCACTGCAAAATCAAAAGAACAAGTTAAATCCAAGGCAAAAGTAATATTCAAGTCATATGGGAAAAAAAAGAAGGCATATGCAAAAATGCTAAGTAAAATTGTATGCATATCAATCTAAAGGGAAAGTAGGATCAAGTTTGGCAGGGCTCAATCTTGCCAATACTAAAACTTGCTTAAAGTAAAAGTTAACCACTACTTTTCAAGAGAGTTTATCAACCCTCATAAGCTCAGAAAGATGACTACTAAGAGACAATCTCTTTAAGACAAACCAGTTTGTTAGCTTTCGAAACTTTTAAGTCATATTCCAAGTAGGGAAATTTGAATCCAATCGCTGTTGGCTCAAAAAAGAATGCACCATTTACCTAACTTGGGGTGTGCTTCTTTGCTAGATTTCTTGTTAGTCCTCGAAGCCAAAGTAAATCCTACTCCATATATCATAACCTGAAAAAAATTCTTGAAAGTGGCAATTGGAGGTTTAATCTCAAGAGTAACACAAGTGATCAAGTAAGTATTGATGTTTCGAATAGATTTGGCATGTAATTGTCCAGTCCCAGCTTGATAAGTTTCAACACCTTCTGGAAGAACAAAGGTAGTGAGAACCTCAGTCCCGCTTTTAATTGCATCAAATATACGAAAACATATTCGTAGGAGTTCATTCGAGGTCGATGGTCAGGGGGTGGAACCTTCACTTTCAACAAAGGTTAAGAATATAAAACTTCACCATCCATTCCCTAATTAAATACATATCGATGACCGAAGAATGCAATTAAGAATAAACATACCCAAGATCACTATTATCACCCCTGATGTTTCTTTTCCTTTGTGGCTTAAAGAAACTATAGAATTTTTCCCTGTAATTGGTAAAGCAAAAACTACTACCTCTTTACTAGAATTCTTATGCTCAAGTTGAGATGAAACTTTCTCGCTAGAATCCTCTTATTCGAATTGAGAAATGGTTCCTTCACTAGAATCTATGCTCGGCATCGCTCGCTTGATCTTCACTAGAACTATTTTGCTCAAGTTCACTCATAATAACAAAATTTTTATCCTTGGGTGTTCTCACATTGTGTTAAATACAAGTTGTCATTGGCTTGCATACAAACAGAATCCAATAGTTGAATCCATAGTTGCATTTGACTTTTGTCGAGATCAATTGAAAGAGATAATGCTATATGAAATTTTTGCAAGACATCATATTTATTATCGAAAAAAAAAGAAGAAAGGAATACACTATATACAGCTTTTAATTTTTTGCCCAAACACATTTTAATTTTTGCCCCAAACACACATGGATTATGATTATGATTTATGGGAGGTAACTAAGGATTGATGGATAAATATTTACCATATAAATTATATCAATTTGGTTGGGAATAGAGTTTTTTTTAAGGTCGTTCATCTTTTCTAGCTCTAGTGGTGATCTGTTATGGGAGGCGGTTGGAATGATCCTATTTTACAATTCTTACAATCTTAAGAATAGGCAATACGGCATACTGGGATGGTTGGCCACTACCCAATCCGTTGGAGGTTACCTTCTCTTATCTTTGTTGAGCACTACATAGAGATCTTGTTCCTGAAAGTAACAGAAAAATTCTCCAAAAGGAGAACTTTGACATTTACCACAAACAATTGCATTGCAATCAATTGGAACAAGCAAATCATATTGTTTATGTTTTGTAAAAAACATAAAAATAAAAAATTTACCACAAATAGCTTGATCATATGATATCTACATTGACAATTTTACTCTTATATTACATAACAAACACAAACGGGTATAATTGGTTATCACATCTTTGCCTCTTACAATTACGGAACTTTTATGAATTTGGTGAGCATATATTCTTTCATTGTCCAGCTACAGTTTGGATTTGGGCTCTTAATTTCTTATCTATAGGAGTGTTTAGTTATACACAGATCTCTAATACAAATTTGATAATGGATTTGAATGTCATTAGTGCTACCCAAGTGGATCGTATCACATTCAATACTTATTAAATGCACTTGTGAGTTAGAAGTTGCTAAAATACTTGTTGAAATACTTAACTCGCACATGACTCAATAAGCGTTCATGTCTTGTCATGATTCATTTTTAACGAGTTGACACAACATGATCTATTTAACTCACAAAGATTTTATAATAATATAACAGTCACTTAATGACATGATAACCTACAATTTGTTCAGACAAAAATACTGAATTGCTCTAGCAATATTCTTTCACCCCAATTTAAGTTATTTCATTAATGGATAAGGCCATTCTTACATGTCTGTCACCACATTCAATAGTAAAATCTATATTTATACAAGATTTATTATAAACATTAACCAACAAGTAACACATTTATGAGTTTATCTTAATCATTAGTGTGTAAAGAGTTTTTATACAAATGAGATAGATTAATTCTTTGAAATATGTTAAAAGTACTTTAAATACTTAGTTTTCATTTATCTATGTCATATATATAGCACTCTTATAGTGTATTGATGTTCTATATAGTATATTTTATAAATAGTTAATATACTTTAATTTGAACAAAGTAGAACTTTAAACTCAGATCTTTTGACTTCATAGTTATAAATTATATTTTTCTAATTATGAATTTAACTGTGTTGTTCTTTCCAATTAAGCCTGTGGTGATTAATATATAAAACTTTACCGCTTTAGCAAAACATGAAAATATGCATGAAGTTTCTTCTAAATATTAGTCTTTTGATCAATCTTGAATGATGCATAATGAGTGGCTAAAAGTGAAATTAAGATTTATATGACTAAGTTAACTTAACTAATGAGGTTTTGTTTTATTTAATTAGGTGCTTTACATATATAAAAATTATTTTTTTATATATTTCAAAAGTATTTAAATCTCTAACTTGAGAGAGTGTTTAATATGGATTGAAACTTTTATTAGATGATTTAATATTGATGCGGGTTGAAATTTTTTTATTTTCGTTCAAAAACTTAAACCATGTTCTTTAAATATTTTGAATTAACAATATATTGCAGATAATAAAAACATTAAAAAATTTGTATCATATCATAGTTTATAATATTGCTATTGTTATGAATATATCACATTATGAGAATGGTAAAAATAAATAAATATATAAAATAACTCATTTTAGTACATTAATTGTTAAAATAATGCTTTATGTGTGCTCAATATTAAAATAATGGAGAATGCGTAGAACTTTTAATTCTTTATTATTATTTATGTTAGAATAAGTTTTAATTACATTAAATATATAACTATTATTCTATTCATCCCTACTCTTAGATGAAATTAAAGTATAAAAATTTGGAACAAAGATGAGTTTTTGGGGTTGTAACATAAATATAATGAATAACATTGAGCAATTATTATAATATCATTATCTTGATAACATGTGAAGATATTAATAAAGATAATTTGCTCTTAAAATCTCAAAATATTAAAATAACTATCAATTCTATTTCTCTAAATTAGTGTCTTTATTTACAAAAAAAATAATAATAGAATTTTAAAAATGATTTTTTTGTATGAAGAAATTTTCAAACTCAACGACAGAGTTTGTTCCGAAACTCTCATATTCTTTTTCTAATGTTTTACGTTTGGTGGAATATTGGTAAAGTTCAACTAAAAATTAAGTTTTTTTGTTTTGGTGGGTCAAGTATTCATATCTTATAAGCTGACTTTTTATTTTGTTTAAATAAGTTTAATTTAATTCAAATCTTTAATTTTCATAATGCTACCTTATTTGAGATTATTGTAAAGTATCAAGTTAAGGGTATTTCGGGAGCAAGATATAAAAAACATAAGCTACCCATGCTTTTATTATGCATTTACATATTTCTTAGTACTCTTCAAAAACTATAAAATACTTTAATTCAGTCTCTTAAATATTACTCCCTTACAAAATTCAGTCTCTGTGCTGCCAAAACTCGTCATACCATGTTAAACATCTTCGCTTTTTTTAAATATGTCTTAGTTTTATTTTATTAGTTAATATATTTTTATTTATTCAATTTATTTTTCTTGATTTTTGTTTCAGCTAAGCTATTTTTACATTTACAAATCATCAATATTTATGCAACTATCCTGATTGAGTTGTTAAGAAAATTGACCTAAATTCAAAAAATATTATAATTCTATGATTATTGAAAGAAACTAACAAATATTTTAATATGTAAAAGAGTATGAAATGATTAAAGTTGTCGTGCAATACCCTTGTTGTGTGTGATGACTCAATCCATTAGAGAAATGAATCTTAATTATAATATTTAATTCTTAGTAGCTTCTTTTGTTGGGAGGAATTTTATGGGCACTTGAATTTGAGTCTCTTGAAAGTTGTGTTCGGTTAAACTCATATTCTCAAATTCTACATGTAATTCTATAACCATAAATGAAATTGCAGCAAATACAATTTTTAGTGATTCCATAAGTGAAAATAATGTGTATAAAGTTTCTTGTTAGACTTCTCTTGCGGTATCAATTGAATAGAAGTGCTTATATTTTTAGTTATATTCTTACTCTTTTTAAATAGAAGCATACGTGATTTGATTTAATTCTTAACATAAAGATAGTACTACTTCTTTTAATTCCTCATGATAGAACTTAATACTTAATAGCTCTTTTTGTTAGGAGAAATTTTACTAGCACGTGATTTTAAGTTTCGTGAATGCTATGTTTGTTACAACACTCTATTTGCAAATTCTAAATTTAATTTCAGAATGGCTAAATAAATTTTGAGTGATTCTGTGAGGGAAAATTATGCATATTAAGCTATATGTTATACTTCTTGCGGTATAAATTGAATAGGAGTACTTATATTTTCAGTTTATCTCTACTCTTCTATTAAATAGAAGTATATATAGTTTCATTAAGTACCTATCATAATTTAATAAGTGATCAATATTGCAAGGTTAGTTTTGGAATAAAAAATACCAAAAATATTAAGCTAACTCATACTTTTACACATAGTAAGATTATTAGAGTTTAAATATTAATTATGTTAGTCGGAGGCTGAAAGGAATAGAAGAAAGAATAGGAGGGAGCGTGCATTTTTGAGAAATTTTATGTCATCAGCCCAGTAGTTGCTTCTCAACCAATGGGAGTTTTTCATTTAGAGCGGAAGGCCCATATTTCTAAAAAATAAGAAGCCATCCTATTCAAAAAAAATAGGCCTTGCATTCCAAATGGCAGGCTCCTATTGGTTGAGGAGCAACTACTAGACATGTCTAGTAGTTACTCCTAATCAAAATAAATTGAATGTTCAATTTCCTTCATTTTTTAAAACATCACTTGAGTAGAAGAATAAAGGACATGGACAATGTCATTTCACTTTCATGCAAATGAGACAAAATTAGTTACCAGAAGAGACATGTGTCATCACTAGAGAAGACCAATCCAGTGTTTACTATTTAAAATGATTCTGTTTCCAGTTTTGCATTTTCAGACTTTTTGGAATTCAATTTTGTTTGGTGTTGCTCTATAATTTGCTCTCGAGCAATATTATCTTTTGTTCTTTCAATCTTATCACCTTCTTTATTTCTCCATTTAACTTTCTCTCTCTCTCACTCTCTTTATGTGTGTAATTTCAATTTGCAGTGTAATTTTCCTTAATGAGTTCCATTGTTAATTGAACTGATTAATGGAAAAATTGATCCTAGTTGCTTGAGTTCCTTTTAATTTTGTGAGTCAATTTGTTGGGCTGTAACATTTAGTATCAGAGCAGCCATGATCCTTTTAGGATGCTTGTGGAAACTAGCTACAAACAAAGATAACCATGGATGAAAGTTTGAAGAGGTTATACAAGAAGTAGTTGAATTGAGTACTATGGTGAAGAAAGTTACCCAGAATAGTGAAAATTTGGAAAATATGGTGAAGAGGGTTAGCCATAATAGTGAGAATCTGAAAAATACTCTGAACATTATGGGTAATAGTCAGGAATCAATAGAGAATATCATGAAAGATCTGATAGGGTTGTATGAAACATGGTGGCTTATATAGCTCAAATTAATCAGTCCATGATGAATTTTGAGTAGAGACAAAGGGGGTGTAGCAAGTAGTAAAAATCTAGATTTTATGTTGAGTCCCAAAGGCAATAAGAATAGTGAAACTTCTAGATCTCCTACTTTAAAAAATGATCCAATAGGAGGAACTAAAATACCTAAAATTGATTTAGTAAATTTCATTGGGGACAATCCAAGAAAGTGGCTGAGAAAAGCAGAAAGATATTTTCAATTACATGGGATTCTAGATGATCAGAAAGTGGCTACTACTTAGATGTAATTTGAGTGGGAAAGCATATGTTAGGTTCCAAGGCTTTACAAATTGGAAGGAGGAAATTACTCGGGGAACAATATAGCCAATAGCTATGCCTAAGATTTGGAGATGGAGGGACAGAAGAAGCAATAGAAGAATTTAGCAAGATCATGCAAATTGGTATTATGGAGTAATATCAAGAGAGATTTAAATTACTCAAATAAGTGGTAATGTTTTCCCTACCACTCATGAGTGAATCTTATTATGTTTTCCTGTTTTGAAGTGGATTGAAAGATGAAATCAAAAGTACGGTTAAATTGGTTAAAACCTCAACTCTATCTGATGCTGCTACAAAAAACTACGAATGCTATCAAAAACCTAAAAAACTTCAACCGCTGAATTACCAATCAAAATGGCTACTCAAAAACCAATTCATACACTAAATTAACCCAACTATCCAAAAAAAAATCTTTCAACCAAACTGTATACACTAACCAGAAATCATCCAATTTCCTTCAAAACAAAGCCAAAACTAAGAATCCTAAACTTGAAACTAGGATACCTAGTAACTTCACAAAAATATCCCTTGCTGAATATGTTGAGAAAAGACAGAAAGGGCTTTGCTTCAAATGCGATGAACCATATACTTTTAGTCACATTTGTAAGACAGCTCAATTGAATTTTATTTTAGCTAAATGAGGTGACGATTTTTTGATTCATGAAGGGAATGTAATAGAGAACGAATTTAAGGACTATGACGAAAAGTCTAGTGAATCTATGCAGATTTTTGCTGGTGTCTTAATTGGTGGGATGAAGCATAAAACCATCATAATTAGAGGTAGAATCAAGAATAGGAAAATTTTTGTGCTCATTGATAGCAGAAGTACTCATAGTTTTGTAGATGAGTAACTTATTAAAAAGGTTAAGTGGAAAGTAAGTTCAACCAGAAATATCATTGTTTCAGTTGCCAATAGAGAGATTTGAGCTCTAATAGTCCATGCAATCCCTTGATCTGAAATATGCAACGTTATGAACTCCAAACGCATCTAGCCAAGACTTTAAAGTTGGGGTGATGGGAAGGGGAATAAGTGATATGGTATTGTGAATTGACTAGATAGAATAATATAGTCCAACCAAAATGAACTTTAGAAAGTTGAGGATCAACTTTGATAATGGGCGAAGTGAAGTATCCTTGTAAGGTGAATATGATGAAGTTCAACTGAAGTTATTCAATAATATTAAGATTCAAAAATAGTTGAGAAAGAACAAGTATGGGGTGACAACTCAACTCTCTTTACAAAAGCACCCCTAGGACTGGTGATCAAAATAGAATCCTAAACTCACTCACATAAAGACTACAAGGAGAAAATAGCAAAGACTCACATAGAGCGGCTTAACAAACACTATAACAGGATCAATGATAGCAAAGTACTGCCTTCTTAAATGAAGACTGACGGGCTTGAGAATAGGTAATATATGGGAAACTCATTTATTCCTCGCCTCTATCTTTGGCAGAAACTTCTTCCTTAGCCTCTGAATCTCAAGTGCAGTACTAGAACCAAATACTCTTGCGGCATGTCAGGTTATTGTCAAAGGATTTGCTAACATTTTTCAGGAACCAAAGGAGTCCACTAGTCAAAACTCTTGATCATCACATTCCATTGAGGGAATGAGCTCAATCATTTAAGGTTAGACCATACAAATGCCCTTATATTCAGAAATCTAAAATTGAGAAAATGATTAAGGAAATGGTTGACAGTTGAATAATTCAAAACTAGTTTTGTTCTGCTAGTAAAGAAAAAAAGACAAGAGTTGGAGGTTTTGTATTGATTATAGGCAACTGAATGAGCTCAATTAAAGATAAATTTCTTATGCCTCTGATTGAAGAACTGTTAGATAAATTAAAAGGAGCCAAGTGGTTTTCCAAAATAGATTTGAGGGTAGCATATCATCAAATATGGGTGAAGGTTGGGGTGAGTATAAAAAAGTTTTTAAAACTCATAAGGTTTGTATGAGTTTAGAGTAATGCCAATTGGACTTACTAATTCTTCTACCCACTTTTCAAAGTTTAATGAATGAAGGTTTTAAATAGAAATTTTGAGAAAATTTGTGTTGGTATTTTTTTATGAAATTCTATTCTATAGCACAAATTTAGAAAGCCGTGTGAATCACCTTAGGCATGTTTTTGATCTGCTAAGGAATCATCAGTTGTTTGCTAAGGAAGGCAAGTGTACTTTTGTACAAAAACAAGGTGAGTATCTCGGTCATGTCATATCTACTAGAGGGGTGTCAAGCTAACCCTTCCAAGATTGAATGCATGGTTAAATGGACAAAACTTTAGAACTTGAAACAATTAAGGAGATTTTGAGAATTGACAAGATATTACAGTAGATTTGTCAGGGGTTACGGTTCCCCCTATAATATACTCATAGATATACTCAAAAAGAATAATTTCAAGTGGAGTAAAGATTCTAAAAAGGCATTTAAGAGGCTGAAATTTAGTATGAGTATAGTGTGCTCAAAAACAATAATTTCAAGTAGAGTGAAGATTCTGAAAAGGCATTGTCTTTCTTTGAGAGGCTGAAATTTAGTAATGAGTACAGTACCAATGATGGCTTTAACTGATTTTAGACAAACTTTTGTGATTGAAACCGATGCTAGCGATGGAGGCATTGGGGTTGTGATATAGAATGCTAATAGCTTACCTCAGGAAGGCTCTCAACCAAAGGAATATGGATGGAGCTATCAATATTTCAAAAAAAAAGTTATTTGCTTCGGTTATTGTAGTTAAAAAATAAAGGTCTTACTTGGAAGGGAACCATTCATTATCAAGACTGATCATCAAAGCTTGAAACATCTACTAGAGCAGAGAATCGCTTCTCCTATGCAACAAAAATAGCTGACCAAGTTGCTTGGTCTTAGCTATGAAATAGAATATAAGTTTGGAAAAGACAATATGGTGATTGATGCTTTATCTAGAATAGAAGAACTTGAAAGGGATTATAGGGCACTCATTCAAGTCGTACCTGCATATGGATCCAAGAAGTTGTGGATAGCTACCAAGGGGATCAAAGTGCCAGAAGAATTAATAAGTAAGTTAACTCTGAATTCATCTAAGATGGCTAACTAGAGTTATAAATATGGCATTCTAATGTTCAAGGGAAGATTATACATTGGGAGGGGTAGTGGAATTAGGAGAAAGATAATGGAAGCACTGCATTCCTTTTAATTAGGGGGACATTCAAGAATTCAGGCAAAGTTACATGAGAGCAAAAGTCTTATTTTATTGACCTAGAATGAAGGAGTTCAGTGATATAATCCTTGGTTATTATGTTAGATAAAGATGTAAATGTGAGAATTCTCCTTATCCTGGCTTGTTACAACCCTAGTCTAAACCTTAGTGTACTTGGTCACACATAACCATGAACTTCACAGAGAGGCTACCAAAGTCTGGAAGGAAAGATGTCGTTCTAGTAGTGGTGGATAGACGAACAAAAAGTGCTCATTTCATTGGGTTAACTCATTCTTTTGTTGCAACAACTGTAGCCAAGACCTTTCTGGACATCATTCATAAACTCCATAGGATATGTCTTAGTCAATTATCACAGATAGAGACAAGGTTTTCTTAAGCTAGTTCTAGCAAGTTTTGTTTAGAGTATTGGGAATTGAATTACAGATGCGCATAGCATATTATCCTCAAACTAATGTGCAAAGTGAGAAATTGAATAGGGTTCTAAAACTGTATTTAAGGGAAATGGTGTACCAAAAACCAAAAGCTTGGGATTAATGATTAACATTGGTTGAATGGTGGTATATAACAAATCATATCATTTATCAATTTAGATAACTCCCTTTGAGGCTTTGTATGGAATCAAGTGACCCTAACTAGGTCTAGGGCCATATTTTCACAATTGCAGCTATTGAGGATTTACTGAAAGACAAATAGGAAATGGATTTAGTGCTGAAAAGAAACTTGGCTAAAGCTAGAGCCAGGATGAAGTTATATGCTAACAAAGGAAGGAATGAAAGAGAGTTTAGAGTAGGAGACTGGGTGTATCTCAAATTGAGGCCTTTTAGACACTTACATACATTTGTATAAAAAATTTAAAAAATTAAAATAAAACACTAATGAGAAACTAATTGCAAAATACAATGGACCTTATCAAATTGCTGAAATTATGGTAAAGGTAATCTACAAACTAATATTACCAACAAAATCAAAGATCCATCCAATGTTGCATGTGTCTCTCCTCAAGAGGAAGATAGGAGACAATACAATTTCAGTGCAAGAGATACCAGGTAGAGAAGAAACAAAGAAGGAAATCATGGAACCTGAAGCTATTTTGGACACAATGTTAAACAAAAGGGGAAATACAGCTAGAGTCCAATGACTTACCAAATAGAATGGAAAAGTTCAAGATGAAGTTACATCAAAGTGGGCAGATGAGGTGGAAAGCAAAATTTTCCAAATTTCAATCCTTGAGGATAAGGAGTGAATCGAGGGTAAAGTATCGAAACAATTCTAAAAAGAAGTAATAGAATTAAGGGCTTTTGGTGCAATTATTAGAGTTTAAATGTTAGTTATGTTAGTTGGAGGGCTTTTCTAAAAGGAATAAAAGTAGCTATAAATGTGCTCAAGTAACTTGGTACTCAACTTGAACTCGTCTCAAGATCTTGTTCAAACTTGTTCATTGAATTATCAATCCAAGCCTGTACAACATTTTAGACTCAACTTTTTTAACAATTCAAGAATGATCCTTATGTTGTCCAACTTGATAAGTTCATGAACGTAAGATAAAAAATTAGAAGTATGCAATTTAATTGTATAAAGTATCTTTCATTTTTTCTACTTATTAGTTATTTCTCTTATTGAATCTCTCTTTCCTTGTTCTTGCATGTATTTTCAATCACAAGCTGCAAATCACTTTCTAAAAGAACCATATAGTATCCAATCACATCATTTAACTGTCATAATTGAATTTTAGACTTTTATAGAGAAAAAATTTAGGACAAGAAAGTAACAAATTAGGGTAAAAGTTGCGAAGAAATGAACTACAAATGTGTTCGAGCTTGGTTCGAAAGTTATGTGCCAAGCCAAACTTTTCATCAAATAAATTGCAAAACATTCAAGCCAAACTTGATTATCACTCTGTGAGATTGGCTCAAGTTCGAGCTGAATACAAACAATTATTCTCTATTTAATGAGCCAAACTTGAACACATTCTTGTCTTGCTTGTTGAGGCTTGATTACAACCTTGCATGTATTTTTTAAAACATCACAGTAGTAGGGGAATAAAGGACTTGGATGACATCATTTCACTTTCACACAAATGAGATAAAATCAATTACAAGAAGGGACACGTGACACCACTAGAAAAGATTAGTTCAGGGTTTGTTGTTCAAAATGATTTAGTTTCTAGTTTTGCATTTTTAAAATTTTTGGCATTCAATTTTGCAAAGCATTGGTCTATAACTTGCTATCGAGAAATCTTATCTTTTTTTTAGTTCAAAAACTCGACCAGGCCTGAATCCACTCAGTCGAGTCGTATCCAGAATGTCCCTTCCCGATCTGATACTCGTATATTGTTCCAGTCTATATACATTCTAAAATTTGAGAGACTAGCTAAAATTATAGTATAAAACTTATTTTTGACTAGTTAATGCCTTAAAATTAATCTATAAGCAAATATTTATAGTTTTCACCTTGTTTTTTATGTTTTGGACAAATTCATATTTGATACAAATTTGTGACTAACGTGGAACAATATCACCGCGTTCGTGACAGATACTACGACTTTGAACCATCTTATCACCTCCTCTCTTTTTCTCCATTTTCTTTCTCTATAATTTTAATTTGCAATGATATTTTTCTTAATAAGCTCTGCTGTTATTTGAAATGATTAATGGAAAATTGATCCCAGTTGCTTGAGTTCCTTTTGGTTTGGTGATTTAATTTGGTTGGACTATTATAGATGATTTCCTTAAATTCTTGCTTTGTTTATTGCATTGTTATTCTATGTCTATGTGGGTTTACAAAGAAGAGAGTAGTGAAACTCTAAATTTTGTGAAATTTTATGTGTTTGATTTCAACTAAAAGAACCAAGTTATTTGTATCAATAAGAAGGATGGATTTTTTTAATTTTTCTTGAATTGTTGAGTTTTATTGTGTCTAGGTTTTGGTTTTTCTTTAATTCTTTAGTTTTATTATATCCGAGTTTGGATTTTTTCTTGAATTTCTCAAAGGGATGACTAGGAAATTGCTACTTGGAACTGCAATATATCACTTATGAAGGGAAAGAAATGCCAGAATTCTTTTGTTATAAAAGCAAACCAGCTGAAGTTGTGTTGCAGGCCTACTGTTCTAATATACTAAATTGTATTTTTAGATGGAATAAGATCCCAAACAAAGGAAAACATCGAAGTAAGCATAAAGTGGGGTATTAATCAAAGGATTTTTTATTAGCCATTTTAAATATGAAATCTTGAGCTAAGTATTGGTGTTCGCCCTTTGTGAACAAGTGAATTAACGTGGCAGTACTTAGACTATGTATTGGTTGTTTTTTATTTGGAACCACCGAATGTTTGTGGAAATCGTTTGGTGTTTGACTTTGATTAAAAGAAACATTCATCTTTTTCTAGTACAAGGCATCTGAATGATTTTTGATACAGGTAATAAATTAATGGCAAAATGCGACCTGAAATGTTGAGGAATGTGCCCAAAAATAAATGAAAATGGCAAAATGCTACCTGAAATGCTGAGGAATGTGCCCAAAATCCAAGGTAAGTCAATGTCCTTTTATTGCTTTCTTGATGATGTATATTCTAACGTCTGCATTTAATTTTGTTGTTTTTGCCATTCTAATGTCCTTAAATTAAGGTTTTATTCAATGGTTTTTGCCTTTTTTGGATTTTGAGAATTGATTGATTTGATTTTTTGAGAATTGATGTTAAATTAAGTTGGAGTCGTTACCTATAAAAGTTCGAGTTCAGCTCATGTACACTCGATTTAGATTGTGATTTGACTATATCGCCATTGAATATTTTCCATTAATAGAATGTGAATATGAAATTGTGTCAATTTTTTTTACTATAATTGTAATTATACATACAAATAAAGAATATATATTATATACATGGAACTCGATTAGTGCTCAACAAGCTCACGAGTCGAACACATAAGTACTTGGGCTTGGCTTGTTGGCTTAACAAGCCCTCGAGTTCAGCTTTGAATTCGGTCAATATTGAGTCTAGCAGAACGTTTGACTGAACTGTTTGCAAGCAACTTGCGAATAGTTGATTCGCCAACACCCCTAATTGGGACAAAGTTAAACGAGTTCAGGATTTCTCTTCTGGCATTTCACTTTTGTTTTTGTTCTGAGTTGCAATTATTTCAACTATTAGTATTTCTAGGTTGTTGAGATAATGCTTAAGGTCAGCATCTTTGTTTTGTTTGTTCAGTTATCTTTCCTTTTTGGTGTGGTCCAGAATTGCAATAATAGTGGTTTGGGATTTATCTAACAGAGGTCAAAATCTGTAATTAATACCTTTTGATGTCTATAGTGTTAGGAGGGTAATACATCTAGGTTGGTGAAATATGCATGTACAAGTTGATATTTGTTGTCTTAAAATATCAATGTCACAATGTGTCCTTTTGATAGTCACACATTATTTTCTTTTATAAAATCATTAAAATTTAATTTACTACAATTTCATTTACTATTATAGAATTACATGTAGAATTTGAGAATATGAGTTTTTACCAAACACAACATTGAAGAAACTCAAAATCAAGTGCCCATAAAATTCATCCTAACAGAAAGAGTTTCTAAGAATTAAATATTATCATTAAGATGCATTCTAAGTTTCTAACAGAGAGAGTCATTATGCATAACAAGCGTTGCACGGCATGTTCAATCATTTTAGGCTCTTTTACCAATTAAAATATTTGTTAGTTTAGTTTAAGTAATCATAGGATTAAGACATTTTTTTTAAAAAAATTTGGTCCATTTTCTTAACAATTTAATCGGGATAGTTACCTAAATATTGATGCTTTGTAGTTGATAAAAAAATCAAGACAAATAAAAGGAGTAAATAAAAATGTTAACTGATAAAATAAAACTAAGACATATTTGAAAAGTAGCAAAAATATTTAACATGGTATGACAATAAATTATAGATGATTGTTTTGGCATGACATGGACTAGATTTAGTAAGAGAGAAATATTTAAGAGATTAGATTAAAGCATTCTATAATTTTTGAAGAATACCAAAAAATATTATATGCATAATAAAAGTATGAATAGCTTTATATTTTATATATTTTATTTCGGGAATGCCCTTAATTTGATATTAAACAATCAGTTCAAATAGAAAAAATTGTACAAATAGTCCTTCGAATATTGAAAAAATAATTTTCAATCCCTCAAATACAAAATAATGAGTTTCGGTCTCTCAAAAATCTGAATTGTATGTTTTTTATTCTTGAGCACAAATCAAGTAGTGTTTTGGCCTAGAAAAACACGTGAACATCATATGTCCATATTTTTGAAGGCAAAATTAGAAACAAATTTTATTTTGCCCAAATAAACCACGTAACTTGCTTTTTCTCTTTCCCTACACTATAAGAGAGCTACCACCCCCAAAGCCCATCCCTATCGCCACCTCCATCCTAGCTGTTGCTGCCATCGAGAGACATCCTGCCACCAAAATCACTCCTTTCCTCTTCCCCAGCCTCATCTCCCTCTCCAGCACATCTCCTATCCTCTCTTTTTCCTCTCTCAGCCCTTTTGTCGCTCCTTTCCTCCTACCCTATCCTCACGGATCTCTCATCCTTGAAAATTTATACAAAAACCACCAAATCTCTTAAATTTCAAATGAAAAAACACATCAAAATCGTGTCAACTAGGTATGGGGTAATCAGTTGGGGTGGACGAAGGTAACAAGTTGAGGGATGGAAATGCTGATAGCAGCCAGATCTAGGGTGATATGTTTGGCTAGATGAATGTGACAGGTTGCGGGTAAAGATAGCCAATGGCAATTTACATTAGGATGGGTTGGGGAAACAAGGAACAGGAATGGGAAAGGAAAGAATAGGAATGATTGCCAAATTTGGGGTAGGAGTAGGAAGAAGAAGAAGTAGGTCTAGAGTAGAGTTAGGACGGGGTGACGGTGGTAGTGGGTATGTGGCTTAAGGGTGGCATATTATACGGCTGCAAGTAAGTGTAGGGGAAGGGGAAGGATGGTTAGATTTTTTCAATTCTTAATTTGACTCTAGAGCTTTTTAATTCAGAGATGGTTTATTTGGGGTAAAGTAAAGTTTGTTTCCAATTTTACCCTTGAAAATATGAATATGTGACAATCACATATTTTTTTAGGTCAAAACACAACTAGAATTCTGTTTAGGGATAAAAAACATACACTTTAGATTTTTGAGGGACCAAAACTCATATTTTGTATTCAAGGGTCTAAAAATATATTTTTTGAACATTCGAGAAATCTATTTGTACGATTTTTCCTTTTAAATAAAGGTATTATGAAAATTAAAGATTTGAATTAAATTTTAACTTATTTAAACAAAAGTAAAAAGTCAACTTATAAAATATTGAATACTTAACCCACCTAAGTGAAAGACTAACAGAAAAACTTAATTTTTAGTTAAACTTTATCAATACTCCACCAAACGTCAAGCATTAAAATAAATATGAAAGTTTCAAATTACAAACCCCGATTTGTTGAGTCTCAAAATTCCTTCATATATGAAAATTGTTTTTAAAATTCTATTTTTTGTAGACAAAATCGTTAATTTAAAGAAATATAATTTATAGTTATTTTAGTATTTTGCTATTTTTGGACCAACTTATCCCTATTAATGTCTTCACATTTAATCAATAAGGACATTATAGGAATTGTTTAATGTTATTCATTATATTTATGTAACAACTTAAAAAACTCAACTTTGTTCCAAAGTTATATACTTCAATTTCATCCAACAATAGAGATGAATAGAATAATAGTTACATTTTTAATATAAGTAAAGACTCTTTCTAACATAAATCATAATAAAGAATAAGAAAATCTATTAAAAGTATTATTTCAACAATTAATGCACTAAAATTATTTATTTTATATATTTATTTATTATCATTCTCCTGATGTGATATTGTCAAAACAATAGTAATAATATAAAGTATGATGTGAAAACAAATTTGTTAGTGTTTTTATCTTGCCTACAACATACTTTTAATTTGGAATATTTAAAGAATATTGTCTAAAGTTTTGAACCAAAACAAAAAATTTCAACACACACTAATACAATATCAACTAATAAAATTTTCAATCCGCATAAAACACTCTCTCAAGTTAGAGATTTAGCTACTTTTGAAGTATGAAAAATATTTTTATATATGTAAAGCACCTAATTAAATAAAATAAAACCTCCAATTTTACTTTTGGCTATTCTACGATGCATCGTTCAATAGATAAGAAGATCAATATTTAGAAGAAACTTCATACATATTTCTATATTTTGCTAAAGCAGTAAAATTTCATAAGATTTTGTTAAAGAATATGGGTTTATATCTCAAAATTAATTAGCAAAGGAATGACTCATAAATCTTACTAATTAATTCAAGATCACTTTGCTAACCGATGTGGGATATTTTATACTTTTATACCCCTCCTCTCATATACGACTTGGGTCAAAACAATGACAATAAACTACTTTATGTGTGGCAAGTAAAAATTGACAAGAGTCAAACCAAAATCTGAACAATAGAGATGTTGGTTGATAGAAACTCATGAAGTCAAGCCCAATACCTAAACCAAGACAAACATTGACTTGACAGAAACACATGAATTCAATCCCTATATGCAGAAGAGGTCGATTCATGTGTGGACAGGAAAACACTTGAGGCTGACATTGATACCATATTGAATAACATCTTCTTCCATTTCAAAACTAATTGGTAAAGAGTTGAATGGCCTATGAACTTTATTAATAGTTTAGGATCACTTGATTAATTGATGTGGGATATTTTATAATTTTACAGATTTTAATCACCACAAGCTCAATTAGAAAAAGGCAACACAGAACAAATGTAATTCATAGTAATTGATATGGTCAAAAGATCTGACTTTGAAGTTCTACTTTGTTCAAATTGGTATTTAGTTTCAATATTAATTATTTATAAAATAAACTCTTTATATATATATACATATACATATATGTATGTATGGCATGCATGTATGTATGTATCATATACACACACTACAAGATTACAATATATTTTATGTAGATGAAAATTAAGTATCTAAAGTATTTTTAACATATTTCAAAGAATTAAACTATCTCATTTGTGCAAAAATTTTGTACCACTAACAATCAAGATAAATTCATAAATATGTTACTTAATAATTTTTTATCTTAAATCTTGTATAAATATAGATTGTACAATTGAATGTAGTAAGAGACATGTTGGAATAACCTTATTAATTGATGCAACTTAGATCACATAAGGAGATAATGTATAATAGTTTTTTTTACTTATTAGCAAATTCATGAGCAACATTCCTACTTGGTATAAATATTTATTGATCCTAAAAACCTGTTCATAATATTTTGATTCATTTTCTACGCTAGTAATTAAATGGAAATTGCTATGAAAATTTAGAGAGTGCAATATAGTGCATTTTGAATTAATTTTTCTAGAGTATTTACAAGATTATCAACCAATTATAGACACTAGTGTCAAATTTGAGGCATAATCAAAATGGAAGAGAAAATGTTTTTCCTTACACAATGAGAATCGAAAAGTGGAATAACTAGGCACTATACTAGTGTGAAATACTAGGAAAAGGCAAGACCATCATCCCAATGTCGATTGGAATCAACAATGGTTGTATGTTTGACTTATACAACCCCATTAGAAACCACATTCTTGTAGAATCCTATAGGGGTAATCTTAACTTTGCCACCATCTATCCTTTGTCAGAATAATTCTAAATCAGTACGCGACTCATATTCAACTTTAGGATTCAACCTTGATCCTAATATGATAAAGTAGTTCATCTAGCCTCCCATCGGGAGTTTGGGGGATTTGAGCTCCTAGTCAAGGTAAAATTATTCAAGAGTGTCACTGGTAGGTGGCATGATATAAGTAATGGCCATCAGTCCCAATCCTTTATCGAAATACCAATTCGATGGTTTGGATATAAACAGTCCTTAGGTATTGTTAAATGCAAGTTGTCATGCATTCCTGGTCATTTGCTTGCATACAAGTAGAATCCAACAATTGAATCCGTAGTTGCATTTGACTTTTGTCGAGATGAATTGAAAGAGATAATGCTACATGAAAAAGTAAAAGAGAGGAAGACTCTATATTGGTTTTTAATTTTTGCCCCAAACACATGGATTATGATTATGATTTATGAGAGCTAACTGAGGATCGATGGATAAATATTTATCATATAGATTGTAGTAATTTGGCTGGGAATAAAGTTCTTCTAAGGCCACTCATCTTTACTAGGAGGTGACTGGAATGATTCTATTTTGCAACTCTTACAAGGTGATATACCATGTTGAGAATAATTGGCCACTACTCAATCCACGGGTTGGAAGTCAAGCAAAAAAATTCTTCGAGAGATGGAGGATTTAGACATTTACCACAAACGATTATATTGTAGTCAATTGGAACAAGCAAATCATATTGTTTAGTTTTTGTTACAAAAAAAATGTACCACAAACATTTTATGATATGACTGACAGTTTTACTCTTCTATATTTATATAACAAACACAAACTGGTATAATTGGTTTTCACATCCTTTGCCTTTTGCAGTTTCAAAACCTCTATAAATTTGAAGAGCACACATTCTTTAATTGTCCAATTGCAGTTCGTATTTAGGCTCTTAGTTTCTTATTTGCAGGAGTGTTTAATTGTAGACAGATTTCTGATACGAATTGGATAATGGATTTGAATTTTGTTAGTGTTACCTAAAGTGAATTAGTAATGATCACATTCAAAACTTATTAAATGGACACATTCAATACTTACTAAATGGATTTGTGAGGCAGAAGTTGTTGAAATACTTGTTTAAATGCTAAACTCGCACATGACTCAATAAGCATTCTATCTTGTCATGATGCATTTTCAATGGGTTAACACAACATGATCTATTTAACTCGCAAAGATTTTTACAATAATATAACAGTTACTTAGTTTACTCGAATGACATGGTAATCTACAATTAACTTGTTGACTTGCTGCCTATCTCAAATGACACAATATATTGCACTCAACCTTATTAACCCATTGGCTTGTTTAAATAATATCATACTTTGACCTTTCTAAATAATATTGTTGGCCCTAAAGCAACCTAAGAGGGGGGTAAATTAGGTTTCTTAAAAATTATTTCATAAAGTATGAACTTATAAAACCTTTTGTACTTACAAGTAGTTTGACAAATATAAATCAATTAAGCTTATTAAGTATATAAAAGGTAAAAAAAGAGATTAAACAAGCAACACTTCCAAACTACCAAGTATACGTCTGAGGGACATTCCTTCGGACGCGCTTGTGCGTCATACTCCAAAACCTTGCTCTCTGTCTAATCGTTCGGACAGTGAATTGCGTCTCTAAGAATCTTGTTCAGACAAGCTTGTGCGTCCGAGAAGTATAATGCTGTTCGGATGGTGTACATCGTCCAAAAGCTCTATTTCTAGTCAAACCTGCACAGCTTAGATTAAGAGGTTAAAAGCATTTGTCATCATCAAACTTACATAAGGTTTGTGGATCATCAATCTCCCCCTTTTTGATGATGACAAACTATGAATCAAAATCAACACCCCTATTCCCCCTTTTGACATCATCCAAATGAATTAAGCTTTTCCTTAGAAGGTGCTCCCTATTTCGCAATCAAACCAAATGAGAGTAGATTATATTTGAAAATGGTCGATAAGCCAAATCAAACTAGAGCATATTAAGAGTAAAACAAAAAACATTAACAACTATATGTAGAACATTATTAGTCAAATAATATAAGCCAACCTAATAATTATATTTAGAATAGTCAACATCAACAATACACAAAAGAGGAAACAAGAGCAATGAAAAAAAAAGCTAAGTGGAGTCATTTTTCTTCTTGGAGTGTTCTTCAAGCTTGCGTTTCTTGGTGGGTACATCATTATCGGTAGCTTCACTGTCATGAGCATCAGTATCTCGTCATTGCATGATGTTGTTGAAAGTGTCGTCAACGTCCTCGTCCTCGTCATCATCAGCACCAAGATTGCAGTAGATTTGTCAAGATTGGTGGTGCCAGTAAGGTCTTCACGATCGTCCTCCATAGGAATGGAATGATCATTATTATTGGTGCTATCATCATTGCTTTCAGAAGAGGATTCGAGAGTGTATTGGGACTGGATATTGGCAAACAAGAGTTGAGCGGAAGCAGACATGCTCAAGCTAAGCGCCTCTTGAAGAATTGTTTGACGAGTTTCAAGGCATTTCAATTTGCGATTGGTGCGACCCTGAAAGGACATCATTTGGTCACTCAAATAAGTAAGAAGGCTGCAAATATGAGAGAGGGAAGGTTCGGAAGAAGAGGTATGGGGATCATGGGATAGTGGAGGTGTTTGAGGAGGAAGGGAATGATGAAGTGCAAGTACGGAGGTAGAACCTTGAAATTTATATTTTTCAATTTCATGAGCTGCTTTTGTGAATCATTGGTTGTTGAAAAATCTCAAATCCTTACGCTCAATGTATGCTCTATTAAAGTAAGAAGGATATTTTTTTTTACTTTGCCGGTGAATGGAATGTCAAAATGATCGAAAATTTTAGTAAGGAATTTTCCAAAAGGTATGTTGCGGCGAGTATCAGTTAAGAAAAGTTCCCGCAAAGAGCAGAAAAGATAACCAAAATCTAGTGGAATGCCTTTAAAAATACAGTAAAATAAATAGAGATGCATTTTACCGGGCTCAGTGCGATGTCCATCAGTGGGTAACTATAAATTAGTGACTAAAGTGTATAAAATGTTGAGTTCAGGAGTAAGCAAAGTAGTTTTGGCTTCTGAAACCTGTTTAAAATTGACATTAAAAATTGTTCGAACCTTGTTCATGTCAAAACAAGCACAATAGTTTCTAGCAGCAATGTACTCGGCTTCTGCCGTAGAAAGTGAAATAGAATTTTGCTTCTTGCTAAACCATGACACTAGACAGTTACCCAAGAAGTAACACATACCACTAGTACTTTTTCTATTAATTTTACAACCAGCAAAGTCAGCATCAAAATAACCAATTAGATCAAAAGTGTAGTGGTAAATAGTGGATTTTGTATACCAAAGACCAAAATCCATTGTACCTTTTAAGTATCTGAAGATTCTTTTTACAGCAATTAAGTGTGATTCTTTAGGACAAGATTGAAATCTAGCATACAGACAAATAGCAAATATAATATCCGGTCTGCTAGCTGTCAAGTAAAGTAGGCTTCCGATCATACCTCTATAGTGTTTTTCATCAACACTATTACCTTCTTCATCTTTGTCAAATTTGGTTGAGGTGCACATTGGTGTCCCGACCCGTTTGCAATCTTCCATTCCAAATCGCTTGAGTAATTCCTTTGTTAATTGATTTTTGTAATGAACGTCCTTCCTTTGTTTGGTGAACTTGGAGTCCAAGAAAAATTATAATTCTCCCATCATACTCATTTTAAATTCTTTTTGCATCAAGTACGAGAATTCCTTGCACAATCTTTCATTAGTTGCTCCAAAAATGATATCATCAACATAAATTTAAACAATTAACAAACCATTGGGATTAGTTTTGGACAAAGAGAGTGGTGTCAACAACACCTCTTTTGAATTCATTCTCAATCAAAAAAATCACTTAGCCTTTCATACCAAGCTCTAGGAGTTTGTTTTAAACCATACAAAGCTTTAAGAAGTTTGAAAACATGATTTGAAAAATTTTTGTTTTCACAATCTGGGGGTTGTTCAACGAAAACTTCTTGATCAATAAAGCCATTTAAAAATACACTTTTGACATCCATTTGGAATAATTTGAAATTATAAAGGCATGCATATGCATGAAACATGCCATGGATTCTAATCGAGCAACATGTGCAAAGGTTTCATCAAAATCGACGCCTTCTTCTTCAATATAACCCTTTGCAACAAGTCTAACTTTGTTCATAATGATTTCACCTTTATCATTTAACTTGTTTCTAAAAATCCATTTTGTTCCAATTACGAGGTTAATAGATGGTATTCAACTAAGGTCCATACATTATTTTCTCAAATTAACTAAGTTCATGTTGCATAGCAAATACCCCAGGAAAGATTCGTCATTCAATGTATCATCCACACGTTTAGGTTCAATATGAGAAAGTAATGCACAATTATTATTCAAAGGTTATGAGATCAAGTTTTTACCCCATCGGATAAATCACCTATGATCAAATCTTGAGGGTGACTAGAGACAAATCTCCATGCTCTTGGAAGATCTTTTGGAGTGTCATTGCTCTTTTCTCCTTCTTCATCCAAGTGATGGGTGTTGCCCTCATTGTTTGATGTGATCTCTTGATGTTCTTTATGAATAGTGAGCTTTTCAACCTCCTTTTGAATACCTATATCTTCATCTTCACATACATTCTACATTACCAAGATCAATTAATTTTCTTTTGATGTTATCCCCAAAAGTCACCTTTCTACTACTTTTGGATATGAGTTGAAGAGAGATGCATCACCTGTCATATATCTTGAGCACGCACTATCTATGAACCATTTGACATCCTTGGTGATATTCATTTCCTACACAAGAAATTAATTGATAACTTTGTATGGTACCCATATTTTTTTTGAATCCAAAAAAGTTAGTAAAATGACTACAAATTCATACGGTATTCATACCGAGTTTTTCATTTCTCTTGACATAACAATTATTTTTCATATGTCCATGTTGTTGGCAATCAGTACAAATAACATTTTTATTTCCATATAAAGAAGATTTTGATTTTAAAAAGTATAAATCATTCCTTCTAAAGGTGACAAAGTTCTTGTTGATCAATACATTTCTATTCCTTTTCAAATCAACAATATTTTTCCTTTTTTTATGCAAGAGAACATTCAAGTCATCCAATCTTTTATTCAAAGAGACTTGTTCTTCATTGATCCTTGTTTTCACATGCATTATTTTTTTCAAATCACTGTTTTCTTGTGATACCCAATTATTTTTATTCACAAATTTGGAGTTAGCATTTAATAAAGTATTTGACAAGTTTAGAGTCAGCATTTAATAAAGCATTTGATTTCTATAATAATTCCTTATTTCTAGCATATGATTCCTTGAAATAAATTATCATACAATTTTAAAATGAAAGCTTCAAGATTATTGTCATCATTTTCATTATTAGAATCATAATTAGAGGTTATCTCATCATTACCAATGGCCATAAATGCCATTTGTGCCGTCTCCATTTCTTCTTCAACTTCTTTTTCGGAGTTGCAATCATCCTATGTGATTTGAAAATTGTTGAAACGGGGCTTTCTTCCTTTATTTTTCTTCTTAGAAGGACACTCATTTGCAAAGTGTCCGGGTTGACCGCATTCAAAGCACTTTTCATTTTACTTTTTCATTTCTAGCTTGGTCTTTCCTTTGAAATTATTTGAGTTGATAGCTCCACCTCTTCTCATTCTCTTTTTATTGATGTAATGTTTCAAAAATCCTTTGGTGGTGAGTGCAAGATCTCTTTCATCAAGATTTTCATCTTCAAGGTTGATAGAACCATTTTCATCTTCTTCTTGAGAAGTCTTTAATGCAATGCTCCTTTTTGGTCTTGCTTCTCCATCATCCACTCCACTTTAACCTTTAACTTCAATTCAAGGATGTAAGAGAGTTAATTAGAGATTCAGTAGGCATGGAATTTAAATTCTTAGTCTCCTCTATAGCAATTGTTTTGGCCTCCCATTCTTTGGATAGGGCATTCAAGATTTTTCTATTCTTTTCGCCCAAAGAATACTCCTTACTCAAGGTTTCGAGATCCTTAATGATGTCATTGAATCTACAATATATTTTCTCAATATTTTCATGCGGTTCCATCTTGAAGGACTCATACTTGGAAATAAGTAAGGATTTCTTTTGCTCTCGAACATTATCGCTCCCATCATGAATTTTCTTCAATCTGTCCCAAATTTCTTTATCAGAGATGCATCCTTTAACACGAGTTGATTCGTTAGCATCTAAGGCATTGTATAGCACATTCATAGCTTTCACATTTAAGGTCAAGTTTGCCTTGCCTTGTGGAGTGAGCTCATCCCTTGTCTTTTCTCTTCTTCTATTTGTATGATCGTCAATGATGTTGTAGCTTCAAAAGAACCTTCATTTACGACATACCACAAATCAATATCAATGGATTGTAAAAATATTTTCATTCTATTTTTCCAAATAATAAAGTTTATTCCATTAAACATAAGGGGTCTTGTGATAGATTGACTTTCAAAAAATAAAGTATTATTGGTTGTCATAATAGATCTTTACTCAAGAGCAATTTAAGCAAATGAATGAGACCAACGCTCTTAACCAATTGTTGGCCCCAAAGTAGCCTAAGAGGGGGTAAATTAGGTTTATTAAAAATTATTTCGCAAAGTATGAACTTATAAAATCTTTTGTACTTACAAGTAGTTTGACAAAGATAAAATCAATTAAGCTTATTAAGCATAGAAAAGGTAAAAAAAGAGATTAAACAAGCAACACTTCTAAACTACCAAGTTTGAAGTGTTAATCCACGTGCTTCACAACTTTGGTGAGCCAATAATCTTCTAATGTACACAAAGTAGGATAATCCTTACTCACACTAATTCTCTACAGTTAGTTGAGCCAAGGATTTTACTCTCAACCTCACTTTTGTACAAGATTATCACTCCACTCAATATTTTTGAAAAGCACTCTGAAGTACACACTAATACAATATTGCTCAATAGTCAATTTGCACTCAAATTGCCTTTTTTCTTGCTTGTATTCAATGTGTAAGATGTGTTTTTTTATTATTATCAGAGTTGGTATTTATAGGTGCAACAAATTGGGTTGTAACCACCTTCCGACGGCTCAATAATAAATGCTCAAAAATTAGCCGTTATAGGTTTTGGACGTCCGATGTTATTGTTGTGCGTTCGACCCAACGTCCAATCTGAAATATAAGTGAGTAGTAGATGCCGTTCGGACGACGATTAGCGTCCGTTAGGAATTCTAGAGAGTTAATGAAAAAGGAGGGAGAATTCGGACGATTATAAGCGTCCGAGACAGAGAAGAGCGTTTCAGACGTTTAAGAGCGTCCGATAGAATGTATGGTTCGGACGATCATGTGTGTTCGAATTAAAAGCAGAGTTTATACAGATGTGAAATTAATGATGCCCAAACAAGTTCTGAGAGATTCAAAGCGATTTAAAGCCAAATATTTAGTAAAAATATCAGCAAATTGATCTTTTGTACACAAAAAGTCAACACAAATTTTCTTTTTGCATACAAGATCTCTAATAAAATGGTGTTTGACATCTCTGCGTTTAATTCTAGAATGCATGACATGATTTTTTGTGAGATTAGTTGCATTAGTATTATCACATCTTATAGGCACACAATAAAAAATAACACCAAAGTTTTTTAATGTATGTTTCATTCACAGAAATTGAGGACTAGAGTTTCCAACAGCAATGTATTCGGTTTCTGCCGTAGAAAGTGAAATAGAATTTTGCTTATTGCTATACCATGACACTAGACAGTTACCCAAGAAGTGACACGTACCACTAGTACTTTTTTTTTTTTTTATCAATTTTACAACCAGCAAAATCAGCATCAGAATAACTAATTAAATTAAAAGTGGAGGATTTTAGATAACCAAAGACCAAAATCCATTGTACCTTTTAAGTATCTGAAGATTTTTTTTATAGCAATTAAGTGTGATTCTTTATGACAAGATCTGAAATCTAGTATGCAGACAAAGTAGATTTCCGATCATACATTTATAGTATTTTTCATCAACACTGCTACATTTTCTCAACCTGCTAGTTGGACAAAAATACTTAGATGAGACACATGTGAATCGCACATACACTAACTAACGGAAATTTAACGTTTTAAATTGATGGAGTAGCCCCTTATACGCAATTTTAAAAGTTGAGTGACTTTTTTCGGCCATAAAAAAAAGTTTAGTAATCCAAGCATAGTTTAGTATTTATACTACCAATTTAAATTGCACAGCAAAAATTTTCCCGCTCTTTGGTGTTCCCGGTTCCAGTACTATTTAAATCTTTCTATAAGATAAAGTAATCATATGTGCAATTGCTCTTCTTCAGTTCTTCTTCTTTTCCCCCAATTCTCTACTAGGCTAGGGTTTCAGTCTTTGAAACCCACCCACAATCATTTCTCCCAAAAACTAATCAAAGAAAAAAGAAAGACAAATTCGCACTTAGGGTTTGAATTCGTTGCAATGTACATCAAAGAAATCTGTTTGGAAGGGTTCAAATCGTACGCCACGAGGACGGTCGTGTCGGGATTCGACCCTTTTTTCAATGCGATTACCGGGCTAAACGGGTCCGGCAAGTCCAACATTCTGGACTCCATTTGCTTCGTTTTGGGCATTACCAATTTGCAGCAAGTTAGGGCTTCGAATTTACAGGAGCTAGTTTACAAGCAAGGCCAAGCTGGGATTACCAAAGCCACTGTCTCAATTGTTTTCGATAATTCCGATCGGACTCGGAGCCCTTTGGGTTATGAGGATTCCCCTGAAATCACCGTCACTCGCCAGGTCACACTTTCAAATATCCAAGCTTTTATTTATTTCTTTCCAAGAACTTATCCTAGAAATATTTTTTTTGGGTTGTTTACCAAACATTTTTTAAAGGTGAAGATGCTTCAAAACAGAGCTTTTACTGAGATTAAAGTGGTTGAAAGCTGCTTCCGGAAAAAAACTAAATGGTTCTTGAATTTTTGATGGATATCTCTTGATTTTATAGTGGAAATACTATGAATAGTTGTTGAAATGTTTGATATTGAATTTGCTGATTAATGGGGCATCGTGTGGAAGTATGAAGTTTAGTAAAGTTAGAGACTTGCTTGTTACATTTTAGTTACGTTTATTTAGTTGGTGGTTTGAGGAATTTTGCACGTATTATTGAAATTATGTAAAGGGTGAAAAGCTTGAAAAAAAGGGCTTTTTAGCATGATTGAAGTGGTTGAAATTTGCTCCATAAAAGCCACATTATTTAGCTTTTGAATGTTTAGGGACTAACTTTTTAATATCCCTTTATCTATAGGGGAAATACTTCATAGTTGATGAAATGTTAGAAATTCAATTCGTTTAGTAAAGTTTGAGACTTGCTGATTATTGTACGAACATGTAGTTAGTTGGTAGGTAGTTTTAGGAGTTGTTGCATGTATTTCAGATTGTGGTAGGTGGAAGAAACAAGTATTTGATCAACGGACACCTTGCTCAGCCTAGTAGAGTGCAAAATCTTTTTCATTCGGTGCAACTGAATGTCAACAACCCACATTTCCTGATAATGCAAGGCCGCATAACAAAAGTTCTGAATATGAAACCACCAGAGATATTGTCCATGCTTGAAGAGGCTGCTGGGACGAGAATGTATGAAAACAAGAAAGAGGCTGCCTTGAAAACTCTTGAGAAGAAGCAGAGCAAAGTAGATGAGATTGACAAGCTTCTTGATCAGGAAATACTTCCAGCTTTGGAGAAGTTGAGGAAAGAGAGGATGCAGTATATGCAGTGGGCTAATGGAAGCGCGGAACTTGATCGGCTTAGGAGGTTTTGTATAGCATATGAATATGTTCAAGCAGAAAATGTAAGAGATAATGCGGTTCAGATGGTGGAAGAAATAAAGGCTAAGATTTTAGAGATTGAGATGATAATAATGCAGAAATGATGCATGGAGAAGTGCAGGAGATGGAGAAAAAAGCATCTGAACTCACTGCTGCAAAAGAAGCAAGTATGGGTGGGGAGGTGAAACTTCTTTCGGACAAAGTTGATGCTCTTTCTCGAGAACTGGTTAAAGAAACTACTGTTTTAAAAAATCAAGAGGACCTTCTGATGACTGAGAAAGAGAATGCTAGAAAGGTGCATAGCACTTGAATTGTCCTCTTTTGGTGAACTATTTCAATAATTAGATGCATTGTTATTTATTTATTTATTTATTTTATTTTTTAAATTTGTGAAGTTGTCCTTTTTCTGTTTGAGCATTGTGGAATTCACCCTATAAAAAATAAATGTTAGGTTGAGAGAAATCTTGAAGAACTGAAGCAATCTGCTGAAGAGAGGGCCGCTGCTGTAAAACATGCAGAAGATGGAGCAGCTGATTTAAAGAACAAATTCAAAGAGCTTTCTAAGAGCTTGGATGAGCATGAGAAGGAGTAGCCAGGTAACTGTTCTGAAAACGTTGGCTGTGCATGTAAATACAAACATTGATTTTGAGGTTAAATTTGTTTAATAGAGCTCCAAAGCATCATTTTAGGGCATATTAGCCGGTAAAAGCAGTGGAAATGAGGAGAAATGCCTTGAAGATCAACTTGCTGATGCCAAAGTAGCAGTTGGAAGGGCAGAGACAGAACTGAAACAGTTGCAAACGAAAATAAGTCACTGTGAGAAAGAGCTAACAGAGAAAACTGAGCAGTTAGCATCAAAGCATGAAGAAGCCATTGCCGTTGAAAGTGAGCTCAATATTAGGATAAAAGACGTTGAAAATGTTCAAAAGTCCTTAGAAGCTCTCCCATACAAGGAGGGCCAAATGGAAGCTTTACAAAAGGTATCCTCCATTATTTGCAGAGAGTTGAAGACAAATATCTAATTCAAACTGGCATATGAAATTGAGTTAATTCCTGTGTGTGTAAAATGCTGTCAGGATCGTGCAACTGAGTTTAGAGATGGTGCAGAATTTGAAGGACGAAATTCGAATTCTTTCTTCTCAGTTGGCTAACGTGGACTTATTTACATCTAGATGATCCTGTGAAGAACTTTGATAGGGCAAGGGTGAAAGGTGTGGTTGCAAAACTCATTAAAGTGAAGGATACCACAGCAGTGACCGCCCTAGAGGTGGGAAATTCATGTATTAATATGTTATAGCTCAGACTCAGATATTGTGAGAGCCAAGTGGTCCAAGCCCTACAGTGACCTATATTTCTAATGTTTTATAGGTTGCTGCTGGTGGGAAGTTGTTTAATATTGTAGTAGACACAGAGGACACTGGAAAGCAACTGCTTCAAAATGGTGGCCTCCGAAGGAGGGTGACGATCATTCCTCTGAACAAAATTCAAACCAATCCTATCCCAGCAAGAGTTCGCAATGCTGCCATTAGATTGGTTAGTATTGTGATCAATTTTCTATATATGTTTTATCTCTTTGTTGTTGCTTTGCAAAGATTATATGTCTGCTCAATGACAGGTGGGTGAGGGAAATGCTGAAGTAGCACTTTCTCTGGTTGGATATGACGAAGAACTGAAAGTAAGCTACCTCCTGTGAAGTTACTTAATATTCTTGGCTTTTTCTTTTTTCTCTGTTAGTGTCTTTCAATTTTTATGAGTTTCAGTTTATACTACCTTCATGCTAAAATGTTTTTAGCATTCATTCTCCCCTTGGTCATAGTTATATGTGGTGCTAGACACATCTAAGCCCCGATGTCCTCTAGGGCTTAGGCATGAGACACAAGCATGTGCCTTTTCACACTAAGCGCCATTTGACTGATAAATGGCAAAATTTATGCATATGCATCACTAGATCATCATTCATAATAATCACATACAGAATAAAGCATCAACATCCAAATCCAAGAAGAAGAAGAAACAAAAAACAGAGAGAGAGAGGAAGGAATTGAAAAGGAAAAGGAGAGGTAAAAAAGAAGAAGACATGAGAGCATGATACAGAAATAGATGAGAGAAGTTGAAGAAAATAGAAGATATCAGGGGAGGGAGGGGGGAGAGAGAGATGTATTAGAAAAACAGGAAAAAGGAGAGGAGAAGATGGGAAGAGCAGTCTTGACATACATAGAAGGCTGGAATCTTGACTCTTGAGAGTTTCAGTGATCGCTGGAACATCAACTTTATGTTTAACTTCTCTAGAGGCATGATATGGTACAAATAGTAATAATGCAGTACAACCCCACTTAAGTAAACGTCAAACAAAAAAGTTTTGAAATAAGTAACCAACAAAATGACATAGAAGAATGACAAAATGCAAAAGAAGTCAACTTTGAAAGTAAACAAATAAAATAACACCGAAGAATGACAACAGTGTGCTCCTTAAAGCCTTGGCCCTGTGCGCTCCAAAGGCCCGCGCCTTCTCACAATTGCCTTCATGGTACTTATCTAGGAGCAAAGTTTGGTCTGTGCCTCTGCACCTTGGTGACATGCCTTTGATAACTATGCCATTGATCTCAAGAAGAAGTTTGTAATGCATTCTTTATTATTTTGATTAATTGGGCTTTATAGATTATTTTTCTTGAAAGACTAGAAATTAATTTTGATATACTCATTCTTATGGGTGCACAAACATGCACGCCTTTTGTTATTCTTCTTTTCTTTTGCACTTTCCTTTTCTCTTTTTCAAATTGGATCATTCAACCATGTCTATAGCATACTCTTAGTGGTATTGATGCTTGCAGAGTGCAATGGAATACGTGTTTGGTTCAACCTTTGTCTGCAAAACCACTGATTCTGCACAAGAGGTAAGTTTGGTCTTACAACAAAATCCCCATCTTTTGACTATGAGGTTTAGATTTTCTCTTTTTTCTCCGAGCTGTAGTACATTCAATGCTTGCTTTGATCTCATGCTTCTTGCTTAATGTGTTTTCATGCAACTCCTTGATGGCTTCATAAAACTTTTGAGTTCTTGAACGATACATAAGCAGACTCCTTCAGCGGGCCTAAAATGTGGAACTGTTTTACTCAAACTTGTTTCCAATTTTTCCCCCTTCTTTTCCCGAAATGAAATGAGGAGAGAACGGAAGATATTCAAGTAAAGAAGATGTTATATTTCTCACTGTAAGTACTTGAAGGGGACAGTGGGTACTTCTGGGTAACATCACTGTTATGTCAGTGGAGTACTTCTGGGATATATCACTGTTATGTCAGTGGAGTAAATATTCATACTACCTTTCGTCTTTCTTGGTCTCTAGATGGCTATACAGTGTTTTCATAAGGACAGCTGTGATTGATCTATAATTTTACATTGCCAGTTGGAGGATACTAATTTTAGTTTTCGAGTAGTGGTAATTGTGCAAAGTTCGGTCACCTAGGCAATAGTATTGTGGTGTTTGGGTGCTAGCAGTAATGATTATGCATAGGCTGGGAATTATCAGCTCCTATCGAGTAACTGGTCAGTTTCAATGTCTAATACTTCCACTTTCTTTCTTTTCTTCCAGAAGGGAAACATTTATTAAAGGTATATATACTACAGTGGTCCTATTTCATGGATGTGAAGTTTCTTTGAGTTTTGAGTTCAGGGCTATATCTCCCTAGGATGCTGAAAATTTAATAATCACTCACTTCTCCTTACTGGATATAACTAGTAATGACAATAATCATGGTTGCTAAGATGTCTATAGGTCCATTCAGGCTTATTTTTCCCTTCTATACATCTTGACAAGCATTGACCTTTTTAAGATAGCTATATTATTCTTTATGATGTTTATTATATGCATTTGGTGAGAACCAAGCTGCAGTGCAATAGGTTAAACAACATTTTGAGCTTGATTCAGCTTTGGTTGATGATTGCTTGGCTTTTACTATGGATGCCTACTTATGCATCTTATGCATCTTGATGAAGTAGATGACCCTAGAAATCTTGGAACACAGAAAATTCCTGTTTAAGATTGTAGTTCAGTTAATGCATTGGCTTCTCTCACTATTGAAGTTTGATACTTCCACGAAAAAGGCACTTTGAGGCTATATGTGATAATTCTTTGCTGGAAGTTAGTGTATTTCAATTTAGGTAAATCATGAAGGATGTCAACACTGTCAAATCTCAAGCCTTTGCTCTGACTTTGCCTGAAAGGAAAGGTCATATTATTTGCTTTGTACGTACTAATTCAAGAAGCTAAATCAGCTGTGCATTTTTCTCAAGGCATGAACATGGATAACTGCCTTATCATATTAACTGTGTGCTCATTGCCTTGTTCCTGCATAATCCTAACTTGTCACGCATCATTAAAATCAGACCATATAATGGTTCTATTTTGTTTTTTGCGTTCTCAACCAAATTGATTCTGCTCAATGGTTCAGGTGGCTTTTAGTAGGGAGTTTGGAACTCCAAGTGTGACTCTTGAAGGAGATATCTTTCAGCCTAGTGGACTTTTGACTGGTGGTAGCCGAAAGTAAGAAATAACTGGGCTTTTTTGTTTAAAAAGCATAGGAGTTGTAGTCAATAGTATCTAAAGTTTATTAAGGGTCAAAATTTTTGTAGTTTTTTGGTGCATATCTAGATGCTCCAAACTCTGTAAACCAAAAACCATGTGCACAGACACATACACACGGAGATGTGTTTGTGTGTTTATGATGTGTATGTATCCTGAGATGCTAAATTACCTGTTGCAGGGGTGGCGGTGATCTCTTAAGGCAGCTTCATACTTTGGCAGAGGCTGAATCAAAACTCTCTTATCATCAGAAGTGCCTATCAGAAATAGATTTGAAGGTTCACATCTATCTCTCTCCCTCTTCCGAAAGTTCATACTTGTGGTCTGAAAGAGAGTGTTGGAAGAAAACACATCTGATGTGTTAAATCTCCTGGATTGTATTCTTGTTTAGCAAAGGTCGAGTAGTCAGCCCCACCGTTTTCTAGAGCTCTTGAAATAGAGATAGTTAGGAGTCCTCATGTGTGGCCTCTCCCTCTCTCTCTCTATCTTGGTTGTTGAGGTGCCACCAGCAGATGAATGATTAGCTTATTTATCACTGTTTATGATAATATCTCATGAATATCTATAGTACTTTTATCATTCCTTCTTTTCTTCTAAATTCGGTTTCTCACTTTTGATTGTTTCCTTCTGCAATACGTCTTCTTATAGACAATTTCATATCAGAATCTGACTAATCTAGCAATATATCATTCTAATTGGCTATACACCTTTCTGCATCAGCTGCTGATTCAATTATTGCTGCCTGCAAAATATGCTTTTCGCCCCTGCTAAATAATCTGAATGATTTGATAAATTTGATGCCATTATGTACAAGCACAACTTTCAATAGGATCACGGCCAATCATTTTTACTACGATTTAAGTATTCTTTAGTTCTGGGAATAGGTTATACTTCTTCTGAAACATTGGGAAATGAAAGAGGATCCTATTCGTTTTTCTTCTCTTATAATACCTTATCGTTTCATTCAGATTAATGAGCTTCTTCCTCTTCAAAGAAAGTTCAAAGACCTTAAAACACAGTTGGAACTCAAGTCATATGATCTTTCATTATTTCAGAGCAGGGCACCTACCTCATATAGAGCAAAACGAGCATCATAAGGTTGGTATGCTGGAGCCAATACCTTCAATTCTGTTGCTTCTCTCTTTTACAAGTCTAAGTAATTCATCATGGTGCTGTTTTCCATTTTAGGTAAATGTCTCTTAATATTTCTGTTTGTAACAAAATTATCTGGTAGTGTAGCTTGGTGAACTAGTGAAGAAGATTGAACAAGAGCTTGGGGAAGCAAATTCTGCTGCTAAAGAGAAGGAACAACTTTTTGAAATATGTGTCACTAAAGTGTCGTCTCTTGAAAAGTCAATTCGTGATCATGCTGGTAGTAGGGAGAAAAAACTCAAAGATTTAGAGAAGAAGATCAAGGCAATTAAAGCTCAGATACAATCAGCCACAAATGCCCTCAAGGTATGTCCTTGAAGCTAATTGACTTTTGAGTCGGCATTAAAAGGGGTTCTTTGTTATTCATGTTTTCTTGAAGACAGTGGCGCCTATAGTTTATCCAGCATGCAAAATGAAATTGCTTAGGTTCGGTTCTTCCTTTTGGTTGCTAACATTAACGGTTTGCTTGGCCTTTTAGAAACACCCCTCTCAGGAGTAAATTAATTAAAAAAGGAAGATAGAGATTCCTTACATGAACTTTTTAAGTACAAAAATCTAGGTTTAGCTTATAATTGGATCACGGGTATCATGGCCATCTGCAATGTTGAAATTTGAGTACAAGCAAAGCAGTTTCCAACAATTTTTGAATCAAATGTAATAAGCTTTCAAAGCAATTTCTATCTTGTCAATGGTAAAACACAAGGTTAACACCTAAAAATAGTGAAGTATGTTTGTGACTTATAGTAATATTAATCCTCTGGAGATTGATAGGAAATACTTATCTACAGTTTTATAATTCACTTTGGCTTGTAGCAACAGGGACAAACTACTTTTACTGCTGTAGCATATCTGAAGTTTTTTAACCAATATTTTATGAAATTTGTCTTAGATTGTTCACTATGGGTAATGAACATGTTTATGCTAGATCTTGTTACTCTTTAGGGAGGATTTGCACATATTTTATATCATGTAACATTATTGCCAATACTAGGGGCATGAGAGTGAGAGGGAGAGGCTTGTAATGGAAATGGATGAAGTTAAAAAGGAACAATCATCACTGGAGGGTCAATTAGCTTCTTTGAAGAAGCTGATAGACAATCTTATCCTCGAAGTAGATGCTCAAAAGAACAAGGTAAGTTCTGCATATGAGGAAATTTAGTGCTCTGCATCTTTGCTTCAGTGATGAATTAATCTTATTTCCCCTGTACAGGTTGCTTCCGTGCACAATGATCATAATCAGGCTGAATCTGAGCTTAACTTAGCCCGTATGAAGATGAAGGAATGTGATTCACAAATCACGGGCATTCTCAAAGAACAAGAGAAATTAAAGCGCAAAATTACTGATACCAACCTCGAGAAGAAGAGGATAGAAAATGATGTACTTCGTTGATCTGAATCTTTTATTCGTATTCTGCTGATTGTACATTGGCTACTCACAATCTTCCTCTTCTTTCCTGAGGTTTAGGTGAAACGCATGGAAGTTGAACAAAAGAATTATTCGTTGAAGGTTGAAAAACTGATTGAGAAGAATGCATGGATTGCATCTGAGAAGCAACTTTTTGGGAGGACTGGAACTGATTACGACTTTGCATCTCGGGATCCTCTAAAGGAGAGGGACAATTTTCAAAAGTTGCAAGATGAATTATCAGGGTAAGTTCTAATTTTGTCTTTGCATAATCAGATTCTGTAATTCACGATTCTAAACCGTGGAAACACCATCGACTTTGTCTATATGTCAAGAGTTCCAAAGAATTATATGTAACCTTGTTTATCCTCTTCTTTTGGCGTAGCCTTGAGAAAAGGGTGAATAAAAAAGTTATGGCGATGTTTGAGAAGGCAGAGGATGAATACAATGACTTGATATCTAAAAAGAACATTATTGAGGTCAGCATTGTTGCTCTCTTCTGAATATTTTAAAATGATGATGCTTTTAACTTGAATTATTGGTGAACTACTTTGTAGAATGATAAATCGAAAATTAAGAAGGTGATAGAAGAGCTGGATGAGAAGAAGAAAGAAACACTTAAAGTCACTTGGGCTAAAGTTAACAGGTAAGCTCAACTTTAGGTGAGCAATCAAAATAGTGGTTTTTCCTTTATGTTATATCACTCTAACAATCAGTTATATTATTGGATATCTAATACGCTTGAGCTCTTTCATTGAACAAGATTTTGCTACGATTAACTCGACATTTTTGGCAAAAATTTTTTCTTCAGTGATTTTGGATCTGTATTTTCGACTTTGTTACCGGGCACAATGGCAAAACTGGAACCTCCTGAAGGTGGCAGCTTCTTGGATGGTCTGGAAGTTCGTGTTGCATTTGGAAGTGTCTGGAAGCAGTCCTTGTCAGAGCTTAGTGGAGGACAAAGATCTCTACTTGCACTATCTCTTATTTTGGCATTGCTTCTTTTCAAACCGGCTCCACTATATATTTTGGATGAGGTATTGCGGTCCTATAAAGTTTTTTTAGTAACATGTGTGGAAATACTTCTATTTTGAAGTCTATAAAGTTCATTACGCATTTATTTTACCTATGTTACATTTATGTTTCTTGAAGACCTTAAAATGTGGGTATATATGAAGTACAGAATTTTTCTCTACAAATATCATTTTTCATAAATTGTGCAACAATAAAGAAGCAAATGCATCTTATTGTACCCTCTGGCAACAAAACGACCTCCCCTTTGAAATGCTGATCTGCAACACTTATTGGACTTTAGAGTATCTCAATACTAGAAATTTGAACACAAAGTTGATTATTCGATAGTAATACTCCGAAGTCATTTAATATCTTGTTATTTGAACAGCTTCATTAACAAGGTGTGTAGAGGTAGGTGCCTCTTCCCCCTTTCCAGTTCTTGTATGGCACCCATCAATGGGGCTAGGTACCTAAAAGCCTATTTATAAGTTTCAGTATTCTAGACGGGAGAGGGGGACCCTCTATGCTTTCTTTTATGAGGTATCCAAAGATGCTTATGTGTTGTAAACGGTCTTCCCTTCTAAATATATTCTTCTTAGTTATACATAATAATTGGGGAGTCATGAGATAGACCCACTCTTTCTGTTGTGGAGGTATAAGTAGACTTAAGATAGATCTGCAGTTTTCCTTTTTGTTGTTTATTATGCATTTCTCCAATTTGGAAGTTTACAGGAGATGCATCTCTAACCCATTCCCATTAAGTTGTCTTTTGAATGTTTCTTTATTTACCTCTTTTTTGTAGAACAATAATTGCTGCCAAAACTTCAGCAACCTTTTTGTGTGATTGTTAATATGATTGTATGAAATATATCGTGATTTTTAGTTTTGTTAATGCTTGCTAATCGAAATGCAAATATTTTTCTGGTGTGTCATGCAGGTTGATGCAGCTCTTGATCTAAGTCACACACAGAACATAGGAAGGATGATCAAAACTCACTTTCCACATTCACAGGTTCATAGTTTTTCTAAACGTTTGAAGTATTACATTTTGGAGTACTCAATCAAAGGAAAGAAGTTTAGGCATTGAATCCTAATTGAACTTCTACATATAGTACTGCAAACTGGTGACTGCCTTTGTTACGAATTTCTTGAAAAACAATTCAAATGGATTATAGGAGGGGCTCCTAAGTATATGGGGTTGCAGCTTAAACAATTACTTCTGTTCCTATCACTTCTGATAATCACATCTGGATGTGTAATTGCTCTTCTTTTGTGTTGTTCTGCAGTTTATTGTTGTTTCTCTGAAGGAAGGCATGTTCAACAATGCCAATGTTCTTTTCCGTACAAAGTTTGTGGATGGAGTCTCAACTGTACAAAGAACTGTAGCATCAAAGCCAACCAAGTGATCTCAATTAACTGGTGGGGTGATGTTTTAACTGATAATATTTCAGAATAAAATTCTTTTGTGCTTTATGGCTCTATTTGTGGTGTCATATGCATAAACCAGACATTTATTGGTATTATCTTCAGTGCATTCTCATCTACACCTTTGTGATTGTATCCCTTTCCAAATTTTTGTATTTGCCTGTTCTATTTCTTGATGAATGGCATTCTTAACAATGAGTGGGTGATGCTCCAAATGACTATTTGATAAGGAGTTATTTCATCTCAAAATATTCTACTAATGTTCATTCTTATAATGATCTTTGGTAAAGTTTTAATTGTTTAGAGAATGTGAATATGGGAAAAGTGCTTCGGATGATTGGTTGCTTGGGATGCTTTTATATTTTCAGCTTCTTCCCCTCCTCCCCCTTCTCTCAGAGGCATTAAGTTAATTAGGGGAAGGATCTAAGTTGTATGGTAATATAAGGAAAAAAAAAACAAGCCTTATTCCCACTAAGTAAAGTTGTATGGTAATATCATTTTGAAAAAACACATCTTAACCGACTTGTAAGGATTTCTGGTCTACCATTTTGAAGGATACACACAGTGTACACATTTTGGTATCGCAGATATCTAGAATCATTTTTGTTGTGGCCAATGTTCAGATGTGAGATGACTATAGAGATTTATTTGATATTGTACAGAATTAAGTGTCTCAGATAAAGAAAATGTACACTATGGTAACCAAATACAAGCTCAGTTGAGATGGTATAAATGTGATGGTCATAAATGTGGCATGAAATGGTCTTTAATATCTTTTGCAGATAGTTATCTTGTTTCAGTCCAGCCTATTTGGAAGTAGATTGGTTGAATTCTGATTCTTATGCATTTTTTGCTTGTACAGTGCCTTCAAAGTTAATGTTGACAATTGAAGCCAAATCCTGTAATTGGAAATGCTACTGGAGTCGAGATTGTGGAATGATTATGCTCGTGTTCCCTGTTAATGCCTGCACATTAGATTGGTATCTATTGTAATAGTGGGTAGTTTAATATGCTTGTAATATGTATTGTTGTAGCAAATTGCTCTTTTCCTTGTATAATGATTTAGTCCCACGTATTGGCCTGTTATGTACTGCATAGTGAGCCAACTGTGTGAATTGCAAATTTAATCACTTGTTGTGACCATATGATCAATGGATGTAGGTTTCCATTGTAAATCCAGAGTTAGCATTGGTTGACTTTTTCGCTGAAGTTTGGTCTTGGTGGGAATTCTTTTAATATATCTGTCATTGAGGTGTATTGGACGTCTGAAATTCGCCCCAATTTAGCTTCTGATGTTATGATTTTGAGCACAAAAGAAGCCTAATCTTTTGTGAAGCCCTCATGCAGATCTTGCTTCAACATTTCAAATGATTAATGAACTGATGAAGCTATAGGAGGTAGAAATGAGCTAATAATTTGAGCACTAGGATTAGCTGCAATTTTGTGTGCCTTTGGCTATTACACCATCATATGTACAACAATCTAGCCAGTGTTGAGTAGTTTTTATGCAAGTAGTCGGTGTGAATTAGGGAATACAGAGACAAGTATGCATACAAACAAATAATCTTCATACATAGGGTACTAGTTACTACTTGCACATGTTCATATTTCAATTGGCATTTGAATGTCAAAATAAAATGCATTTTGCATGTCGACTAACTTGCTTAACTTATCTAATAGACCAAATTGACTCATTCTTACAATTCAGAGACTCAGCTTTGGAACAAATTATATGTCTATTTGCAGATTTTCTTGTCTTTAATTAAATAGTTGCAGCTTGGGGAGTTTTTTTTCTATTCTAAAATAGTTTTGATTTATAAGTAGTTTTAGTACTTTACATTTTGATGAAGATTTGGGTGATCTCTAAATGCCCGAGGCATAAAAGGTAGATGGAAGATTAATCTCATTGACCTTGAAGACATTTAGTTACGACAATCAATGTCAATAAGATGGTAGACTAATACATGTTTTAAGGTGGAAATCTCTTTAATTTTTACTATAAATAGTTCGTGTAGAATGGAAATCAATTCATGAGTCATATATTAACACAGTGTTGTTAATAATGTTAATTCAATGTCAATAGTAATAAAATAAAAATTACAACCATCTTTAATTCCTTGCAACAGCAAGATATATATATGATCATACGGGCCAAAAATACCACAAATAAAACCAAATTGACTTAATTGAGTCGGAAAATGACAAGGAGTCCTCTCGATCTTTAGTTGGGAAAACAGAGAAAACTTTCAATAACCCTTCATTCATTTCCGTTTGCATTTGTAAAGAAAAGTGAAAAAGAAAAGAAAACAAAAATATAGAGGGAGGAAACATAATTATTATTACTTCTCCTCTTCCATATTTTGTTACGGTTGGGTTTTTTTTTTAATTAAAAAAAGTTATTTTATAATAAATAATTCGTATAGATTTATCGAATTTTTGACAAAATTTTTTTTTAAAAAAAAGCAAAATTTATATCAAATGTTACTACACAAAAAGTTAAAATTCTAAAATTAGTTAAGAAATCAAATAAAATTGAATTCCAAAACTCATTACATTGAGAAAGAAAAAATCAATTATGACAATATTATTGGAACGACGGATGTAGGGAATTTTGTATTAGTTTTCATGGGAAAATCGTTGAAATAGTCCTTAAAACTTTTTTACTTTAGTCAAAATAATCCCTCAACTTTTTTTGTAGTCAGAATGGTCCTCCAACTTTTATTTTTTAGCTACGATAGTCCTTTTATGTGAAATTTATAAAAAAAAAAAAGATTTTTATGGTGACTACACCATAAAAGGACTTTCTTGGCTAAAAAATAAAAGTTAAAGGACTATTCTGGCTAAAAAAAAAGTTGAGGGACTATTCTGACTAAAAAAAGATTGAGGGACTATTTTGATAAATAAAAAAAATTGAGGGACTATTTTGGCGATTTTCCCTAGTTTTCATACTTGAAAAAACAGAGAAAATCTTTTCTTGGCCACACTATGTATTAGTCCTGCTTAATTACCCCTCATTCATTTCCCTTCTATATTTGTAAGCAAAAATGAAAAAGAAAACAAAACAAAAATCTGGGGGGCAAAGATAAATTTTATTATATTAATTTTCTGTTTATATATTCCTCATACAATTACATAAACAGTTGACATCAAATAAAAAAGAACCAGAAAACAATACCACCAATCAACTCATTACAGGAAGTTAATTTCCAAATTCAGGTAACTAATCACTATATTTACTAAGAGAGACAAAATTATTAATATAGATTTTATATTAAAGAAAAAATGAACAAATTCAATTAAAGAATCTAAATTTAAATTTGATGAAAAAAGAACACTATTTAATTTAGATAGTGTAATTTTATACGCAAGTAATAGAGGATTCGACTTAGGCGCTAATGATTATTTATTTATTTATGAAAAACAATTTTATTAGTACTTTATATTTTATATTTTTTAATATTTTACAGTTAAAATGATATATTTTACTTTTTTACAAATTTAAAATTTTTCACAAATTTAAAATATATTATTTTAATCTATCGATATAATTATTAACATATTTTGACCGAAAATATTTACATATGTATCGAATATTATATTTTTCACACACAAAATTGACAACATATAAATTTTAAATATTAAATAACACTACCTAAAAGTTCATCGCCAATACTCCAAAAGAAGACTTCTCTACCATCACTACTTTTATTTCCCTTCCTAGCGACTTTTCCTTTACCAACTCTATCAACTCTATTCTAACAGTTCCAATTTTCTTCTTTTTCGGATAATTTAATATTTAAGACTATATATTGTCAATTTTGTACTTTATATTTTATATGTATGTAAGTATTTTAAATTAAAATATACTCATAATTAGATCGAAAGATTAAAATAATTTATTTTAAATTTGTGAGGAATTAATATACAAAATTTTAAATCCCTTTACATCTTTTTAAAGTAATATAGTATCAGATTTGTTTATGGTGTTGTGGTATTTAAAAGTCTACGCATTTTCAAATCCGTTTATTCCGCTTTTCTTCTACTTATTTATATGTCCGATTCATCTATTTCTTCTACTTTTCTTCCACACCCTTAGGGTTTTCCAATATTCTTCTTCTTCTTCTTTCAAAAATCACAAATTAGAAGAAAATAAAGATATATTTTTGCATTCATCTTCGCTACGCCTCTATCTTGATCTCTGCATCTCAGGTCCGTTTTACATATTTCAGCTGCTTTTTGCTAATGTCGGTGATATTTTTCCTTTTTTTTTTTTTTGAAGCATTTGAGGTATAAGTTTTGATTGTAGTAATCTTTTATCTGTTTCGATTAAAAACATTAAATTTTAGCATTTTTATTTGTTTTTTAGCTTTATAAATCATAGTATCATGTAACTTGTTTAGTTTTATTTCATTTTTTGCAATTTGTGTGTTGTTAGTTAATTCTGTTGCAAAAAATTAGTACTTCTTTTTGCTTGAATATATTATTTTTTTTGTTCGGAAATTAATTGTTTCTTTTTGTTTATTTTTTAGTTATTTGATTCTCCAATCAGGGTTCGAAGAGTGGAATTTGGGCTATATATTAGCATTTATTTGCTAACTAGGTTTTTGAAATTATTGTAGATAAGTGATTTTTGTAGACGGCATTAGGAATTTTGGGAAAATGAGGAGTTCTTGGGCTGATTCAGTTGAGAATGCAAACTGGTNCCGGTTCTGTTGGAAATGCTGGAACAAGTGGTGTGAGTGGAACTTCAGCTCCTACTAAGTCCTCTTATGTTCCGCCGCACCTTAGAAACAGACCACCATCGGCCGCGGAGCCTCCTGCACAGTCTTACAGTGGCCCACCATCAGGTAGTGATAGGTTTGGGTATAGTGGACCCTCAAGTGGGTTGCGATCTGGTGGCCCTAGGGCTGATGATGGACGACAAGGGTACAGTGGTGGGAGACGAGGGACTGGTGGCTGGGGAAGTAGAGGTGGAGGTTGGGGTAGAGAGAGAGAGGTGAATCCTTTCGGTAACGATGATGTGGATGGTGTTACAGAGGATGCGTTTAATGAGCAGGAGAATACGGGTATTAATTTTGATGCTTATGAGGACATTCCGGTGGAGACAAGTGGGGATAATGTTCCTTCTCCAGTGAATACATTTGCAGAAATAGATTTAGGGGATGCACTCAATTTGAATATTAGGAGGTGCAAGTATGTTAAACCAGATTGCACACCTGTTCAGCGCCATGCGATTCCCATCTCTCTCGTAGGACGAGATCTGATGGCTTGTGCTCAAACAGGTTCTGGCAAAACAGCTGCCTTCTGCTTCCCTATAATTAGTGGGATCATGAAGGAGGGTTTTCCTCAGAGGCCACGTGGAACCCGGACAGTATTTCCACTTGCTCTCATTCTGTCACCTACCAGAGAGCTCTCGATACAGGTGGTTTTTTATTTGTTTGTTTGTTTTTTTCCTTTTTTTTAATAACTTTGTTTACCGTATGCCTTTCTGTTTATCTTGGAAAGTATAATTGCATTCTGCATCAAATGTGCAGATACATGAGGAAGCTAGGAAGTTTTCCTATCAAACTGGTGTCAAGGCGGTAGTGGCTTACGGAGGAGCTCCCATAAATCAGCAGGTTATTGATTACTTACTGTAACTCATTTGAATCGACCAGTATGTGTCTAGTGGCATTTGTTATGCTTCTTTTTCTAGTGGTTAGGACTGCTTTTTCTTGCCTGTTCTTTTTGTACATGTAATAATGTCGCTATGATAATGAATATTCTAACTAGTTCTCGAGGATTGTTATCCTGTGTTCCCTATTTGTCAACTGGGGAAAAGAGAAAATAGAGTTGTTGAACTTTAGCCGTGGGTTTTAGTAGTGAGGAAATGCGAACCAAGCTACTTCATACTCAAAATCGAGCTTGGCTTGGTGGGAGCTGGTTCGAGCTTGGTTCACCGGCTAATCAAGCCAAAAATGAACAATCTTTAGTGTTTTATTAAAGTTTATAGCTTGGTTCAAACTCGACTTAATAAGCATAAATTTGAAATTTATGTATAAAAGGTTCAAGCTACTTGAGCTCGGCACAAGCTCGGTTTGATGAAAGCTTGTTTGAGTTTGGTTTGAAAAATAAACAAGCCAAACTTGAATGCAATTTCAAGCTTGAATACTGCAGTGTTCAGCTCGATTAGGATTGTGTACACCCCTAGTTCTTTAGTTACTTCTGTGCCTTTTTGTTACTTTTGCTGTTCTTTGCCTTTTCTTGATCTTTCTCTACCTTGTTGCTACTCTTTTATTTTTTCTTCCGTAGTATGTTTTTGTCCTGAAAGAAAATGAGTGTTGAGTCAAGTTGTAACATGCTGGTGGATCATGGGTAGGTTCAATAATGCATTTGTGAAAAAGGAGAAATTCTTCTAGGAGCTTTCACCAACTATTGTTTGGAAGTTGTAACTTCTATGTTTTATTTGTAACTCGTCCTTCTGTTATTCATGTTTTGTCTTGGAAGCAGCTAGGATGGGAGGAGATTTAGAAACATCTTTTTTTTTTTTGGACAGATGTATGCTCTTATGATTAATTTTGGACTATGCAGCAATCTTGTAACTTTTCCATGATTGATATTCCTCCTATGAACAGCTATATATGTATCTATTTTCTCAGTGAATTTGATAATTGTGGATTTGGAGTTATTTGAAGAAACATGCTTTGATGAATCCGAGCTTCCAATAAATAGAACAAGCCCTTCATGAAAGCTGCAATCTATAAAATTTTCTTGGTCTTTTTATGATAAAAGATGACAAATGAATGCTCTAATGTCGATGACGGGTAGCTGATATATCTGATTACTTTTAAGAAGTTTCAGTGCAATTGTCTTTGAGAATAATAGAAAATATTGATTTAATGGTGAGGGAGAAATTGATAATTCAGAAATATACACATTAATCGTGAAATCCATGACCAAATCACACGGTTATTCAAATAATTTTCTATAGATATGTCAGATTGGCATTATACTTAGTTCTACTGCAAGACGTGACAAGCTTGAATTTATGACCTCACCGTTGTTGTAGGCTTTTATCATCATTAAATAGTCATCTTGGGTCTGACCTTAAATGGACTGACAGTTACCTAGTCTAGTTTCTCCACATGTAACACACCTTTCTTATCAGGATTAAAGCCATGTTTTCCAGATTTTTTTTCTTTTTCTATTCCTTCTCCTGTGTGTTGGTGTTTCCACCCATTAAACTGTATGGACTGTCTCTACATTGGGCCGAGTTCCCATTTGTTCCATTCTAAAGCTGCTTAGTTAGTTGAATTTTTCAGTAATATTCAAGGGTTTCTTGTCAAAATGTTTTGATGGGCAAAAGCTGTTCTTATTAAACCAAAAAAAGAAAAGCAGAATGTTATGGAATCAAATTTCTTTACCTTAAAATAAGGTAAAATACAAAGTGAAAAAAGCAAAGGAGAACTCCTTAAAACCATTTTTATGTTAAACAAAAATCTAAATTAAGCTTATTGTAGTGAAACTAGACGAGGCCCATAATATAGGTGAGTTTGCCAATTTATGGTGTCAAACTTCTGATCTTGTGATTGATATGGGGGGAGGTTTGCAGGTAGACTATATCCTTAAATATCGGATGTGATAACGTTGGTAGTTTAAGGTTGTATTGATGCCTTTAAATTTTTGAACTATATATTACTTCAACAGTTTATTGTTAGAGGTTAACACTTATTTTACTGTTATCTTATCTTCAGAAAGTTGTATTGTATTTTTCTATCTTCAGCTTTTGCGGCTGAATTCCTGAATCCAATTTTTGTCCCTTTTCTTTAACTGATTCCAGTTGTGTCTTGAAAATATATAGTCCCTGATTACAGCATAAATCATGAGTTTTGGGTAAAATAAATATGAGAGAAAGATGTTATAAGAGAAAAAAGAATGGCATATTTTTCATTTTTTATTTTGTTAATCCGGTCCTTTTTGGTTAGACACACAGCTACACTGGTGCATAGCCTTCCAAGTTTGGTGAATTTGCTGTTGCAGACTTTGTAGCTTCAGTTTTTATTTGTGGATTTTAGATGGGCTGATACTGTTTTTAAAAGTTCCCCTGCCTTACATCTGTTAAATCTGGTTGTACAGTTATTTGTGAGGTTCCAATGTCTTTGAGTAAGTTCACTTAAAGTGTTTGTGTTATTCTGGTCTTTATGTTGCTGCAACTTCTGAAATGCCAAGTGTTAAACCTTTTACTTTTATGGTGGCAGTTACTGTATTTCTCTTGGGTCTAACTGGTTACCATATTTTTGCAGCTGCGTGAGCTCGAGAGAGGAGTTGATATTCTTGTGGCAACTCCTGGAAGATTAGTTGATTTGCTTGAGAGAGCAAAAGTTTCATTACAGATGATTAGGTATCTGGCTCTTGATGAGGCAGACAGAATGCTGGATATGGGGTTTGAGCCTCAGATCAGAAAGATAGTGGAGCAGATGGACATGCCTCCGAGAGGTGAAAGACAAACAATGCTGTTTAGTGCTACCTTTCCAAGAGAGATCCAGGTTCTCTTGCTAGTTACTTTTTGCTGTTGTTTCAATGTGGGTGATAAGTTTACTCTGGTTTCATTGACAGTTAATTCTCCCAGTGTATATTTGGCTGTCTGAGTAGTAAACTCTAACCGTACATTTCCGGTTGATTTCATCAATTATCTGGGAGATTACTTGTGCACAAAGCTAGATGTGGATCATCACATCTTCTGTCAGACCTATTCCATTTCTGATGTCTTATCTTATCTGAGAAATCTCCTTGAGCTGTTCTACATTTGTTTATTGTTTGTTGGTACTACTTGACAGCTGTATTGCTTGTACTTCATAGGTGTAAGATTTTTGGTGATTATCATACCCTGGTGTTAGTTTTATTAGCTGACAAAAACAACCACTGTTCTTGTCCTATAAGGGTTGCTTAGTGATTAGCATGCAGCTCTGTCAATAAGAAATGCACTCTCTCTGTTGAAATTCGTTTCCTTTGAATTTGGTTATTCTGTTAACTGTTTTTGGTATTTTTGGTTTCTTGTTGGCATGCAGAGATTGGCTTCTGATTTTCTTTCAAACTACATATTTTTGGCTGTTGGACGAGTTGGCTCAAGTACGGATTTGATAGTCCAGAGAGTTGAGTTTGTGCCTGAGAGAGATAAGAGGAGCCACCTTATGGATCTTCTTCATGCACAAAGGGCAAATGGTGTTCAGGGCAAGGTAGATGTTGCACCAGTTACACTCTGTTATTTGAGTTTTAGATAATAATTTTCTTTGTATTTTGCCATATGTAGCTGAATCATGTCTGTCTGTTGGCTGCTTGTGGCATCAATGTTCCACCTTTTTCCCTTGTTTAGTCAGTTGCTATTGTATGATATGGAGATGAGATAGTTTTAATCATGTGTTGAAGCAGCCAGTTAGATCTCTTGCTGTTATTTGATTTGTCATTCTCTCTAGAAATCGGATTTTCTTGCTTATGACCACTAGAGGATCTGATTAATATGGAATAATTTGGATTTTGTAGCAAGCACTGACATTAGTATTCGTGGAAACAAAGAAAGGAGCCGACGCTCTGGAACATTGGTTGTGTATGAACCAATTTCCTGCAACTACTATCCATGGTGACAGAACACAGCAGGTAAGCAAGAAAAAGTTTCCAGTACAAAAATCTGTTTTCTGCACTCATTTATACTCCTTCCACTCTTTTTGTGTTCTCCTCGTACTTTTTTTTTTTTTTTTGTCTAAAAAATACGTTAATGAATCCTTAAGTTAGATGACCTTTCATTATTGACTATGAAAGTATTTTCTGCCACTGAGGGTAATAAGGGACTGTTTTGACATAATTCACAGATATAGATGGAATACTCCGACATAAATAAGAGATGTGGATGTACTAAGTGTTATTTTTATTACTATTTTTGGCCAAATAGGAAAATGAAACTTGGATGGAGGGAATATTTGTTTAACCTCATATTATCTTTTTCACCTATGTGCTGTTTTTTTCTGTGGAACTGTATGATGCCATGTTCTCTTAATTCTACTGAATCTCAACATTATGATTGAAATAAACAAATTTTCAGTTGCCTACCAGATTTGGTGAATATCTCCTTATCACCAAGACAACTGCCTTATTAGTGCCGTACTTTTACCATTCTCTGGTGTACAGTGGAAACCATTCGACTTTGTTTCACCAATAAAAGAAGAGAAAATTCAATTTCATTGAATGAGGCAAGAGTGCCTTTTTTTTTTGGAATGGAGAATAAGCCAAAATAGTGTTACGATATTGTACCTTGTACTCTTTGACAACATAAAAAACCTTATTTTGAACTATCATGCTATATAGAACTGCTTCACCAGATGGTATCGTTCCTTGTACTCTTCTGACTACTTAAAAAACTTTTTTGGATACTCTGAATCATACTATATTGAACTGTTTCTTTTTTCTTTTTGAGTAACTTTTCTGTATTGTTTTCTTGACCTATATTGGACTCGCAACAATTACTGATGCTGTTGTTAGATTACTGATGCTGTTATTAGATAACTAAGTGCGCGCGAGTTTATATATATACACACACACATACACAGAGAGAGAGAGAGAGAGCTTCAGGTACCTAATAGTTTAAATCAGAGAACGTATGATGTTAGAATTGGCAGTCAGAAACCATAATCATGTCTATGATTTGCAAAATGTGCATATAGATTTGGGTATATGAGGAATAGTTAATCTCTATACTTTTTGAATCAAAAGCCTTTCCTTCTCTTCTTTCTTCTTCTTTCTTATTTAAAAACATAAAATTAGTTTGGTGATAACCTAAAGTCTTTCTAAAGCTGGAAATTATGTTGATTTGCAAGACATTGAAGTTAGATCTCTATTAACTTTTCAGCTGTGCTGAAATTACAGCTTCACCCTTTCACATAAGTTCATTAGCATGACAGCTATGATAAATGATGGTGTTTCTGGAAATTTCTGTAAAATGCCATTTTTTTAGTTCATGGCTATTTTGTTTTGTTGAGATCAAACAGTCAACTCTTTTTATTCCTCAATATACGCGGCAATTGGGCCGCGTCATTCTTCAACAGAGAATTTTATCGGAAGATGGTATTTTTTTCCCAGGAAAGAGAGCTAGCATTGAGATCATTTAAGAGTGGGAATACTCCAATTTTAGTTGCAACAGATGTGGCAGCCCGTGGTCTTGATATCCCTGATGTTGCTCATGTGATCAACTTTGACCTTCCAAATGATATTGATGATTACGTACATCGGATAGGGAGAACCGGACGTGCTGGTAAGACACCGGGATTAGCAACGGCTTTCTTTAATGATGGCAATATATCGTTGGCAAAGTCATTAGTTGAACTGATGCAAGAAGCTAACCAAGAGGTGCCTGATTGGCTGACTCACTATGCTAGTCGAGCTTCATATGGTGGAGGTAAAGGTCGGCGGTCTGGAGGTGCTCGCTTTGGTGGGCGTGACTTTAGAAGAGATTCCTCTTTTAATCGAAGCGGTGGTGGGTCTGATTATTATGGTGGAGGTGGTTACAGCAATTATGGCAATTATGGTGGGGGATATGGTGCTGGAGCAACGAGTGCTTGGGATTAGTGTTTCAAAAGATGCATAAACTGTGTTCTAGCAGTAGGTATATATATATTTCATCAAGATTTACCATTTGTAATACCTTGCAATGCAAAAAATGTGATGTAGTTCATTCTGAGTTTTTATCCTGGAAATGCATGTCTGACCCTCTGAGATAACAGTAGAGAGTTGGGTTGGTGAGACTACCAACAGTTAGGATGATTGTACTATAAAGGTCGTGTAAGGCCTTTTTGTCTTCTCTATGTGGCTCTGTTCTCGCGTCTCTGGATATGGGGTTGATGGTTCTAGATTTGAGGTTATATCATGCCAATTTTCTGCAGGCATGTCCCAAAACTGTTATAGTGAGCATGGTGCTGTTTCCATATAAATATTTTGAGGGTTTACCACATCCAGTTTCTGTTTCTTTCAGAACTGTTATCCTTGCTAGTAAGCCTAGCTTTATTAGTGGAAAGAACACTTTCTTTTTCATCTTCCACCCTTACCAACCACCACCCCCGGGGACAAAAGAGGCATATTGTTGCGAGTTGAATATTTAGTGTACAGCATATGTTATGCCATTCAAACAATTGGTAATTGTTACTGAAATAACAAAGAACATCTCGCCGCTTTGCATCCTATTAAAATCTCCTAGGAATTTAACGTATTGCCGAAAATTCTACGATGTTTTTAGCCGCTTTTGTATTGCAATGTGAAGTGCCTCCCTTCTCTTTCATACGCCTTGTTTCTGCGGCAATTTCTCTTTCTATCTCTTATCCTATTAGTAAGGATTTAGACTTCTGCTATAATTATAAAAATTATGTCTACTTGTTTCAATCTATTTTCCCCCCTTTTTGAGAGGACGAATAAATGTCTACTTTGCTTTCTTTGGGCAAATAAAGCTTACTGATTTGTGTTAAACAGACACGACAACACACAACAAAGAGAGAACTACAAAACTTCACAACAATATATTTATTCTTTTTCTTGTAAAACTTTATTATATATCCCAATCGTCCACTCTATGGAAAGGTTTTCAAATGAGAAGTAGTACCACGAAGGTAAAAACCATCTTCCTTTACATACCAATAGCAATCATTTACATGCCCTATAGAATAATCACCATCACAATAAACTTTAGCAATAAATTGCTCCACAACAACCAAATCTGCATGCTTTTTGCCCCATTCAAAATGACACCAGTATAAATTAGTTTCATCAAAATTCATGCGAAATTTCTAACTCTATACTCATCACCCGGATTAGCGTAATGCTTTCCTCGATCATCATCTACTGATTTACAATGAATTAGTAAAAGGGTGTTATTATTATCGGGGAGATTATCGATAATATATGAACTTGAATTGGCTGAAGCCATGCAAATATATGCATAAACTCAGAAAAGTAAATCGAAAAAAGGATTAAGATGAAAACATTTTTCACCATGGCATTACAACTCATCTTGATAGCTTGATTAATATTTGTGCTCTGAATTGATAATTGCTTAATTAATTCTACCCTTGAAGTTATAGTACTGGTATGTAGAGGTACATTCAATTGCAATAATAATAATAAATTAATTGAGGGCTGTCGAATTCGGCCACAGCAGCATTGACTATATGTATAAAATGAACCACAAATCTCACTCACTTTTTTAATTTGGCGCCTTGTACTTAAGGATTCACTAATATGGTTAGTAATAATAAATAGAATATTTGTCTCGTACTTGAAGATTCATTAAATGCAAATAGGCATGGTAAGTAATAAGTAGAATCCAAATGCTATGTCTACATTGCACCCCTCCGTGTACACTAATTCTCAGTTTGTACATTCATTTTCAATTTTATACAAATAACATGCTTAACTCTCAAATTCGTTATACTTTCTTCCAATCTTTAATACCACATCAAATTAACAAATATTCCAACCCATACATCATACACTTGAAGTAAAACCTTCAACAAAATTCTTAATGTTGTTAAAATTAAATTAAAATATAACAGATTTGAGTTGAGGGTGTGACGTGACCAAAATTTAGATCATAAGTTTGAGGGTGCATGCGAAATTAGTTTGGACTACTTCAAATATGTTTGTGCTGTACACATATCTTGCTGGTTCTACATCACAAAAATCATATTAATCACAATTATCATTTCAAATAAATTAAACTCCAGAAATAACAACATAAATCTTACCATAACATCACATGAGAAATATAAATGATTAGTATCGTTTTGTAAATATAAATAATTAGTTATCGTTTTGTACCATGATTCACGTATTATAGCATGGGATGAGGCACAACTAGGTTGCTCTCTTTGGATGATTCGTGCCCTACAGAGTTGTTCTCCAGTGTAGCAGATCTAGCACGTCACTTTCGAGAGTACAACAGTCCAGTCTTTCACTGTACTCTACTCTTGTCTATGCTATTGGAGTTAGAATGAACTTTACACAATACCGCAATTTTTACCCCATATATTGCTTGTATAATATCTTAATAGTGAAAGAAAAGATTGTGAAAAAATAGATATTATTTTCTATCTTACAAGTCACCCAATTTATAGAAGTTATGCCATTAGTACGGAATAAATAGATAATTTAAGTTACAAATTCATTATCCCAATTTATTGTAAATAAAAAGTCTTTAAAGATTCGCAACTTACACAAGTTAAATTCAAATAACTACTGGTAATTATTATTTTTATTAAAATATTTCAACAATTCCCTATTTATTTTAATAAAATTAAGTTAATACACAGCATAATAGGGCAATACTCAAAAGCTCATACATAATGAAGTTGGCAATACTTTTAAACCTTCACTTAATATTCAATAATTCCTATACTAGAGTCAAAGTAGACTTAACCTTTAAACGATGACTACTAGAGGGCATGTAGAATCATATCACACATATGAAACATATGAAACTTTCGATGCTCTAAAACAGGTTTCATAAGCCAGCACTTTATGGCCTTGTACTTTATTATGATTTTTATGAGTGCTCTAGAGAATAAACCCGATTCTCATAGAAAGCGGCCCCATTTCCATACTCATGTAGGTGAGTATATCAAGGATGATCCCATGACTAAGACATCTACCTATAAGAACTATAGAACTCATTAAGAGATTAAAATCTTAACCTAAACGTCATAGTAACATACATACACTTACACTATAGGGATAGACAGTTTATCAATAAGACATAATATTATGCATGCCATTTATTCAAACCACTCTATGAGTCATTTGTTTTCATTCTAATACGCTTTTTGGAATCTCCATTCCTTAAGTGGTTGTATTCTCATAGGTGATTTATAACAAAATTGGATTCATGTCTTATCCTCTCGATGTACCTAATTATCTTTGTTTCAAGTTCGAGTATTTATTTTTTTTTACTAATTTATAACAAAAATATGAGAATTTGACATTTAAATCAAAGTATTTCATCAATTCTCGTCACGTTATATAAATCATTATTTGGTGAAAAATTCTCTAGTATAATACAACCGCCAAATGGTTTACATGTATATGTATTCATATTACCAAAATTTCATTTTTCACTTTAGTAGCCAATGGTCTAACTATAGGAATCATCAATGAAGATGACCAATAGTCTACTAGTAAAAACTACTATATTTTTTTTCACATATCTTAATTGCTTTTCAATGTTCAGTAATTTATTAACTTAGTAGAAACCATTTTAATTCTCATGTATTTTTTTTTTTTACAAGAAAATATCACATATAACATATAATTACTTTCACCATTTTCTGGGTTCAACCTTTGATCCAAAATATTTCCCATAGTATGTATTAATCTGCATATACTCAAGATAAGGGATAATAATATCTAAAACATAATATTCAATGTTATAACCATACTCCTAGATCAAAGATTTACTCATATGTTGAACAATAATACTACTTGCATAATTTTTCTTATGGTTATCAATGACTTCCATTTACAATTCTACAATACTATAAAATATTATGAATGTACATTATTCTTTCAGTGATAAACATAAAAACTCAATACTATATCATATACTTCAAGTCCATCAATAATAATGAAATTATTATTATCATTAATAAAGAATAAAAACTATTCTCAATGTAATGTTACCCTCACTTAATTATTTGCAAGTATTTATAATATCTCAAATTAAAACAAATGTATATAGCATTTAAGATCAAATTCTATGCAAGTCATAGAGAATGTAATCCCACTATCCCCTTATTTTTATTTTAACCTTGTAGATATTTTAATTTAATTATCCAGTAAAATTCCCATTATGAAATGGCATTTTAAGCTACCGTGATATGCATAAACTAGTAACTTCCAAAATTTTGCTCTACTAAAACAGTTATTAATCCAATATACAGTGTTTTATTCCTACAACCCGTGCAAAGATAGGGTTTGCAGGAGGAACAGAAAATGTTGTCCTAGCAAATGTTATGCTTACAAAGAAGACCAAGTGGACAGACTATCCATCTAGAATAACAATGAAAAATTCTTGTGAATATTAATTCCATAGCAAAACTGTAGCCAACATCCAATAGAAGCAATTTAAGGTAAGTTACTAACAATAATCAACACGTTATCATCTTATCCAAAGGGTGACATTACATCTTACTATTTATTAGATTTGTAATTTTTTAGCATAATTAAGAAACAGTCAATCTACCCTAAAAATCTTTAGAGGTTTATCAAACATTACTATAACACTCTGGTCCTGTGCTGACTCAACAACTTTTGATCGAAAATAATAATTTTAAAATATTAAAACTTTGGATATAAACTAAGTTGATAGTAGCTCATGATTCAAAATATTATAAATAATATAATATTTCCTTCTACTTTCAATGTGAGATGGGGCATCACAATCACAGCAACTCAAAATTGTTTCTTATTTATCAATCCAAATATTATACTGTTCCTAAAAAGTTCCTTATGAGTGTTGGGAATTTCAGCATCGTAAACAATTAAAATAATGATCACTGAATTGCTAATTTAAGCAATTGAAAATATAATATCACAATAAAGAAATTAAAGGAAATTTCATACAAAGACAAATCTAGTCACAAATGAAGCACGCAAAATCGAAGGACTTCTATTCCAAATTATTTATAATATGACACTATGGATGTTAATCAAATATCCAAGTGGCAAAAAGAAAATGGCATTTTCTCAAATTGGTCTTCATATAGGAATATTCGTAGTAATCAGTCTTATTAAAGGCAATTATATAATTTAAACGTAAGTTCAATTTAGATGTCAAGATTCACACAACAATTATTCTCTTATAATTCCTTCATAATCTAATTCTCATATTCTCTTTTCAACTCTCTACTCTCTTTCCCTATCAAAATCAATCTTCATCACCATTCAACTAATTAATGTACAACAAAAACAATTTATTATTACTTCTTTACGATACATGCATAATTGGTAAACACAGAAGTCTTTGAATCAGCCGTTGTAAGGAATCCGATGAAATTTTACAGATTCAGAGCTAATCACATAGGTAGTCTCTATAGAGCCAACATCTAAAGTTCATATGGATGCATAGATACAATTATCAGACACCCCAACTGATACTTGTCAAAATGTTTACTAGACAAGTAACTGATCGAAACAATTTACTAGATGCAAATATTTTTTTCCAAACACCACATCACAATTTCTCACAGAAATCACAATAAAATATTTTGCTCAAATCCTTTTCAAATCTTCACTAGGCAAATCGTCTAAAATTGTTGGCTCTACATCACAAAAATCATATTAATCACAATTATCTGAACATTTCAAATAAATTAAACTCCAAAAATAACAACATAAATCTTATTTCAAATAAATTAAACTCTAAAAATAACAACATAAATCATTTCAAATAAATTAAACTCCAAAAATAACAACATTCGTGGGCTATAAGTTAGACTTAGTCCAAAATGCTGATGTGGTTAATTAGTCGTAATATGAGTAGAAGGAAAATAGGAAGATAAATTATAATCTCATTTCTCTCATTGGTAAATTTTCTGTTGACCATAGCTTTTAATTTTTAGACACTAATTCATTAAAATAAAAACTTATAAAAATTCTACTGTAAGAGTTAGTTATAACTCATAATTAGATAGAGTGCTTTTCAAACTCTTTTTAAGTAGAATAGATTTCCATATTCATCTAATCATGTGTATCTAAAAGGAATCATCTATACTATTACTACCTACTACAATATACAAAAGGGGCTTTCCCCAGAAATATAAACTAAGATCAAAATGTCTATAAATTAATCATAAAAACCCTAACATGATTTTTATTCCTGAAACTGATGAAACCCGGTGGTGGTGGTGCTTTACTACCTTCTAGTGCAATATCATTATTGCATGAATTGTTAACAAGAACCAACCACAAATTTGTCCCAACTCGAACTGCCCATAACTGAACAATATCTCCTTCTCTAAGCTTGTTTTCTTCATCTTCCACTATCAGATCCCAACGTGTTGTCAATACATAAAACACCTCCTCCTCCTCCTCTTCCTCCTTCGTGTTCTTGTTCTTTTTTTCCAGGCTCAACCTCTTCAAGTCGAGCGCATTGATTTCGCATCTGGGTTCGACAAACATTACAGAAATATGTTTCAAATCTTTCCCGTTTTTCTTGAGTGTTCTCAGACGATCCTCTTCTTGATCATACAGAAACTTTTTCTGTATTTGGTTTAATGGGATGGTGAATTGGTTGTGATCAAGATTCACATCGGACTCGGTTAGCTGCTTTTGGATTACTAAAATCCCATCTGAAACGACTTTCCCCTTGTGCCATGATTGAATCTTTGATCAAATTCATGAACTTAATGGGCAGCTCAGTTGGCGGAGGAGGATTTGGAATCCTATCAACTTTAGCTCTTTTGTTCATCTTCTTTTTGGTTGAAATTCTTCGGATATTATTTGATCAACTTTTCAACGCAAAAGTTTCCCTAACTAAATCTGCCGCCAAGGCCTTTAAGTAGGCAAAAACTAATTTGAATCCATAATGGATTAAACCACTAATCTCCTAAACCCGCTCGACTAATAATTATCAAAACCGAGGGAATATAAATTCTTTACAAATTCAACTATTAAAATATTATTAAAGAAGTTTTTAAATTTTAATTTTTTATCAAATCGACAATATTTTAATTCAACCCTACTCTACAAGGGGAGACTTAACTGGGCATTATTAAGGGACAAGAGATACCAAATTAGGCACTATTAAGGAATTGAAAGGAGAAACGATCATCTAGACTAGGTAAGGGTGGCACCTGCTTGAATTTATAATTCATACCAGGCCTCAGGTTTGAATTCTAGATCTTACAACAGAAAATATCTCATGAGACATTTCCTGATTAACTCCACTCACATGAGGCACCATTGAATTATTATTTATTTGTGATTTACCTCTAAGCTACTAATAGTATAACTATTTTTTTAGTACAATAGTAGGATAATGGTGTCTTGTACTTAGGGTTGTAAATAAGTTAAATTTGGGCTCGATCTAATTCATCCAGACTCGAATCTATTAATATTACTAAATATAGAACCTAAGCTCCAACGATCGAGTCTATAGATGCCTTGGACCTTGTAGATTTGGATTTTGATACCTAACATGTCTATAGATGTAAAATAATATCAAAATCTGATCTTGCCCCCTTTCTTCACTTCTTGATTCTCTTTGCCTTTGCAAGGATCAGGAATAGGCTGATCTTGATCTCACACACATATATAAGAGAGGTGGAGAAGGTCTTGCTTTAGAATTTTGGTCATAGATAAAGGACAAAAGTTGTATATATTCATATCTAAGATGTGTGTAGCAAATTTTAGTTTTGTTTATTTGAAAGAACACAAAATAAATGCAAGCTTTTAGATGCTAATGTTACAGATATTAGAGGAGTTGGAAGAAATGATGGGATATTCCAATATGGCTAATGCAATAGCCTTGTCCCCGGTCAGGTGCACCCGCAACTGGCCACGTGCCTCATATCTGTATTCGGATTCAAATCTTGATATTATTTATAATTTTAAAATTTATACATAAAAATTTCACATTCTTATGGATATTATTTTTTAACTCTAAAATAAAAAATATTTAGTTCATATTAATATTTATACACGTATTTTACATTAGAGTATAAAATATAAGAAAATTCAAAAATTTTAGGGTAACAAACCGTTGTGTTTTGAATACTTGTACAATACAATACTATGTGTTTTGAATGCTTATACGCTGTATAAATCTTAAAATATAGCAGTATGGTGCCCTATCGAGACTATAGAATTTTTCTAAAATATATCGACAATTACAAGAAGGAAAAAAAAATGCAATTTTGGTCCCCCAATGTTCGGGAAAGAATCTAAACTAATCCTCGATATTTCGCTAAAAACAAATTTAGTCCCTAATTTTGGGCAAAAGGGACAATTAATAGTAATTTAACAGTGATGATGGATTAATATGATACCTTAAATTTAAATAATTATACTTAGGATTTTAGGATGAAATGAATTGAAAATCTGACTAAATATATGCCAGATGTGTAGTAGGATTCCCAATAAAAGATATAATGAATAATTAATCAAATGATACCAATAGTCCCTGAATTTTTGGCTATCATCCTATTTAGTCCCTCAACTTTTAAAAGGTCTATGAAATCTCTAAACTTGCAAAATTTGGTTTTGAATGAAAATTATTGTACTTGAATTTGGCCTTAGGATAACCAAATTGAGAAATTTAGGAATCTAATAGACACTTTTAAAAGTTATGGAGCAAATAAAAACATTAATTGGTAAAAGTTGAGGAACAATCGAGTCATTTACCCCGGAATAAATAATATAATTTATTATCTATTAAATATTTTAATTAGATTTGCGTTCTAATTGGATTGAAAAACTCCATATCCGAGGCCCTTTATTAGAATAGTTAAATAGATTTGGATTCAATCCGGATAATCAAATTTATACCATGAATTCATACCCAGAATAGATGAGATCCGGGTCTAGACCTGCCATTGACCAACTTACTTGTACTATCAACATTTATACAAAAATACCTTATATTATCAATTTGTTGCACATTAACTAATATGAAGAAAAGGGTAAATCAAGTTTTCAAATTTGTAGATATTATAAAAATTTCACATTTTTATAGATATTATTTTTTTAACTCTAAAAATAAAAAATATTTAGTTCACATTAATATTCAGGCATGTATTTTATATTAAAGTATAAAATATAAGAAAATTCAATGGTCCTTAGAGTACAAGATTGTTGTACTTTAAATGTTTGCTGAGTATAATACTATGTGATTAGAATGCTTATACACGGTACAAATCTTAAAATATAACACTATGGTACCCTAATGAAACCATATAATTTTCCTAAAATATATTGACAATTTATACGAGAGAAATTGCAATTTTGATCCCCAATGTTAGGGATGGGATCTAAACTGGTCCCCAAAATTTCACTAAAAACAAATTTGGTCTCTAATATTTTTAATTTTGGGCAAAAAAGGACAACTAACAGTAATTTAACACTGATGATGGATTAATATGATACCTTAAAATTTAAATAGTTATAATTAAGATTTTAGAATGAAATGAATTGAAAATCGAATTAAATATATGCCAGGATTCCCAACAAACAACAATATTGAAAAATTAATCAAATGATACCAATAGTCCTTGAACTTTTGACTATCGTCCTATTTAGTCCCTCAACTTTTAAAAGGTCCGTCAAGTCCCTAAACTTACAAAATTTGGTTCTAAATATCAAATTTTTGTTGTTGGATTTGGCCTTAGGATAATCAAATTGAGAAGTTTAAGAATCTAATAGACACTTTTTAAAGTTTGGAGCAAATAAAAACATTAATTGGTAAAAGTTCAAGAACAGTTGAATCATTTATCTAAGAATAAATAATAATATAATTTATTATGTATTAAATATTTTAATCAGATTCGCGTCCTATTTGGATGGAAAAAATAGTATCCATATCTGAGGCCATCTATTAGAATAGTTAAATAGATTTGGATTCAATTCGGGTAATCAAATTTATAAAATGAATCCATACTCAGGAATACACGAGATCCGGGTCGAGACCCGCCATTGACCAGCTCACTTGTACTATCAATATTTATATAAAATACCTTATATTATCAATTTGTTGCATATTAACTAATAAGAAGAAAAGGGTAAATCAAGTTTTCAAATTTGTATCTAAAAATCAGTTGTATGTGAGAAAAAACATCCAAAATTATAGTAATATAGGGAAAGAAAAGGATGTCAGTCAAAATCTAACAATATCAGTTAAAAAGACTTTGACTGCTAAAAAATTAACCAGCTGACTAGGACCTTTTCTATCCTAAACTCCAAATTGTCACCTACGTACCCAAATAAAGTATTTTCACAAAAATTCCTGGGAAAAGAGAAGTCTGAACTAGGACCTTTTCTATACTAATTAAACTCTCAAACATTAGACCTCTGAGAAATTCTAGATGACACTGAAGAAACAATTAATAGAACAGAATTCAGACAATTTGCTCATAATTTTAAACCACTAAATGCTCTTGTATCAGTCAGTCAAGTGGCTAGATCAAAAATTGATGTCATGACATTATATTAACAAACTACACAATTGATCATGCAGTTAATTTCAAAGAGACAACAAATTCTGCTTGATTAATTTATACTGATGATTTTTTCAAGAATTAAATGTCTAATATTAATTGAAAAACGTACTATATATATATATATATAGAGAGAGAGAGAATTAAATGTCTAATGTTACTTGAACAACGTATCATATATATATATATATATATATATATTGGATCCATTAATTAATTAATCGGCCAATTAAAAAACAATTAAATGTTATAAAGTCTTACATTCTTCAATATATCATTCTTGCATAACTAAAACTAAAAGTAATATATCATCTAGCTATACTAGCACAAAATAAACAAGAAGGGAAGGGGCATTTATCAATATTCATTCCCCAGAATCGGCAGAATTAAAAACTCAAATTAAAGATATGATCACAATGTGAGCCAACTAATTGTTAAAACTAACATGATTTTTATTTGGGAAGCTGATGAAATCTTCTGGTGGTGGTGGTGGCCTTGTAGTTGATTGACTGTAATCTGTAATGTTGGCTGATTTTTTAACAAGAACCAACCACAAGTTTCGTTCTTGGCCGACTCGAAGTGCCCACAACTGAACAATATCTCCTTGTTTAAGCTTGTTTTCTTTGTCTTTCAGAATCAGATTCCAACGTGTAGTCAATATGTAATCAAATGCCTCCTCCTCCGTAGTCGTCGCGAAGCGCTGCCGATCTCTTCAAGTCCAGCGCATTAATTTCACATCTGGGTTCCACAAACATCACAGAAATATGTTCTAAATCTTTCCCATTTTTCTTGAGTTTTCTCAGATGTTCCTCTTCTTGATCACTCAGAAACTTCTTCTTGTTCTTTATTTGATTTGATGGGATGGTGAATTGGTTGTGATCAAGATCAACATCAGACTCAGTCAGCTGCTTTTGGATTACTAAATTAATCCCTTCTTCTGAAACCTCTTCCCCTATTGCCAGGTCCGAATTCTTGATCAAATTCAAGAACTTCATGGGCAGCAGCTCAGGATCAGGATAATCAATTTCTCCCTCCTCCACCTCGACGTCGGGCAGCCTAACAAGAACCATCCACAAGTTTCCGCCGACTCGAACAGCCCAAAGTTGAACAGTTTCTCCTGCCCGAAGCCTGTTTCTCTCGTCTTCTACTATCTGTTTCCAGCCATTACACAAAATATAATCTTTAGCTGATTTCTTCTTATGTCAAGTCAAGCGAACTAATTTTACATTTGGGTTCCACAAAAGTCACAGAAATATGTTGCAGAGTATCTTTCTTTCCTTTCTTCTTCTGCTGCAGCATCTTGGGCGTTGTCAGAAGTAGCTCTTCTTCATCAGAAAGAAACGTTTTCACAATTAAATTTGACTGAAACGTGAATTTTCTGTCAGTAACATCAGAACGAGTCAGATGCTTTTGGATTACAAAAGTCACTTCTTCTGAAACGTGTTTCCCCCGAGCCAGCTCTGAATTCTTGATCAAATTCATAAACTTTGTGGGCAGATTTGTACAATCGGCTTCTTCAATCCTTGTGCTCTTCTGCCTCTGCTCTCCTCTCTTCATCACCTTTTAGTTAATTTCTTAATTGGTTGAAATTCGATTCGCCTTCAGATACCAAGATTCTTGGTTAATTGGCAATCTTGATTTCTTGAAAGAATATTGCACTAGCTAGTTACTTCATGAGAAATTTAACTGTTCAAGAAGATAGAATTGGTTGGAAAGAAAATCTTGTTTCTTGGTAGTAGTAAAACAAAGACTAGATAATTACTTGCTACTTGTGAAAGAAATTTGATACTAGTACTTGTCTTCCCCGGCCGGAGAAGAAAGAATTTTTTTCCTTGATGACAAAACTCACTAAGAAGATCGATGTTTATTGGCTGCAAAAGAAAGCCCGAGAGAGTTTATTAAGTCAGAAATGAGAATTGCTTTTTTTACGTACGCCTATATGTTGTATATATATAGAGAGAAAGAGAGCAACTATCAAATGAATTTTCCCGCCCATTTCACCTATAGAGGCTATACAATGAAAATCTGATTTAATCAAGAATGTTGTAAGTTCTGTTTAATCAAGAATTCTTGTTTATTCTTTTATGAAGGAAAAAATGGACAAAGAAGTGCGATGTAAGTGGTAAGACATTTTTCTACGCTTTATTTATCATAGTTTAAGTCACTAAAGGATATTAAGAAAAAAATATAAAATGAAAATTTAGAGTTCGTATTGTATGCATGTGTGGAGAAAATTGTTCTCTTATCAAAATTAATGGATGTGCCAACCGTACATTATCTAAAATAAAACATCTACCAAATTTGTAATGCCGTAAAAAATTGAACTGAGAAGGATATATAAAAGTTGTAGGTACTAAATGCATGCATAATATTTGTTAATTTTAGTAACAATATGAAAAATTGAACCTAATTGAAACATATTTGAGAGCTGTGAATGCAACAATATGTCAAAAACTGAAGTTGGTTAGTACGAATCAAATACAAGTTAAGGATGCAGAGTAAATTAGTACAAAACTAATCCGTTTGGTTCACGGATTGGATGAGATGAGATGTCTCATCTTCAGATTTGCCATCCTCAGATGAGTTATCTTCGAGCTAATTGTCCTTCTTATCCAGTGTTTGGTTAGTACCTGAATATCCTAAAATAGTTCCAACCTGCTTTTGGTTTAGTCTTGGATTATATAGGATTACGGTTTTGTAGACCAAAAATACCTACTTGAATTTATAATATTATTTTTTGTTAAAAATCCAACAAACATATGTAAATGATACTCTAGTAATTATATAAACTAAAAAGTAAATTTAAAAAATTACTATCACCAATAAAATGTGAAGGTAATTAAAATAATTCAATCCTTGTATCAAAATATTTGGTGGTATATTTTCATTTATTGGTAAAATTTCGTAAGAGAAAATAATAATTTTATAGCCAAAAAAAATATAATTTGGCATGACAAAAGAAAAAAAATACAATTATGACCTAAAAAAAACATAACAAACAGAAATATTGTATTAAAATCAATAATCATTGAAAGACATCATCACATTGTGCCATAGTGGTATGAAATGAGCATATAAATATTAATCTAAAAAATACTCCTCCCTCCTACTTATTTACTTCGATGATACATAATAATTAAAAAACCTATGCATTCATATTCTCCCAGCAAGTATCACATTCACCAAATTTTCTTTATCTTCATCAGGAACATTAAAGAATAAGTCATGATTCTAAGATTTTTACCCGTACTAGTTATCGAAGAAGCAGCTATCAATTTGTCTTCTACAGACAACCAATTCATTGGTTCCAAAGAAGCACAAACCTTTTTCCTGGATGCTGACATATCTTGCTCGTAACCAATTCTTTTAGCTATCATCCCCAATCTAGCCTCTGTTTTCTCTAAAACTTTTCTAAAGCAACTACTGCAATCAAGCCACTGTTTTCATAATCAGATCCTAATTTTCTTTTCTTGCCATTACCTTTTTTCCATCTTTGATATGCTTACTTGAACTTGGAGTGGTATAATTCTACTGTTTCCATTTCTTCAGACCCATGAATGTTGTTATCTTCTATGCCATTAATCGCAACATTCATACTTTCAGCATGCTCTCTTGTAGATATGTCCTTACCAAATATCTTTATCCAATCTTTATAACAAGGCTAGGACTTATACTTTAAAGATTTTGCATCAGGATCAACTTAATTAAAAAAAAAATTTCTCTTTGTTAACTAGAGTTGTACTTAAGATATAAAATAAAAACAAAGCATATATGATACCTTAACATAATTTTTTCAAACATCATCTGAGTCGACAGTAATCCTATGGTCCGTATAATTCCTACCAAAACCACTATTTCCTAACATAGATGCTAAAGAACCACAATTCTTCTTCCACATTTTTTATTTTTCATTCAATGTGTGGAGTCGCTCTGAGGTCAGTTGATGGAAATACTTGAATCAATGTTTTTTCAAGTCCAAGAGTGTAACTAGACTGCAACGTAACATTGTCACACTTCCAACTTGTTATGCAGAGCTCCTTCAAAACAGTTATTATCACTTCTTCTTCTTTAATTGTCCATAGCCATCTACTTTTGTCAGTTTTCTTCTCTTTATCTTTGTTTGGATAGTTGAAAGGAACTCCATGTCTATAATTCAATTGTTTCAAATTCAAATTCAAGTAGATACTTGTGCAATAATCAACATATAATATTTTGAAATACAAGAACACAAAAACAGAAGTATAAATAGATTATGGTGATGTGATATCACATGATACAAGAATATAAGAAAAGTAAAAAGTTAAAGTCATTTAGAAGTACTAGTATTAATTGTTTTGAGGCAATCAATTTAGAACATGGACCGAATTAGTCTTTTTTCAAAAAAAAAAAAAAAAAATGACAACAGGTTTATCTTATATTTGGAAAATTCTATGTAGAACCCAAACTAAGCAGTACATGCATGCTATATTGAATTGAGACAAAATAATAAAGCAAATAGGTTATTCTACTCCAAATGATATTCATAAACAATTCATCACAAAGGTGTATACAGCAGACAAGTAGGAAAGGATATAGCCATCTAAAAAATCCTAGTGGTAGTCTATTTAACTGATAAGGTCCTTTGGTATCAAAACTCCTATTATAATTGCTCTTTCTATTACATCCGTCGATTATTTCTTGTAGAGGAATGTAGGTGCCATAAATCGTAGTGAAAGAAGTAGGCACAAAACCGCAGATTGGATCTCGACCAAATCAGACATAAAAAATAAAGTAAAATCAGGCCGCCCGAAGACACAAATTTTTCTAAAGAATTTGCCATGATTGACTTGATCCATACATAATATCTTGAAAAATAGATATCCCCCTCAAGATTGCTTTTATTAAGGCTTTCATTCCTATACTTTCCAGTATAGCTACTTTTGAAAATCCAAATATCTCTGAATGTACTTGATTTCTGTGGCTTTTTATAAACTCTAACTCCCCTTTTCATAGAATTCTTGCTCTAGCACTCACTGTTGAGTCTGACTCATAGTGATCGTTTATCAAAGAATGAGACTGGTTGTCAAGTGATTAATTATACCTGCTTCCATATCTTCTTATTCCCCTATTCTATGGATTAGTTCCAATATCAAGTCGGTGGAGGAGAACTCAAATAAATACGCTTATGCATAGGAAAGAATCTTAGATAAGAGAATACGTTCTCGCATTTCATTTTTTGTAGAAAGCTCGCCTAGCGAGAAAAAAAGTGTTTGGTAATACAAGAACTCTGTGAAACATGTAGTTGATTTCAAAATGAGAATATTTATGACTTGGGCATTGGAGAAAAGTTCATTTCTGTCAGCATTGAAAAAATAAACTCAGCTTTAATTGATGCAAAAATGAATATAAAAATCTATTCTTTTCTTGATTTATTCCAGCAAATGAGCAGATTGTCCTTTCTTCTTTTTTGAGTCCTTTCTCTTACATTCTAATCAAAGCATAAGCAAATAGTCTCAAATTCAGATTTGGACACAAAAACAAAGCAAACCCACTTAAACCAACGTCATTACCCTCTATGCCATCCCATCCCACCCACACAGAGGTCCTGATAGAAAAATAAAAGAAAACTAGATCAAATCAAACACATACACATAAACTACTAATGTTTCAATATTTATCAATCAATTTCTGTCTTTCTTTTTAAGAATCCCAAGCGAGTTTTGGATCTTTTCTTGAATTTTCTCAGTTGGGTTTGGAATTTTGTTAGTGAATTTTTGGCACTGGCCTTGAAAATGATGAATGTTTGATACTTGACCCTGCTATAGAAAGGGATTTTGTAGCAGAATTTTTGAGAAAAATTCAATTTTAAGCAGAAAAAAGCATTTTTCTCCTATTAAAGGAAAAAAAAAAGTAGCAAGGAAGACAAAAAAAGGCCAAACAAAGTAGAACGAAGGATACGATAAAAAAAAGAGAAGAAAATATACGACAAATGTGGTACTTGCTAATTGAAGGAGAGAATCCCTTTGAAGAGGACAACTATGGTTTAAGGGAGATGTAGTTGGTGGTGGGAGGAAGCGAATCGGCAGAGAGATAACTAGAATTAGATTTTATATTTCACTAGGGGTATATTTGTCTAAAATTTTATTATCTTATAAAGCAGTCATCTACAGATAAATAATACCACATTTCTCTAAGATTATTTTATCCATTAAAATAGGTATTAAGTTAGTTATGATGGATTACTCATCCTAAATCTAAAAGTCAACCAAACACGGAATGACACGGGATTACTTTTCCAATCCCAAGTCATCCCATGAACCAAATGGACCATCCCATCAATTCGAAAATCCCATTGATCAAATCCATTTTGAATCGTAAAAAATAGGTATCCAAGTCAGTTAGTGTTTGAGAGTCGGCTAGTGGGTTGAAAATTTATGATCCGACAAGTACCGGACACGATATATATAGAAGACTAATTGTGTAATTTTACATATTATGACCTAAGATTAATGAAAATTTTCTCCTTCACTTCTCAATTGTATGAGTATTTGTGTAATTTAATGTATTATGATCAAATACTAGTGAATTTTCTCCCTCCCTTTCTATTTTCATGTGTACTTGTGCAATTTGTAGTCACTTTTTTCTTTTTTAGATTTTTTTAAACTAAAAATTAAAAACGAAAAATTATAGCAAATAGTTTGGATCAAGTATCATTCGACCAGTTTTTAAAGGGTACCTGGATAACGGATTACCTTTTATACGTGGACCGAATAGCAGGTCGATTTTTTTCTAACCTAATATGACCGAGTTGGGGTGGTTAATTAACAAGTCTAGATCGATCGAGTACCCAGTTTATGAACACCCCTAAATATATATAGTAATATAAGTGGAATATGTGTTATTTAAAAATCTTCACCAATACCATGAGCGTATAATTTTGGCTAAAATACAAATAACCTCTTGTGTTTAGACAAATAAGCACTTTAACCCCCTATACTTATTAAATATGCGTTTAACCCCTTTGTAGTTCATTTTGTTTTCAAAATTGACAGAATCTTTCAAAGTTAAATCGTGACTATCACGCACTTGTTACAGTGTGTAAAATTGTTTATGAAAAACATTAAATCTAAAAAAAAAATACTTGAATTTATCTTTTTACCACAAAAACCAAACCCTTCTATCCTTTTTCTCACACAGCTTGCTACCACTTCCTCTTTATTACTTCAGCCACCGCTACCACTATAACCTGTTACTCCCACCACCACCCTTGCCGCATCAATCCTCTTCAAGGCATAATATTGAGAACGCTCATTGAATAAGAAATTCAATAAGAGAGTTTCATCCTTTATATCCCAAGGATTGAATATTTTCTCCTCCCCACTACTTCGTGCCACCCAAATCCCCTTTCCCGCCCCTCCCACCACCATTCTTAGGTCAACCCCTCACCCCCACAACACACACAAATCTCCTTGCTCAGGTTCATCCTCGCTTATTTGTCGACTAGCAACAATCAGATGATGTTGTTCATGCAAGACTTAGGGGAGATTGGAGGGAAGGTATGGGAGAAGGAGATCGGGCAAGGGGAGATGTGGGGAAAGGAGATAGGGCGGAAGGAGATCTAGCATGGCAGGGCAGCGGTGGAAGAAGACAGAGACTTATGAAGAAGAGAAGGAGGGAGAGGGAAGTGGAAGGCGGACAATGGTGGATGGGAGTGGGACTGGGAAAAGAGATGATAGGGGGCTATAGTTGAGCTGGATAGAAGGGGTGATTGTTGTGGGGGAAAGGAAGGGAATGACGGTGGCTAGGATGGATGGAGGGATAGGTAATGTATGGTAGAAGTGGTGAGAAAGGTGAAGGGTTATTATTAGTTATCATTATTTTTTTTTCAACTTTCAATTTTCAATTGGACCCTAAAAGTTTGTGACCTTTCCTTTTAGGGTAAATCTAATAGTCCTTGAACTTTTACTAATGATTCTATTTGGCTCCTCAACTTTTAAAAATGTCTATCTAGTCCTTAAACTTTAAATTTGGTTCTAATTGTCCCTCAATGTCAACTTCAAGCCTAGTAATTTTTACTTTGCCCTCGAAGGTTTAGTTTGATGTTTATTTTTCCCTCCAGCTAAGTCTATAGAATAAGGCAATTGGCCATATTTAATAGTTTTGGTTAAATTTTAACTCATTAACTAATTTAACCAATAGCAAATGACAACAATTCCTTTATAACAATTTTATATTAGCTAAAAATTATATGATGATTTAGACTTAGAGTTTAAATGGTAAGACGCTTATAAGATTTTGCATCTTCTTACATTATTTAGTAATTACATATTTCCACTTGTTACCATTTGCAACATACATATGTAATGAATTCCACTTCTTATTATGCTTCTTCTATTGTTCTCTTCTTCTATTCTTTCAATTCTTTCTCTATATTCAACTTTCTATTCAAATTCTAGTAAGGTTCACAACAACATATTATTATTGTCAACGAAAATTTATCAAACTAGACGACCTTTCTATTACTGGTACCATTCCGCCCCTGACTCTATCCTACTAAGATGTGTATACTTGGCTTTACCAGCATGGGTTGATATGTGTTTTTTGGACTATGTATTTCTTCATCAACAACATGATATTAGGTTTGTACGGGGAAACTAGGCAACTATAGTTGCCTCGATACTCGTGGCAACTATTTCGCAGAGAATGCTATAGTATTGGTTGCCACCAGCATAGCTGTGCGGCCGTGGAGATGGGTTCTGCTGCTTCATGACCTACCATCATCCCTAGTTTTGGTTTGGCCTTTTTGTATACTGCCCTTGATATATGAGTACAACACTATTTCCTCCCAATATTTTTCTAGAAGTTTTTTATTATTAATTTTGTTGATTATTCATTTGAATAAATCTTGGATATATCATTGTGAAGCCCCATTTTTTGTTAAAAATAAACAGCTAAAATAAAATATAAAAAATGTATATTGTTTCTCGGTGGATTTATCGCTCTCCATTTTTTAGTTAATAAAATAAAATAGTAAAAAAAATGAAAATGGTTTAAAAGGGGATTCTGGAAAATGCAACAATATATAACCAAAACTAATGTAGGGATTTTTTTTTTAAAACCAAAACCAGTCACAAAAATAAAATATCTATTTGATGAATTCTCCAAGTGTTACTCTTAAGTAAGCAACGAACACAAATGAGAGTGTAAGTAAAAAATCTTAAAATTACAATTGAAATATTTAATCCCAAAGAGAGCAAGTATCAAGTTGCATCATTAGTATCCAATGACTTCTTCTTGTTTGTCTCCCCTCAACCAATACATATAATTCTAGTAATGCTTAGGTATTACACGTATAATGAGCTCTTCCACTGCTAGTGTATTACCAGTCAAATCAGATAAGTCACGAAAAAAATAACTTTGTAAAGACATTTGGTAAACTTGAAGGGCTATCCATGAAATCTGGCCCTAAGTTGGTTAGGAAAAAAAGATGGTCAGAATATGAAGTAGAACTTCACAATTCCTCTATAATAAAGCTATAAATTCTAAGCTGATGAGAATTATTGCTCAGCAAATGATACAAGAATAGGTGAATAAATTTGTATAGTATACAAAATTCGAAATGAGAGAAATATTATGCAATCATTTGATGTCTTGCACAATAGAGAATTGTTATTAGATAGAAAATCCAAACAACATATGTAGTTAGGTTACTTTTCTTTTTAAAGGTGTATTTTCAAGAAGTCTAAACTATATGCGGTGGCTTTGAGTTTTTTTTTTTTTTTTGACGAAGATAAGTAGAATATTTCTCCAATTGTCTTTTCCAAAAGTTTAGACTGCATGAAGAGTACGGAGAGTGTTTTGCTTGAACTTAGCCTTATATATGAAGCTTGAGCTCGCATGAGTGTACTAAATTGAGGTTGAGCTCAAAAAATTTTCTAAATCTCAAACTCATTAAAACATGCTTGGATTTGAGATCGAACTGGAGTAGTTCTACTTTTTTGGGATATAAAGGATGTAAGATTTTAAAAAAATGTATAGGAAATTCAATACTTTTACATATAGTAAAAGATTTAAAAAATTGTACGTATACTGAGTACTCGAGCAGAATATATATATATATATGTATATATGTATGTATGCATGTATGTATGTGTGCGTGTGTATGAGCACATGCGTGCACGATCAATTTTTCAAGTGATTCGATCTCAACAAACTCATCTTGAGCTTTATACATCCTTTTCATAGAAATAAAATGATTACGTCATAATTCTTTTAGCATAAAAATCGTAGCTTTTTTTTTTCTTGGGTAAACTACCTGTCCATTGGTGAGGGGGTTAGACACTCTTTTATTAATATGACAAAATGAGTACAAGAAGGGGAACGAGAACCAAAACCTCCTGTGGAAAGAGTTACAAAACCCTGGATTGGAACCCTAATGAGGTAAGCCTAGAATCTCAAGCTTTTACATCTAATCCTATCTAAATGAGGTTGAGCCTTAGATAAACTAAACAAATTGTGTTGTCAAAAACAAAGTTACATTTTGTATCACAGCCTAAATTTTGCCAAACAATCTCCAACCTCAATTCTTTGTTTGAAATTAAAGTCAAATGATACCCTTTTCTGCCTTGTGAGTTGAATACATTGTTGAACAATATTGTGAACCTTCCATGACATAGCTGTTGAATACTAGAAAACCCTAGCAAGAACCTACGAGTCCATTTCCACCATGGTATTATCAAGCTGCAGTCTAGAACACAACAAAAGACATTCAGATTTCAAACTATCATTAAGATGAAAAAGTAGCCATCAAACAAACCATTATCATCTTTGATAGCACCACTTCCTACTGCCATTTCATTTCCTCCATCTTAATTTATTCAGTTTGAAGTAGTGCTACTGAGGAGGGAACCATCCAACAACCAACTCTTTTGGTTAAACACGAGGTAGTTGGGCATTACAATCTACCCTTGAGTTTGATGAATCTATGCATCAAGAAAAGGGAAAGCAACAGACAAGGAATGTAATAAGGATTTTACTGCATTAACAACTGAACTAACAGTATCTTTGACACTCTCAAAAGAAGCTTTTATTTTTGGTTTTCTATAATTCCCAACAATCTAGCAGGTAACTTGGACAACACTCCATGTGCAAAAAATCCTCTTGCGTTTAGCTACCAGTTATTCAGATATTGTTTGAGAGAGGCTAAAGAATGAATTCCAAAGTCAACACCAAGAACATGCTCGAAACAGCTCCAAATCCCTGAGCAGTATGGCCAAAAAATGTAAAGATAGTCCACAGATTCTTCTTGATCACAAAATTAACATTTTGTAGGGAAGCTGAAACCTTTTGTCTTCAAGATGTCATGCAAGGGAAAAGCATTATTCATTAATCTCCACATGAAGATAGATATTTTAATTGGAATCCTTTTATCCCATATCATCCCCTTTCTAGAAATCAATATGCAATCTCCTTGTCTGAACCCTTCAATTCAAGAATAGATAGCGAATCTACCAGATAATATGAGCTGCCAAATGTATTGATCAGCTTCTTATGATAAGCATAGAGTTTTGTTACTAAACTAGTTCGGGTTTATTGAAAGGCAACTTCCAGCAATAATTTCTATATTCCCCTGATCATTTTGCGAAGCCTGTTTGAAAGTCAAGTCATGCAAAAGCCTTTCAACAGTCTTGAGAATACCTTTCCCTTCCCAATTGTCATATAAAAGTGAAACATTTCCTTCCTTTGGCAGGACACAAATATGATCCGCCACCAAATCCTTGATTGATAACTTTCTCTTCCAAGTTAATAATGAGTTTGAAGTTTCTCCAGCCAAAGAAGGATGACACTCCTTGTAGGTATACCTTTATTTTAGAAAATTGCTCCAGATTGAATTTCTTGTCCAGAAGGGCCACGATGTTAGTTAGGCTTTGCCACTCCTAATCCATATTCTCATTTTTTGGCTTTGCCACTCCTAATCCATTCTCATTTTTAGGCTTTGCCACTCCTAATCCATTCTCATTTTTAGGTACACATATTTTTTTCCATGCCAGACAATGCAATCTTTTTCCCTATTTTGAAGACTCCCTAAAGAAATTATCACAATATCATCCAACACAATTTTTGGGGGCTTCATGAAAGGTAGCATATAAATTGGAATTGAGCTAAGAACATGCTTAATAAGCAATAGTCATCCACCAGTACATAGAACTATAGATTTCCAACCTGAAGTTTAATTGTAATTTTATCAAGTAAAGGTTGAAACAAAGCTCCAGTTCTTCTGCCTTTCTTCAAAGGCGCCGCCAAATAGAAAAGGGGAAAATTCTTTTGAATAAAGTCAGTCAGTCTAGATATTAATCTAGCTTTAGCTGAATGCACTTTGGAAGACAAATAAAAGCTCTCTTATTCCTGTTAACATGCTGACCAAAAAAACCTTGATATTTTTGAAGAAAAGTCATTAATCAATCCGGTGATAGCTTTCTTGCCTCCATTTAAGAAGATATAATATCATCAGCATAGAGTAAATATATGATAGGGAAACACTTTCTAGAAGTAGAATAATGCTGGATATTACCAGAAGCAAACGCATTTTTTAATCCCGTACTAAATACCTCAGCAACAATAGGTCATTTTGTCTTACTTCCATTGAAGAGTTAAAGAATCTAGGTGGTAATCCATTAAAAAAATAGAGAACCAATTAGCTTCCACACAATTGGAAATGAGAGAGGAAAATTGTGGAGAAAAACCAAATTTGTCTAATACTTGATGAAGGAAACCCAAAAATATCCTGTCAAAAGCCTTTGCCATCTCTAGTTTGAGAATTTTGTTACCTCCTTTAACCTTCTCATCAACGAATTCCATCAATTCTTGAGCTAACAAAATATTGTCCTAAATGTTCGTGCCTAGCACAAATACACTTTATTCTTCAGAATAATCTCAAGTTGCACTGATTGTACCTTGTTGGATCTATTTGTGCTAACGCTAATTTCTTTGTAAATATTTTGTTAGCACAAGTGCACAGACTTATAGGTGTAAATTCACTAAAGGAAGTTGGATTATCTATCTTCGGAATCAGACACACTAAAGTGGTTGTCAATGCTTTAGGAAGGACTTGCCCTTGAAATAAATCCTTGGCAGCTTCTAGAAGATCATCAGAGATGACATCCCAACACGATTTGTAAAATGTGCCACTAACTCCATCTATGCTAGCAGCACTATCTAAGTTTAATGATAATATTACTCCCTTCAACTCTTTCAAAGTAGGCAACTCCATGAGACTGTTATCGTCCTTTTGTGTGATCAAATGAGGAATCACAGAAAGTAATTGATCATCTTGAGAAGTATCTTTGGCAGTTAATAAGTTTTGAAAAAAAAAAACTAGCAACTTCTATTTGCAATAGTTGTTTGTTTTCAATCCAAACCATTAATGCATTTTTATCTTTCTGATACAAAGATTATTCCTCTTAACTTGAAGTTGAGTATGGAAGAGCTTAGTGTTATGGTCACCTTCTTTGATCCATTTTAAGCATGCCTTCGGCTTCCAATAGGATTCCTTCTCAACTAGATTCTTAAGAAGGATAGCCTAAAGTCTAGACAGTTCAACCTGATTACCTTGGAGTAGATTCCACTAAAGAATTTACTATCTCATTGCTTCTTCCAATTGCTTTAGTCTTTGAAAGATATTACCAAACTTCATCTTATTCCAGCTCTTGAGGTCATATTTCGACCTAACATTTATACATATGGTAACTTTGTACATATAAGTTTAAACAATATGGAACAACACTAGTTCAGTTAGGAGATATGTACGTTATATTGAAAACTTTGAAATATTTAATTTAGTTCAAGTAAATAACTTATTTCTTTTCAAGGGAGAATTTTCTGCATATGTTTCAACATGCATAAGTGGCAAATTTAAGTATAATATGAATTTTATAATATGTTAAGAGATCCACAACATTTAATCGGTAAGAATTTTACAAATTTGCTCAAACAATTTTAAAATTTTCTTGAGCAGTTTTTTCTATTAACTATGGGAATGGGTGCAGGGTAACTTCTCAATATTTCATATAATGCACCTCCACCATTATCATAAGTGAAAAACATATAAAAGAACTAATAAAAGTTTCATCAAAAAAGTTCTAACAAACAGGGCATAATATTTATATCTAGAAAATATAGTTTTCATCGAAAAAGTTCTAACAAACAGGGCATAATATTTATATCTAGAAAATATAGTTTTCATCGAAAAAGTTCTAACAAACAGGGCATAATATTTATATCTAGAAAATATTTGTTTCATCGAAATATATGAATAACTTTTACATGTTATTAAAATTGCTCATTCATTTTTTGTGGTCAAAATAGTCATTAAACTCTTAACTTCATTGTTTATGGCCCATTTCGTTTATTTTAGACGTCAAATTAGATATTAGTGCAAAAAACATTAGATGCACATGATTTAATCAAGGGTAAAAATGTCAACATTCCTTTGTCACTTTCATTTTTCTATTTCTTTCTCCCTCTTTCATCTCCACTATCTTTTCGTCTAATCCCTACCTAGCACCACCATCACTAATGCCATCACGACCACCACTACCACTACCAAAGAATTAATCACAACCAAAAGACCTAAAATCTATGCATATAGCTTTCCATGTCGTTTTGTAAAAATTTTGCCCTACCACCACCATCATCCCTGACACCACCATCATCCTCAACTCCACCACTACCACAATGAAATTAGCACACCTCCTATAGAGGTCTGAGATCTTTTATATCCTCAATCTGAATTTTGCCTATTTTTCAACTTTCTAGGGTTTTTTATTGGTTATTAATGGCCAAAAAATAAAATAAAAAATAGAAAAATAATTTGTTAGAATCTCAGGGAAGATAGTCTTGCTTCACAATAAAATAGTATAAACCTTATTTTTTCCAAATATTTATTTGGTTTGGTTGAGTAGTAGCCATTATCGATCAGGGTTTGAGTAGTAGCCATTATTGTGATATCAGGGTTTGAGAAGTAGCCGCCTTTTGATTTTTCCAATAGGACGGATTTAAAATTGGTTATTTTCGTAATTAGATTGGAACATAAAATTTTGAAAATAAATTTTCACCGAAAAGTACCACCAGTCTGCGATGGTCACTGGTGGTCAAATGTGGCAGACCGTAGCCTGGAAATCTGTAGTCCTGAACACCGTTTAGGTGAAGAAGATAACTTTGTAAAACCACATTTTGACTCACTAAAATTTTAAGTTATTAATTTGACCCACTATTAGTAGTAAGGGAGAAGAAGATAAACTATTAAAAATCCGATTTTGACCTACTAGGTTTTTAACAAACTATTAACTTGATCCACCAAACAAACCTATTAATTGTGGACATTTTTACCCCTTGGAAATCCACTTACCACTCACGTGTTGGAGATAATGCCTTATATAATGCCTTAAATGGATGGGATGGTGTTTAGTCGATGATTTTGACAGTTGAATGACCATTTTGGCCATAAAAAAAATTTAGTGACTGAAGTTAGGAACTTGAAAAAGTTTAGTGATTGATACAAGTGTTTGCCCTAAAAGGAAAGATGATATATTGAGTTAAGAAGAATAAACTAAAAAACTTCAAAAAGAAAAAAAATGATGATGGTTTGAGGAAGAAATCTTATATGGAAGATTAGTTTCACATTATAAAAGGGTGATTATTAAATAGATAGAGAGATTTTAGACAAAGAAAAAGTTGCAAACAGATAGATCTTTAAATATTAAACTAACAATGGTAAAGGACATAAATCTCCCTAAGATTTATGATTATTCTAGGTGTATCTCTTGTGAACATCGAATTGACATACAATTCCTCTACCACTGACGTACCCGTGACATCCTTTAGTTAATTGTGTTGAGATACTTATGGCATTTCTTAAACGTGTCTCCTCTAGAAGTTCAACCTTGAGCACCCTTATGTTTGAGTTCGTCTTGAGTAGAAATATTAAAAATTGAGCTAACTATACTCATAAAAATTTATAAAGGAGCTTTAACTCGATTTTGACAATTTCATAGTAGATTCGAGTAAGATATGCAAGCAACAGTCGCATATAAGGTTGAGTATAATCAAACTCGATTTTGAATTCAAGTTTCATCATTTGTGCCATATGTTGCTCAGAATGAATAACATCTTCCATTGATTAGGCAATAGATGACCAAAATCAATAATTTAATTATCTATTTCATGTGTGTCTATTGTGTAGAATTTTGTGTGAGATTCTTAATAACCTATTCATTAATAAATGAAATATTGTTTTAACAAAACTGTCAAAGAAGCTACAAATTCTATCATATAGAAAAATAACCAAGGTAGGTTCACGGGGCAAGAAAAGCTTCTTAATTAAAGGGATTTAAGAGTTACATTTAGAGTATTTAGAAAAAGCATTTGTGAAATTGAGATAACATTAAACATAAATACGAGACATTTGTAAAAGCATTAAAATAACCAATCAATGCTCAAGTGACCAGGAAGAAGAGTTCTTCTAAAGGCATATATTGTATGTCATGTAATTGATTCTTATCATAAGTTTATTGGTATAAGAATATGACGGGGGTAATAACATGAATCCTTACCACGTTAAGTATTAAAAATTAATCTAGCTTAAAAGGTTCGATAAAAATTATATGGACCATGACACATCTTTGCCTTTTTCATAATGTTGATCCTATTTATGTCATAATGATATTGGGATTTTAGTTTAGAATATAACTCTAATGAAGAAAATTTCATTATATGAGTTCGAATTTTTGGACTGAAATAATTTAATGAATGCTTAATTTTAGAATTTAATTAATCGAAATAAATTTCACAACCATTTGGTTTAGAATAAAATAATTTAAAATGGCTTTACAAATTAATTAAATAAGAATGGAATGAAAATTTACGAAATTTTTTTGTAAAGTTTATGTATAAGATAACTATTTGTAACATTGAGATGCTATAAATTTTACCACATAGAAAAATTAAGGAAAAAAACTAACAAGTAATAAAAACTTTCTGGAAAATAAATCACATGTTCAGGTTAAGGAAAGGAAACAAAACCAAATAAGTCAACCAATATTTATAAGAAAAGAAAACCTAAGATATGATAAGAAAATTAAAAAGAATGAAATAATTTTATTTCAGAATATTAAAAGGCAAAAAAATCAAAAGCAAAGTTTAATAATGCAAGCAACAACTTGCTAAAACTCATGGAAATCTGTAACTTTGATCAATAGAAATATCCTAATTAATTAGTGGCTACGGAAACTTTTACAGAAAAATTTATATTTCTCTCTAATTATTATATGTACGTAAACCTCTACACATAAATATATTATAAAATTGATTTCTTAAGAAATTAATTGAAACTTTAAAATATATGTTTACTATTAATTCTCTCTCTTTTTTCTATTTTTAAGTAATTATTAAGCTCTTTAATTTTTTTTGGGGATGACCAAGAAATTTTTTCACAATAAGACTATAAACATAATGGAGTAACCCATCTAAATTAAACCCGAGCATGTGCTACCTAAGACTAATTGTCTATAACCACGACATCCAACGGTATACACAGTTGCAGAGCCAAATTATTATTATTATTATTATTTGGCAACAAATTGCAAAGCCAAATTTTTGGTCTTAGGGGATTGGACTCTTGGCGAATTTATTTTACGATTTTATTTACATAAACTTGTTATCACTTGAATTAGGCCTTAAGAGTAAATTTAGTTAACGGAAAATACCAAGGTCCCGTAACAGATTCATTTTATTGTGGCTTTACAGTTTGTACGGTATAATATCATATATTTTAAAAATTTATACGATACAAACTTTTAAATTTAATAAAATTACTCCCTCAACGGAACTGCAAAATTTCCTTTTAGTGAACTATTATACATGTCGATACACGTATCTTTTTCTAGTCTTGTATATGTGAAACATCAAATAAGAAAAGTATGTTAAATTTTTAGCATTTGATTAAGTCAACTCGCATCTTTCTTTTACTTAGTGATCGAGGTCAATCTTAGGGCTAAAATTATTTTATTTTGCACATCTTAACTTGTATTCGGTTTTCATTTTACACTCTATTTTTTTTTTTTTTTGGATATATTGCATTATGAACTTTCAAATTTACCCATTTTAGTTCAATTTTTAACATTGTCACAAAAGTAAACGGTTATTTCAACCGTGCACACCATGCACCTAAAGTGGAACATTCGTCAAATTTTTTTTACACAATTAAAAATTGGACCAAAGTGGGATGAATTTAAGAGTTGGAGGGGCAACGTATCCAAAATTTTTGAATTAGAGGTGCAAAATAAGAATTGATCATAAGTTAGGGGGTGCAAAGTGAAATTAGTCATGACTATTCCTATTGGTGCAATACGTGCCTAAACAAGCACGTGGTTTGTACTTACTTAGCTTAGCATCCATTAACTTTAATAACGGTGTTAAAAGTTTGACTAAAATGGGATAAATATGAGAGTTTAAGGGGTGAAATATATCCAAAAAATAAATAAATAGTGCAAAGTAAAAATCGGGTATAATTTACGAAAGAAAAGTGGAGTAAGGCCTCAATCTTACAAAAAATAAAATAAAAATTTTTTCGTATAGCATTTTCGACTCTCTAAACCTATTTATTATTTTTGCCCCTCTTAAACTGACACTGAAAGAACTCTAACACACAATTCAAGAATTAGAAATATGGTTCCGAAGCATTAAACTCCAAGATTAAAGTATCAATGCAAACTCGTCCATATTGATTATCTTTACCCTAAATAATTATTCATGAAAACTATGTTAAATTATCTAATGAAAAAAAATGTGAAAATATCTGTTCTTTATTGCCTTTTGAATTAATTCTCTTGTTTAATAGGTTAGTATAATTGAAAAATGACCTATACCAGGAGGGAAAAGAATGATATATCAGGAGGGACATAAACTTGTATTTTTATCTGTCCATGTTTTTAGACCAATTAGCACAATGCATTTAAGCCACTTTCCTTTTAAGAATAAAATATGCCTATCATTTAGGATTTGAAAATCAATTTTAATTTAATGTAATGCTCTCATTTAATTAAATTCCGTAAAAAGTTCACCACTAATAATAATTAACTCTAAACAGATTCTATGCTAGTACTATTGTAACTAGAATTCTACGGTATAACTTCTTTCCCATTTTATGATCAGTCGTGTATATAAGCATTGAGAGCAGGAGAAACAAGCACAATCATTACATTAATCATCATATCCTATTCTATCCTAGTAACATTACTTAGATAAATATTTTATTCATTCGTTCGTTTATTATCAATAAACAGCATCAAGAGCAACCAAGTGGTGTATCTTTTATTCATCAATCCACAATATTGACAGCAGCAAGAATTTCAAGAATTCAATCAAGAAGATGGATTATTTCCAACTCCAAGATGTCGCAGCATTAAGGTGGAAGAAATTCAAGAAACTTGGTTCCGGATCTTACGGCACAGTGTATCTTGCCGGCCGGGGATGAAATCGATTATTTCTTCCGTACGGGTTCATTTGCTGCAGTGAAAACGTCCGATGACTTTCATCGTTCCATGACTTTGTTAAAGGAGGCAAAATTCTTAAAACAATTAAAAGGTAATCCGTTTATTGTTTAATGTTTTGCCGAAGATATTAGCATGGAAGGAGGAAAACCAATTTTTAACTTATTAATGGAATATGCACCCTGTGGAACTCTCCATGATTTGATCCATGCTAATTACCACAATGGAAGTTTGCAAGAATGCCATGTAGCCATTTATTCGTACATGTTGCTTAAAGGGATTTCTAGTGCTCATAATAAAGGCATAGTTCATTCTGATCTTAAGCCCGGGAACATTCTGGTTTTCCCAACTAATCAAAAGGGTCTATTCTATCTTAAGTTAGCCGATTTTGGACTTAGTATGTATGGGAGGAAGACGTAGTTAGGACTGATGGAAAATACCGCCATCGGGGCATGCGGGTCTATGCACCACCGGAATCTATAGCTTCGGGGCTACACAGGAAGGCAACCGATGTATGGTCATCTTTATACTTCATTTGGGTGCACCGTTTTGGAGATGATGGCCGGCCGACAATGTAGGACAGACCAGGAGATGTGGAATTTGTTCGATGAGTTCGTGCTAATGCCATCCGAACATATTTCCAAACTTGGGAAAGATTTTCTGTGTAAATGCTTGGAACCATATCATAGTGAGCGATGGACTGTTGATATGCTCCTCGAGCATCCATTCATTGTCCTGAATCTCAAGGGAATAGTACTTCTAATTGAAGAGTTGATTCAATGTCGGACTCAATCCAATCCGTTTGGTGTTCGTGATCATTGGATTGTTACCCAAGGGCTTTTTTCGGCTCGAGAGTACAACCATTCACATCAAATCTTTCCAGCTGCAATAGAGGGAAATTCACAAGCATTAAGCATAAATATTGAAGGTCACAGAGGGGGATAAAGATTGAGCAAAGACAAGGAATGACCAAGAATTGATTTTGAAGCTGTCAAACTTGAAGCAAAGATTTGACGTTTTAGGAAGTTCATTAATAACGTTGTTTACCTAATTAAAGAGACAATAATTAAAGTTTGTAATATAGAATTACGTAAGATTTGATCCCATGTGAATGGGTAAGTAGACAGTCTAGCTTAATTTGTTTGAAGTTGGATCCAGTCCCTCCGTTGTAAAAAAAAAAAACATATATGTTGAGTACTTGTATATGAAAAAGTTAATTGGCTGAATTTGTTTCAATGGGCAGAAGTAATGAAGCTACTGCACCAATTGGCGTGATGCAGCAGAGTTCATTGATCTGGAATAACGCACATTAAGGAGGGAGTATTTCTCATTAATTGGTTGTCCCTCATATTCGAATTGTCCACAATCAAGATTGATTAATCTTCCTACACAATTCGTGCGAAATAGTTTTTTTGACAATGAAGTGCAATTTAACTGGTAAAATATTTTCTGTATGATTTGTTGGTCATGGGTTCGAGCCAATAGAAGAGTAAGGGGAAGGATGATTTATAATTAAAATATATATATATTGGATACATGACATTGTGTAGATTAAGATTTTGAGTAAAAAAGTTCAATACCAACTGCATTGTAAAGATTAATTATATTTAACTATTACTAAAAGATTAAAACGCTTCATTAACTGTTTTAACGATTTAAGATTCATATATTGGATGAATTTTTATTATTAGAGACATGGTCAAATAAAGTGATTGAAAGGTCGTTGATATGGTTTTTTTTTTTTTTTTTTTTAGGACGTTATTTTTATTTATTTTATTTATTTATTTATTTATTTGCAGAAAAAGGTAGTAGATTAATCAGAAACAATATGATAGTCAATAAAATTTACAGACAAATTTTGGAAGACGTTAAATTGACATGACAAATTTTGGTGGATGAGAGAAAATTTGACCTACTTATCAATGCTTGAAAGGTTTCTTTCCTCGAGTGTATTGTAGTTAATAGGCATCAAATGAGTAATGTTGAGAATATGTAGTGGTTTTTGAAATTTTATAGGCTAGTAGAAAGTATTATGTGACTTAGATAGTAGTTACAATAAAAGCTTGAGGTATTATTATTAATGTATTTTTTTTTTTGAAAAATATTGAAAAGGTAAAATTTGTTAATTATATGTTTTAATTTGATGTGTCTTATGTGGTAAGACGCTTGCTCTTATGACTTATTGATTGTGGGGTTGAGTCACTAAAAAAGAGAGGGAGAGGTGGATTTTAAAAAAAAAAATTTAATTTGGTGTGTCTATTTTCTTAATTACTAGTAATATTCTTTTAATTCCTTTTAGCATGCTCTTGGCAGTTCAATGGTAGGGTTTGTACGATCGGCTATCCTCATGTCTTAAAAGCATCAATTTGAATTTTAGGTTTTTTTTTTTTTTTTTTGGGTAGGAAAATTTGAGGTTATTTGATGAGGCATATTTTAACCATATTTTCGATTTAACTGTTAAGCTACATTATCGTACAACAACTGTGACCTCCTATCTAAATAAGTAAATATGTGCAAATTATAGGAACATATCCGATTTTAAATCTCACGATTATAAATTTTATAGTCAAATTTAAATTTTAAAAATTTTTTCTTACATCACATATGTCATTTATTCTATATAATTTAATTCATACTACAAAATTACAATTTAAGTCAAAAATCGAATTTATCTAAATATTTTTCAAAACTATAATATGTAGTTCCACTCCCAAATGTGAGGCTTGTTAGGATACTTGTGTAATGGCTACACCATGTTGTTTTGATACTTAAAAAGTCCAGTTTCTTACGGTTAAATTCAATCTCTCGGTCCCTATTAAAAAAGAATACTCATGAGAAATTTATAAATACAATTTTTTACTCTATATATAAACATCATGTAAAAGATAGTAATGAATAGTAACAAAGAGTTTTTCGTGCAACTATTACTAATCTTAAAATTTTTCTAGTGTTCTATACCTAGCTCTTTTTTTCCAATTTTTCTGGCATAAAGTACTTTTTCTATCAAATGTTATTTGATTGACATGAAACTTCAAGAACAAAATTTATTTGAGGGAAAAGCAAGTATATTCTATCAATTTGTGTCATGATAAAGTTGTGGTTGACAACGTAGTACAGTTTACATGATAATTTGCTTCCTTATGACCTATTGGTTATAAATTCGAGTTATTAGGGAGTATATGGGAGGGATGCTTTTTTTATTTTTTTTATAAAAAAAGGTTGTGGTTTTCGTTAAAAAAAAAAAATACTACTAAAGTTGTGACTCGGTATTGCTTTGGAATTGTACTTTTGCATGTGAGATATAAAGACGCACATTAGTAATAGGTAGGAGTGACTATCGATTAATCGATCGATCAATAGGTCAAATAATTTGATCAAAATTAAAAAATGAGTTCTAAAATTATTAATTGGTTTCAATTTCAAATTAGATTTAGAATAAAATCTGATTAACCGAATTCGAATTCCAAAACAAGTCATGAATTCAATTAACCACATTCGCCAACTGGGTCCATTCACATTAGATTAAAAACCTTCATACAAAATTTATGGTGTATAAGAATTGGTCCACAAAATGCAAATTCAAGTATTAAAATAGTCCATAATTCTATATAATCAAAACTATATTATACTCACACGAGCGCGTGTTTGTGTTCGTGTATAAATATATAATATCATTTCTGTTACTATATAAGTATTTTATAACTAAAATTATAGTTTTAGTTTGTAAGACCATATTATGTAAAAAAAGTATATTTACTTAAAAAGAAGAAGTAATATTGTAAGCTTTCAACTTGCTTTAACGGCAAGTATTAAAAATTTTCTTTATGCATATATTTGCCAAGAAGTAGCACTTATGAATAGGATAGAGTCAAATAACGATTAGAATTCAAAAATCGATTAATTCTGAATTCAGAACTCAATTCCAATTTCATAACCAATTTTCATTTTCAAAATTCGATCAGACAGGTTAATTAACCAAATTCTGATTAATCAGTTTTGAAATTTCATGTTGAATTAAAACCGGTTACAAATTCGATTAACCGGGTTCGTGATCACCCCTAATTATAGGGCATAAAGGCATTTCTAAACCGTTTTAAAAGATTATTCACACTGTAGTTTTTAATTAGTTTAGAGAAATAAATTAATCTTGTAATTTCTTTGTAAAACTAATGCATTTAGCCGTTGAAAATCATCAATTAAAAGGTAAAAAAGAAACAACTATTAAAATTATTACTTTTTGTTAAACATCGAACAATTTCAAATGTATACTCGATGTGCTTCTGGATGTTGATTATGGTAAAAAAGTTAAATAATAATTGCAACAACAAATATCAAATACATAGGTGGATTAAAGTATAGATAATACATGCTATTTTGGAAACTCGATATAATTTTGTTAAGGTAAAAAAAAAACATTACCTACGTTTCACCTATAGCATTCAAATTTTGCACGACTTTGCAACATTCGAGATTTTATAGTAAATTTTAGTAGTTTGTTTTGCGATTTAAAGTAGTTTCATATTGACTTTCAAAATAATTTTAAAATACTAACTATATAAGTTTTTTCCTGTATTGCAAAAATTATATGTTAGTACGTTTCAACAATTTTGAAACCAACATATCATTACTCAGAATACTTTCCATGTAGTTAAGTCATTTAATTTCCTTATTAATCTTAAAAGAATAATTATAAATAATATTTAAAAAAACTTGCCACGTGCAGCGCACAAGTTTTATACTAGTCCTTATATATATATATAAGATATATATATATATATATATATATATATATATACACACACATTTGTTATCAAATATTTTGGGAAGAGGAGGTGTCCATTCATCCACCACTGATTATATCAATGATAGTAGAGACCAATTACTTGCATTCTTCAGATCACACTAAGACTTGTTGATGTTTTCTGACTTGTTGGCGTTCACACTTTACACCCGACTCCAATACTACTATAACAATAAAACATTTACGTTCAATTAAAGCACATTAGGAATAAAACTATGGTGCGGGGAGGGAGGGAGGGATAGAAGGAATCCTTTAAATTATAAGTTGGCAATAAAAAGTTTCACTAGTAATTGTCACAGAATTTTCAGTCAAGTTCATATTGAAAATGGCAGCACAACTTATTAATCAAAGTCATCAAATGTGAGCTATGGAGAATAGGTGGAATTCATTGTCAAACTTTGTGGCTTGTTTCTATGTTTTAAGTTTTGGAAATTGGCAACTTAGGCATGTGGGATATATTTTCAAAATCTTTTCTAGGGGTGGCTAGATCATGCAATATTTTCAAATTTGAAGCATGGTTGAGCATTAAATGAATGAAGAAAAATGTTGTCCATTGTCGGAGAATTCACTACTATAAATAGGTTGCATTTCTTCAATTGTAATGCATCCCAAGTTCCAGTTCTAGTTTGAGAGTTCAATAATTAAACTCTAAGTTATTTACTTAGAGTTTTTAGTTGAGTCTTCAATTTTCAGTTTCTAGTAGAATTTCAGTGTTTGCTCAAATAAAGAGTTGTATTGTTTGTGAGTGTTATCATTATGAGTGACTACTTTAATATTAATACGTTTATATTTTCTACTAAAGTAGAAATTTGTGTTATCAATTTAATTATTTTCTCTATTTGAGAACTTAATTTTGGGCCCGATATCTAACAAACTGGCCAGAGTGAGATTTATCCTGAATCCGTTCTTGTTGAATCTTTATTTGCAGGTACACCAGAGGAAATTCTCCAAAAGTACAGTTAAATACTATGAATTTTTATATCACACATAGGTTGTGGTCTGAACCATATAAAGTTGACTATGGCGGAGGTTTCAATCTCAGTTGGAAATATTGATAAATTAAGTACCAATTCCAACAACTACGGTTCCTGGAGTACTCGTATGAAATTCTACTTACTTGGATAGGACTTGTGGATTATTGTCGGTGGAGATGATACAACACCACCAACGGAAGCAGAGCCACTTAAGAAGTGGAAAGCTAAAGTCAGTAAAGCTATGTATGCTTTGGCAATGGCTATAGAAGATGACTTGTTGCATCGGATCAAAGACGCCAAGACACCGAAGGAGGCACGGGACACTCTTTCAATCATTGTTTGTAAAAACCAATGATGCAAAGCTCCAAAAGCTCGAGAATGAATTACTGTCTATTTCACAGCAAAATACGACAGTAGGTCAGTATTTCTCTAAGGTTAAATCAATTTGTGATGAAATATCCAAATTGGATCCTCAAAATGCTATAACAGAAACGAGGATGAGGAGAATTATTGTCCATGGTTTAAGGCCAGAATACAAAGGCCTTATCACTGCTACCTGAGGATGGGCCAAGGAACCAATAGTAGAGTTGGAAAGTTTACTTGCCAATGAGGAAGCTTTAGACAGTTCTACATCTAAAGTGACCACTAATGATGAAGAAAAGCCACTATTCACCAAAAGAAAAGGAGGCAAGAAAAAGAAGCAGTGGACGAGCACTAATCAAGGGGAAGCTAGCCAAAACCAAGGTGCAGATGGCCAAGATAGAAGGCATCAAAGGTCACAAGGCAATCAAAGATCGCGCAATGACAATTGCTTCAAATGTGGTAAGAAAGGACATCAGTCGCCAAATTTTGCAGGTCAAAACCAGTTGAAAGTAATGTTGCCACATCCTCTCAAAAGGTTAATGAACCTGATGAAGATTGGGATGTACAAGTATCCTTTGCAATTGAAGAGTGTGCATTTTGTTGCACCACTAACCAAAAAGATGAGTTAGCACTTACAAGAGTAAATACCAATCATATTAATTATAATGTTGATTGGATTTTTGACTCCGGGTGCTCAAATCATATGACCGGGGACAAAAGAAAGCTAACAAACTTGACAGAGTGCAAAGGAGGTCGAGTGGTGGTCACAGCTGACAATTCCAAATTACCAATTACTCATATTGGTAATGCCACTATATTACCTAGATACAATTCTCACCAGGTGGAATTGCAACATGTCTACCACGTACCTGGAATGAAGAACAATTTGCTGTCAGTTTCTCAACTAACAGCTTCTGGCAATTTTGTATTGTTCGGACCAAATGAAGTCAGGGTGTATTAAAATAAGAAGATAACAGGTACACCAATAATGCAAGGGAAACGGATGGAGGCCGTGTACGTGATGTCTGCGCAAGAAGCCTATGTTGATAAGGCAAGAAAGAATGAGACAGAAGCAGTGTCAAACCAAAATACCCAACAAGCATTAGCTCTCCCTGAAAAGGAGGTGATCCAGCCGCACCTTCCAGCTGATCTTTGGCATGCTAGATTAGGGCATGTAAGTTACCACAAGTTGAAGATCATGATGATGAAGTCAATGTTGAAGGGACTTCCTCAGTTAGATGTCCAAGATGACATTGTTTGTGCTGGTTGCCAGTATGGAAAGGCTCATCAACTTCCATACGAGAAGTCAAAGTTCAGAGCCAAGGTGCCTCTACAGTTAGTTCACTCAGACGTGTTTGGTCGAGTGAAGGAACCATCAATAAGCGGAATGAGATACATGATTACGTTTATTGATGACTTTTCTAGATTTGTTTGGATTGATTTCATAAAGGAAAAATCTGAAGCCTTGAACAAGTTCAAAGAGTTCAAGGAAATGGTGGTGAGAAAGAAATAGGCCAAAAGATAAGGTGCCTACGCACGGACAACGGAGGTGAATACACATCAGATGAATTCACTAGATTCTTGCAAGAGCACAAGATAAGGCAACAGTTGACTTGCCCAAGTACGCCCCAACAAAATGGAGTAGCTGAAAGGAAGAATCGATATCTTGCAGAGATTTACAGGAGTATGATACATTCCAAAAATGTACCTCCACGTTTTTGGGCAGAATGCATGAAAACGACAGTCCATGTCACTAATAGACTGCCTCAACCCAAACTTGAATTTATTTCTCCATTCGAGAAGTTGTGGAATGTTAAACCCAATGTTACTCACTTCAGAGTATTTGGGTGTGTGTGTTATGTATTCATTCCAGATCACTTTCGGAGCAAGTTCGACAAGAAAGCCGTACGATGTATATTCGTAGGTTATGATAACCAATGAAAGGGTTGGAGATGCATTGATCCTACAAGTGGGAAGTGCTATGTCTCACGAAATGTGATATTCGATGATGGCATCATCTTGGTGGTCACCACAGGCAACAGTCTTATCAGATTCAAAAGAGAAGGAGGAAAAGTTGCTAGAAAGATCAGATGATCAACTAACCACAAAAGATGAAGTGAGCCAAGAAGAGGTAGAGTTCTTACCAACACAAGATGTGGTAAGTGTTGATTCACCTGAGAAAAATAGAAGTCCTTGGCGAACAGGAATGCATACTCAAATTTCAGAAGACGAAAGATCGAGTCAATATGAGGAAATAGAAGTTGGTGACAATTCTCCGGAACAACTTCGCAGATCAACGAGACAGAGAAAGCCAAATCTCAGGTATGCTAATGCTGCTTTGACAGAAGATGATGGTATAGTTGAACCATCTACTTATCAGGAGGCAGCTCAAAGCACTGAGTGGAAGAAGGCCATGGAGGAGGAGATTCAGACACTCAGACAAAACGAAACTTGGGATCTTAATCCAAAACCAAGAGATGTCAAACCTATCTCTTGTAAATGGGTCTACAAGGTTAAGTGCTCGTCCAGATGGCTCAGTTGAAAGATACAAGGCTCGCCTCGTGGCTCGTGGGTTTTCGCAGAAGTATGGGCTAGATTATGATGAAACGTTTAGCTCGGTGGCAAAGTTGACCACTATTCGAGTTTTATCAGCACTTGCAGCTAGCAAGTCATGGAAGCTCTGGGAGATAGATGTCAAGAACGCTTTTCTACATGGAGAGCTTGATCGAGACATCTACATGGAGCAACTACAGGGGTTTGAAGATATGGTCGGACCAGGTTACGTTTGTAAGTTGAAAAAGGTTTTGTACGGATTAAAGCAAGCACCGAGAGCATGGTATGGCAAGATAGCTGAATTCTTACTTCAAAGTGGATATGTTGTGGCACCAGCAGATTCTAGCTTGTTTGTGAAATCCGCTGAAAGAAAGTTAGCTATTGTTCTTGTGTATGTTGATGATCTTATCATTACAGGTGATGATGAAGATGAGATTCGCCAAATCAGAGAAAACTTGTCTGTACGGTTCCAGATCTTGGTTGAAAGAACTTGGAGAATTGAAACACTTTCTTGGTCTTGAAATTGATAGGACCAATGAAGGTTTATTTTTGTGTCAAAAAAAGTATGCTAAAGATTTGTTAGAGAAAATTGGCATGCTCGATTGTAAACCAATCTCAACTCCAGTGGAAGTCAATGTTAGATATTGCTTTGCTGAAGGCAAAGACCTAGAGGATGTTACCATGTACCGACAGTTGGTAGGGAGTTTAATCTATCTCACTTTGACCCGACCTGACATATCATATGCAGTTGGGATCGTGAGTTGATTCATGCAAAATCCAAAGAAGCCACACATGGAAGCTGTACGTTGGATCCTCAGATATGTCAAAGGGACCATTAACTATGGTATGTTTTACAAGAAAAGAGAAGAATGCAAAGTGACAGGGTACTGTGATGCAGATTATACTGGTGATAATGACACACGAAGGTCAACTACAAGTTATGTGTTCAATCTTTGATTGACAGCAGTTTCATGGTGCAATAAAAGACAACCACTCATAACTATGTCGTTGTCAAGTACGAAAGCTGAGTATAGAGCAGCAGCTTCAGCAGCACAAGAGAGCACATGGTTAGTGCAACTTATAAAGGATTTATACCAAGCAACTGATGACTTGGTTCAACTATACTGTGACAACCAATCAGCGATATGCATGGCTGAGAATCCAGTTTTTCATGCAAGAACAAAGCATATTGAAGTACATTGTCACTTCGTTCGTGAAAAAGTGTTGCAGGGTGAAATTGATTTGCAATATGTCAACACAGATGATCAAGTTGCTGATATATTTACCAAGAGTTTGACTCCTGTCAAATTTATAAAGTTCAGAGAGTTGCTCGGTATGACTACAAGGAAAGTTTGTGCTGAAGGGGGGTATTGAAAATGGCAGCACAACTTATTAATCAAAGTCATCAAATGTGAGCTATGGAGAATATGTAGAATTCATTGTCAAACTTTGTGGCTTGTTTCTATGTTTTAAGCTTTGGAAATTGGCAACTTAGGCATGTGTGATATATTTTCAAAATCTTTTCTAGGGGTGCATAGATCATGCAATATTTTCAAATTTGAAGCATGGTTGAGCATTAAATGAATGAAGAAAAATGTTGTCCATTGTCGGAGAATTCACTACTATAAATAGGTTGCATTTCTTCAATTGTAATGCATCCCAAGTTCAAGTTCTAGTTTGAGAGTTCAATAATTAAACTCTAAGTTATTTACTTAGAGTTTTTAGTTGAGTCTTCAATTTTCAGTTTCTAGTAGAATTTCAGTGTTTGCTCAAATAAAGAGTTGTATTGTTTGTGAGTATTATCATTATGAGTGACTACTTTAATATTAATACGTTTATATTAAAGTAGAAATTTGTGTTATCAATTTAATTATTTTCTCTATTTGAGAACTTAATTTTGAGCCCAATATCTAACAGTTCACATTTTGGATGCGAAAAATAATTACAAAGAACGGTGAGATAAACTATGTAGACGAGTCTCGCCTATTTATGAACCATTATGTGCATTCCGTTCAATTTATACAGAGATCTTATCCACGGATTGCGTTGAGGAAAGTTTTTTTTGGAGATCTACTCAAATGATTTGTTGCTTTAAATTTGTGATTCTTATACTTTTTATGTAACGTCAAGTTCGCCAAAATGTAACTTTATTACAAGAAGCACAAAATTTTTAAACTCCTCAAGTGTGGAATTCACAGAGTTGCTGTTATAATTCAGCCATATGGTATGCATTTTCCAAAGTTACCTTATAAAGTGCCTCCCTATCTCGCGCCACTAGAACCTCATCAAAGTCACAATGTCAAGTTCTCTCTTGAACGGGCTTCTTTACTCTTCCATCTTTGTTTCATAGGGAAGTAATCTTTTGCTATAACTTCAAGTGCTCTTCAAGTTGGTGACCTATTTCTTGTGCTAAAGTGTTGTGGGTTCATGTTGGGCTGTTGTATAGAAACAACTGTATAAGGAATGTCTCGAGCTCATCATGCTATTATGGGTTCTTTTTCTTGTCGTCTTTTCTGTCTTACTGCGTCGGCATCAAGCTACCATTTCCAAAATTTGTAAGGATTGGAAGTATATTCAGATCAATGATCAATGAGTGTCGGATTTCGAAAGCTCTATTGGAGTTCTAAAGCAACATGATAGCTTACAGTATCTTGTTCAACGCTCTCAATAGGGCTGCTTTTTGATGAACTAGTCAAAGACCACTTATTCGGGGAGATAAACACTAAAGAAAAACTTTCCCTGAAAAAATTGAATATCTAATTAGCAACTATAAGTTTCTGATTCCAGTGTAGCAATAATTGCTGGGATCATGAAGACATTGCTCGTTTCCAGTTGGTCACAGGTACTTAACATTTGAGCTCGTTTAATAGTAGTGGTGTATTGCTTATAATGTCTTCTTTTGGACTCTAGTTCAAGTGATCTATTCACGCATCTTTTTGAGGTAGATTATCTTGAAAAAAAATTATTTTATTTATATGGAATTATTCTATGTAATTTTATTTCCTAATTATAATTATTAGAAGAGAATTCAAAATGAACTTGCCACGTGCATCACAGGTACTTTTATATTCGTCCTTATAAACACATATTAATATATTAATTATCAAATATTTGGGATGAGGGGGTGGCTGTCATTCCTTGCCCCAATTGTGTGTCACTGATTATATCAATGATACTATAAATCAATTACTCACGTTTTCAAATCAAACTAATACTTGTTAGCACGTGCACTGCACGTGCTTTTGTTGTAATCCTTATGATTATCAAATCTTTTGGAGGAGGCAGGAGATGCCACTCCCCACTGCCAAATCATCTGCCAGTGGATATATCAATGATCATAGATATCAATTGCTCATATTTTGAAATCAAACTAATACTAGTGGTGTTTACAGTTCACACCTTACTCCAATACTAGCAGTAACAACAAAACATGTATGTTCAATGAAAGCAAATTAGGAATAAATTTGGGATGTGAGGAGGAAGAGAGGGATCGAAGGAATCCTCTAAATGTTAAGTTGGAAACTTCAAGTTTCACTATACATTATTTTCCATAGAATTCTTAGTCAAGTTCATATTTTAGACACGAAAAATTAAATACAAAGAACCACGAGAAAAACTATGCAAACAAGTCTAGCCCATTTTTGAACTATTATGTGCACGATCAATGCATACAATGATCTTATACATAGAAGGGTGAGGAAAGCATCTTTTTGGAGGTCTCCTAAAAATATTAGTTGCCTTAAATATGTGTATGACTAGCACAAAAATTTTCAACTTCTTGAGTGTGGAATTCACAGAGTTGCTGTCAAAATTCAGTCTTATGGTATGTAATTCAAAGTTTACCTAATGAAGTGAATCCCTATCCCGTGTAACAAGAATATCATCAAAGTCACAATATCAAGTTCTCTCTTGAACTTGCTTCTTTACTCTTCTATCTCCGTTTCACTATGAAGTAATCATGTGCTACATTTTCAATTGTCCTTCAAGTTTTTGACCTATTTCTTGTGCTATGCCACTTTGGGTTCATGTTGGATGTTGCACATTATTGGAATAACCATATTAGGGAATGTCTCAAGCTCATCATGCTACCCTTGTGTTCTTTGTCACGACATCTTTCACTTTTAAAGTGCCAAGCTATCATTTTTAAAATCTACAAGGAATAAGGGTATATTCAGATAAATGAGTGTCAATTTTGAAAGCTCTGTTGAGGATAAGAAGCAACACAATAGCTTGTAGGATCTTGTTCAACACTCTTAGTAGGCTTCCTTTTGATGAACTGTCAATGAATATTTATCTCGCAAGTTGCCGCAAAAGAAAATGCACTGTATGAAAAAACATATATGTATAAGCTGTGACTAGAAGTTTCTGGTTCCAGTGTAGGAAAATTGTCGCGATCATGGACACATTGCTCGTCTCCATTTGGTTACAAGTAGTTAATATCCTAGCCCGTTTAAAAGTAATGCTTGTATCATTTCCATTGTCTTCTTTTGGACTCTAGTTCAAGTGATCTTTTACTGCTTTTTTTGCTAGCTTAGCTTTAAAATAAATTCTTGCTTTTTTTTTTAAACCACCCCTTTCTCTACCCTTTAATAACTTGAACCCATGGCCAATAAGTTATAGGAAAAGTGTTTTACCTCCTAAATTGCACTTCGTTATCTTAAAATAATATTTCTTTTGTATGGAATCACTCCTGGTAATTTCTGTTCCTGATTAATCATAAAATACTATTACAAACAATTATCAAGGAAAACAAATTGCACGTGCTTTTATTTTCGTCCTTATAAATACATATTAGTTCATTGATTATCAAATATTTTGGGAGGAAGGGGTAGCCACTATTCCTCCCTCCCTGTCGTTTATCACTTATTATATCTATGATACTAGAGATTAGTTGGTCATATTTTTAAATCATACTATTACTTGTTAGTGTTCACCCGATTGTAATACTAGCAATAACAACAAGCCATTTATGCCAAATTAAAGCAAATTGGGAATAAAATTATAGCACCGGGAGGAAGTGACCGATCAAAGGAATCCTCTAAATAGTAAGTTGGAAACTACAACTAGTTTCACTTGTAATTGCCTCAAAATTCTTGGTCAAGTTCATGTTTTAGACACAAAAATTAAATACCAAGAACCGCGAGAAAAAATATGCAAACACATCTAACCCATTTATGAACCATTATGTGCATTATCAATTCATACAAAGATGTTATCCACAGATGGGGGAGGGGGGGTAAGGAAAGCAACTTTTTGGAGGTCTGCTCAAAAGATCAGTTGCGTTAAAATTTTGATCGATATTCTGTTTATGTAACCTCAAGTTCTCCAAATGTAACTTTATTATGACGAGTACAAAAATTTTAAACACCTTGAGTATTGAATCCATGGAGTTGCTGCTAAAATTCAGTCTTATGGTATGTATTTTCACAATTTACCTAATCATGTGCCCCTTATCCTGTGCCACAAGAACATAGTTAAACTCATAATGTCAAATTCTCTCTTCAACAGGCATCTTTACAATTTCATCTCCGTTTCATTGTGAATTAATCATGTACTATAGCTTCAGTTTCTATATTCTACTTGGTGACCTATTTCTTGTTCTATGTTGTTGTGTGTTCATCTTGGGCTATTGTGTAGAAATAACCATATTAGGTAATGTCTCAATTTCATCATGCTCCCAAGGGTTCTTTGTCTTGTTATCTTTCACTCTTAGTGCGTCTAGCATCAAGCTACCATTTTCAAAATCTACAAGGATTGGAGGTATATTTAGATGAACGAGTGTTGGATTTTGAAAGCTCTATTGAGGGTATGAAGAGGCACAATGGCTTCTAATATCTTGTTCAACACTCTTAACAGGGATACCTTTTTACGAACCATTTATCTAGGGAGGTAACCACTATTGTTAAAGCACTCTTTGAAAAAACGTGAATGTCTAAGTTGCAACTAGAAGTTTCTGATTCCAGTGTAGGAACAATTGTTGAGATCGTTAAGACATTACTTGGTCTTTAGTTGGTTATAAGTAGTTAAGTAGAATTGTAGTTTTAGTCCTCAAACTATAGGTAGTGCTCAAAATTAGTCAATCCAATTTATACAAAATTGCAGTTTCGGTCCCAAATTATCAATTATGAGTGAAAATAGGACAAATGACAAAAAAGTCTAAATACATAATGATATTGGTCATGTGCGGAGCACACGGCTAATAACTCTAAAAGTTTTTGTCAAAATTCATTAATTGTGTACGAAATTGGTCTCTAATCTTTATGATTTTTAGTTAAACAGGCTCACACTATGATGGTTCACCAATTTATAAATAACTTAAACAAATGCCAGTTAATCTATATATTAAATATTACAACAATATCTTAATATAATTTAGCAATTAATAGTACCCAAAAAATAAACCAAAATGCATTTGTACCATAATTGATCATTGAGGAGTATTTATATGGTAATCGAAGCATTTTTTGACCTGTTTGCCCTAATAGCAGGAAATCCTGAAAACTTCTCAAAGAAGCCATCTAGCATTACGACTCTCGCATTTCTCTTGATTTTACATCTTCCCTCTACCGTAAGTTTCAATTTCCGATCCATAAGTTTTATATGACATTTATAATGATAAAAATTGATTAATTGCTCTTTATTTTAAGTAGTTGTAGAATATTTTTGATGTTGATCTTCATGCAATCCTGTAATTGTAATTCATTGTAGTTTTAGGAATGGTAGCAGTTATTGTTTTTTCTAATACAAAGTACCTATATTGGTTGTGAATGTGAACTGTACTAGTCTAATATATAGTCATTAACCTTTTTTTTTTTTTTTAATTTCCCTTCTCTTTTTAATTTTTTTAAACATTTTTTAAACATTAATAATACTCAAAAAATGAACTAGAAGGCATTTGTGTTAAGAAGTTATTGTATTGTTCAATATATGGATTAAATGGTGTTTGCTTAAGTCATTTATAATCTAGCAAACCATCCCAGGATGGGGACCTATTTAACTAAAATCCATAAATATTGAGGACCAATTTCACACACAACCGCGTGAACTTTCACAAAACCTTTTAGAGTTGGTGTACATGGTCAAAATCATGAGGGTTTTAGGTCTTCATCTACTTTTTCATCATTTATCCTATTTTTGCGCATAATTGATAGTTTGGATACCAAAATTGCAATTTCACATAGATTGGGAATCAATTTTGAGCACTACCCATAATTTGATGGCTAAAACTACAATCCTTCCTAAGAAGTTAATATCTGAGCCTGTTTAGAAAAAGTGCTTGTATCATTTACAGTGTCTTCCCTGGCTCTGGTTCAAATGATCTTTTATCGCTTCTTTTTTTGGTAGTTTATCTTCAATTGAATATTTCATTTGCATGGAATCATTCTCAATAATTTTTTTCCTTATAAATTTTATAAGAATAGTTACAAATAGTTTTTAAAAAATCTTCCATGTGCACTGCACGTGCTTTTATATTAGCCCTTATAAATACATATTAATACATTGATTATAAAATATTTTGAGAGGAGAGGTAGCCGCAACTCCCTGATACTAGAGATCAACGTTGCTAGAGTAAAGGTGACGTGGCACCCCAATCCTCTGTCTTTGATTACATCAATGAGTATCTACTAGAGATCAATTGCTCACATTTTCAAATCAAACTAATACTTGTTGGTGTTCACACTTCACACCCGATTCCAATACTAGCAGTAACAACAAAACATTTATGTTCAATCAATGAATTATGCATAATATTATGGTGGCTTGAGGATGGTAAAGAAATCCTCGAAATGGTAAGTTGGCAACTACAAGTTTCATTAGTAATTGCCATAGAATTCTCAGTCAAGTTCATATTTTAAACACGGAAAATTAAATACAAAAACCACAAGAAAAACTATGCAAACGAGTGTAACACATTTATGAATTATTATTTGCATGATCAATTCGCACAAGGATCTTATCCACAAAGGGATTCAGGAAAGCGTCTTTTTGAAGGTCTTCTCAAAAGATTAATTGCCTTAAAATTGTGATAGATATTCTGTCTATATATCCTCAAATTCAATGAATGTAACTTGAGTACATCTAGTACAAAATATTTAAGATCCTAGAGTATGGAATCCATAAAGTTGTTGCTTAAATTCAAGCTTATGGTATGTACTTTCAAAATTTACGTAATGAAATGCCTCCCTATCTCACACTACAAGAACATCGTCAAAGTCAAAATTTCAAGTTCTCTCTTGAACTTCTATCTTTACACCTTCGTCTCTGTTTAATAGCAAAATAATCATGCATTATAGCTTCAAGTGGTCTTCTAGTTGGTGACCTTTTTCTTGTGCTACATCATTGTGGGTTCACGTTAGGTTATTGCGTAGAAGTAACCACATTCGAAACGTCTCAAGTTCATCACACTCACTAGGTTCTTCGTCTTTTCATCTTTTGCTCTTGCTACGTCTAGCATGAATCTAACATTTAAAAAATCTATAAGGACTGGAGGTATATTCAGATCAATATGCATCGGATTAAGAAAGCTTTATTGAGAATTATATGAAGAAATACGGTAGCCAGTAATATGTTGTTCTACACTCTCAACAAGGATTTCTATTTTGAACTTGTTGAAAAGCATTTATCATAAGAGAGGTAGCCACTAATAAAAAAGCACTATCTGAAAAAACATGAATGTCTAAATTGCAACTAGAAGTTTCTGGTTCTAGTGTAGGAACTATTGTTGGGATTGTGAAGACTTTAGTCATCTCTAGTTGGTTACAAGTAGATAATATCCGATCCCATTTAAAACTAGTGCTTGTATCGTATACATTTTCTTCTTTTTGGCTCTTCTTCAAGTTGTCTTTTATTGCTTCTTTTTTTTTTTTGGTAGTTTATCTTCAAAATAATGTTTCAGCATGAAATCACTCTATATAATTTCTTTTCCTGATTAATCTTAAAAAATAAAAACTAATAATTATTAGAAAAAGAAACTTTCCATGTGAATAGCACGTGCTTTTATAATAGCCCTTGTACGTATGTATGTATGAATGTATGTATGTACGTATGTATGTATGAATGTATGTATGTACGTATATAATACACCCATTATCTAATATTTTGGGGAGAGACAGGGGCTGCCACTCCCCACACCATAATTCGATCATTCACCTCTAATTATATCAACAATAGTAGAGATCAGCTGCTCACATTCTTCAAATCAAACTATGACTTGTTAGAGTACACACTTTATATCCAACTCCAATACTTGCAGTAGCAACAAAAAATTTATATTCAATGAAAGTAAACTAAGAACAAAATTATGGCACGGGGAGAAATAGAGGGATAGACCAAATCCACTAAATGGTAAGTTGGCAACTACAAGTTTCACTAGTAATTGCCACATAATTCTAAGTCAAGTTCTTGTTTTAGACATGGAAAACTAAATACGAAGAACCATGAGAAAAACTATGAAAACAAGTCTAGCCCATTTATGAACCATTATGTGCATTTGATGAATTCATAGAAAGATCTAATCAATAGATGGAGGAGAGTAAAACGTCATTTTGGAGCACCCGTCAAAAGATTAGTTACCTAAAATTTGTGATCCATTTTCTTTCTATATAACCTCAAGTTCGCCAAATGTAACTTTATTACAACTAGTACACAAAAATTTTGAACTTCTAAAGTGTGGGATTCATAGCTGCTGCTAAAATACAGACTTATGGTATGTATTTCCAAATTTACTTGATGAAGTACCTCCATATCCCATGCAACAAGAAATTCATCAAAGTTACAATGTCAAGTTCTCTCTTGAACTGACTACTTTATTCATCATTTTCTATTTATCTACGAAGTAATCATGTACTACAACTTCAAGTGCTCTTCTAGTTTGTGACCTATTTCTTTTCTATCACTGTTATAGGTTCATGCTGGGTTATTGCACAGAAATAACCATATTAGGGAATGACTCAGGTTCATCATGCTCACTTGGGTTCTTTGTCTTGTCATCTTTCACTGTTACTGCGTCTAGCATAAAGCTACCATTTTCAAAATCTACAAGGACTTGAGGTATATTCAGATCAATGAGCATCAGATTAAGAAAGATTTGTTGTGGATTATATGAAGTGACACAGTAGCTTGTAGTATGTTGTTCTACACTCTCAGTAGGAGATTCCTCTTATAAACTTGTTAAAAAAACATTTATACCGAGAGGTAGCCGTTAGAGAAAAAGCACTATCTGAAAAAACATGAATGTCTAAACTGAGACTAGAAGTTTCTGATTCTAGTGTAGGAACTATTGATGGTATTGTCAAGACATTGTTCATCTTCAATTGGTTACATTACATTTAGATAATATCTAATCCTGTTAAAAACTTGTGCTTGTATCATTTATATTTTCTTCTTTTGGGCTCTAGTTCAAATGACTTTTTACTGCTTATTTTTTGGTACACTACCAAAAAATTGACCATTTGTGACTTATATTACTTTGTAGGCCATAAATACAACCATTTTATGGTACTAAAAGTCAAACAAATTAATAATTTTAAGTCACAAATGATATGGTGACGTTCATTTGCTAGTCACAAATGCTTTTGTGAGTTTATAGATAGTGACCCTCATTTGAGTGTCAAAAATTTAAATTGCAGGTCACATTTGAGTTTTGTGACACTCAAAAGATGAGAGGTTACTGTCTAGAAAATCACAGAAGTATATGTGACTTGAAAATGAAGGTCACAGTACTATTTGTGATTTGAAATTATTAATTTTTGTGACTTTCAATGTCACAAAGTCATTGCATTTGCAACCTACAAAATAATGCAAGTCACAAATGGTCATTTTTCTTGTCGTGGTAATTTATCAACAAAATAATGTTCTATATGGAAATCACTCTTTGTAATTTCTTTTCCTGATTAATCTTAAAAAAATAATTACAAATAATTGTTAGAAAAAAGAAACTTTCCACGTGCACCATACGTGCTTTTATGATAGTCCTTATATATATGTGTGTGTTTATAGAGTGGAAGAGAGAGAGAGAGATCAAATGCTAAAATTTTCAAATCAAAGTAATAATTGTTGGTGTTCACCCTTTACACCCGACTCCAATACTAGTAGTAATAACAAAATATTTATTTTCAATGAAAGAAAATTAAGAATAAAATTATGGCTCAAGGAGGAAGGGAGAGGGATCGAAGAAATCCATTAAAAGGTATGTTGGCAATTACAAGATTCACTTGTAATTGCCACAAAATTCTATGTCAAGTTCATGTTTTGTACATAGAAAATTAAATACAAAGAACCACAAGAAAAACTATGCAAATGTGTCCAACCCATTTATGAACCATTTTGTGCATTATAAATTTATACAAAGATGTTATCCACAGATGGGGGTGAGAAAAGCAACTTTTTGGAAGTCTGCTCAAAAGATCAGTTGCCTAAAAATGGTGATTGATATTCTGTTTATGTAACCTCAAGTTCTCCAAATGTAACTTTATTACGACTAGTACAAAAATTTTAAACAGCTTGAGTGTGGAAACCATAGAGTTGCTCCTAAAATTCATGTCTTTTAGTGTGCATTTTCACAATTTACCTAATGAAGTGCCCCCTATCTTGCGCCACAAGAACATAGTTAAAGTCATAATGTCAAATTCTCTCTTGAATAGGCTTCTTTACATTGTGAAGTAATATGACATATGCAATAGTTTCAAGTTCTTTTCAAGTTGGTGACCTATTTCTTGTTCTACGCTGTTGTGTATTTATCTTGGGCTATTGTGCAGAAATATCCATATTAGGTAATGTCTCAAGTTCATCATGCTCCCAAGTGTTCTTTGTCTTGTCATCTTTCGCTCTTAGTGTGCCTAGCATTAAGTTACCATTTTCAAAATCCACAAGGACTGGAGGTATATTCATATGAATAAGTGTTGGATTTTGAAAGCTCTATTAAGGATATGAAGAGACACAATAGCTTGTAGTATCTTGTTCAATGCTCTTCTCAGGGATGCCTTTTGATGAACCATTTATCTAGAAAGGTAGCCAACAGTGAGAAAGCACTCTTTGAAAAAACATTAATGTTTAAGTTGCGACTAGAAGTTTCTAATTCCAGTGTAGGAACAATTGTTGAGATCGTCAAGACATTGCTCGTCTTCAGTTGGTTATAAGTAGTTAATATCCGAGCCCGTTTAAAAGAAGTTCTATGTATAATTTACATTGTCTTCTCTGGCTATGGTTCAAATCTTTTACTGTTTCCTTTCTTGGTAGTCTATCTTCAATTTAATATTTCATTTGTTATGGAATCAAGCACGATAATTTATTTTTCCTAATAAATTTTATAAGAATAATTAAAAATAATTATTAGAATAAAATTCCATGTGCACCACTTGTGTTTTTATACTATTCCTTATAAATATATATTAATACATTGATTATCAAATATTTTGAGAGGAGAGGGTGGCTGCCACTCCCCATACCCCACACCCCAATTCTTTACCTATGATTATATCAACGATACTAGATAAATTGCTCACATTTTCAAATCAAACTAATACTTGTTGGTGTTCACATTTTACACCCAACTCTAATACTAGCAATAACAGCAAAACATTTTTGTTCAATGAAAAAATTAGGAATAAGATTATGGCATGTGGAAGTAAAGAGGGATCGAAGGAATCCTCTAAATGGTAAGTTGGCAACTAAAAGTTTCATTAGTAATTGCCATGGAATTCTCAGTCAAGTTCTTATTTTAAACACGGAAAATTAAGTATAAAAACCTTGAGAAAAACTATTTATGAACTATTATGTTCTTGGTCAATTCCTAGAAAGATCTTATCCACAGAGGGGTTGAGGAATGCGTCTTTTTGAATGTCTCCTCAAAAGATTAGTTGCCTTAAAATTGTGATTGATATTCTATCTATTTAACCTCAAGTTCACTGAATGTAACTTTATTATGACTAGCACAAAAATTTTGAAGTCTTTGAGAGTAGAACTCACATATTTAGCTATAACATTCAGACTTATTATGTGTCCTTTCACAATTTATTTATTTACGTATTTCACAGTTCCGCGCCACAAGAATATTGTCAAAGTCACAATGTGAAAATCTCTTTTAAACTTGCTGCTTTACTCTTCCGTTTCACTGTGAACTAATCTTGTGCTATAGCTTCAAATGCACTTCTAGTTGGTGATCTATTTCTTGTTCTACTGATTTGTTGTGGGTCCATATTGGGTTGTTGAAAAGAACTAACCATATTAGGGATCGTCTCAAGTTCATCATGCTTCCCCGGGACCTTTTTCTTGTCATATTTCTCTCTTATTGTGTTTGGTTTCATGCTACTATTTTCAAAATCTACAAGGACTGGAGGTTTATTCACATGAATGAATGCCAAATTAAGAAAGCTTTGTTGAGGATACAAAGTGATACGGTAGCTTTCAGTATCTTATTCAACATTCTCTATATGGCTACCTTTTGATGAACTTGGCAAAGACCATTTATCCTGGGAAGTAGCCACTAGAGAAAAAGCATTCTCATTAAAATATGAATGTCTAAGCTGCAACTAGAAATTTATGGTTCCAGTGTTGGAACAGTTATTGGGTTCTTCAAAATATTCCTCATTTCTAATTGGTTACGAGTAGTAATATCTGAACCTGTTTAAAAGTAGTGCTTGTATGATTTACATTGTCTTCTTCTGGGCTCTTAATTCAAGTTATCTTTTTACCGCTTCTTTTTTTTGGGCAGTATATCTTTAAAATAATGTTTCACTTGTAGAGAATCATTTTTTGCAACTTTTTTCCCTTATTAATCATAAAAGAATTTATAGTAACAAATAATTATTAGGAAAATAATTACCACATGCAATACATGTGCTTTTATACTAATCCTTACAAATACATTAATGCATTGATTATCAAATATTTTGGAAAAAGGAGGTGGCTGATACTCTCCGCACCCTAATCGTCTGCCAGTGATGATATGAATGATACTAGAGATCAATTTCCAAATTAATAAAGCTTTCTTAATCTGACGCTTATTGATCTGAATATACCTCCAGCCCTTGTAGATTTTCAAATGATAGATTCATGATAGACACAATAAGAGTGAAAAATGACAAGACGAAGGACCCAAGTGAGTATTATGAACTTAAGACATTCCTAATATGATTATTTCTTTGCAATAGCCCAACATGAACCCATAACGATGTAGCACAAGAAAAAGATCGCCGACACATCCACTAGAAGACCACTTGAAGCTATAGCACATGATTATTTCACTGTGAAACGGAGGCCAGTTTAAGAAAGAACTTGAAATTTTGACTTTTACGGTGTTTTTGTGGCACGAGATAGGGAGGCATTTCATCAGGTAAAATTTGCAAATATATACCATAAGCTTGAATTTCAGTTGCAACTTTGTGGATTCCACACTCAAGAATTTTAATTTTTTGTACTCGTCATACTAAAGTTACATTCATTGAACTTGAGGTTATCTAGTCAAAATATGGATCACAAATTTTTGGCAACCAATCTCTTGAGAAGACCTTCAAAAAGATGCTTTCCTTGCACCTTCTCTTCATTAGATATTTGAGTGAATTGGTCTTGCACATAATGGTTCATAAATGTGCTAGACACATTTGCATAGTTTTTCCCTTGGTTCTTTGTATTTAATTTTCCATCTCTAAAATATGAATTTGAATGAGAATTATGTTGAAATTACTAGTAAAACTTGCAGTTGCAAACTATTCTGCCATTTAGAGATTCCTTCGATCCTTCACTTTCTTTCCACGCCATGAATTTGTTCTTAATTTTCTCTTATTGAACATAAATGTTTTGTTGTTATTGCTAGTATTGGAGTCGGGTGTAAAATGTGACACCAATAAGTATTATTTTGATTAAATTTGTAATATGTTGTTCTACACTCTCGGTAGGGATTTCTCTTTTAACTTGTTGAAAAGCATTATCCCAAGAGGTAGCCACTAGAGAAAAAGTACTATCTGAAAAAACATGAATGTCTAAATTGCGACTAGTAGTTTCTGGTTCTAGTGTAGGAACAATTGTTGGGATAGTCAAGACATTGTTCATCTCAAGTTGCTTATAAGCAGATAATATCCGATTCCATTTAAATCAATTGCATGTATCATAGATATTTTCTTCTTTTTGGCTCTGCTTCAAGTAGTATTTTACCACTTTTTTTTTTGTAGTTTATCTTAAAAATAATGATTCGTGTGTATGAGATCATTTTGTGTAGTTATTTATTTTCCTAATTAATCTTAAAAGAACTAATTATTAGAAAATAAAATTTTCCATATAAATAGCATGTGCTTTCTTTTATATATAGATACACGTATGTATGTAATAATAGATTATTGTCAAATAATTTTAAAGGAGGAGGCAGGGACTGCCACTTTGCACACTACAATCATATGCCAATGAATATATCAATAATACTAGAGATCAGTTGCTCACATTCTTCAAATCAAACTATTTGTTTAGGTAGAGTAAAGTCAATTAAATTCTCAAACAACTATTAGAACGTTACTTTTACTCTAAATTCTACCGTACTCCCGCAGTATATAGGAAAAGTAGTAGATAGTTGTAAGTGAGTATCATTCCCACAAGGATCGTTTGGTTGTCATTGTATAGTTACAGAACCTGAAAAGAGAACAAAAAGTCAAGCTAACAAAGCCATGAATTGAACAAGCAAGTAATTCAAAATTAAAAACTAATTTAACTACAAAAGCAAACATAGGAAGTAACAACTAAACTAGTAAATAAAGGATTAACTAATCTGATCTAAAGGAAGCAAGTAAATGAAAGCAACTAAAACTATTTCTAAATAACCTATATTAAAGAATTAAACTAGAATTGAAAGGAAATAATCATAAATAGAGCAAAATAAGCAATAAGAAAGCATGAAACCAAAGTGTATTCCATTTTTTCTACTAATTGAACTACTGAAATTTGCAAGGAAATAAGGTTAAAACTAGATATTTTGGATTAATAAAAGAAATCCCAATGAAAATTTCTAGGAATTAAAACAAGGAAATGAAAATTTTTAACTAGAAATCACTAAATTATCAAGAACCCTAGGAAAACTTGAAGTAACTAAATTTTAAGAAAACTTAACTAGAAAGCAAGTAAAAATTATATCTAATGAAAGCTAATGATTAACTCACTAAAATTGTCTAATAAAAAATAAAACTTGCAAGAAATTAAAGGCAAAATCTAAAAAAAATTGAAAGAGAACTTATATTAACTACCAAGGTTTGAAGTTTAAACTACACTAATTACACTTCTAACTAGTGAAAATCTACGAGCTACTCTACTCTAGTGTGTGTACTAACACATATTAAAAGCTTATGTATAGTTGGAGTATTACACAAGCTAATAATTAGAATATGTAGCCAAAATTTACAAAAATGCCATTAGTACATTTGTTGGACGCGCCTCGATGTCGCGACATCAACATTGTTTCTGCAAAAGTCTTCAATTCTTCTCTAATCTTTGTTTGGCCATCAAACTTTGTTCATTTTGACTTCTAGCTTGCAACTATTAACATGCATAATAATAAACTAAATAAGTAACAAAATTAACAAAAATTCAATAAAAACACATAATATTTACTAGAAATAAAAATGCAAACACAACGTAAAAATTAACTAAAACAATCAATTAAACTTGAAAATTTGGGATTTTAACTAACAACTAGAGTTATCACAAACTATGACTTGTTAGTGTTCTCACTTTACAATCAACTTAAATACTTGCAGTGACAATAAAATATTTACATTCAGTGAAAGTAAATTAAGAACAACATTTTGGCATGGGAAGGAAGAGAGGGATAGAACAAATCCACTAAATTGTAAGTTGGCAACTATAAGTTTCACTAGTAATTGTCACATAATTCTTAGTGAAGTTCATATTTTAGACATGGAAAGTTAAATACAAAGGACCATGAAAAAACTATAAAAACAAGTATAGGCCTTTTAAGAACCATTATGAGCATGATCAATTCATACAAGGTCTAATCAACAGATGAGGAAGAGGAAAACGATATTTTGGAGCACTCTTCAAAAGATTAGTCGCCTAAAATTTGTGATTCATATTCTTTCTATATAACTTCAAGTTCACCGAATGTAACTTTATTACGTCTAGCACAAAAAATTTGATCTATAAATTTTACTAATAATTGTCACAAATCACAATCAAGTTCATATTTTAGACACAAAAAATTAAACAAATTTTTTTTAAACCTATGGGCTTAGTAATTTTCATCAATAAATTAGACAAATTGTATGGATTTCGTGCATTATACAAACATGCATCTTATCCAAAAATGGGTAAAATGGAAACATTTTTTCAGTGAAGACAGAAACATTCTCATCTATAATATGGAAAAAAAATTTGGTAGAATATAATATAGAAATTTGAATATAAAAATCACAATGACACAATTAAAAGTGTGAAAAATATGTCTATTCAATTGGCATTACCTTAAGATATATAACTACGTCATCTTTACTGGATTTATATGTAAATTTATCCACTTTCAGTCAATGATATTCATAATGCATGTATGTACAGCACAAAAAAAAAGCATGTATGTACGTAAAATATATCAAATACCTAATTGTATTAGAAATATCTATTACAAGAGTCAGTTTGGTTCACAAACGGGATGGGATAGATGTCTCATCCTGGATTGAGTCATTTTGGGACTAACAGTCCTTATCATCCAGTGTATGGTTCACAAGATTTTTAGTACTGTAAAATTATAAGGGGAGTAATATTACAAATTAACCAAACTTTGAAGGCAAACCATCGTGGATAATTCATAGATTGAGCCATATTTTTAATCTCGATACTTGATTTAACACAATTTTGGTCATTTTAGTAAAATATTTTTCCAAGATTCTGAATTTGGTGGTAACTAGGTCATTACTAGAATGGCATTGCTGCCCTTTTGGTTTCATTTTTGCTGAATTACAAATTTACAGTCATGCTTCAACTGTCTCTCCCTCTATACATGTATCTATTATTTTAAGTTGATACGTATCTAAAATGGGTAATAAACAAATAAATCATTTTCCTTAAGCAAATTTGACCATTAAGTTATAAACCAATATATATACACACAACAACAACAAGAACACTCATGAAAATATCAGATGCCCTTTTTTGCACAATTTTTTTATAGGTAAATGAAAGCAGTGTTTATTTATATGTACTGGTTGATGTTAACCCAGAGATTGCAGTCCATTTTTTAAAAAGTAATTATAGTTATCCAGTTTCTCCATGTTATTTGAAGGTTGTTAGATTATGCCACAGAATTTAAACATAAGTTATCTAGGGCCAAAAATTCCAAAATAAAAAAATATATATCCCATAAAAGTTGACCAGTCCAAAATTGCCTCAAAAAAAGAAAAATTTTAGGAATTCACATATATATAGTTTTCTAATTTCAACCATTAGTAAATTAATTAATTACCTGCATACTAGTAGGACTTTTAAGTTGTTGGATAAATACAAGATTCAATCATGTGCTATAGCTTCAAGTGGTCTTCTAGTTGGTAAGTGGTCTTCTAGTTGGTGACCTTTATCTTGTGCTACATCATAGTGGGTTCATGTTGGGTTATTGCAAAGAAATAACCATATTAGGAACGTGTCAAGTTCATAATGCTCACTTGGGTTCTTTGTCTTGTTATGTTTCACTTTTATTGTGTCTAGCATGAATCTACCATTTTCAAAATCTACAAGGGCTAGAGGTATATTTAGATCAATGAGCATCGGATTAAAAAAGCTTTATTGAGGATTATATGAAGCAACATGATAGCTTGTAATATGTTGTTCTACACTCTCAGCAAGGATTCCTTACAAACTTGTTGAAAAGCATTTATCCCAGGAGGTAGCGACAAGAAAGAAAGCACTATCTGAAAAAACATGAATGTCTAAATTGCGACTAGCAGTTTCTGGTTCTAGTATAGGGACAATTGTTGGGATTGTCAAGACATTGTTCATCACAAGTTGCTTACAAGCAGATAATATTCGATTCCATTTAAATCTAGTGCATGTATCATAGATATTTTGTAGTTTATCTTAAAAATAATGCTTCGTCTGTATGAAATCACTTGTGCAATTTCTTTTACTAATTAATCTTAGAAGAACTAATTATTAGAAAAAAGAAACTTTCCGCGTGAACATGTGCTTTCATATATATATATATATATATGTGTGTGTGTGTGTGTGTGTGTGTGTGTGTGTGTAAATGTATGTATGTATTAATACACTATCGTCAACCATATTTTTTGGAGAGGCAGGGGCTGCCATTCCTCCGACTACAATCATCTACCACTGAATATGTCAATAATACTACAGATCAGTGGCTCTCATTCTTCAAATCAAACTATGAATTTTTAGTGTTCTCACTTTACGACTGACTTGAAAACTTGCAGTAACAACAAAATACTTACATTCAATGAAAGTGAATTAAGAACAAAATTATAGTACTGGGAGGAAGAGAGGGATAGAACAAATCCAGTAAAAGCTAATTTGGCAACTATAAGTTTCACTAATAATTGTTGCATAATTCTCAGTCAAGTTCACATTTTAGACATGGAAAATTAAATACAAAGAACTATAAAAAATGAGTCCAGACCATTTATGAAACATTACCTGCATAATAAATTCATACAAAGATCTAATCAAAGGATAGGGGAGAGGAAAATGACATTTTGGAGCACTCTTCAAAAGATTAGTTGCCTAAAATTAGTTATTCATATTTTTCTATATAACCTCAAGTATGCTAAGAGAATGTAAATTTATTACGTCTAGCACAAAAATTTGACCTTCTTAAGTATGGGATTTGTAGAGTTTCTGCTAAAATTAAGACTTATGATATGTATTTCCAAATTTACCAGATGAATTGTCTTCATATCCCATGCCACAAGAAAATCATCAAAGTCACAATGTCAAGTTCTCTCTTGAACTTCCTACTTTACTATTCCTTTTCTCTTTATTTGTGAAGTAATCATGTGCTACAACTTCAAATACTCTTCTAGTTTGTGACATGTTTCTTTTGTATAAGCTGTTGTGGGTTCATGCAAATTCGAGAAACTCTCAAGCTCATCATTCTCACTTGGGTTCTTTGCCTTGTCATCTTTCACTCTTACTACGTCTAGCATGAAGCTACCATTTTCAAAATCTACAAGGACTTGAGGTATATTCAGATCAATGAGCGTTAGATTAAGAAAGCTTTATTGAGGATTGTATGAAGTGAAATGGCAGCTTGTAGTGTGTTGTTCTACACTCTCAATAAATATTTGATGTTGATTCCTCTAACGAACTTGCTAAAAAAAGCATTTATCCGGAGAGGTAGCCGCTAGAGAAAAAGCACTATCTAGATAAACATTAATGTCTAAACTACAACTAGATATTTCAAGTTCAAACGTAGGCATTATTGTTGGGATTGTCAAGACATTGTTCATCTCCAGTTGGTTACATTATAAGCAGATAATATCCGATTCCGTTTAATACTCGTGCTCGTATCAAATTCATTTTCTTTTTTTGGGCTCTAGTTCAAATGATCTTTTATAGCTTCTTTTTTAGTAGTTTATCATTCAAATAATGTTTTATCTATATAAAATCACTCTTTGTAATTTCTTTTACTGATTAATCTTAAAATAATAATTAAAAATAATTGTTAGAAAAATAAACTTTCCTTATGCACCTAATATTATGTATGTATTAATACATTGATTAATCATCTAATATTTTGGGTGGAGGAGGGGCTACCACTCTCCCGGGTCCCAATCATCTGCCACTGGTTATATGAATAACACCAGAGATCAATTACTCACATTCTTCAAATCGAACTAAGACTTGTTAGTGTACACACTTTACACTTGACTTAAATATTTCCAGTAACAAGAAAAAAATTATATTTAAAGAAAGCAAATTAAGAATATAATTATGGCATAGGAAGAAAGGAAGGATCGAAGAAATCCACCAAATTATAAGTTGTCAAAAACAAGTTTCACTAGTAATTGCCACCTAATTCTCAATTAAGTTCATATTTTGGACATGGAAAATTAAATACTGAGAACCATGAGAAAAAATAAGAAAATGAGTCTAGCCCATATATGAATCATTATGTGCATGAGCAATCATACAAAGATCTAATCATCACAGGGGATAAGGAAAGTGTCTTTTTGGAGGTCTCCTAAAAGGATTAGTTGCCTAAAGTTTGTGTTCCATATTCTGCCCATATATCCTCAAGTGCGTTGACTACAACTGTTTAAAACTAGAACAAAAATTTTCAACTCCTTTTGTGACGTGAGACAGGAATTCACAGAGTAGCTGCAAATATTCAAGCTTATAGTATATAATTTCAAAATTTACCCACTGAAGTGCCTCCTCCTATGCCATAAGAAACATCGTCAAAGTCACAATTCAAATTCTCTCCGGAGGTGGTTTCTTTACTCTTCCCTCTCCGTTTAGCTGTGATGTAATCATGTACAATAGCTTCAAGTACTCTTCTAGTTGGTGACTTATTTCTTGTACTGCTTCACTGTGGGTTCATGCTGGGTTGTTGTGGGAAATAACTATATTAGGAAATGTTTGAAGCTCATTATGCTCACCTGGGTTATTTGTCTTGTCATCTTTGGCTCTAACTGCATCTGGCATAAAGTTACCGTTTTCAAAATCTACAAGAGTTAGAGTTATATTCTGATCAATGATTGTTGAATTAAGAAAGTTTTGCAAAGGATCATATGAAGCGACACGGTAGCTTGTAGTATCTCGTTCAAAACTCCCAACACTGCTTCCTTTTATGAACTTATCGAAGACTACTTCACATTATACTGGGAGGCAGGCAATTGAGAAAGAGCACTCTTTGAAAAAAAAAAAAAGAGGAATGTCTAAGCAACAACTAGTAGGTTCTGGTCCAGTATAGGAACAATTGTTGAAAGATGTTGTTCGTTTCTAATTGGTTACAAGTAGATAATATCGGAATCCATTTAAAACTAATGGTTGTATCACTTATATTTCTTCTTTTCGGTGCTGGTTTAAGTGACCTTTCACCGCTTCCTTTTTGGTAGTTTATCTTCAAAATAATGTTTCATCCATATGGAATTACTCTCTATAATTTCTTTCTTGATTAATTTTAAAAGAATAACTACAAATAATTTTTACAAAAAGAAACTTTCTAGTAGAGTGACAACATTCTCTTCTATGGACCTTCTCTCCTAGAAAAGGGCTTTGTGCACTGCACGTGCTTTTATATTGTCCTTATAGATGTGTGTGTGTGTGTATATGTATTTATTTATTTATTTATCCATTATAGATAATTCGTATATTGAATGCCATGTTTTCAATCTCGATACTTGATTTAACACAATTTAGATCATTTTAGTAAAATATTTTTCCAAGAGTCTAAATTCAGTGGTAATTAGGTTATTACTAGAATAGCATTGTTGCCCTTTTGGTTTCATTTTCGTTGAATTACAAATTTACAATCATGCATCGACTGTCTCTCCCTCTATACATGTATCTATTTTAATTTGATACGTATCTAAGATGGGGAATAAACAAATAAATCATTTTCCTTAAGCAAATTTGACCAATAAGTTATAAACCAATATGTTTATATACCCAAAGATAAGAACAATTATGAAAATTTCATATGCCTTTTTTTTGCACAATTTTTTTAAAAGAGAATGAAAGCAATATTTATTTATATACTGGTTGGTGTCAAACCAGAGATTCCAGTCCTTTTTTTTTTTTTTTAAGTAATTCTAGTGATTCGGCGAATGTTATTTGAAGGTTATAAGATTAAGCCGTAGAATTTAAACATAAGTTATCCAAGTTAAGCCTAAATCCAAAAAATAAAAAATATATACATCCCATAAAATATGACTAGTTCAAAATTGCCTTAGTAAAAAAAAAAAAAAAAAAAAAAAACAGAACATTTCAGGAATTCACATACATATAGTTTGTTCAAAGTCTCACTCACTAGCAAATTAATAACTTACCTGCACACTAGTAGGACTTGTAAGCTGCTAGATTAGTACAAGATTTGATCATTTGCTATAGCTTCAAGTGTTCTTCTAGTTGGTGATCATTTTCTTGTGCTACATCATTGGGGTTCATGTTGGGTTATTGCAAATAAACAACCATATTAGGAATGTCTCAAGTTCATAATGCTCACCTGGGTTCTTTGTCTTGTCATCTTTGGCTCTTATTGTGTCTAGCATGAATCTACCATTTTCAAAATCTACAAGGGCTAGAGGTATATTTAGATCAATGACTGTCGGACTATGAAAGCTTTATTGAAGATTATATGAAGTAACATGGTAGCTTGTAATATTTTGTTCTACACTTTCAAATCTCAGTAGGGATTCCTCTTACGAACTTGTTGAAAAACATTTATCCCAAGAGGTAGCCACTAGAGAGAGAGCACCATCTGAAAAAAGATGAATGCTTAAAATGCAACTGGCAATTTCTGGTTCTAGCATAAGTATAATTGATGGGATTGTCCTAACATTGTTCATCTCAAGTTCCATCTTGAAGTTTCTTACAAGCAGATAATATCCAATCCCATTTAAACCTGGTGCATGTATCGTAGATATGTACTTCTTTTCGGCTCTGGTTCAAGTAGTCTTTTATCGCTTCATTTTTTGTAGTTTATCTTAAAAATAATGTTTCGTCTATGTGAAATCACTTTGTGTTAATGTATGTATGTATTTTTATATTGTTGTCAAATATTTTTGGAGGAGGCAGGTCCTGCCACTTCCCGTACCACAATCATCTGCCTTTGAATATTTCAATAATACTAGAGATAAGTTGCTCACATTCTTCAAATCAAACTAAGACTTGTTAGTGTTCTCACTTTAGGTACACAACTGACTCCAATACTTGCAGTAACAAAATATTTACATTCAATGAAAGTAAATTAAGAAATAAATTATGGCATGGGGAGAAAGAGAAGGATAGAACAAATCCACTAAATGGAAAGTTGGCAACAATAAGTTTCACTAGTAATTGCCACATAATTATTAGTCAAGTTCATATTTTAGACATGGAAAATTGAAAATAAAGAACCATGAAAAAAAAACTATGAAAAGGAGTCTGGGCTATTTATGAACCATTATGTGCATGATCAATTCATACAAAGATTTAATCAACAGATAGGGGAGAGGAAAATGACATTTTGGAGCACTCTTCAAAAGATTAGTCGCCTAAAATTTGTGATCCATATTCTTTCTATATAACCTCAAGTTCTCTGAATGTAACTTTATTATGGCCAGCACAAAAATTTTGAACTTCTTAAGTGTGGGATTTATAGAGTTCTGCCAAAATTCAGACTTATGGTATGTATTTCCAAGTTTACCTGTTGAAGTGCCATATCAATATCTCATGCCACAAGAAAATCATCAAAGTCACAATATCAAGTTCTCTCTTGAACTAGATAGTTTACTATTCCTTTTCTGTTTATCTGTGAAGTAATCATGTGCTACAACTTCAAATTTTCTTCTAGTTTGTGACCTATTTCTTTTGTACCACCGTTGTGGGTTCATGTTGGGTTATTTCACAAAAAAAAAAAAACATATTAGGGAATGTTTCAAGTTCATCATGCTCACATGGGCTCTTTGTCTTGCCGATTTTCGTTGTTACTGCGTCCAGCATGAAACTCCCATTTTTCAAAATCTACAAGGACTTAACGTATATTCTGATCAATAAGCATTGGATTAAGAAAGTTTTATTGATGATTGTATGAAATGACACAATAGCTTGTAGTATGTTGTTCTACATTCTCCCCAGGGATTCCTTGTGTGAACTTGTTAAAAAAAGTATTTATCTCGAGAAGTAGCCACTGAAGAAAAAGCACTATTTGAAAAAACATGAATGTCTAAAATGTTGCACATACTGCAACTAGATGTTTCTAGTTCAAATGTAGGCACTATTATTGGGATTGTCAAAATATTGTTCGTCTCCAATTGGTTATATTGTAAGTAAATAATATCCGACATGTTTAATACTAGTGCTTGTATCAAATTCATTTTCATTTTTTTGTGTTGTAGTTTAGATGATCTGTTATTGCTTCTTTTTTAGTAGTTTATCGTCAAAATAATATTTTATCTCCATGGAATCACTCTTTGTAATTTCTTTTGCTGATAAATCTTAAAATAGTTATTACTAATTATTGTTAGAAAAATAAACTTTCCTAATGCACCAAAAATTATGTATTTATTAAAACATTGATTAATTATCTAATATTTTGGGTAGAGGCAGGGCTGCCACTTGCCTACCCGCCAATCATCTACCACTGGTTATATCAATAACACTCGAGATCTATTATTCACATTCCTCAAATCAAACTAAGACTTGTTAGTGTTCACACTATACATTTCACTTAAACACCTGTAGTAAACAACAAAAAATTATATTTAATGAAAGAAAATTAAGAATATAATTATGGCATAGGTAGGAAGGGAGGATTGAAGAAATCCACTAAATTATAGGTTGGTAACTACAAATTGCACTAGTAATTGCTATGTAATTATCAGTTAAGTTCATATTTTGGATAAGGGAAATTAAATACGAAGAACCATGAGAAAAACTGAGAAAATGAGTCTAGCCCATTTATGAATCATTATGTGCATGAGCAATTCATACGAAGATCTGATCATCAGAGGGGTAAAGGAAAGTGTCTTTTTGGAAGTCTCCTTAAAAGATTAGTTGCCTAAAGTTTGTGTTCCATATTCTATTTATGTGAACTCAAGTTCGTTGAATGCAACTTTTTAAGAACTAGCACAAAAAATTTTGACACCTTTTGTGTGGAAATCATAGAGTTGTAGCAAATCTTCAAGCTTATAGTATATAATTTCCAAATTTACCTACTGAAGTGCCATGCCATAAGAAACATCGTCAAAGTCTTTCACAGTGTCAAGTTTTCTCTTGGAGTGGTTTCTTTACTCTTCCCTCTCTGTGTAATTGTGAGGTAATCATGTGCAGTAGGTTCTAGTGCTCTTCTAGTTGGTGACTTAGTTCTTGTACTATGTAGCTACGGGTTCAGGTTGGTTTATTGTGTGAAATAACCATATTATGAATTGTCTTAAGTTCTTCATGCTCACCTGGGTTCTTTGTCTTGTGATTGGCAAAATGCTACCATTTTCAAAATCTACAAGAACTAGAGTTATATTTTGATCAATGACCGCCGAATTAAGAAAGATTTGTTTAGGATCATATGAAGTGACAAGGTAGCTTATTGTATCTTGTTCAACACTCTCAACACAACTTCCTTTAATGAACTTATCAAAGACTTATACCGGGAGGTAACCAATAGAGAAAGAGCACTCTCCGAAAAACATGAATGTCTAAGCTGCAACTAAAAGTTTCAAGTTCCAGTATTGTAAAAATTGTCGGGATCACCAAGATGTTGTTCGGTTCCAATTGATTACAAGTAGATAATATTAGATCCTGTTTAATACTAATGCCTGTATCACTTACATTTTCTTCTTTTGGGCAATAGTTCAAGTGATCTTTCACTACTTCTTTATCGATAGTTTATCTTTAAAATAGTGTTTAATCCATACGAAATTACTCTTAGTAATTTCTTTCCTAATTAATTTTAAAAGAATAATTAAAAATAATTGTTAGAAAAAGAAACTTTCTAGGAGAGTGAAAGCATTCTTTTTCTGTGGAGCTTCTCTCCTTGAAAAGGGCCTCGTGCACTGCACGTGCTTTTATAATAGTCCTTATACATGCATACATACATACATACATACATATATATACATACATACATACATACATATATATACATACATACATACATACATACATATATACATACATACATACATACATACATACATACATATATAATAGAATATTTTGGGATGAGCCATGGGCTGCCACTCTTCGCCTGTAATTGTCTGCCACTCATTATAAATAGTGAATAATACTAGAGATCAATTGGTCACATTTTCTAATCAAACTAATACTTGTTACTGTTCACACTTTACACCTGGATTCAATAAATAACAAAACATTTACATTCAATGAAAGAAAATTAAAATACAATTATGGCGTAGCGAGGAAGGGAAGGATAGTAGGATTCCATTAAATGGCAAGTTAAAAACTGCAAGTTTCACCAGTTATTCGCATAGAATTCTCAATCAATTTTATATTTTAGTCTTTGGACATGGAAAATTAAATAGAAAGAACCGTGAGAAAACTATAAAAATGAGTCTAGCCCATTTATGAACCATTATATGCATGAATAATTTATACAAAGATCTCATTCATAGAGAGGGTAAAGCAAAGCATCTTTTTGGTGGTTTCCTCAAATTTGTGATTCATATTCTATCTATGTAGCCACAAATTCGTTCAATGTAACTTGATTATGTCTAGCACAAATATTTTCAACTCCTTGAGTTTTGAATCTACAAAGTTAAGGCTACTAAAATTAAAGCTTATGTATGTATTTTCCAAATTTACATGATGATCTATCCTATGCCTCAAGAACGTTGTCAAAGTCATAATGTCAAGTTCTCTCTTGAATTGGTTTCTTTAATCTTTTGTCTCCGTTTCACTGCGAAATAATCAATGTGCTATAGCATCAAGTGCTCTTCTAGTTGGTGACCTATTTCTTGTGATATGCCACTGTGGGTTCATGTTAGGCTGTTGTGTAGAAATAACCATATTACGGAATGTCTCAAGTTCATCATGCTAGTCTGGATTTTGTCTTGTCATCCCAAGAAAAACAAAAAGAGAAAGAACCTTGCTAACAAACAAACAAAATAAACACTACCAAAGTTCACAAAACGAACGTCGAACAATGGATGTATTTTGAACAACTTGGAAACGTCTCAAAAGACCTCAAATACCATATGATAATTGAACTATTTCAATTAATCACTCCAAGTTTTCTAGTTTTTCCAAAAAAAAATAAGTTCATGTTTACTACACAAAACTTCAAATTACCGAGCATTAACCACTCTCAAAAAGATTCCCAAAAATTGGGTTCTATTCATTCGAAATATCATCTTTCCTCATATCACAAATATTATAAAGTTGTTCAATCATCCCAATGAGGTTGTATAAAAATAGAAGTTCATTAGGAATCTACCTATATGCAAATGTCACACAATTTTGGGAACATTAATATATCAAGGAATGAGTAATTTGATATCAATGATAAGTATTGCAAACATTTCCTCCTCGATTTGTTGGTATTCTAAAACATAATTCCTAATTGCTTAATTTGGAGAAACAACATGGCTACATGTCGGAATCCCGTACTCGCCTCATTACTACTCTAATGGCTTATTTCAGAGAAACAACATGGGTACATGCCGAATCCCGTACTCGCCCTATTCCTAAATGCAATTTTTTTTTCATGGGGCCCTAAACCAAGGAAGAGGAGTAAAACATACATAAAATTAATCTCAAATACTAATCATTCACAAATTAGAATAATATCCCTGCGAAAACACACAAAATGTCCTAATTTCATTCTATTCCATTTAACCCAATTTTTTTAAAAGATAAATTGACTAGCAAAGTAATATTAATGATTTGATCAAAAATAATATTTCAAGTAAATTTCCCACAGAATATTAATACCACTTTTTGAAAATGATAATACCAAGTTTTTGAAATTCTGTATGTTGCAAAAAAACCACTCACACACTTAATTCATAAAATGGCCAATTTAAACAGTTCAATCATATAGTGTTGCAAATCAAATATCATCATCGAGTACCAAATTGATCAATTTTCCATCCAAAAGTCATCAGACACAAATATAAACATGAAATAACCATTCTTAACACAAGAATAAACACCCCAAAACTTGACTCTTTTATTCTAATCGGTGAGTAAACTCATCCTACCACTTACCCAAAATTCCAACATAACGATATAAAAGATAGTAAAATGAAAACTAAATAAACTATGACAAAATCAGTATCTTGGTCTAACTAATACCACCAATTGACAATGTCAAAAGCATAAAAACCATATCATGCAATCAATCCATTAACCTCACAATCATCTATTCCAACATTTAAGTATCAATAGTAATCTACATAACATCAGCTTAAGGCCCTTAGCCATTATCACATCTCAAACATATAAATCAACCTAGAAAATAATTGGCATCAGACGAAATATTCAACTATGAAGTTCCAAAGGATAAATCTCACATCAAACATCAATAAGAGTAACTTGGCATCAACCTAAGACCCTTAGCCAATCTAATCAAAAGCAAAGTATCCAAATTAAAATATCTAAAAGTATAAAATGAATATGATAAAATACTAAAGTACTAATAAATATGAATGAAAATGTCCTCTAGTCTATCAAAATCTCTCAAATAAAATCCTTTTCTCAAAAAGTCTCCAAAGATGTCATTTATCAACACCGGTTGCCTTAAGTGTCCTGCTCTATCTCCTCATGATCATCCTTACCTTGATTAAAGACTGTGTTGACTCTCCTCGAAATCCATATCAAGTGCCCCATTGGTGCCACCATCTTATTATGCTTCACCTTACTATGCCGGTACCTCTGGTGGGGTGTCATAAGATTGACCGCAAGGATGGCTGTAGTGCCAAAATGGTGGTGGCTAAGCCCAAGTACTGAGTGAGGTGATCTGGAAAGCTTCTCCTATCATTGCTAGATTTTTTGTGCACCACCATTTCGCTATAAGTCCAATATCCTTGTAATTCATTTCACTTCTCTTCTATGACTGGTGCATTGCATACGTATCTTGGCGACAAAGGAATAAATGATGTTCTTGGGGATGGTGTGGAGGCATTTGACCTTCTATAGGATGATGTTTCTCATATTTTTGGACTATCTTGTACAGTAGCTTGCAGTGTGTTTTGCTACACTCTCATCAGGGTTTCCTCTTATGAACATGTTAGAAAAGCATTTATCATGAGATGTAACCACTAGAAAAAAAAGCACTATCTGAAGAAACATGAAAAGTATAGAGTATAAACTACAACTATATGTTTCTAGTTCAAGTGTAGGCACCATTATTGGGATTGTCAAGACATTGTTCATCTCTAGTTCGTTACATTATAAGTAGATAACATCCGATCTCATTTAATACTAATGCTTGCGTCAAATTCATTTTCTTTTTTGAGCTCTGGTTCAAATGATCTTTTATTGCTTCTTTTTTAGTAATTTATCGTCAAAATAATGTTTTATGTATATGGAATCATTCTTTGTAATTTCTTTTACTGATTAATCTTAAAATAGTAATTACGAATTATTGTTAGAAAAATAAACTTTCCTCATGCTCAAAAAATTATGTGTGCACTAATACATTGATTATTTATCTAATATTTTTGGTGGAGGCGGGGCTACCATTCCCCTGCCCCCCAATCATCCGCCACTGGTTATATCAATAACACTAGAGATCAATTACTCACAATCATCAAATCAATCTGAGACTTTTTAGTATTCACACTTTACACTTGACATGAATACTTAACGCAATAACAACAAAAAATTCATATTTAATGAAAGGAAATTAAGAATATAATTATGGCATAAGGAGGAAAGGAAGACCGAAGAAATGCACTAAATTATAAGTTGGGAAGTACAAGTTTCACTAGTAATTGCCACATAATTCTCACTTAAGTTCATATTATGGACATGGAAAATTAAATAAAAAGAACCATGAGAAAAACTAAGAAAATGAGTCTAGCCCATTCACGAATCATTATGTGCATGAGCAATTCATACAAAAATCTAATCATCAGAGGGGGGGTGAGAAAAGCATCGTTTTGGAGGTCTCCTGAAAAGATTAGTTGCCTAAACTTTATGTTCCATATCCATTCTGTGTAACCTCAAGTTCGTTGAATGCAACTTTTTTGAAACTAGTGCAAAAAATTTCAACTCCTTTTGTGAGGAATTCATAGAGTTGCTAAAAATATTCAAGCGTACAGTATGTAATTTTCAAATTTACCTGCTGAAGTGCCTCTTCCCACGCCATAAGAAAAGTACAGTGTCAACTTCTTTCTTGATGTGGTTTCTTTGCTATTCCCTCTCCATTTAACTATGAAGTAATCATGTGCAATAGCTTTCATCTAGTTGGTGACTTATTTCTTGTACTACGTCACTGTGGGTTATATTAGGAAACATCTAAAGTTCATCATGCTCACTTGGATTCTTTGTCTTATCTCTTTGGCACTTACTGCTTCTAGTAAAAAGTTACCATTCTAAAAATCTACAAGAACTAGAGTTATGTTATGATCAAAGACCGTAGCATTAAGAAAACTTTGTTAAAGATCATATTAAGTGACACGGTAGCTTGTAGTATCTTGTACAACACTCTCAGCACGGCTTCCTTTTTTGAACTTATCGAAGACATATTGGGAGGTAGCCACTAGAGAAGGAGCACTCTCTAGAAAACATAAATGTCTAAGCTACAACTAGAAGTTTCTGGTTCCAGTATAGGAACAATTGTTAGGATCGTCATGACATTGTTCGTTTCTAGATGGTTATATACAAGTAGATAATATTAGATCCCGTTTAATACTAATGGTTGTATACTTACATTTTCTTCTTTAAGGCACTGGTTCAAGTGACTTTCACAACTTCTTTTTCAGTAGTTTATCTTTAAAATAATGTTTAATCCATATGGAATCACTCTCTTTAATTTCTTTCCTGAATAATTTTACAAGAAGAATAACAAATAACTGTTAGAAAAGAAATTCTATAGGAGAGTGAGAGCATTCTCTTTCTATGGACCTTCTCTCCTAGAAAAGGACATCATGCACCACACGTGCTTTTATAATTGTCCTTATACATATGTACATACATACATACATACATACATACATACATACATACATATATATATATATTGATTATCAGATATTTTGGGATGAGGCGGGGCTGCCACTCCTCGCCTCTAATCATCTGGCACTCATTAAATCAATGATACTAGAGATCAATTGCACACATTTTCTAATCAAACTAATACTTGTTATTTTTCACACTTTACACAGCGTAGACTCCAATAAATAATTAAAAAATTATGTTCAAAGAAAGTAAATTAAAATACAATTATGGCACAGGGAGGAAGGGAGGGATCGAAGGAATCCACTGAATGGAAAGTTAAAAACTACAAGTTTCACCAGTAATTGCCATAGAATTCTTAATCAATTTTATATTTTAGTCTTTAGAAATGGAAAATTAAATAGAGAGAACCGTGAGAAAACTACGAAAACGAGTCTAGCCCATTTATGAACCATTATGTGCATTTATAATTCATACAAAGATCTTATTCACAGAGGGTGTGAAGAAAAGCATCTTTTTGGAGGTTTCCTCAAATGATTAGTTTCCTCAAATTTGTGATTCATACTCTATGTATAACCACAAGTTCGTTGAATGTAACTTGATTTGACCAGTACAAAAATTTTCAACACTTTGAGTTTGGAATCTACAAAGTTGCTACTAAAATTAAGGCGTATGATATGTATTTTCCAAATTTACATGATGATCTATTCCGCGCCACAAGAATGTTGTCAAAGTCACAATGTCAAGTTCTCTCTTAAACTGGCTTCTTTAATCTCTGTTTCACTGTGAAATAATAAATGTGCTATAGCATCAAGTGCCCTTCTATTTGGCGACCTATTTCTTGTGCTATGCCACCGTGGGTCCATGTTGGACTATTGTGAAGAAATAACCATATTAGGGACGTCTCAATTTGATCACACTACCCTAGAATTTGTCTTTTCATCTTTCGCTCTTATTTCATCTAGCATCAAGTTACCATATTCAAAATCTACAAGCCTTGGATGTATATACAGACTAATTAGTGTTGGATTTTGAAAGCTTTGTTGAGGTGAAGCAACACTATACCTTGTACTATTTTGTTCAACATTCTCAGTAGGGCTGCCTTTTGATGAATAAGTCAAAGACCACTTATCTTGTGAGGCAGACACTTGAGAAAAATGACTCTCACTAAAAGCTTGAGTGTCTAAGTTGTAATTAGAAGTTTCTGGTTCCAGGGTAGGAATATTTGTTGGGATCATCAAGACATTTCTCATCTCTTGTTAGTTACAAGTAGTTAGTATCTAAGTCGATTTAAAAGTAGCGATTGTATTATTTACATGGCCTTCCTTTGGGCTCTAGTTCGAGTGTTAGTTTATCGCTTCTTCTTTTTTTAGTATTTTATCCTTTACATTGTCTTCCTTTGGCTCTGTATTATTTAATGTTGCATTTGTATGGAATTACTCAATTTACTTTCTTTTTTTTATTAATCCTAAAAGAATTTTACAAATAATTACTAGAAAAATTAAAACTTGCTAAGTGCATCGCACATGCTTTTATACTAGTCCTTGTAAATCCATATTAATGCATTGATTATCAAATATTTTGGGGAGGGAGAGGCCACCACTTTGCACATCCTAATAGTCCCTCTGATTACAAGAATGGCATTGCTACCCTTTTGCTTTCATTTTCGTTGAATTACGAATTTACAATCATGCTTCAATAGTCTCACCCTCTATACATGGCCTATGTATCTATTTTAATTTGATACGTATCTAAAATGGGTAATAAACAAATAAATCGTTTTCCTTAAGCAAATTTGACCATTAAGTTATAAACCAATATGTATACACACAGATAAGAATATTTATGAAAAATTCATATGCCCTTTTTTGCACAATTTTTTTAAAGGTGAATGAAAGAAATATTTATTTATATATACTGGTTGGTGTTAACCCAAAAATTGCAGTCCATGTTGTTTTTTTTTTTTTTTTTTTGAAAGTAATACTAGTGATCCAATCCATGTTATTTGAAGGTTGTAAGATTAAGCCATATATTTTAAACATAAGTTATCTAGGGCCAAAAATTCCAAAAAAAAATAAAAAGAATATATATCCCATAAATGTTGACTAGTCCAAAACTTCCTTAGTTAAAAAAGATATATATAGTTTGTTGAAATTCTCACTCATAAGAAAATTAATTAATTAATTGCATACTAGTAGGACTGTAAGTTGCTGGATCAATACAAGCTTCAATCATGTGCTATAGCTTCAAGTAGTCTTCTAGTTGGTCATCTTTTTCTTGTGCTACGTCGTTATGGGTTCATGTTGGGAAATTGCAAAGAAATAACCATATTAGGAATGTCTCAAGTTCATAATGCTCACCTGGGTTCTTTGTCTTGTCATCTTTTGCTCTTACTGTGTCTACATGAATCTACCATTTTCAAAATCTACAAGGGTTGGACATATTTTTAGATCAATGAGCGTCGGAATAAAAAAGATTTATTGAGGATCATATGAAGTGACATGGTATGTTGTGATATGTTGTTCTACACTCTCAACGGGGATTCCTTTTACAAACTTGTTGAAAAGCATTTATCCCAAGAGGTAGCCACAAGAAAGAAATTATTATCTGAAAAAACAAGAATGTCTAAATTGCGACTAGTAGTTTCTGGTTCTAGTATAGGAACAATTGTTGGGATTTTCAAGACAATGTTCATCACAAGTTGCTTACAAGTAGATAATATCAGATTCCATTTAAATTTAGAGAAGAAGCCGCATATATCATAGATATTTTCTTCTTTTTGGCTCTAGTTCAAGTAGTCTTTTACCACTTCATTTTTTTGTAGTTTATTGTAAAAATAATGTTTCATCTGTATGAAATCACTTTGTGTAATTTCTTTTCCTAATTAATCTTAAAAGAACTAATAATTAGAAAAAGAAAATTTTCACATGAACAGCACGTGCTTTCAATATATATATATATATATGTGTGTGTGTGTGTGTGTGTGTGTGTGTGTGTAAATGTATGTATGTTTTAATACATTATTGTCAAATAATTTTTGGAGGAGGCAGGGGCTGCCACTCCCCGCATCCCAATCATCCACCAGTGAATATATCAATAATACTAGAGATCAGTTGCTCACATTCTTCAAATCGAACTATGGCTTGTTAGTGTTCTCACTTTACAATTGACTCCAAAACTTGTAGTGACAACAAAATATTTATATTCAATGAAAGTAAATTAAGAACAAAATTATGGTACAGCAAGGAAGAGAGGGAATGTNATAGAAAAAATCCACTAAATGCTAAGTTGGAAACTATAAGTTTCACTAGTGATTACCACATAATTCTCAGTCAAGTTCATATTTTAGCATGGAAAATTAAATACAATCAACCATGAAAAAAAAAACTATGAAAACGAGTCTAGGCCACTTATGAATCATTAAGTGCATGATCAATTCATACAAAGATCTAATCAATAGATAGGGGAGAGGAAAATGACATTTTGGAGCACTCTTCAAAAGATTAGTCACCTAAAATTTGTGATTGATATTCTTTCCTTACAACCTCAAGTTCGCCGAATGTAAGTTTATTACGTCTAGCACAAAAATTTTGAACTTCTTAAGTGTGGGATTTATAGCTTTGTAGCTAAAATTCTTACTTGCGGTATGTATTTCCAAATTTACCTAATGAAGCGTCTTCATATCCCATGCCACAAGAAAATCATAAAAGTCACAATGTCAAGTTTTCTCTTGAACTCGCTGTTTTACTTTTTCTTTTATGTTTATCAGGTATGAAGTAATCATGTGCTACAACTTCAAATGCTCTTCAAGTTTGTGACCTATTTCTTTTGTGTCTCCATTGTGGGTTCATGCTGGTTTATTTCATAGAAATAACCATATTAGGGAACGTCTCAAGTTCATCATGCTCACCTAGGTTCTTTGTCTTGTCATTTTTCGCTCTTACTGCGTCTAGCATGAAGCTACCATTTTCACAATCTACAAGGACTTGAGGTATATTCAGATCAATGAGTGTTGATTAAGAAAGCTTTATTGAGGATTATATGAAACGACACAGTAGCTTGTAGTTTGTTGTTCTACACTCTCTAGATGCTGATTCCTCTTACAAACTTGTTAAAAAAGCATTTATCCCGAGAGATGGCCACTAGAGAAAAAGCACTATCTGAAAAAACATGAATGTCTAAACTAGAACTAGATGTTTCTAGTTCAAATGTAGGCACTATTGTTGGGATTGTCAAGACATTGTTCATCTCCAGTTGGTTACATTATAAGAAGGAAATAATATCTGATGCCATTTAACACTGGTGATTGTACCAAAGTCATTTTCTTTTTTGGACTCTGGTTCAGATGATCTTCACATCTTTTTTAGTAGTTTATTGTCAAAATAATGTTTTATCTATATGGAATCACTCTATGTAATTTCTTTTACTGATTAATCTTAAAATAGTAATTAAAAATTATTATTAGAAAAATAAACTTTCCTCATGCACCAAAAATAATGTATGCAATATAACATTGATTAATTATCTAATATTTTGGGTGGAGGCATGGCTACCACTCCCTTGCCCCCCAATCTTCTGCCACTGGTTATATCAATAACACTAGAGATTAATTACTCACGTTCTTCAAATCAAACTAAGACTTGTTAGTGTTCACACTTTACATTTGAATTAAATGCTTGCAATAACAATATATATATATATATATATATATATATTTACAGAAAGAAAATTAAGAATATAATTATATCAAAGGAAGGAAGGAAGAATCCAAGAAATCCACTACGAAATTATAAGTTGGGATTGCCACATAATTGTCAGTTAAGTTCATATTTTTGACACGGAAAATTAAATACAAAGAACCACGAGAAAAACTGAGAAAACGAGTCTAGCCCATTTATGAATCATTATGAGCATGAGCAATTCATACAAAGATCCAATAATCATAGGGGGTAAGGAAAGTGTCTTTTTGGAGGTCTCTAAAAATATTTGTTGCCTAAAGTTTGTGTTCCATATTCTATCTATATAACCTCAAGTTCGTTGAATGTAACTTTTTAAAACTAGAACAAAAATTTTCAACTACTTTTGTAAGGAATTCTTGGAGTTGCTGCAAATATTCAAACTTATAGTATATAATTTCCAAATTAACCTACTGAGGTGCCTTCTCCCATGCCATAAGAAACATCGTCAAAGTCACCATGTCAAGTTCTCTCCTGAAATGGTTTCTTTACTCTTCCCTTTCCTTTTAGCTACGATGTAATCATGTGCAATAGCTTCAAGCACTCTTACTAGTTGGTGACTTATTTCTTGTAGTATTCCACTGTGGGTTCATGTACTGTGGGTTCATGCTGGGTTATTGTGTGAAATAACCATATTAGGAAACGTTTGAAGCACATTATGCTCTCTGGGTTCTTTGTCTTGTCATCTTTGGCTCTTACTGCATCTGGCATAAAGTTACCATTTTCAAAATCTACAAGAGTTAAAGTTATATTGTGATCAATGACTGCTGAATTAAGAAAGTTTTGCAAAGGATCATATGAAGCGATACGGTAGCTTGTAGTATCTCGTTCAAAACTCCCAACACCGCTTCCTTTTATGAACTTATCGAAGACTTATACCAGGAGATAGGCAGCAGATAAAGAGCACCCTTTGAAAAACATGAATGTCTAAACTGCAACTAGAAGTTTCTGGTTCTAGCATAGAAACAATTGTTGGGATTATCAAGACGTTGTTTGTTTCCAGTCGATTACAAGTAGATAATATCGGATCCCGTTTAATACTAATGGTTACAGTACTCACTTACATTTTCTTCTTTTGGGCACTGGGTTAAGTGACTTTGCACCACTTCGTTTTTGGTAGTTTATCTATAAAATAATGTTTCATCCATATGAAATTATTCTCGATAATTTCTTTCCTAATTAATTTTGAAAGAATAAATACAAATAATTGTTAGAAAAAGAAACTTTCATGGAGAGTGAGAGCATTGTCTTTCTATGGAACTTCTCTCCTAGAAAAGGACCGCGTGCACTGCACATGTAATTGTCCTTATATATATATGTATATATATGTATGTATACATATATATATATACATGTATATATGTGTGTGTGTATATATATCCACGCAGATAATTCATAGATCGAGCCATGTTTTCAAACTCGATAGTTAATTTAACACAATTTAGATCATTTTAGTAAAATATTTTTCCAAGATTCTACATTCGGTGGTAACTAGGTCATTACAAGAATGGCATTGTTGCCCTTTTGGTTTCATTTTCGTTGAATTACAAATTTACAATTTAGCTATACTTCAACAATTTCCTTTCTATACATGTATCTATTTTAATTTGATACGTATCTAAAATGGGTAATAAACAAATAAATCATTTTCCTTAAGAAAATTTGACCATTAAGTCGATAAGAACAATTACGAAAATTTCATATTCTATTTTTTGCACAACTTTTTTAAAGGTAAATGAAAGAAATTTTTTTTATATATATACTGGTTAGTGTCAAGCTAAAGATTTCAGTTCCCTTTTTTTTTTTTTCGAAAGTATTTCCAATGATCCAGTTCATTGTATTTGAAGGTTATAAGAATAAGAAACAGAATTTAAAAATATAAATTTATATATATATATTTATATTATATCCCATAAAAGTTTATTAGTCCAAAATTGCCTTTGTAAAAAAACCATTTGTAGAATTAACATACATATAGTTTGTTCAAATTCTCATTCATTAGCAAATTAATTAATTACAAGTGTACTAGTAGGACTTGTAAGTTGCCAGATCAATACAAGATTCGATCATGTGCTATACTTCAAGTGGTCTTCTAGTTGGTGACCTTTTTCTTGTGCTACATGATTGTGAGTTCATGTTGGGTTATTGCAAAGAAATAACCATATTAGGAACGTCTTAAGTTCATAATGCTCACCTGGTTCCTTGTTTTGCCATCTTTCAATCTTACAGTGTCCAGCGTGAATCTACTATTTTCAAAATCAACAAGGGCTAGAGGTATATTTAGATCAAGGAGGGTCGGATTACGAAAGCTTTATTGAGGATTATATCACTTACATTTTCTTCTTTTGGTCACTTGTTTAAGTGACCTTTCACTGCTTCATTTTTTATAGTTTATCTTCAAAATAATATTTTATCCATATGGAATTACTCCTTATAATTTTTTTCCTAATAAATTTTAGAAGAATAATTGCAAATAATTGCTAGAAAAAGAAACTTTCTAGGAAAGTGAGAGCATTTTGTTTCCATGGAACTTCTTTCTTAGAAAAGGGCCTCGTGCACCGAACGTGCTTATAATAATTGTCCATATATATATATACATATATATATATATATATATGCCATAGATAATTAGTAGATCGAGCTATGTTTTCAATCCCGATACTTAATTTAACACAATTTAGATCATTTTAGAAAAATATTTTAAAAATTTGTCTGAATCCGGTGGTAACTAGGTGTCATTACTGGAATGGCATTGCTGCCCCTTTGGTTTCATTTTTGCTAAATTACAAATTTAGAATCATGCTTCAACTGTCTCTCCTTCTATACATGTATATATTTTAATTTGATACGTATCTAAAATGGGTAGTAAACAAATAAATCATTTTCCTTAAGCAAATTTGACCATCAAGTTACAAACCAATATGTGTACAAACCCACAGATAAGAACAATTATCAAAATTTCATATGCCCTTTTTTGTAAAATTTTTTTGAAGGTGAATGAAAGCAATATTTGTTTATATATACGGTTTGGTGTCAAACCATAGATTCTAGTTCTTTTTTTTTTTTTTGAAAGTACACTTGATTACAGTGGTCTAGTCCATGTTATTTGAAGGTTGTAAGATTAAACCATAGAATTTAAACATAAGTTATGTAAGGCCTAAAATTTCCAATGTATATATATATATATCCCATATAGTTGATTAGTCCGAAATTGCCTTACTAAAAAAAAAAAAAAATCATTTTAGGAATTCACATACATATAGTTTGTTCAAATTCTTATTGATTAGCAAATTAATTAATTACCTACGTACTAGTTAGACTTTTAAGTTGCTATATCAATACAAGATATGATCATGTGCAATACTTCAAGTGGTCTTCTAGTTGGTGACCTTTTTCTTGTGCTACATCATTGTGGATTCATATTGGGTTATTGCAAAGAAATAACCATATTAGGAACGTCAAAAGTTCATAATGCTCATCTGGGTTCTTTTCCTTGTCATCTTTTGCTCTTACTATGTCTAGCATGAATTTACCATTTTCAAAATCTACAAGCGGTACAGGTATATTTAGATCAATGAGCGTCATGGATTAAGAAAGCTTTATTGAGGATTATATCACTTATATTTTCTTTTTTTGGGCAGTGGTTTAAGTGACCTTTCACCGCTTCATTTTCAATAGTTTATCTTCACAGTAATATTTCATCCATATGGAATTACTCTCAACAATTGTTTTCCTGATTAATTTTAAAATAATAATTACAAATAATTGTTTGAAATAGAAACTTTCTAGGAGAGTGAGAGCATTCTCTTTCTATGTACCTTCTCTCCTAGAAAAGGGCCTTGTGCACTGCACATACTTTTATAATTATATAAATATGTATGTATGTATGTATGTATGTATGTATGTATGTATGTTGATTATCAAATATTTTGTGATGAGGCGGGGGCTGCCACTCCCTGCCTCTAATCGTTCACCACTAATTATATCAATGACACTAGAGATCAATTGCTCATATTTTCTAATCAAACTATACTTGTTTCTGTTCACACTTTACACCGACTCCAATTAATATCAAATTATTTATGTTCAATGGTGTATTAAAGTATAATAAACTACAATTACAGTGAAAGGAGGAAGGGTGGGATCGAAAGAATCCACTGAATGGCAAGTTAAAAACTAGAAGTTTCACCAGTAATTGCCACAAAATTCACAATCAATTTTATTTTAGCCTTTAGACATGGAAAATTAAATAGGAAGAACCATGAGAAAACTATGAAAATGAGTCTAGCCCGTTTATGAACTATTATGTGAATGAATAATTCATACAAATATCTCATTCACAAAGGAGGTAAAGCAAAGCATCTTTTTAGAGGTTTCCTCAAAAGATTTTTTTCCTTAAATTTCTTATTCATATTCTATCTATATAATCGCAAGTTTGTTGCATTTAACTTGATTAGGACCAGTACAAAAATTTTCAACTCCTTGAGTTTGGAATCTACAAAGTTGCTACTAAAATTAAGGCGTATGATATGTATTTCCAAATTTACATGATGATCTATCCCACGTGTCAAAATCACAATGTCAAGTTCTTTCTTGAACTGCTCTACTTTAATCTTCTGTCTCCGTTTCACTGTGAAATCATCAATGTGCTACAGCATCAAGTGCTTTTCTTGTTGGTGACCTATTTCCTATGCTATGCCGCTGTGGGTTCATGTTGGGTGTTGCATAGAAATAACCATATTAGGGAACGTCTCAAGTTCATCATGCTACCCTAGATTTTGTCTCGTCATTTTTTGCTCTTATGTTGTCTAGCATCAAGTGACCATTTTAAAAATCCTTGGAAGTATATACAGATCAATTAGTGTCGGATTTCGAAGGCTTTGTTGAGGATATGGCGCAACACTGTAACTTGTACTATTTTGTTCAACATTCTCAATAGGGCTGCCTTTTGATGAATAAGTCAAAGAACACTTATCCCGTGAGGTAGTCACTTGAGAAAAATGACTTTCACTAAAAACACGAGCATCTAAGTCGGGATTAGAAGTTTCTGGTTCCAGGGTAGGAACAATTGCTGGAATCGTCAAGACATTTTCTCATCTCTTGTTGGTTACCAAGTAGTTAATATCTTAGTCCATTTAAAAGTAGTGCTTGTATTATTTAAATTGTCTTCCTTTGGGCTCTAGTTTGAGTGTTCTTTTATCGTTACTTTTTTGTTGTTGTTTATTCTTTACATTGTCTTCCTTTTGGCACTGTATTATTTAATGTTTTATTTGTATGGAATTACTCAACGTACTTTCATTTTTTGATTAATCTTAAAAGAATATTACAAATAATTATTAGAAAAAATAAAAATTGCTAAGTGCATCGCACGTACTTTTATACTAGTCCTTGTAAATTCATATTAATACATTGATTATGAAATATTTTGCGAGGAGGGGAAGGCCACCTCTTCACACCCCCTAATTATCCCATGATTATTAGAACAGCATTGCTACCCTTTTGGTTTCATTTTCGTTGAATTACAAATTTACCATCATGCTTCAACTATCTCTCTCTCTCTCTGTACATGTATGTATTTTACTTTGATATTTATCTAAAATGGGTAATAAACAAAGAAAGCATCATTTTCTTTAAGGAAATTTGGCCATTAAGTTATAAACCAATATGCGTTCTCACATACAGGTAAGAACAATTATGGAGATTTCATATGCCCTTTTTTGCACTTTTTAAGGGTGAATGAAAGCAATATTTATTTATATATACTGGTTGGTGTTAATCCAGAGAATCCAGTTCTTTTTTTTCTTTTTTTTTGAAAGCAATTCTAGTGATCCAGTCCATTTTATTCGAAGGTTGTAAGATTAAGCCATAGAATTTAAGCATAAGTTATCTAGGGCCAAAATTTCCATATCCCAAAAAAGTTGACCAATCCAAAATTGCCTCAGTAAAAAAAAATTAGGAATTGACATATATATATTTGTTGAAATTCTCACTCATTAGCAAATTAATTAATTATTTGCAAGTTATTGGATCAATACAAGATTCAATCATGTGCTATAGCTTCAAGTGGTCTCCTAGTTGATCACCTTTTTCTTGTGCTACATGGTTGTGGGTTCATGTTGGATTATTTGTAAAGAAATAACCATATTAGGAATGCCTCCAGTTCATAATGCTCACCTGTGTTCTTGTCTTGTCATCTTTAGCTCTTACTATCTAGCATGCATCTACCATTTTCAAAATCTACAAGGGCTAGAGGTACATTTAGATCAATGAGCATTGGATTAAGAAAGCTTTATTGAGGATTATATGATGCAACATGGTAGCTTGTAATATGTTGTTCTACACTCTCAGCAAGGATTCCTCTTATGAACTTGTTGAAAAGCATTTTTCCCTAAAGGTAGTCACTAGAGAGAGCACTATCTAAAAAAAAAAAACATGAATGTCTAATTTGCGACTGGTTGTTTCTCGTTCTAGTATAGGAACAATTGTTGGGATAGTCAAGATGAGTTTCCTCTCAAGTTTCTTACAAGTAGATAATATCCGAATCCATGTAAACTTAGTGCATGTACCAAAGATATTTACTTATTTTCGGCTCTGGTTCCAGTAGTCTTTTACCGCTTCATTTTTTGTAGTCAACACTTGGTTATCTTAAAAATAATGTTTCGTCAGTATGAAATCACTCTGTGTTAATGTATGTATGTATTAATACACTATTGTCAAATATTTTTAGAGGAGGTAGGGGCTACCACTACTCACACCACAATCATCTGCCACTGAATATATCAATAATACAAGAGAGATATGTAATTTTCAAATTTAGCTACTGAAGTGCCTCCTCCCATGCCATAAGAAAAATCGTCAAAGTCACAATATCAAGTTTTCTCTTGAAGTGGTTTCTTTACTCTTCCCTCTCCATTTAACTATGAAGTAATCGTGTGCAATAGCTTCAAGTGCACTTTAAGTTGGTGACTTATTTCCTGTACTACGCCTCTGTGGGTTCATGTTGCATTATTGTGTGAAATAATCGTATGAGGAAATGTCTAAGTTCAACATGCTTACTTGGGTTCTTTGCCTTGTCACTTTTGGCTCTTACCACATGTGGCATAAAGCTACCATTTTCAAAATCTACAAGAACTAGAGATGTATTCTGTAATCAATGACCACTGAATTGAGAAAGTTTTGTTAAGGATCATATGATGCGACATGGTAGCTTGTAGTATCTTGTTCAACACTCTCAACACGGCTTCCTTTTATGAACTTATCGAAGACTTACTGGGAGGTAGCCAGTAAAGAATGAGCACTCTCTGAAAAACATGAATGTCTAAACTGCAACTAGAAGTTTCTGGTTCCAGTATAGGAATAATTGTTGGAATCCTCAAGATGTTGTTCGTTTCCAATTGGTTACAAGTAGATAATATTGGATCCTGTTTAATACTAATTCTTGTATCACTTGCATTTTCTTTTTTGGGCACTAATTCAGATGATATTTCACCCTTCTTTTTTGGTAGTCTATCTTCAAAATAAAGTTTCATCCACATGGAATCACTCTCTATAATTTCTTTCCTGATTAATTTTAAAAGAACAATTACAAATAATTGTTAGAAAATGAAACTTTGTAGAAGAGTGAGAGCATTCTCTTTCTGTGGACCTTCTCTCAATGGTGCATCTCATTGAAAAGGGCCTCGTGCACTGCACGTGCTAATATATATATATCAAATATTTTGGGATGAAGCGGGGGCTGCCACTCCTTGCCTCTAATCGTTCGCCACTCATCATATCAATGATACTAGAGATGAATTGCTCACATTTTCTAATCAAACTTGTACTTGTTGCTATTCACACTTTACACCGACTCCAATAAATAACAAAACATTTATGTTTAATGAAAGCAAATTAAAATATAATTATGGCGCAAGGAGGAAAGGAAGGATCAAAGGAATCGACTAAATGGCAATTTAAAAACTACAAGTTTCACTGGTAATTGCCAGATAATTCTCAATCAATTTTATATTTTAGTCTTTAAACATGAAAAATTAAATAAAAAAAACTATGAGAAAACTTTGAAAACGGGTCTTTAGACATGGAAAATTGTATTATCAGCCAAACTTTGAAGACAAAACACCATAGCTAATTCGTTGATTGCGCCATGTTTTCAATTGATTCAGTAAGAAATATAGCTTGATTTAACACATTTTAGATCATATTAGTAAAATATTTTCAAAGAGTCTAAATTTGGTGGTCACTAGGTCGTTACTCTAGAATAGCATAGCTGCCCTTGTGACTTTGTTTTCGTTCATTTACAAATTACAATCATGCTTCAATTGTCTCTCACTCTATAAATATATCTATTTTAATTTGATACGTATCCAAAATGGGTAATAAACAAATAAATCATTTTTCTTAAGCAAATTTGACCATTAAGTTATAAATCAATACACACAAAGAGAGATAAGAATAATTATGAAAATTTCATATGCCCTTTTGTGCACAATTTTAAGGTAAATTTTGTAGTGAAGTAAAGAATGAACTACAAAGATTGTTAAAGCTGAACTAAAGCAATATTTATTAAAAGAAGCATGATATTTATTTAACTGCAGTCCATGTTTTTTTTTTGGGGGGAAAATAATTCTAGTCCATGTTATTTGAAGGTTGTAAGATTAAGCCATAGAATTTAAATACAACAAGTTATCAAAGGCCTAAAATTCCAAAAAAAATAAAAATTAAACATTTATATTCCATAAAAGTTTACCAGTCCAAAATTTCCCTAGTAAAATAAAAACACATTTCAAGAATTCACATACATATGGTTTGTTAAAATTCTCATTCATCAGAAGATTAATTAGTTACCTGCATAATAGAAGGACTTGTAACTTGCTGGATCAATACAAGATTCGATCTCCTTGGAATTGAAATAACCAATCACCACTTTGGGGATTTTATAATTAATTAAGATGCAAAACTGCAAAGGATATCTGGGCAATGTTGTTGCCCACAGATTTGCCTAGCTTTGTAGAAATATATCTTGCTAGCAAAAAAAAAGTGTTCTTATTGTATATATAGATAACCGTGAGCCTTCTTTCTACAGCCATTGATTATAAATAAATGACTAATTAATCTGGCATTTTTTTGCAGGGCAATAATTAATTTTTATGGTTTCTTGATGAAGATTTCATCATTACCATCTAAAAAGCAAATGAGAACACATGTCCTTAATTTGTATTTTTGTGACCTCAACTTTTGTCTTTATTAGTGGTCGGCTATGGCTCCATTGACAACTAAAGTTGTGAAATGTAAATTGTACATCTGGATAATTTGTGGCACCCAAAAAATCAATTTTTGGTGTTGCTAGTTCTTTTTGAGAAAATCAATTGAACTCATCATTAAACTTCATTTATGGTTCTTGAATTATTTTAGTGTTGATTAGTTCTGTGCAACAAACTAAAAAAGAAAATGTTTAGTAAAGAACTAAAAAAAAAAAATCAATAAAATCAACCCTTAGAAAATTTTCAAAAGTGTTTCTTCATACAAGTATCAGTGGAGCATAATACATATGTAAGTATGTAATTCTCTCTTGACAAGTTAAATAAAATCGAGAAATAATAAGATAGTATAACTTTGTTAATATTGATTTCGAGTTTAATGATGAAATTCTCACATAAACTCAAGATGATAACAACAAAAAATATCACAATATTCAGATTGTATTGCCAATAAAATTGATGGAATCAGCTGCTTCATCAGATATGGAAGAAGATATTTATTTAGATAAATATGACTTTCTTCAACCCACAACTAAATCACGAGCGTAAGCATTATAGTTCACATTTTATGATTGCGCATCGTGACCTAAAAAATAAACGTTCAAACGATTTTTAGATTTTAAATTGTAAACCCTTATTTTCTTCGTTCAAACATTGAAATGAGGTTTTCCTCTATCATGTATTTTTTTTAAAGTTTATTTAATAAATTTGATATAGATCTATGCCAAATACCCTACTCGTTGGTGGTTTCATTTTTTTAAATGAATATCTAAGAAACTACAAAAGGTTTTCTTGCGAATTATAAAGCAATTCCACTTGAAAGGGTTTGGGACATTATGCAGTAAAACAAGGAAGAACACCAATAAAAGACAAAAAGAAAAACCAAGAAAAAAAAATTAAAAAGTGGAAGATACCACATCTCGAGTTTCATGTTTCATGCACGCAATATCTCATCTTCTACAAAAACTAATTATGGGTATGTGATTTGGGGGTAAATAAGTGTACATATGCCGTACATTGATCGAGTAAAATGTAGTAGTGCTTAGTAGGATTCAAGTATTTAAATGAATTTTCATTCAATAACCGTCCAATCCAAAATAGTTTAGGGTAAAAAATTCAACCCATACATGGAGTGACATGCAACATTACATTATGCGACCTATAGAGTAAAATGTATTTTTAGTCCCCAATGTTTGGGGTAATAAATAAATTGGTCCCCAAAGTTTCGGCCAAAACAAATTTAACCCCCAAAGCTTCAGAATTTGAACAAAATTCTGAAGTAATCATGTGCAATAGCTTCAAGTGCTCTTCTAGTTGGTGACTTAATTCTTGTACTACTCCGCTTCGGTCATTGTGCAAAATAACCGTATTAGAAAATGTCTGAAGTTCATCATGCTCACTTGGTTCTTTGTATTGTCATCTTTGGCTCTTACTGCATATGGTATAAAGCTACCATTTTACACCAAAATCTACTAGAACAAAAGTTATATTCTGATCAATGACCGCTGAATTAAGAAAGTTTTGCAAAGGGTCATATGAAGCAACACTATAGCTTGTAGCATCTTGTTCAACACTCCCAACACGCAGTAGAGAAAAAGCACTCTTTGAAAAACATGAATGTCTAAGCTGCAACAAGAAGTTTATGGTTCTAGTATAGAAATAATTGTTGGAATAGTCAAGATGTTGTTCGTTTCCATTTGGTTACAAGTGGATAATTTCGGATCCCATTTAATACTAATAGTTGTATCACTTACATTTTCTTCTTTAGAGCACTGTTTTAAGTTACATTTTACCGCTTCATTTTTGGCAGTTTATCTTCAAAATAATGTTTCATCCATATGGAATTACTCTCAATAATTTCTTTCCTGATTAATTTTAAAAGAAAAATTACAAATAGTGTTTAGAAAAAAAAAACTTTCGAGGAGACTGAGAGCATTCACTTTCTAAGAAACTATTTTCCTAGAGTGCACGTGCTTTTATAATTGTCTTTATTATATATATATATAATATATATATATATATATATTCAAAATAATGTTCCATTATCCATATGGAATTACTCTCAATAATTTCTTTCCTGATTAATTTTAAAAGAAAAATTACAAATAGTGTTTAGAAAAGAAACATTCTAGGAGAGTAAGAGCATTCTCTTTCCATGGAACTGCTTCCCTAGAAAAAGGCCTTATGCACCACAAGTGCTTTTATAATTGTCCTTATATATATATATACGCCTTAGATAATTAGTAGATAGAGCCAAGCTTTCAACCTCAATACTTAATTTAACACAATTTAGATCATTTTTAGCAAAATATTTTTCCAAGAGTCTGAATTCGGTGATAACTATGTCATTACTAGAATGGCATTGTTGCCCTTTTGATTTCTTTTCGTTGAATTACAAATTCACAATCATGCTTCAACTGCCTCTCCCTCTACACATATATCTATTTTAATTTCATTCATATCTAAAATGGGTTTAAAAAACAAATAAATCATTTTCCTTGGCAAATTTGACCATTAAGTCATAAACCAATATATATACACACCCACAAAAAACAACAATTATGAAAATTTCATATGCCCTTTTCTGCACAATTTTTTTAAAGATGAATGAAGAAATATTTATTTATATATACTGGTTGGTGTCAAACCAAAGATTCCAATTCTTCTTTTTTTTTTTTTTTGAAAGTAATTCCAGTTATCCAATACGTGTTATTTGAAGTTTGTAAGATTAAACCATAGAATTTAAACATAAGTCATAGACATATATACATATGTATACATATATGTATATATGTGTGTGTGTGTGTGTATATATATATATATATATATATTCACACACATATATACATATATATACATATGTATATATATATGTATATATGCATGTGTGTGTATATATATGTATGTATGTATGTGTGTGTGTGTATATATATATATATATATGTATCTATACATACATATGTATATATGTATGTATATATACGTATGTGTGTTTATATATATATGTATATATATATATATATATCCCATAAAATTTGACTGGTCAGAAATTGCCTTAGTAAAGAAAACATTTCAAGAATTCACATACATATGGTTTGTGCAAATTCTCATTAATTAGCAAATTAATCAATTAGCTACGTACCAGTAGGACTTGTAAGTTGCTAGATCAATAAAGATTCTATCACGTGCTATACTTCAAGTGGTCTTCTAGTTGGTGACCATTTTCTTGTGCTACATCGTTGTGGGTTCACGTTGGTTTATTGCAAAGAAATAACCATATTAAGAACGTCTCAAGTTCATAATGCTCATCTTGGTTCTTTGCCTTGTCAATTTCGCTCTTACTATGTCTAACATGAGTCTACCATTTTCAAAATCTACAAGGGTTAGAGGTATGTTTAGATTAGTGAGCGTCCGATTAAGAACCCTTTATTGAGGATTATATCACTTACATTTTCTTCTTTGGGCACTAGTTTAAGTGACCTTTTTTCATCACTTTGTTTTTGATAGTTTATCTTCAAAGTAATGTTTCATCCATATAGAATTACTCCTTATAATTTTTTCTTGATTATTTTTAAAAGAATAATTACAAATAAATGTTAGAAATAGAAACTTTCTCGGACAGTAAGAGCGCTCCCTTTCTATGGACCTTCTCTCCTAGAAAAGGGCCTCGTGCACTACACGTGCTTTTGTAATTATATATATATATATATATATATTGATTATCAAATATTTTGGGATAAGACGGGGACTGCCACTACCCGCCTCTTATCGTCATCTACTCATTATATTAATGATACTGGAGATCAATTGCTCAGATTTTCCAATAATACTTGTTGTTGTTCACACTTTACACTGACTCCAATAGATAACAAAACATTTATGTTCAATGAAAGCAAATTAAACTACAATTATGGTGCAAGGAAAAAGGGTGGGATCGAAGGAATCCACTAAATGGCAAGTTAAAAACTAGAAGTTTCACCAGTAATTGCCACGATTACAATTCACAATCAATTTTATTTTAGCCTTCAGACATGGAAAATTAAATACAAAGAACCATGAGAAAAGTATGAAACGAGTCTAGCCCATTTAATATCCATTATGTGCATCAATAATTCATACAAAGATAGTATTCATAGAGCGGGTGAAGCAAAGCATTTTTTAGAGGTTTCCTCAGAAGATTAGTGTCCTTAATTTGTGATTCATATTCTATCTATATAACCACAAGTTCATTGAATGTAACTTGATTACGATTGGTACAAAAATTTTCGACTCCTTGAGTTTGGAATCTACAAAGTAGACACTAAAATTAAGGCTCATGGTATTTATTTTTCAAATTTACATGATATTCTATCCAGCGCATCAAAATCAGAATGTCAAGTCCTTTGTTCAAACTGGATTCTTTAATCTCCTGTCTCCATTTCACTATGAAATAATCAATGTGCGATAACATCAAACCTATTTCTTGTGCTTTGCTGCTGTGGGTTTATGTTGGGCTGTTGTGTCTAGAAATAACCATATTAAGAAACGTCTCAATTTCATCATGCTACCCCAGATTTTGTCTTATCATCTTCTGCTCTTATTTTGCCTTGCATCAAGTTACCATTTTCAAAATCTACAAGCCTTGGATGTATATACAAATCAATTAGTGTCAGATTTCGAAAGCTTTTGTTGAGGATATGAAGCAACATGGTAACTTGTACTATTTTGTTCAACATTCTCAGTAGGGCTACCTTTTGATGAATAAGTCAAAGACCACTTATCCCCTAAGATAGTCAGTTGAGAAAAATGACTCTTACTAAAAACATGAGTATCTAAGTTGGGATTAGAAATTTCTGGTTCCAGCATAGGAAAAATTGTTCGGATCATCTAGAAATTTCTCATCTCTTGTTGGTTACAAGTAGTTAATATCAAGTCCATGTAAAAGTAGTGCTTGTATTATTTACATTGTCTTCCTTTGGGCTCTGGTTTGAGTGTTCTTTTATTGCTTCTTTTTTAGTGGTTTATTCTTACTATATTGTCTTTCATCGGGCTCAGTATTAATTAATGTTTCATTTGTATGGAATTTCTCAATGTTCTTTCTTTTTTTATTAATCTTAGAAGAAAATTACGAATTATTTTAAAAAATAAAAAATAAACTTGCTAAGTGCATCGACTTGCTTTTGTACTAGTCCTTGTAAATGCATATTAATACATTAATTATCAAATACTTTGCCAGGTAAAGGCACTCGTACCCCCCAATTGTCCCAATGATTACTAGAATAGCATTGCTACTCTTTTGGTTTCAGCTTCGTAGAATTACAAATTTAAATCATGCTTCAACTGTCTCTCGCTTTATACATGTATATATTTTAATTTGGTACGTATCTAAAATTAGTAATAAACAAATAAATCATTTTCCTTAAGCAAATTTAACCATTAAGTTATAAACCAATATGTACACACACAGCTAAAAATAATTCTGAAAATTTCATCATATGCCCCTTTTTGCACAATTTTTTTAAAGGTGAATGAAAGCAATATTTATATTTATATATGTTGGTTGGTGCTAACCCAAAGATTCCAGTCCGTGTTTTTTTTTTCCTTTTGAAAGTAATTCCAGTGATCCAGCCCACGTTATTTGCAGGTTGTAAGATTAAGCCATAGAATTTAAACATAAGTTATCTTGAGTCAAAAATTCCAAAAAAATAAAAACATACACATCCCATAAAATTTGACTAGTCCAAAATTGCCTCGGTAAAAAAAAAACAAAAAAACCATGTCAGGAATTCACATGTATATAGTTTGTTGAAATTCTCACTCATTAGCAAATTAATTAATTACCTGCATACTAGTAGGACTTGTAAGTTGCTGGATCAATAAAAGATTCAATCATGTGCTATAGCTTCAAGTTGTCTTCTAGTTGGTCACCTTTTTCTTGTGCTACATTGTTATGGGTTCATTTTGGGTTATTGCAAAGAAATAATCATATTAGGAACGTCTCAAGTTCATAATGCTCACCTGGGTTCTTTGTCTTGTTATTTTTCGCTCTTATATAATACTATGTCTAGCATGAATCCACTATTTCAAAATCTACAAGGGCTAGAGGTATATTTAGATCAATGAGCATCAAATTAAAAAAGCTTTATTGAGGATTATATGAAGTGACACGGTAGCTTGTAATATGATGTTCTACACTCTCAGCAAGGATTCCTCTTACGAACTAGTTGAAAAGCATTTATCCCAAGAGATAGCCACAGGAAAGAAAGCACTATCTAAAAAAACATGAATGTCTAAATTGCAACTATTAGTTTCTGGTTCTAGTATAAGAACAATTATTGGGATTGTCAAGACAATGTTCATCACAAGTTTCTTACAAGCAAATAATATCCGATTCCATTAAAATCTAGTGCATTTATCATAGATATTTTCTTTTTCTTGGGTCTAGTTCTAGTCATCTTTTACCACTTCATTTTTTTTGTTGTTTTTCTTACAAATAATGTTTCGTCTGTATGAAATCATTCTGTATAATTTCTTTTCCTAATTAATCTTAAAAGAACTAATTATATATTAGAAAAAGAAATTTTCCATGTGAACAATACGTGCTTTCATATATATATATATATATATATGTATATATATATATATGTATATATATATATACATATATGTATGTATGTATGTGTGTATGTAAATGTATGTACATATTAATACACTATTGTCAGATATTTTTTGGAGAAGGTACGGATTACCACTTCCCGCGCCACAATCATCCATCACTAAGTATATCAATAATGCTAGAGATCGGTTGCTCGCATTCTTCAAATCAAACTATGACTTGTTATGTTCTCACTTTACAACCGACTCCAAAACTTGCAATAACAACAAAATATTTACATTCAATGAAAGTAAATTAAGAACAAAATTGTGGTACAGGGAGCGAGAGAGGGATAGAACAAATCCACTAAATGCCAAGTTGGCAACTATAAGTTTCACTAGTAACTACCATATAATTCTTAGTCAAGTTCATATTCTAGACATGGAAAATTAAATAATAAGAACCATGAAAAAAACTGATGAATTATGTGCATGATCAATTCATACAAAGATCTAATCAATAGATAAGGGTGAGGAAAATGACATTTTGGAGCACTCTTCACAAGAATAGTCGCCTAAAATTTGTGATTCATAGTCTTTCTATATAACCTCAAGTTCATCGAATGTAACTTTATTACGTCTAGCACAAAAATTTTGAACTTCTGAAGTGTGGGAATAATAGAGTTGCTGCTATGGTATGTAATTCCAAATTTATTTGATGAAGTATTATCATATACCAGGCCACAAGAAAATCATCAAAGTCACTATTCCTTTTCTGTTTATATGTGAAGTAATCATGAGCTACAACTTCAAATGTTCTTCTAGATTGTGACCTATTTCTTTTGTATCACCGTTGCGGGTTCATGCTGGGTTATTTCATAGAAATAACCATATTAGTGAACGTCTCAAGTTCATCATGTTCACTTGGGTTCTTTGTCCTGTCATCTTTCGCTCTTAACGCGTCTAGCATGAAGTTACCATTGTATAATTCATTCAAAATCTACAAGGACTTGAGATATATTCAAATCAATGAGGGTCGATTAAGAAAGATTTATTGAGGATTATATGAAGCGACACAGTAGCTTTTATTATGTTTTTCTACACTATCTGGATGCTAATTCCTCTTGCGAACTTGTTTAAAAAAGCATTTATCCCGAGAGGTAACCACTAGAGAAAAAAAAACACTATTTGAAAAAAACATGAATGTCTGAAATACAACTAGATATTTCTAGTTCAAACGTAGGCACTATTATTGGGATTGTCAAGACATTGTTCATCTCCAGTTGGTTACATTATAAGTTGATAATATCTCGTTTAATACTGTTGCTTGTATCAAATTCATTTTCTTTTGTTGGGCTCCAGTTCAGATGATCTTTTATCGCTTCTTTTTTGGTAGTTTATCATCAAACTAATGTTTTATTTATATGGAATCACTCTTTGTAATTTCTTTTATTGATTAATCTTAAAATAGTAATTAAAAATTATTATTAGAAAAATAAAACACTTTCCTCGTGCACCAAAAATAATGTATGTATTAATACATTGATTAATTATCTAATATTTGTTGGGTGGAGACAAAGCTGCCATTCCCCTGCCCCCCAATCATTTTCCACTGTTATATCAATAAAAATAGAGATCAATTACTCACATTCTTCAAATCAAACTAAGACTTGTTAGTAATCACACTTTACATTTGACATAAATACGTGCAGTAACAACAAAAATTTTATATTTAAAGAAAGCAAATTAAGAATATGATTATGGTATAAGAAGAAGGGAGGATCGAACAAATCCACTAAAAGTTGGCAACAACAAGTTTCACTAGTAATTGTCATATAATTGTCATATAATTCTCAATTAAGTTCATATTTTGGACATGGAAAATTAAATACAAAGAACCACGAGAAAACCTAAGAAAACGAGTCTAGTCCATTTATGAATCATTATGAGCATGAGCAATTCATACAAAGATCCAATTATTAGAGGAGGTGAGAAAAGCGTCTTGGGTAAATGATTTGGAGGTCTCCTGAAAAGATTAGTTGCCTAAAGTTTGCGTTCCATATTATATCTATATAACCTCAAGTTTGTTCAATGCAACTTTTTTAAAACTAGAACAAAAATTTTCAACTCCTTTTGTGAGGAATTCATATAGCTGCTGCAACTATTGTAGCTTATAGTATATAATTTCCAAATTTACCTACTGAAGTGCCTTCACACACCATAAGAAATATTGTCAAAGACACAATGTCAAGTTCTCACTTGAAGTGGTTTCATTGCTCTTCCCTCTCCATTTAACAATGAAGTCATCATGTACAATAGCTTCAAGTGCTCTTCTAGTTGGTGACTTATTTCTTGTACTACTCCACCGTGGGTTCATGTTGGGTTATTGTGCAAAATAACCGTATTAGGAAATGTCTAAAGTTCATCATGCTCACCTGGATTCTTTGTCTTGTCATCTTTGGCTCTTACTGCATATGGCATAAAGCTACAATTTTCAAAATCTACAAGAGCTAGAGTTATATGTTCTGATCAATGATCGTCGAGTAAAGAAAATTTTGCAAAGGGTCCTATAAAACGACACTGTGCTTGTAGTATCTTGTTCAACACTCCAACACCGCTTCCTTTTATGAACTTATCAAAGACTTGTACCAGAAGATAGGCAATAGAGAAAGAACACTCTCTGAAAAACCTTAATGTCTAAGCAGCAACTAGAAGTTTCTGGTTCTAGTATAGAAGCAATTGTTGGGATCATCAAGACATTGTTAGTTTCCAGTTGGCTACATGTAGATAATATTGGATCCTGTTTAATACTAATAGTTATATCACTTACAGTTTCTTCTTTTGGGCACTAGTTGAAGTGACCTATCACCGCTTCATTTTTATTAGTATATCTTCAAAATAATGTTTTGTCCGTATGGAATTACTCTCGAATATTTCTTTCTTGATTAATATTAAAAGAATAATTAAAAATAATTGTTAGAAAAAGAAACTTTCTAGGAGAGTGAGAGCATTCTCTTTCTAAGGAACTTCGTTTCCTAGAAAAGGGCCTCGTGCATTGCAAGTGCTTACACATATATATGTGTGTGTACATATATATATATATATACATACATACATAAATATATATATATATATGTATGTATATATACATATATGTACATATATGTACATATACATACACATATATATAGGATTAGAAGCAAATCTTATTTTCGTTCCAGAATTGTTTTAGCAGAAAGAAGACTAGAACGAATTAATAATAGAATTTCAGCTTTTGATCCAAATCAAGAACAAGAACCTTTGTGGTCTTTTGCTCTTCTACAACAAGAACATGATAATGAACTAACAGAAATAAAATTCTGTAAAAGGATTTATCATTTTAAAATAAGAAAACTTTATGAATTGTCAATTTAATTGTTTAAATTCCTTTTCTTTATCAGAAAAGTTTTAAATCAATAGGAAGTTCTAAAACTTTGATTCGGAAATCTGTTTAAAATATCCGTAAGATTGTAAGTGTTTAAAACCTTGGGATGTCCACTAACCAAAGGATTTGAAGAAGAAACTTGATTTTGAAAATCATTTGTTTCAAGAGTTTGTTTGTACCTTTGTAAATACAAATGACGTTGTTCAGAATCATGTGTATATTTTTATGTATATCACTATCTGGAATAAGATCCTGTTCTCTATTCAAAACATTGATTTGAGGAGTTTCAGAAGAAACTGAATTTCTGCTAGTTCATTATCATGCTGAAGAACCTAGTTTGTTCAACTAGTTTTGACATAAGAGTCAGGTCCTGAAAATTTCCATTGTTTTCCAAACTTTTCAGTTTCTTTAAACGATTGCCTCTACGTTTGATTTTGGTTCCACAAGAAGGGAGACCAAATTGTTCACAGAAAGAACCTAAATCCTTTCTTCGTTGACTTCTATCTTTGGCTAATTGCCTCATCATTTTGTCTTGACGACAAACTCTCATGGCAACTTGTTGGATCATGGAATTGAGTTCACCATAGGTGATATTTTGGTAAGGCACAATGCCATTGTGCTGGGTTTGAAGTTCTTCACGAACTAAGTCTCTAAGGGATTTGGGAAGACCATCAAGGAATTTTTCTTTCCAATATGGAAGGTTTCCATCAGGTCTGGTGTAAATCCTAGTTAGGAAGGTATCCTTATACCACCTAAAAAAAACTCTAATGGCATCAAAGATATTGTCTCTATCATTCTGGGATAGATGTTCGTCCCACCAACCTTTAAGTTGTCCAGTAAATCCGGCAACTAGGATATGGGCCGTGAGTTGATCGGTGCAATTATGGGAAGTTTTGTAAGCAGTGGCCACCATGGTCATCTGCTGGAGTTTGGATGTGATATTATACTCAGAAACGCCATCTATGTTCCATTCATAGATATTGTTGGCATTATATGAGTTTTGAATCACATTGGGTTGTTCTTCTAGAAGAACATCTGGATGGGTAGCTCTAGGATAGTAAAGCTTATTGGATTTCTTCCAAGAACTAGAAGAGGGTTGAATACTAAGCTTAAAGATGTCATTAGACTCATGCTTAGGTGTTTGAGGAACTGACTCAGAATCAGAAGCAGGTTTGACTCTGTCAATAACAGAGACAGACGCTTTCTGTTTGTCATCCTTAGTTTTTGGAGTAGGAGATTCAGGAACATAGGCTAACTTAATAGCTTGTTCTTCTCGATCCTGTCTATCCTAGATTGTAATTCACTATCGATCTTAGGACTAGAAATCTGGGTCCTAAGTTGACTGGGAATTTCATAAGGCTTAAAGATAGGAGTATCTAAAGCTGATTTGTAACCAGAAGGTTGTTTCGATGAAGAAGCAACAATTGGTAAAGGAATGGAAGGAGTTGAAGGTGGAATCTTGACAAGTCTTCTTGAATTTTAGTTCTCTTTTCATCTTTATAGTTTTCGAAAAACTATTGTTTTCTTACTTCATTATGAGGTGCATAAAACTCATTGCGAAGCATTTCTTTGTTAATTTGAAAATTTGATTCAAGAGTTAAAACATTTATCTCTGCGTCAAGTCCAGAAGGATTAAGACTGGAGTAAGTTGGAGAATTAACCAAATCATCATCTTCCTGTTGGACAGTGTAACTGGCCTGTGGGAAGTTAGATTCAGGTCTCATTCCATGGATTTGGGTATTAACAGAAGAGACAGAGTGTCTAGCACTTTGTGGGTTCTGAAAATCACTATTTGAAATACTGGAATTCCTAGGAGGAATAAATCTAGCACTATTTGACCTATTGAAGGAAATTTCTACCGAACCAGTAGAGAATTGCCTAATGTTGGAAACTAAAGTATTTTTAGCTGGAACTGAAGGCAAAGCCTCTGGAAGCAACCAATTTTGAGGAAGGGATACTTGATCCCAAGAGATTATTAGTTCCAAGGTTTGGGAACAGATAGGTGAGATCTGTTCGAATCAGTTTGAAAAAGAATAGTTTCACCTTTCTTTTGAGTTCTAAGAGCTCCAGAATTAAAAGCGGAGTTCATAGCTTTGTATTGAAGTCTAAAAATAATAGCAACTGGTAAAGATCCAGTTTTAGTTTTATAATTTGAAGTCTTAACATTTAAAGTTAAGGAATCTAAAATATTTGGATCGTTTAAAGAAACTGAAAAGTTTGGAAAACAATCAAAATAAACAGGACCACCACATAGGCTGGTTTCAACCATACCAAGTAGTGAATCATTGAAATCTAGAAATCTGGCATCTCTTAGACATAGTAAAAGAGACGTATCCAGACCTTCTCTAGATAATGGTTTTGCAGCAATTTGAACAAGTCCAAAATGCAAATAATGGTATTTTTGTTTAAAATTGTCAAATGACACAGACCTTTCGAAAGCAATTTGATCTCGTCATATTCCAGACTGAGAGGGATGGTTTGTTCAACAGTTTTGACAGAATAATCAGTTGAAAAACTCCATTTGTTATTTTTATAAATTTCTTTTGAAGGATGATTGGGAATCTTCCAATTATCCAAAGATTGAGAAATATCAGAGAAATTGATTTCTTCTTTAAGAGAAGAAGGATTTGAAGAGGAGGAGGAGGCTTGGGAAGATCTAGAACTAGATCTGAAGAAAGCACTCATAATTAAAATAAATAAAATGCAAGAATAAAATGCAAAATATGAAAATGCAGTAAATAAAACGAAAATGCAGAAATGGTTAAGTACCCCCTTTAAGGGTTGGCTGAGCCACCACCTTCGGGTTTCATAGGATGCTAATTATAAACTTTCTATACTAATGTTTGTACTAATCTTGTTAATATGTTTAAGTTGATACCAATTATTTATCCTAAAATGTAAAAGATCAACTTAGATCAGATAGATTTTATTAGACAAAATCTTAATCTTTATGTAGATCTTAACATTCAGTCCAGATCACTGCAAGAACAAGTCCTTACACTTCCTACGATGGATAGCGGATCTTATCAAGCCACAACGCCTGTTCGTCGGCTAAATCGGCGATTAGATCATATCCCATAGGACCAACGAAATCTTCACTTGAATGTTAAAATTTACTAAAGATCTATTAGATCTATGCAGTTCTTAAACATTTTAAAACAATAATCATCTGGTTAGGTACGTGGGCTTCTGTGAGTAAACTCAAACGTCCACAGCATTACGCTTGCTCTGATACCAAGAGGAGAACCGGGGACCCCTAAAAACCTAGAGGAAGAAGGGCCAGGGACAAGGGAGCTATAGCTAGTACAGAATTAAACAAATAATTCAGGTGGCTCAGCCAACCCTTAAACAGTAAAGCAAAATGAAAAGAAACTTTTATTTAAAGCTTTTAAATATTTACAGAATTGTAGAATACCTCTGGTGAAGGGCTAGTTCCTAGTCACGCTCTGAAGGTACTCTTCTAAGAAAGAAAATAAAACTTGGGAAATTTTTCGAATGCCTTCAAAAACTGAAATCATCCTATTTATAGGAGAAAATTACTATTGCTACAGTGTCAAATAGTGACCTCTGAATAGTAACTTTTTTCCGTGATTGGTGCCGCTACAGTGTACAGTGTACAGTGAACGGTATTTGTACAAATGAACAGTAAAGTACATTTGAATAGTAAAATACAATTTTGAAAAGAATCCTATCTATTACAATTGGGATTCTTCGATTTTGCTGAGGTCGATGCCGAAACAGTCGTCCTCATTTGATTGGGCGAAATCTTCTTCAGTGCTGATGCTGGCAGCTGAGCTGGAATCAGAACTTGATGATGACACCTGTTTTTTCTTCTTTTTTGTTGAAATCTTTTTCTTTGATTTCTTTTCTTTTGATTTTTCTTTTGTCTTGGAAACTTCCTGTAGTTTGTCCGAAGAGTTTGAAGTTCCTTCTTTGAGCTGGGAGAGGGTATCTTCCAGTTGTTTGATGTATGCGTCCTTGGTTTTGGCCGAGGCTAGCAGAACAGTATTTGAAGACCTTTGTTGTAGAAACTGGGAAGTTTCTACATCTATTGGTAATAAGAATTGTGGATTCTTACCGAACCAATTTTGAACTTGGATCTTATAAGCAGCACCGGCATTATAAGCATCCCACCATTTGATTGATCCTTGTCTTACCAGTAAAGGTGGAAAGGCTTGATTGTTGTTTTTGACAAACTCGAACCTCCATTGGAAAATCCATGGCAAAGCAAATGTTGAGAAAAATTGGAGGTTTATTGGTATTGTGGAATTGGGCTGAGAAAACTTTGATTTAAAAAACTCAAAGCCTTCTAGAACTGGTGGAGGTAGAATGGATTCATTTGGTCCAATTAAAGACCAGAATCTATTAAACCATATTGGGAAAGAATAGGTTATATTCTTTTTGAAGAAGAATAAACAAGAATGTTTATTCTCAATATTTTGATAGGTGAAGGTACTGAACCAAGCACTTTGATAATCCCAGTAAGAGTAACCAGGATAATTTTGAGATTCAGGACCAGAGAAGGACCTCAATCTGTTAAGATCTTTGCCCCATCTTCTTGATTCAGATGGTCTAAGAACTCTTAGAATTTGATAAGTCGAATGGGTGTAATATGCATGACTGTCATGCATATTATTTTTTGGAATAACCGATTGAGAATCCTTGAGTATTAACTCATAAAATTCTCTGGTTTTTTGATTTGAGGATGGGATAAAATTGAATCCAGAAGGAAGAATTTTATGGGCAACAATTAAAGGATTGTTGGTGAACCATTCTGGTTCGATTTGAATTAGGGTTTGGTAGTCAGGTTTTCTGACATATTGAGAAACGTTTGAAGAAACGAAAGATTTTGAAGTTTTGGGTACGTAAGGTACCGTGCTTTTTGATGCAGAAGGCATTGTGTTGAGTGTTTGAGGTGATGAGGATGAACTCATCAAAACGTTTGAAGGTAATACCTGAGTTACCTGGGTTTGTCCTGGTAGGGACAAAGCCTGTTGAGATTGCAGCCATAATTTGAATGCTTTTCCAAGCTGTTGATCGTCTTCGGCAATTTCTGCCCAAGTCTTTTGAGCTAGCAACCTGCAATGGTGTAGGGTTTGATGTAGATGAAGGAGATTCATCTTTTTCGGATTGTGGAGGTGGAAGGTCACTCTTTTTCTTTCTGGGCATCTCTGCCCTGAAGGTATTCTCTGGTGAGGTAATCGGGTAGAGAATTAGCGCTTCCTTTGATAAACTCTATATCAAAATCAAATATAGATAAAATTGCTTGCCATCTGGCAAAATTTTGTTTTGAAGCAAGATTTTTGACATCTTTTTGTAAAACATCCTTGGCAGCTTTACAATCAATTCGAAGTAAAAACTTTTGATTTAAAAGATCAGATTGAAACTTTGAAATACATAAAACAATTGCTAAAATCTCTTTTTTAATAGTGGAATAATTTTTCTGAGCATTATTCCAATGTTTAGAAGTAAAACAGACAATTAGTTCGGAAGTAGAACTTTTTTGTTTTAAAATGCCACCATAGCCAATGTCAGAGGCATCAGTTTCAACGATTTTAAATAAACTTGGATTACATAAAACTAAACAATTGGTAAATTCTTAACTTGGGTTTTTATGTATTTGACAGTGTCTGTGTGCTTTTGTGTCCAAGCAGGTGGATTCTTACGAAGTCTGTCATGCAAGGGTTTTGACAAAATACTAAGATTGGGAATATGTTCAGAGATGTAGTTTAAACATCCTAAGAATCTTTGAAGCTGAGTTTTATCCAGAATCTGATCTGGAAATTTATCAGCAAATTCAATCGATCTATTGATAGGAATAATTTTGCCTTGGCAAATATTATGTCCTAAGAACCTGATCGAAGTTTGGCATAAACTAATTTTTGAAGCAGAAATGACTAAACCATTTCTTTTAGTTACATCTAAGAAAATATTGATATGTTTAAAATGTTGTTCTATATTATCAGAATAGACAAGAACATCATCAATATAAACAAGAATGAAATTAAGATAAGGATTGAAAATATCATTCATAACCTTTTGAAATTCAGAAGGTGCATTTTTGAGGCCAAAGGGCATTACATTCCACTCATATTGACTTTAAGATATTTTCCAAAAGGGACTGTGAATGCATAGAACAACATCTGTCTCTTATACACATCTAGATTTGTATAAGAGACAGTACCAGACCTTGTCTATTCTGATAATATAGAACAAGCATCTTAATCTGCATCTTCTATTTTCTTAGATGTAACTAAAAGAAATGGTTTCCTGTCTCTTATACACATCTAGATTCATAAGAGATTAGTTTATGCCTAAGCGATCAAATGCACCTTCAATCTCGGAATTTTTGTTAACATAAAATGCAGCACAGCTCCAAGGAGACTTGGAGGGACTGATAATCTTCTTAGAAAGGAGATCATCAATCTCTTTTTTGCAAAATTCCAGAAGCTCTTGATTCATTTGAATGGCACGAGCTCCAGTAGGAATATAAACAATTAAATTGACTTCATAAAGTTGGTAGAGTTACCAATGTTTTTCCTATTCCAAAAGGCAGTTGGAATATCAGCACAAACTTGAGTTTGAATTTTGTTTTGCAAATTATGAATCCTGGTTTTGAAAACTGGATCCTTTAATTGATAGACAGAAATAGTGCTAGCATTTAGGTGTTGTAGGGAAAACTACAATCAGAATATCTGACTTCTACATCAGATAATTTGAATTTGACTTCCAAAGATTCTCCATTAGCACTGCTAATGCGTTCTTTGGTCTTTTGAAAATACTTTGCAGGAATTAAACCTTCAAAAATGCAATTTAAATCTGCACCAGTATCAACTAATGCAGTGGCATCAATGAAAAGTTCATTATTAATAACCAAAGTAATTTGAATAAGAAATTTGAGAACAGTAACTCTATTTAAAATATTTAAAAACTGTTCTTTTGATTTATTCAATAATCTGATCAGGTGGAATCACTTGTTCAGATAAAACTTGGTTTTCAAAAGGAGTTTGAGAGGTTGAAGGAGTTTCAACACAATTTTCAAAAACTTGTTTTGAACATTGGGAAAGTTGGAGAGAATGAATAATCATCTGGTCAATCTGCTGTTGAGATTGAATCTCTCTAACTTCTTGTTTTAAAATGGCAATTTCAGACTGATGTAAATTTTTGGATTGAAACCTTTCTGTCTTCTAAGGCATTGATAAGATTGTCTTCTTCATAATTAGAATCAGAATCACTGACATCTAATAGAAGATTGTTTAACTGATTGACAACTGAATCTTCTAAATTCAGTAGATTGAGCTTCTTTACAAACTTACAAAACCTAGCTATATGTCCAGGTTTCTTACATTTGTAACAGACAGCAGTATTTGGTACAGCAGGAATGGGTTGTTTATCAGGAAGAATAGATTTCCTAAATTTGTGTTTCCTATGAGGCTTACTATAGGAAGGTTTGGAAGATTTGTGAATCTTATGTTTGCCTCTACGTTTGATTTTGGTTCCACAAGAAGGGAGACCAAATTGTTCACAGAAAGAACCTAAATCCTTTCTTCGTTGACTTCTATCTTTGGCTAATTGCCTCATCATTTTGTCTTGACGACAAACTCTCATGGCAACTTGTTGGATCATGGAATTGAGTTCACCATAGGTGATATTTTGGTAAGGCACAATTTATTGTGCTGGGTTTGAAGTTCTTCACGAACTAAGTCTCTAAGGGATTTGGGAAGACCATCAAGGAATTTTTCTTTCCACATCTAGATGTGTATAAGAGACAGGTCTGGTGTAAATCCTAGTTAGGAAGGTATCCTTATACCACCTAAACTCAATTGTTGGCATTATATGAGTTTTGAATCACATTGGGTTGTTCTGCTAGATGGAGATCTGGATGGGTAGCTCTAGGATAGTAAAGCTTATTGGATTTCTTCCAAGAACTAGAAGAGGGTTGAATACTAAGCTTAAAGATGTCATTAGACTCATGCTTAGGTGTTTGAGGAACTGACTCAGAATCAGAAGCAGGTTTGACTCTGTCAATAACAGAGACAGACGCTTTCTGTTTGTCATCCTTAGTTTTTGGAGTAGGAGATTCAGGAACATAGGCTAACTTAATAGCTTGTTCTATCCTGTCTATCCTAGATTGTAATTCACTATCGATCTTAGGACTAGAAATCTGGGTCCTAAGTTGACTGGGAATTTCATAAGGCTTAAAGATAGGAGTATCTAAAGCTGATTTGTAACCAGAAGGTTGTTTCGATGAAGAAGCAACAATTGGTAAAGGAATGGAAGGAGTTGAAGGTGGAATCTTGACAGAAAGATGTTCACCAATAACTTCTTTACAGGTAAATATTTATTTGTAAAATTGTTTTGTTCAATTATTGGTAAAAGATCTTCATTTGAAACTGCAGTTTTAGCTTTAAAAGGTGCAGCATAAATTAAAGCATTATTTACCAAAAACTCAAATTTTCTATTCGGAGGGAAATCAGAATGAACTTTCTCCCCACTCGAGATTTGCCAAGCTTTAGTCATAAAAATTGATTGAGCAAAAGGATAGTCAATTTTGTTTTGTTCAGCATAGAAAACCAATCAAAGAACTGAACATGAATTTGATAATGGTTTAGAAAAGCATAAAATTCTTCTTGAATTTTAGTTCTCTTTTCATCTTTATAGTTTTCGAAAAACCATTGTTTTCTTACTTCATTATGAGGTGCATAAAACTCATTGCGAAGCATTTCTTTGTTAATTTGAAAATTTGATTCAAGAGTTAAAACATTTATCTCTGCGTCAAGTCCAGAAGGATTAAGACTGGAGTAAGTTGGAGAATTAACCAAATCATCATCTTCCTGTTTGGACAGTGTAAATGGCCTGTGGGAAGTTAGATTCAGGTCTCATTCCACACATCTGGGTATCAACAGAAGAGACAGAGTGTCTAGCACTTTGTGGGTTCGAAAATCACTATTTGAAATCTGGAATTCCTAGGAGGAATAAATCTAGCACTATTTGACCTATTGAAGGAAATTTCTACCGAACCAGAGAGAATTGCCTAATGTTGGAAACTAAAGTATTTTTAGTGGGGAAGGCAAAGCCTCTTTCCCAACCAATTTTGAGGAAGGGATACTTGATCCCAAGAGATTGGTTTCTTAACAGATAGGTGAGATCTGTTCGAATCAGTTTGAAATTTCAATAGTTTCACCTTTCTTTTGAGTTGAAGAGCTCCAGAATTAAAAGCGGAGTTCATAGCTTTATATTGAAGTTGAAACCAGCCTATGTGGTGGTCCGAAAAGTTTGGAAAACAAATCAAAATAAACAGGATACTACCACATAGGCTGGTTTCAACCATACCAAGTAGTGAATCATTGAAATCTAGAAATCTGGCATCTCTTAGACATAGTAAAAGAGACGTATCCAGACCTTCTCTAGATAATGGTTTTGCAGCAATTTGAACAAGTCCAAAATGCAAATAATGGTATTTTTGTTTAAAACTTTCAATTGATTTTTTCGAAAGCAATTTGATCTCGTCATATTCCAGACTGAGAGGGATGGTTTGTTCAACAGTTTTGACAGAATAATCAGTTGAAAAACTCCATTTGTTATTTTTATAAATTTCTTTTGAAGGATGATTGGGAATCTTCCAATTATCCAAAGATTGAGAAATATCAGAGAAATTGATTTCTTCTTTAAGAGAAGAAGGATTTGAAGAGGAGGAGGAGGCTTGGGAAGATCTAGAACTAGATCTGAAGAAAGCACTCATAATTAAAATAAATAAAATGCAAGAAATTATAAAATGCAAAATATGAAAATGCAGTAAATAAAACGAAAATGCAGAAATGGTTGTACCCCCTTGTTCCCTTTGGCACAGAAACCTTCGGGTTTCATAGGATGCTAATTATAAACTTTCTATACTAATGTTTGTACTAATCTTGTTAATATGTTTAAGTTGATACCAATTATTTATCCTAAAATGTAAAAGATCAACTTAGATCAGATAGATTTTATTAGACAAAATCTTAATCTTTATGTAGATCTTAACATTCAGTCCATCACTTCAAGAACAAGTCCTTACACTCTATGGATAGCGGATCTTATCAAGCCACAACGCCTGTTCGTCGGCTAAATCGGCGATTAGATCATATCCCATAGGACCAACGAAATCTTCACTTGAATGTTAAAATTTACTAAAGATCTATTAGATCTATGCAGTTCTTAAACATTTTAAAACAATAATCATCTGGTTAGGTACGTGGGCTTCTGTGAGTAAACTCAAACGTCCACAGCATTACTTAAGATTTAAGGCGCTTGCTTATGCCGAAGCATAAACGGACACCCTATATACCATCCATCCCCAAATAGATATGAATATCAGATATCAAATATAACATACCTAACAGATTTCAAACATTACCATAAGAAGTTCATAGTCGTCACCCTACTTCCCCCTCTGGCTCTGATACCAAGAGGAGAACCGGGGACCCCTAAAAACCTAGATAAAAATTTCTTATATTTTGATGTATCTGATATTCATATCTAGTACAGAATTAAACAAATAATTCAGGTGGCTCAGCCAACCGCTAAACAGTAAAGCAAAATGAAAAGAAATTTTTATTTAAAGCTTTTAAATATTTACAGAATTGTAGAATACCTCTGGTGAAGGGCTAGTTCCTAGTCATGCTCTGAAGGTACTCTTCTAAGAAAGAAAATAAAACTTGGGAAATCTTTGGAATCTTTGGTATTAGAGCCAGAGGAAGATTCAGTTGTCTTTTGAAAATACTTTGCAGGAATTAAACCTTCATGAATGCAATTTAAATCTGCACCAGTATCATCAACTAATGCAGTGGCATCAATGAAAAGTTCATTATTAATAACCAAAGTAATTTGAATAAGAAATTTGAGAACAGTAACTCTATTTAAAATATTTAAAAACTGTTCTTTTGATTTTTCAATAATCTGATCAGGTGGAATCACTTGTTCAGATAAAACTTGGTTTTCAAAAGGAGTTTGAGAGGTTGAAGGAGTTTCAACACAATTTTCAAAAACTTGTTTTGAACATTGGGAAAGTTGGAGAGAATAAACAGATCATCCGAATCAAAGTTTTAAAAAGGTTTCAATCTCTAACTTCTTGTTTTAAAATGGCAATTTGATAAATCTGGATTGAAACCTTTTTAAAACTTTGATTCGGAAATCTGTTTAAAATATCCGTAAGATTGTAAGTGTTTAAAACCTTGGGATGTCTAACCAAAGGATTTGAAGAAGAAACTTGATTTTGAAAATCATTTGTTTCAAGAGTTTGTTTGTACCTTTGTAAATACAAATGACGTTGTTCAGAATCAGGAATCTTTTTCAATCATATCAAGAATAAGATCCTGTTCTCTAGTCAAAACATTGATTTGAGGAGTTTCAGAAGAAACTGAAGTTTTGCTGGAGGAAGAAGAAGAAGAACCTAAGTCGTCGTCTTCTGTATTCTGATGAGATTGTACTAGATGTTCCTAATCCAATCTAGATCACTGACCAAAAAAGAATCTGTCTGCATGCCACTGACAAGCAATATTATACCCATTCAACATATTGAGCTTAATGTTATCAAACCAACAGAATGGGGCTCTCAATATTTTGGTAGGTGAATGTGTTGAACCAAGCACCTTGATAATCCCAGTAGGAATAACCAGGATATTTTTGGGAATCAGAACCAGAAAAGGAACGTAATCTGTTAAGATCAGAGCCCCATTCTGTTGGTTTGATAACATTAAGAATCTGTATGTCGAATGGGTATAATATGCTTGAGTGGTATGCATATTATTTTTTGGGATTATGGAGGCAATCCTTAAGTATTAACTCAAAGAATTCTCTGGTTTTTTGGTTTGTAAGCCTCATAGGAAATTAAATCCAGAAGGACAAATTTTCTGAGCAACAATCAAAGGGTTATTTGTGAACCATTCAGGTTCAATTTGGATTATAGTTTGGTAGTCAGTTTTCCTGACATATTGAGATATGTTTGAAGAAACAAAATTTGAAATTTGTTTGGGTACGTAAGGTACCGTGCTTTTTGATGCAGAATGCATCGTGTTGAGTGTTTGAGGTGATGAGGATGAACTCATCAAAGTTTTAGGAGGTCAATAATACCTGAGTTACCTGGGTTTGTCTTGGTAGGGACAAAGCCTGTTGAGATTGCAGCCATAGCTTGAAAGCTTTTCCAAGCTGTTGATCGTCTTCAGCAATTTCTGCCCAAGTCTTTTGAGCTACAACCTGTAACCCTACACTGTCTCTTATACACATCTAGATGTGTATAAGAGACAGATTGGAAACTAAGACTCACTCTTTTTCTATTCTGGGCAGCTAGCAAGAAGGTGTTGTAGAAATACAATAGTCTCTTATACACATCTAGATGTGTATCAGAGACAGACTGTCTCTTTACACAATTGAATTGACAGACAATAAAGTTATATGTATATTATATATGTATAAATCCTTTTACAGAATTTTATTTCTGTTAGTTCATTATCATGTTCTTGTTGTAGAAGAGCAAAAGACCACAAAGGTTCTTGTTCTTGATTTGGATCAAAAGCTGAAATTCTATTATTAATTCGTTCTAGTCTTCTTTCTGCTAAAACAATTCTGGAACGAAAATAAGATTTGCTTCTAATCAGATCTCTTTTGTAATTATAATAATTTTGATTATAATGAGTTCTAATAGGGTAAACTATATTAGAACGATCTAATCTTTGGAATTCCTGATTGACAACTGAATCTTCTAAATTCAGTAGATTGGGTACGTAAGGTACCGTACTTTTTGATGCAGAATGCATCGTGTTGAGTGTTTGAGGTGATGAGGATGAACTCATCAAAGGTCTAGGATACTACCACTCTTATACCAGGTCTAGATGTATTACCTCCAAAGCTGTTGAGATTGCAACCATAGCTTGAAAGCTTTTCCAAGTGTTGATCGTCTTCACAATTTCGCCCAAGTCTTTTGAGCTACAACCTTTGTAAGTGTATAAGAGACAGGATTTACACCAGACCTGATGGAAACCTTCCATATTGGAAAGAAAAGGTCACTCTTTTTCTTTCTGGGCATCTCTGCCCTGAAGGTATTCTCTGGTCAAGGTAATCGGGTAGAGAATTAGAACTTCCTATTGATTTAACAAACTTTTCTGATAAAGAAAAGGAATTTAAACAATTAAATTGACAATTCATAAAGTTTTCTTATTTTAAAATGATAAATCCTTTTACAGAATTTTATTTCTGTTAGTTCATTATCATGTTCTTGTTGTAGAAGAGCAAAAGACCACAAAGGTTTTTGTTCTTGATTTGGATCAAAAGCTGAAATTCTATTATTAATTCGTTCTAGTCTTCTTTCTGCTAAAACAATTCTGGAACGAAAATAAGATTTGCTTCTAATCAGATCTCTTTTGTAATTATAATAATTTTGATTATAATGAGTTCTAATAGGGTAAACTATATTAGAACGATCTACTCAATTGGAAACCCCTCAACAAAGTTTTACAATGGATTAGGTTCCCTATTCCGAACAAAAAGGAAAGGTGCCAATAATCAGCCATGTAAAATCTGCAAAATGAATTTGAATTTATGGTAAGGATTGAAAATATCATTCATAACCTTTTGAAATTCAGAAGGTGCATTTTTGAGGCCAAAGGGCTATTACATTCCACTCATATTGACCAAAAGGGACTGTGAATGCAGTTTTGTACCTATCAGAAGGGTGGATTTGGATTTGCCAAAATCCAGATTTTAAGTCAAATTTTGAAAAGATTGAAGAAGCATGCAATCTATGAAGCAAGTCCTTTTTGTTCGGAATAGGGAACCTAATCCATTGTAAAACTTTGTTGAGGGGTTTGTAATTGATGACTAAGCGAGGGACACCTCGTTCAATCTCGGAATTTTTGTTAACATAAAATGCAGCACAGCTCCAAGGAGACTTGGAGGGACTGATAATCTTCTTAGAAAGGAGATCATCAATCTCTTTTTTGCAAAATTCCAGAAGCTCTTGATTCATTTGAATGGCACGAGCTCCAGTAGGAATATCTTTTTCTGAAAAATCTTTTTCATATGGTAGTGTTACCACATGTTGCTTCCTATTCCAAAAGGCAGTTGGAATATCAGCACAAACTTGAGTTTGAATTTTGTTTTGCAAATTATGAATCCTGGTTTTGAAAACTGGATCCTTTAATTGATTTTGAAGACGTTCAAACATAAGATCTTTTTTCAAGAAATTAATTTGATTCATTTTCATTTGCAAAGGATTGAGAGTTTTTTCAAAAGCTGGGAATTTGAAAGGAATGAATTGATTTCTTCCTAAGGAGTTGATAATAATACCTTGAAAAGTAGTAGTATAAGGTATCAAATAAGCAATAAATGGAACACCAAGAATCACAGGAGTAGTGATATTCTTAGCTAGCAAGAAGGTGTTGTAGGGAAAACTACAATCAGAACATGTGGTCTGTCTAGAAATACACATCTTATTTAAAATATTTAAAAACTGTTCTTTTGATTTTTCAATAATCTGATCAGGTGGAATCACTTGTTCAGATAAAACTTGGTTTTCAAAAGGAGTTTGAGAGGTTGAAGGAGTTTCAACACAATTTTCAAAAACTTGTTTTGAACATTGGGAAAGTTGGAGAGAATGAATAATCATCTGGTCAATCTGCTGTTGAGATTGAATCTCTCTAACTTCTTGTTTTAAAATGGCAATTTCAGACTGTAAATCCTGGATTGAAACCTTTTTAAAACTTTGATTCGGAAATCTGTTTAAAATATCCGTAAGATTGTAAGTGTTTAAAACCTTGGGATGTCTAACCAAAGGATTTGAAGAAGAAACTTGATTTTGAAAATCATTTGTTTCAAGAGTTTGTTTGTACCTTTGTAAATACAAATGACGTTGTTCAGAATCAGGAATTTTTTCTTATACATATCAAGAATAAGATCCTGTTCTCTAGTCAAAACATTGATTTGAGGAGTTTCAGAAGAAACTTATAGTTTTGCTGGAGGAAGAAGAAGAAAAAGAACCTAAGTCGTCTCAGTCTTTTAAGACATTGATAAGATTGTCTTCTTCATAATTAGAATCAGAATCACTGACATCTAATAGAAGATTGTTTAACTGATTGACAACTGAATCTTCTAAATTCAGTAGATTGAGCTTCTTTACAAACTTACAAAACCTAGCTATATGTCCAGGTTTCTTACATTTGTAACAGACAGCAGTATTTGGTACAGCAGGAATGGGTTGTTTATCAGGAAGAATAGATTTCCTAAATTTGTGTTTCCTATGAGGCTTACTATAGGAAGGTTTGGAAGATTTGTGAATCTTATGTTTGCCTCTACGTTTGATTTTGATAATCAGTGCTAATGGAGAATCTTTGGAAGTCAAATTCAAATTATCTGATGTAGAAGTCAGATATTCTGATTGTAGTTTTCCCTACAACACCTTCTTGCTAGCTAAGAATATCACTACTCCTGTGATTCTTGGTGTTCCATTTATTGCTTATTATGATACCTTATACTACTACTTTTCAAGGTATTATTATCAACTCCTTAGGAAGAAATCAATTCATTCCTTTCAAATTCCCAGCTTTTGAAAAAACTCTCAATCCTTTGCAAATGAAAATGAATCAAATTAATTTCTTGAAAAAAGATCTTAAGTTTGAACGTCTTCAAAATCAATTAAAGGGTCCAGTTTTCAAAACCAGGATTCATAATTTGCAAAACAAAATTCAAACTCAAGTTTGTGCTGATGTTCCAACTGCCTTTTGGAATAGGAAGCAACATGTGGTAACACTACCATAAAAAAAGATTTTTCAGAAAAGATATTCCTCTTGGAGCTCGTGCCATTCAAATGAATCAAGAGCTTCTGGAATTTTGCAAAAAAGAGATTGATGATCTCCTTTCTAAGAAGATTATCAGTCCTCCAAGTCTCCTTGGAGTGTCTTGCATTTTATGTTAACAAAATTCCGAGATTGAACGAGGTGTCCTCGCTTAGTCATCAATTACAAACCCAGAAGCATGCAATCTATGAAGCCTGTCTCTTATACACATCTAGATGTGTATAAGATTTTGGGTACGTGGGCTTCTGTGAGTGATAGGTACAAAGCGCATTCACATCCTTTTGGTCAATATGAGTGGAATGTAATGCCCTTTGGCCTCAAAAATGCACCTTCTGAATTTCAAAAGGTTATGAATGATATTTTCAATCCTTACCATAAATTCAAATTCATTTTGCAGATTTTACATGGCTGATTATTGGCACCTTTCCAGTCCTGTACCTAAAAAGAAGGAAGTCAAATCAAGAGATTTTCAAAAATCTTCCAAAATTAGATCGTTCTAATATAGTTTACCCTATTAGAACTCATTATAATCAAAATTATTATAATTACAAAAGAGATCTGATTAGAAGCAAATCTTATTTTCGTTCCAGAATTGTTTTAGCAGAAAGAAGACTAGAACGAATTAATTTACACAATCAATAGAATTTCAGCTTTTGATCCAAATCAAGAACAAGAACCTTTGTGGTCTTTTGCTCTTCTACAACAAGAACATGATAATGAACTAACAGAAATAAAATTCTGTAAAAGGATTTATCATTTTAAAATAAGAAAACTTTATGAATTGTCAATTTAATTGTTTAAATTCCTTTTCTTTATCAGAAAAGTTTTAAATCAATAGGAAGTTCTAATTCTCTACCCGATTACCTCACCAGAGAATACCTTCAGGGCAGAGATGCCCAGAAAGAAAAAGAGTGACCTTCCACCTCCACAATCCAAAAAAGATGAATCTCCTTCATCTACATCAAACCCTACACCCTTACAGGTTGTAGCTCAAAAGACTTGGGCAGAAATTGCTGAAGACGATCAACAGCTTGGAAAAGCTTTCAAGCTATGGCTGCAATCTCAACAGGCTTTGTCCCTACCAGGACAAACCCAGGTAACTCAGGTATTACCTCCTAAAACTTTGATGAGTTCATCCTCATCACCTCAAACATAGACACTCAACACGATGCATTCTGCATCAAAAAGCACGGTACCTTACGTACCCAAACAAATTTCAAATTTTGTTTCTTCAAACATACCTCAATATGTCAGGAAAACTGACTACCAAACTATAATCCAAATTGAACCTGAATGGTTCACAAATAACCCTTTGATTGTTGCTCAGAAAATTTGTCCTTCTGGATTTAATTTTCTACCTTCTTCAAACCAAAAAACCAGAGAATTCTTTGAGTTAATACTTAAGGATTCCCAGTCCATAATCCCAAAAAATAATATGCATACCACTCAAGCATATTATACCCATTCGACATACCAGATTCTTAATGTTATCAAACCAACAGAATGGGGCTCTGATCTTAACAGATTACGTTCCTTTTCTGGTTCTGATTCCCAAAAATATCCTGGTTATTCCTACTGGGATTATCAAGGTGCTTGGTTCAACACATTCACCTACCAAAATATTGAGAATAAACATTCTTGTTTATTCTTTTTCAAAAAGAATAATAAATAGACCTATTCTTTTCCAATCTGGTTTAATAGATTTTGGTCTTTAATTGGACCAAATGAATCCATTTTACCTCCTCCAATTTCAGAAAGCTTTGAGTTTTTTAAATCAAAGTTTTCCCAACCCAATTCAACAATACCAATCACCCTCCATTTCTTTTCAAAATTCGCATTACCATGGATTTTCCAATGGAGATTTAGATTTGTTAAGAATAACAATTCAGCCTTTCCACCTTTACTGGTAAGACAAGGTTCAATACAAATGGTGGGATGCTTATAATGCTACTTATGCTTATAAGAGTCAAGTTCAATTGTGGTTTGCCAAGAATTCACAGTTCTTGCTTCCATCCGATAAAGAAGCTGCACAGTTTCTACACAAAGGTCTTCAAATACTGTTCTGCTAGCCTCGGCCAAAACCAAGGACGCATACATCAAACAACTGGAAGATACCCTCTCCCAGCTCAAAGAAGGAACTTCAAGCTCTTCGGACAAACAGGAAGTTTCCAGCAAAAAGACAAAAATGAAAGATCAAAAGAAAAGAAATCAAAGAAAAAGATTTCAACAAAAAAGAAGAAAAAACAGGTGTCATCATCCAGTTCTGATGTGTATCAGAGACAGCATCAACACTGAAGAAGATTTCGCCCAATCAAATGAGGACGACTGTTTCGGCATCGACCTCAGCAAAATCGAAGAATCCCAATTGTAATAGATAGGATTCTTTTCAAAATTGTATTTTACTATTCAAATGTACTTTACTGACAATTTATACACTGTCTATATGTGTATAAGAGACAGTACAGGCAAAATGAAAAGAAAGTTACTGTACATTGTAACTAGCGGCACTAATCACGGAAAAAGTTACTATTCACAGGTCACTATTTGACACTGTAGCAATAGTAAATTTCTCCTATAAATAGGATGATTTCAGTTTTAGAATGCATTCGAAAAATTTCCCAAGTTTTATTCTCTTTCTTAGAAGAGTACCTTCAGAGCGTGACTAGGAACTAGCCCTTCACCAGAGGTATTCTACAAATTCTGTAAATATTTAAAAGCTTTAAATAAAAGTTTCTTTTCATTTTGCTTTACTGTTTAATGGTTGGCTGAGCCACCTGAATTATTTGTTTAATTCTGTACTAGCTATAGCTCCCTTGTCCCTAGCCCTTCTTCCTCTAGGTTTTTAGGGGTCCCCGGTTCTCCTCTTGGTATCAGAGCCAGAGGGGGAAGTAGGGTGACGACTATGAACTTCTTATGGTAATGTTTGATATCTGTTAGGTATGTTATATTTGATATCTGATATTCATATCTATCTGGGGATGGATGGTATATAGGGTGTCCGTTTACCTTCGGCATAAGCAAGCGTAATGCTGTGGACGTTTGAGTTTACTCACAGAAGCCCACGTACCTAACCAGATGATTATTGTTTTAAAATGTTTAAGAACTGCATAGATCTAATAGATCTTTAGTAAATTTTAACATTCAAGTGAAGATTTCGTTGGTCCTATGGGATATGATCTAATCGTGATATAAGAGACGTTGTGGCTTGATAAGATCCGCTATCCATAGAGTGTAAGGACTTGTTCTTGCAGTGATCTGGACTGAATGTTAAGATCTACATAAAGATTAAGATTTTGTCTAATAAAATCTATCTGATCTAAGTTGATCTTTTACATTTTAGGATAAATAATTGGTATCAACTTAAACATATTAACAAGATTAGTACAAACATTAGTATAGAAAGTTTATAATTAGCATCCTATGAAACCCGAAGGTGGTTTCTGTGCCAAAGGGAACAAGGGGGTACAACCATTTCTGCATTTTCGTTTTATTTACTGCATTTTCATATTTTGCATTTTATTCTTGCATTTTATTTATTTTAATTATGAGTGCTTTCTTCAGATCTAGTTCTAGATCTTCCCAAGCCTCCTCCTCCTCTTCAAATCCTTCTTCTCTTAAAGAAGAAATCAATTTCTCTGATATTTCTCAATCTTTGGATAATTGGAAGATTCCCAATCATCCTTCAAAAGAAATTTATAAAAGTGAATAACAAATGGAGTTTTTCAACTGATTATTCTGTCAAAACTGTTGAACAAACCATCCCTCTCAGTCTGGAATATGACGAGATCAAATTGCTTTCGAAAAAATCAATTGAAAGTTTTAAACAAAAATACCATTATTTGCATTTTGGACTTGTTCAAATTGCTGCAAAACCATTATCTAGAGAAGGTCTGGATAAGAGTTTTAGAATCACTTGCAGATAAAACATTGCTTTGTAAAAGGAGTTTGAGAGGTTGAAGGAGTTTCAACACAATTTTCAAAATGTTTATTTTGATTGTTTTCCAAACTTTTCAGTTTCTTTAAACGATCCAAATATTTTAGATTCCTTAACTTTAAATGTTAAGACTTCAAATTATAAAACTAAAACTGGATCTTTACCAGTTGCTATTATTTTTAGACTTCAATACAAAGCTATGAACTCCGCTTTTAATTCTGGAGCTCTTAGAACTCAAAAGAAAGGTGAAACTATTCTTTTCCAAATTGACAGTATAAGAGACAGGTAGGTGAGTTTTTAAGAATCTGAAAAAAAAAATGGCTGTCTCTTATACACATCTAGTGGCTTTGCCTTCAGTTCCAGCTTTCTTTTGTTTCTAAGATTAGGCAATTAAAAGCGGAGTTCATAGCTTTGTATCAATCTAAAAATAAAGCAACTGCTAAAGATTCCTGTCTCTTATACACATCTAGATGTGTATAAGAGACAGTGATATCAGAACCCACAAAGTATAGACACTCTGTCTCTTCTGTTAATACCCAAATCCATGGAATGAGACCTGAATCTAACTTCCCACAGCGCTTACACTTTGTCCAACAGAAGATGATGATTTGGTTAATTCTCTTACCCTGTCTCTTATACACTTCTGGACTTGACGCAGAGATAAATGTTTTAACTCTTGAATCAAATTTTCAAATTAACAAAGAAATGCTTCGCAATGAGTTTTATGCACCTCATAATGAAGTAAGAAAACAATGGTTTTTCGAAAACTATCTGCATAAAGATGAAAAGAGAACTAAAATTCAAGAAGAATTTTATGCTTTTCTAAACCATTATCAAATTCATGTTCAGTTCTTTGATTGGTTTTCTGCCTATGCTGAACAAAACAAAATTGACTATCCTTTTGCTCAATCAATTTTTATGACTAAAGCTTGGCAAATCTCGAGTGGGGTTCAGTTCTTTGATTGGTTTTCTGCCTATGCTGAACAAAAAAAATTGATAAGAAAAATATCGATAGTGAATTACAATCTAGGATAGACAGGATAGAACAAGCTATTAAGTTAGCCTATGTTCCTGAATCTCCTACTCCAAAAACTAAGGATGACAAACAGAAAGCGTCTGTCTCTGTTATTGACAGAGTCAAACCTGCTTCTGATTCTGAGTCAGTTCCTCAAACACCTAAGCATGAGTCTAATGACATCTTTAAGCTTAGTATTCAACCCTCTTCTAGTTCTTGGAAGAAATCCAATAAGCTTTACTATCCTAGAGCTACCCATCCAGATGTTCTTCTAGAAGAACAACCCAATGTGATTCAAAACTCATATAATGCCAACAATATCTATGAATGGAACATAGATGGCGTTTCTGAGTATAATATCACTCCAAACTCCAGCAGATGACCATGGTGGCCACCGCTTAAGATCAGAGCCTGTACAGAATGAATCACATTGGGTTGTTCTTCTAGAAGAACATCTGGATGGGTAGCTCTAGGATCTGTAAAGATACACATCTAGATGTGTATAAGAGACAGGGTTAAGTATTTGAAGTGTACAGAGTACACTCAAACTGTCCTTAGCTGTCCGATTAAATGTGTGAAGAGACAGGAATCACTGACATAATAGAAGATTTTCCAACTGATCCTGTCTCTTGAACACATCTTCCTTTGATAAGAGATTATATATTCTTTCCTAAATATAGATAAAAAAGACAATGGCATTGGTCTTGACGAAAATGCTCATGGCTTCTCAATTCCATGATCCAACAAGTTGCCATGAGAGTTTGTCGTCAAGACAAAATGATGAGGCAATTAGCCAAAGATAGAAGTCAACGAAGAAAGGATTTAGGTTCTTTAAGATAAAACTGGTCTCCCTTCTTGTGAAACCAAAATCAAACGTAGAGGCAAACATAAGATTGTTTAATCTTCCAAACCTTCCTATAGTAAAAATCATAGGAAACTGTCTCTTTAAGAAATCTATTCTTGTATATAAACAACCCATTCTCACAGGACCACCACATAGGCTGGTTACAAATGTAAGAAACCTGGACATATAGCTAGGTTTTGTAAGTTTGTAAAGAAGCTCAATCTACTGAATTTAGAAGATTCAGTTGTCAATCAGTTAAACAATCTTCTATTAGATGTCAGTGATTGATTCTAATTATGAAGAAGACAATCTTATCAATGCCTTAGAAGACGACGACTTAGGTTCTTCTTCTTCTTCCTCCAGCAAAACTTCAGTTTCTTCTGAAACTCCTCAAATCAATGTTTTGACTAGAGAACAGGATCTTATTCTTGATATGATTGAAAAAATTCCTGATTCTGAACAACGTCATTTGTATTTACAAAGGTACAAACAAACTCTTATAACATCTAGATGTGTAAAAGAGAAGACGACTGATTGACAACTCAATCTGTCTCTTATACACATCTAGATGTGTATAAGAGACAGGTATAATGGTGTAGCTGGGTTAAGATTTCGAATCAAAGTTTTAAAAGGTTTCAATCCAGGATTCTGATCTCTCTAATTTCTTGTTTTAAAACAAGAATTTCAGAGATTCAATCTGCTGTATGAGCAGATTGACCAGATGATTATTCATTCTCTCCATACACAGGCAGAAAACCAATCAAACAGCTGAACATGAATTTGATAATGATTTAGAAAAGCATAAAATTCTTCTACACATCTTAGTTCTCTTTTCATCTTTATAGAAATTCATTTGAACCATTGTTTTCTTACTTCATTATGAGAGTTTTTTCAAAAGCTGGGAATTTGAAAGGAATGAATTGATTTCTTCCTAAGGAGTTGATAATAATAATGAACTTTTCATTGATGCCCTTTGCATTAGTTGATCTTTGGTGCAGATTTAAATTGCATTCATGAAGGTTTAATTCCTGCAAAGTATTTTCAAAAGACCAAAGAACGACATTAGCAGTGCTAATGGAGAATCTTTGGAAGTCAAATTCAAATTATCTGATGTAGAAGTCAGATATTCTGATTGTAGTTTTCCCTACAACACCTTCTTGCTAGCTAAGAATATCACTACTCCTGTGATTCTTGGTGTTCCATTTATTGCTTATTTGATACCTTATACTACTACTTTTCAAGGTATTATTATCAACTCCTTAGGAAGAAATCAATTCATTCCTTTCAAATTCCCAGCTTTTGAAAAAACTCTCAATCCTTTGCAAATGAAAATGAATCAAATTAATTTCTTGAAAAAAGATCTTATGTTTGAACGTCTTCAAAATCAATTAAAGGATCCAGTTTTCAAAACCAGGATTCATAATTTGCAAAACAAAATTCAAACTCAAGTTTGTCGATATTCCAACGCCTCTGCGTCAAGTCCAGAAGGATTAAGACTGGAGAGCTTCTGGAATTTTGCAAAAACGAGATTGATGATCTCCTTTCTAAGAAGATTATCAGTCCCTCCAAGTCTCCTTGGCGCTGTGCTGCATTTTATGTTAACAAAAATTTCGAGATTGAACGAGGTGTCCTCGCACCAACCTTTAAGTACATGTGTATCAACAAAGTTTTACAATGGATTAGGTTCCCTATTCCGAACAAAAAGGACTTGCTTCATAGATTGCATGCTTCTTCAATCTTTTCAAAATTTGACTGATGAGTTCATCCTCATCACCTCAAACACTCAACACAATGCCTTCTGCATCAAAAAGCACGGTACCTTACGTACCCAAAACTTCAAAATCTTTCGTTTCTTCAAACGTTTCTCAATATGTCAGAAAACCTGACTACCAAACCCTAATTCAAATCGAACCAGAATGGTTCACCAACAATCCTTTAATTGTTGCCCATAAAATTCTTCCTTCTGGATTCAATTTTATCCCATCCTCAAATCAAAAAACCAGAGAATTTTATTATTGAAGGAGGGAGTTAATACTCAAGGATTCTCAATCGGTTATTCCAAAAAATAATATGCATGAATTTCAAAAGGTTATGAATAATATTCAAATAGGTGAAGGTACTGAACCAAGCACTTTGATAATCCCAGTGAGTCTGGCATCTATCTTAACAGTATGAGGTCCTTCAGTTGTGGTCCTGAATCTCAAAATTATCCTTTGTTACTCTTCTTCTGGGATTATCAAAGTGCTTGGTTCAGTACCTTCACCTATCAAAATATTATTCATAACCTTTTGAAATTCAGAAGGTGCATTTTTGAGGCCAAAGGGCATATTTGAAGACCTTTGCTGTAGAAACTGTGCAGCTTCTTTATCGGATGGAAGCAAGAACTGTGAATTCTTGGCAAACCACAATTGAACACAAGAGGAGAACCGGGGACCCCTAAAAACCTAGAGGAAGAAGGGCCAGGGACAAGGGAGCTATAGCTAGTACAGAATTAAACAAATAATTCAGGTGGCTCAGCCAACCCTTAAACAGTAAAGCAAAATGAAAAGAAACTTACTTTTATTTAAAGCTTTTAAATATTTACAGAATTGTAGAATACCTCTGGTGAAGGGCTAGTTCCTAGTCACGCTCTGAAGGTACTCTTCTAAGAAAGAAAATAAAACTTGGGAAATTTTTCGAATGAATTCTAAAACTGAAATCATCCTATTTATAGGAGAAATTTACTATTGCTACAGTGTCAAATAGTGACCTGTGAATAGTAACTTTTTCCGTGATTGGTGCCGCTACAGTGTACATAATAGCCAACCATTAAACAGTAAAGCAAAATGAAAAGAAACTTTTATTTAAAGCTTTTAAATATTTACAGAATTGTCGAATACCTCTGGTGAAGGGCTAGTTCCTAGTCACGCTCTGAAGATACTCTTCTAAGAAACAGAATCTAGACACTGTAAAATTTTTGAATGAATCTAAAATTGATATCATCCTGTTTATAGGAGAAATTTACTATTGCTACAGTGTCAAATAGTGACCTGTGAATAGTAACTTTTTCCGTGATTGGTGCCGCTACAGTGTACAGTGTACAGTAACTTTCCCGTGATTTGCGCCGCTACAGTGTACAGTGAACGGTATTTGTACAAATGATCAGTAAAGTACATTTGAATAGTAAAATACAATTTTGAAAAGAATCCTATCTATTACAATTGGGATTCTTCGATTTTGCTGAGGTCGATGCCGAAACAGTCGTCCTCATTTGATTGGGCGAAATCTTCTTCAGTGTTGATGCTGTCAGCTGAGCTGGTATCAGAACTGGATGATGCGACACCTGTTTTTTCTTCTTTTTTGTTGAAATCTTTTTCTTTGATTTCTTTTCTTTTGATCTTTCTTTTGTCTTTTTGCTGGAAACTTCCTGTTTGTCCGAAGAGCTTGAAGTTCCTTCTTTGAGCTGGGAGAGGGTATCTTCCAGTTGTTTGATGTATGCGTCCTTGGTTTTGGCCGAGGCTAGCAGAACAGTATTTGAAGACCTTTGCTGTAGAAACTGTGCAGCTTCTTTATCGGATGGAAGCAAGAACTGTGAATTCTTGGCAAACCACAATTGAACTTGACTCTTATAAGCATAAGTAGCATTATAAGCATCCCACCATTTGATTGAACCTTGTCTTACCAGTAAAGGTGGAAAGGCTGAATTGTTATTCTTAACAAATTCAAATCTCCATTGGAAAATCCATGGTAATGCGAATTTTGAAAAGAAATGGAGGGTGATTGGTATTGTTGAATTGGGTTGGGAATGGTTTATGTATATATACATACACATATATATACATATATATATATACATATATATATATACATATACATATATATGTACATATATATATATACATGTACATATACATGTATACATATATGTACATATATATGTATATGTATATATATGTGTATGTATATATATACAAGTATACATGTACATATACATGTATACATATATGTACATATATATGTATATGTATATATATGTGTATGTATATATATACAAGTATATATATACATATATGTACATATATATGTATAGATACATGTATATATATACACACACACACACATATATATATATATCCGCCGTGGATAATTCATAGATCAAGTGATGTTTTCAATCTCGATACGTAATTTAACACAATTTAGATCATTTTAAAAAAATATTTTTCCAAGTGTCTGAATTCGGTGGTAACTGTGTCATTACTAGAATGAAATTGCTGCCCTTTTGGTTTTATTTTCGTTGAATTATAAATTTACAATCACGCTTCAACTGTCTCTCCTTCTATACATGTTTCTATTTATGATCATAATTTGATACATATCTAAAATGGGTAATAAACAAAAAAAAAATCATTTTCCTTAAGTAAATTTGACCATTAAGTTATAAACCAATTTGTATACACACCAACAGATAAGATCAATTATGAAAATTTGTATACACACCCATAGATAGGAACAATTATGAAAATTTCATATGCCCTTTTTTGCACAATTTTTTAAAGGTCAATAAAAGCAATATTTATTTATATATACTAGTTGGTGTCAAACTAGAGATTCCAGTCCTTATTTTATTTATTTAATTTTTTCTTTTAAAAGTAATTCCAGTGATCTAGTCCTTGTTATTTGAAGGTTGTAAGATTAAGCCACAGAATTTAAATATAAGTTGTCTAAGGCCTAAAATTCCAGATATATATACATATATATAGATATATACATATATACTTATATATATATATATATATATATGTATATATATCCCAAAAAAGTTGACCAGTATAATATGCTTAGTAATATATATAGATAGGTATATATGAGCATGGATCTTGATATATATAATTCAAGAATTCACATGTATGTAGTTTGTTCAAATTCTCATTCATTAGCAAATTAATTAATTACCCGCGTATTAGTAGGACTTTTAAGTTGCTAGATCAATACAAGATTTGATCGTGTGCTATACTTCAAGTGGTCTTCTAGTTGGTGACCTTTTTCTTGTGCTACATCGTTGTGGGTTCATGTTGGGTTATTGCAAAGACATGAACATATTTGGAACGTCTCAAGTTCATAATGTTTACCTGGATTCTTTGCCTTCTCATCTTTCCCTTTTACTGTGTCTAGCATGAATCTACCATTTTTAAAAGCTACAAGGGCTAGAGGTATATTTAGATCAACGAGTGTCAGATTAAGAAAGCTTTGTTGAGGATTATATCATTTACATTTTCTTCTTTTGGGCACTGGTTTAAGTGACTTTTCACCACTTCATTTTTGATAGTTTATCTTCAAAATAATGTTTCATCCATTTGGAATTACTCCTTATAATTTTTTCCTAAAATTAATTTTAAAAGAATAATTACAAATAATTGTTAGAAAAAGAAACTTTCTGGGAGAGTGAGAGCATTCTTTTTCTATAGACCTTCTCTCCTAGACAAGGGAATCATACATCGCACATGCTTTTATAATTTTATATATATATATATATATATATATTGATTATCAAATATTTTGGGATGAGGCGAGGGCTGCCATTCCCCGCCTCTAATTGTCCACCACTCATTATATCAATAATACTAGAGATCAATTGCTCACATTTTCTAATCAAACTAATACTTCTTGTTGTTCACACTTTTCGCCCGACTCCAATTAATAACAAAACATTTATGTTCAATGAAAGAAAATTAAAATACAATTATATTGCAAGGGGGGAAGGGCAGGATCAAATGAATCCACAAAATCGCAAGTTAAAAACTACAAGTTTCACTAGTAATTGCAACAAAATTCTCAATCAATTTTATTTTAGTCTTTAGTCATGAAAAATTAAATAGAAAGAACTGTGAAAAAACTATGAAAATGAGTGTAGACAATTTATGAACCATTATGTGCATCAATAATTCATACAAAGATCTTATTCATAGAGGGGGTGAAGAAAAGCATCTTTTTAGAGGTTTCCTCAAAGGATTAGCTTCCTTAAATTTGAGATTCATATTCTATCTGTATAACCACAAGTTCGTTAAATGAAACTTGATTATGACCAGTACAAAAATTTTCAACTCCTTGAGTTTGAAATGTACAAAGTTGCTACTAAAATTAAGCATATGGTATGTATTTTTGAATTTTACATGATGATCTATCCCACGCGTCAAAATCACAATGTCAAGTTCTCTCTTGAACTGGCTTCTTTAATCTTCTGTCTCCGTTTCACTGTGAAATAATCAATGTGCTAAAGCATAAAGTGCTCATCCATTTGGTGACCTATTTCTTGTGCTATGCTATTGTGGGTTCATGTTGGGCTGTCGCACAGAAATTACCATATTAGGGATCGTCTCAAGTTCATCATGCTATCGCTGGATTTTGCCTTGTCAACTTTCGCTCTTATTTCGTCTAGCATCAAGCTACCATTTTCAAAATCTGCAAGCCTTGGATGTATATACAGATCAATTAGTGGTAGATTGTGAAAGCTTTGTTGACTATATAAAGCAACACAGTAGCTTGTAGTATTTAGTTCAACATTCCAGTAGGGCTGCCTCTTGATGAATAAGTCAAAGACCACCTATCAAGTGAGGTAGTCACTTGAGAAAAATGACTCTCACTAAAAACATGAGTATCTAAGTTGGGATTAGAAGTTTCTAGTTCCACAATAGGAACAATTGTTAGGATCGTCATAACATTTCTCCTCTCATGTTGGGTACAAGTAGTTAATATCTAAGTCCATTTAAAAGTAGTGCTTGTATTATTTACATTGCCTTCCTTTGGGCTCTGGTTTGAGTGCCCTTTTATCACTTCTTTTTTAAGTAGTTTATTCTTTACATTGTCCTCCTTTGGGCTGTGTGTTATTTAATGTGTTTCTGATTTGTATGGAATTACTCAATGTACCTTCTTTTTTCTGATTAATCTTAAAAAGAATATTACAAAGAATTTTTAGAAAAAATAAAACTTGCTAAGTGCATCGTACGTGCTTTTTTACTAGTCCTTGTAAATGCACATTAATACATTGATTATCAAATATTTTGGGAGGATGGGAAAGCCACCACTCCGTACCCCCTAATAGTCCCACTGATTATATCAGTGATACTAAACATCAGTTTCTCACATCCTTCAAATCAAACTAAGACTTTTTGGTGTTCAAACTTTACACCATCCGGCTCCAGTACTCGCAGTAACAACAAAACATATATTTACATTCAATGAAAGCAAGCTAGGAATAAAATTATGACATGAGGAAGAAAGGGAAAGATCGAAGGAATCCTTTAAATATCAAGTTGGCAACTATAAGTTTTGCTAATAATTGTCACAGAATTCAAAATCAAGTTCATATTTTAGACACAAAAAAATTAAACAAATTTGTTTAAACCTATTTGGGCTTTGTAATTTTATCAATAACAACAAATCAAGACTTATTCCCACTAAATAGGTCGGCTACATAAATCCTATTACACCATTGCGCTTTGTCATGAACCATATCCTCCTTAATTTTTAGATAGGCTATATCTTTCTTACAAGTTATCCACCAAATATTTTTCGATCTTTCCCTACCCCTCTTATGTTGATTACTCTCTCTAAATTCTACTCGCATGACAAGCACTTCTACTTGTCGTCTTAGCACATGTCATAACCACCTTAAGCGTGTTTTTCTCATCTTCTCATCAATAGATGCTACTCCAATCTTATCACGAATATGCTCATTACATATCTTATCCATCCTTGTATACCCACACATCCATCTTAACATTGGCATTTCTGCTACTCTCATCTTTTGCTCATGTATGCAATTCACTGCTCAACATTCAGACCCACAAAGCATCATTGGCTTAATGATCATTTTATAAAATTTAACCTTTAAACCTTAAAGGAATTTTATAGTCGCAATAATATTCCTGATGCCATTCTCTATTTAGTCCAATCCACTTGGATTCGATGTATAATATTTCGATCTATACCACTATCAATCTAAAGAACTGAACCTAAATACTTAAAATTTTCACTTATGTGTAATTTTATCAATAAATTAGAAAAATTGTACGGATTTCATGTAGTATACAAACGTGCATCTTACACACAAAATAGGTAAAATGGAAAATAGTTTTTCAGCAAAGACAAATATTTTCATAAAACATTCTCATCAATAATATGGAAAAAAAATTCTAGGTATAATATAATATGGAAATTTTCAATATAAAAAGCACAATGACACAATTAAAAGTATAAAAACATGTCTGTTGGATTGGTATTACCATAAGATATATAACTACGTCATCTTTATTGGATTTATATGTAAATTTATCCACTTTTAGTCGAGGATATTCATAATGCATATATGCACGGCTCAAAAAAAAATGCATGTATGTATGTAAAATATATAAGATACCAAATAAGATTATCAAAATATCTATTGTTAGAGTCAGTTTGGTTCATGAATGGGATGGGATGGATGTCTCATCCTGGGTTGAGTCATTTTAAGACCAACAACCCTATCATCCAGTGTTTGGTTAACAAGACTTTTAGTATTCTAAAACAGTGCTACCACAAATCAACCAAACTTTGAAGACAAACGGCTGTAGGTAATTTGCAGATCGAGCCATGTTTTCAATCTTCATACTTGATTTAACACAATTTAGACCATTCTAGTAAAATATTTTCAAGAGTTTGAATTCGGTGGTAACTAGGTCATTACTAGAATGGTATTGCTACCCTTTCGATTTCATTTTCGTTAAATTACAAATTTACAACCATTCTTCAACTACCTCTCCCTCTACACATGTATCTATTTTAATTTCATACGTATCTAAAATGGGAAAAAAACAAATAAATCATTTTCCTTATCAAATTTGACCATTAAGTCATAAACCAATATGTATACACACCCACAAATAACAATTGGATCAATTATGAAAATTTCATATGCCTTTTTCTGAACAATTTTTTTAAAGGTGAATGAAGAAATATTTATTTATATATATTGGTTGGTGTCAAACCAAAGATTCCAACTATTTTTTTTTTTTTTTGAAAGTAATTCTAGTCATACAATCCGTGTTATTTGAAGTTTGTAAGATTAAGCCATAGAATTTAAACATAAGTTATCTAGAGTCAAAAATTCCAAAAAGTAATATATATATATATATATATATATATAAGTATATCCCATAATTACCTGCATACTAGTAAGTTACCGGATCAATACAAGATTCAATCATGTGCTATAACTTCAAGTGGTCTTCTAGTTGGTCACCTTTTTCTTGTGCTACATCGTTGTGGGTTCATGTTAGGTTATTGTAAAGAAACAACCATATTAGGAATGTCTCAAATTCATAATGCTCACATGGGTTCTTTGTCTTGTCATCTTTAGCTCTTACTGTCTAGCATGAATCTACCATTTCAAAATCTACAAGTAAGACCTGGCTAGAGGTATATTTATATCAATGAGTGTCGAATTAAGAAAGCTTTATTAAGGATTAATGCAACACGGTAGCTTGTAATATGTTGTTCTACACTCTCAGCAAGGATTCCTCTTACAAACTTGTTGAAAAGCATTTATCCCAAGACGTAGCCACTTGAGAGAAAGCACTATCTAAAAAAAAATATGAATGTCTAATTTGCGACTGGTAGTTTTTGATTCTAGTGCAGGAACAATTGTTGGGATTGTCAAGACATTGTTCATCTCAAGTTTCATTTCAAGTTTCTTATAAGCAGACACTATCATATTCCATTTAAACCTAGTGCATATATCAAAGATATTTACTTTTTTTTAGGCTCTAGTTCATGTAATCTTTCACTGCTTCATTTTTTGTAGTTTATCTTAAAAATAATGTTTCGTCTGTACGAAATCACTCTGTATAAATGTATGTATGTATTAATACACTATTGTCAAATATTTTTGGCAGAGGCAGGGGCTATCACTTCCCACACACATCTCACAATCATCTGTCACTGAATATATCAATAATACTAGAGAGGTATATAATTTCCAAATTTACCTGTTGAAATGCCTCCTCTCATTCCATAAGAAACATCGTCAAAGTCACGATGTCAAGTTTACTCCTGAAGTGGTTTCTTTACTCTTCCCTCTCCATTTAACTATAAAGTAATCATGTGCAATAGCTTCAAGTGCTCTTCTAGTTGGTGACTTATTTGTTGTACTACGTTGTTGCGGGTTCATGTTGGCTTATTGTGCGAAATAACAATATTAGGAAATGTCTGAAGTTCATCATGCTCAACTGGGTTCTTTGTCTTGTCATCTTTGACTCTTACAACATCAGGCATAAGCTACCACTTTCAAAATCTACAAGAACTAGCATTATATTCTAATCAACTATCCCCGAATTAAGAAAGTTTTGTTAAGGATCATATGAAGTGACACGGTAGCTTGTAGTATCCTGTTCAACACTCTCAACACTGCTTCCTTTTATGAACTTATCGAATAGACTTATACGGGGAGGTAGCCAGTAGAGAATGAGCACTCTCTGAAAATAATGAATGTCTAAGCTGCAACTTGAAGTTTCTAGTTCAAGTATAGGAACAATTCTTGGGATTGTCAAAACGTTGTTTGTTTCCAATTGATTACAAGTAGATAATATCGGATCATTTAATACTAATTCTTGTATCACTTACATTTTCTTCTTTTGGGTGCCTGTTCAAGTGATCTTTCACCCTTCTTCTGTGGTTGTTTGTCGTCAAAATAATGTTTCATCCACAAGGAATTACTCTCTGCAATTTCTTTCCTAATTAATTTAAAAGAATAATTTCAAACAATTGTTATAAAAAGAAACTTTCTAGGAGAGTGAGAGCATTCTCTTTCTGTGGACCTCTCTCCTTGAAAAAGGCCTCGTGCATGTGCTTTCATAATAGTCCTTTATATATATATATATAACAAATATATATATATATATACAAATATTATGGGATGAGGCGGGGACTGCCACTCCGCACCTAACTAATCATTTGCCACTCATTATATCAATGGTACTAGAGATTAATTGCTCACATTTCTAATCAAACTAATACTTGTTGCTAATCACACTTTACGCCCGACTCTAATAAATAACAAAACTTTTATATTCAATGAAAGCAAATTAAAATACAATTACGGCGTAGGGAGGAAGGGAAGGATCAAGGAATCCACTAAATGGCAAGTTAAAAACTACAAGTTTCACCAGTAATTGCCAAAGAATTCTTAATCAATTTCATATTGTAGTCTTCAAACATGAAAAATTAAATAGAAAGAACTGTAAGAAAACTATAAAACCAACCATCTTTTTCTTAATTTTTGTCTACCCCATGAATGAATTCTCCAATTGTTTGTATATAAAGTTAGATAATTTGATTTATATTCATTATATTGATGGCTGCCTAAATTACCTCTGACCGTGGCCGTGGCCCATTTAGAAGGAATTGAAAATTGTAATTAAACAACTTCACTAAGAAAAAGGTTAGCTCCCATCATAATTAATTGAAAGTTTTAAGTTATATTTGTTTGTTGGGTATGGTGGAGCTGTCAAAGTAGTGGTGGTTTATGGTTGATGGCTTCACAATTTTTGTTAACTTTGTGCTAAAAAAAATGAAGCGGTAAAAATTGGGAAAACTCGTATTTTGTCAGATATAAAGATGGCTTTAGGTTGTCACTGATTAACGGCCAGTGACTTGTCGCGTTTGATACTTTATCGGTGAGTATATTAGTAATTGGGGAAAAAGAAAGGACCAAAAATAAAGGAGTGAAATAAAGTGCAACTACGTCAAAGGAAAGAGAAATAAATTGGAACCGGTAATAACAACGTCTATAAATTTAAGACTTACATAATTCAGTCATATTGCAACTTAACATTTGGAGTGATTATCATTTCTCTAATATTAATTTTTAGCTAGTTAAATTCTTTGGTTAAATCCAACTAACAATTGTTTCCCTTTCCTTTATAATATAGTCTTTCTACAAATCTCATTTTTTCTGTCTTTTGTCTTCTTATTTTTTTTCCTTTTTCTCTCATTTTATGGACATAATTCAATAGTTTTCATCTTTAATCACCATATCTCAAAATTCATTGAGTCCTATTTGTAAAAAAAATTAGATATTTTGGGTGTCATAGAAAAATTTGTCCACACATAATATTTGGATGGTAAAAATATCATTTTATCCGAAAATCAAACACAATTAGATTTGATCATCAATATAAAGACTTCAGTAGCTAAACAATAACATTATAAATTAAAATGATAGTGACTTAAACGTTAATCGGTAAATTGACAACAAATTCTTGATCATTTGTGCTTATTTTTTTTGCTGCTGGTCAAATAATTGTGGCTCCATTAATTAATTAATGGACCAAAAAAACAAATATGGTATCTACATTCTTCTCTCTTTTTTTTTTTGAATATTTTAAAGGGTATAATTACATTTTGCCCGATTGTAATCTGGACGTTGCCTCACAGTATTGCCTATAAAATTTTAATTAGATAAATCATTTTATCCCCATACTAACAGTCAAAAGAAACAATTAGCTTAACTGTTAGTCAATGGCAGCAAATGACTAAAATGACTCCCAAACATTTTATTGATAGATTATTTTACCATTTTGAAAGGAAAAAGCATTATTAATTTGTTTTATTACTATCACTCTATTGGAGATAAAATTGACATGCTATGATATGCAACTTTAAAAATAAGAAAATAACAATTGTATATATGAAAGGCAGATAACCAAAGTAAAAGGAAAAAAAGAACTACCAAGCATAAAAAGAAAAAGAGTTTTAAAAAATAGTTTGTGCATTAATGAATTTGTGATTTAAAATATAGTAGTAAAATAGACCAGCATACATACATATCATTTTTACATCTTCCATTTTATACTAGAGTAGTAATAATGTGCCGAAAACATGACTTAAAAATGAGCTTTGTATTTTAGATCTAGAGATTTTTCTTTTATTTTTTATCTCCTTTTTTTTATGAAAAATTAAACACTTCTCCTTTTTCTGTTCAAGTCACATCCATACACAAGTTATTTTTTTCTAATAAAATGATAATAAATCAAACATAAATATTTCTTTTTGTATAGAAATGGTAAAAATAGTTGATCAACTAAATAAGAGGTTAGTTTAGTCATTTTGCTCCATTTGACTAACTCTCAAACTAACCCTTTCTTTTTTACCATCATTTAAGGGGTAGAATGATGATTAAATTATTACAGGCGATAAGATGAGACAAAGTTCATATTATAGGAGAGGGAATCCATCTCTTTCCATACCCCTTATAATTTGAACCCATGACCAATAAATCATAGGTAGAGCGTCTTACCAACTAAGTAGCACATGGTTGTCAAATCTACATTCTTCAATCTATTCTTGCCCAACAAAAAGCAATTAACCATCTATATTACTACAAGGCCTTATTCCACTTTACACTCCTTAACTTGTATCCGATTCTGATTTTGCACCCTATACTTATTTTTTGAAAATATATATATATATATATATTTAGCAACCTGTACTATCATATTTTTATTCCATTTTAGTCCAATTTTTAACTTTGTTACTAAAGTTAACAGATGTAAAGCAAATGCATGGGCTTATTTAGGGGCATATTGCACCAAGAAAGTAGTCATGATGACTAATTCTACTTTGCACCCCCTAACTTATAATTAATGCCCACTTTTTACCCTTAACTCTAAATTTTGGACATGTTGCACCCCAACTCTTAGATTCATCCTACTTTGGTCCAATTAGTCAGTGTTAAAAAATTTGATGACTATTTCACTTTAAGTATGTGGCGTGTACAGTTAGAATATCCGTTAACTTTAATAATTATATTAAAATTTTGATTTAAATGTGATAAATCATAGATTTCAGGGTGTAATATGTCTAAAAAAATAAGTATAAGGTAGAAAATAAAAATCGAGTACAAGTTAGAGAATACAAATTAGAATAAGCGCCAGGAACTTAATAGGCAGCTCTGCGGAGGATTTGAAAGTTTTAACACTTTTCCATGTTTTCTTCCTCCTCTCTTGATCTTTCTTCTTGATCAAATTTTTCAGCTGTGCTATTTCTTGGTTGGCAATCTTGCTTTGTTTCTTGAAAATAAAACTGAGCAAGAAGATCTTTAATTGCTGTTGAAGAAAGGTGATTGGTTTAACTGTTTGAGAGATTTTACAAGTCAGAAATGAGATTTTCCTACGTCTCCTTCTGAAGAAAATTACATACAAATAACCTCTATAAAAACTATACAATATAGCCCATTTATGAACCATTATGTATATGCATGATCATTTGAAACCCAAGTTCTTTCTATAAGCATTTTTATGTAACATAATCTTATAAAGACAATGGGAACAAGGGGAAAAGAATTGACAAATTAAAGATCTTGTCCACGGAAGGGGTGAGGAAAGCATCTAGTTGCCTGAAACTTGTGCTTATATATTTCATCTATGTAACCTCAAGCTCACCAAATGTAACTTTATTACCACTAGTACCAAAATTTCAACTCCTTGAGTATCTCCATGAAATCCACAGAGTTGCTTCTAAATTCGGGCTTACATATTCCTTGTTCCCTACAAGAACATCGTCAAGATCACAATGTTAAGTTCTCCCGCGAACTGTCTTCTTTATTCTTCGGTCGCCGTTTCACCATGTAGTAATCATGTGCTATAGCTTCAAGTGCTCTTTTAGTTGGTGAGTACCTATTTATTGTGCTACGCCTCTGTGGATTCATGTTGGGCTGCTGCTGCTCAGAAATAATAATATCAGGGGACGTCTCAAGTTCATTTTCAAAATCTATAGGGGCTAGCGGTATATTCAAATCAATATTGAGTATCGGACTTTGAAAGCCCTGTTGAGGATATGAAATATCTTGTTCAACCCTCTCATTAGGGATACCTTTTGATGAACTGGCCAAAGTCAACTTATCCCCAATTGACAGAATATTATTTGAGACATTGGAAGATGCATCAAGGTCCTCACGTTTGTTAGGCAATATAATTGTATGATCCACAAAGACCTCATCAGAAGAATCCTCCTCGTGATCACTAAAATAACAAGAATTTCCAATGCTGAATTTACTCGAAAATTCATTAGCCAGACTTCTCAAATCCATTACCTTGTAAGTTTCTTCAGCATCCTCCAAACGTGAATCTACAATTGTAAGCTTCATGCCATGATCACTAACACGATTAAAGCGGCCTCCCCTTCGATTAGGCATTTTGTTGCACTCAGATTCTTCTTTATTCTTCTTTTTATCCACTAATTCATTCTCAAGTTCGATCAACTCAGGCTCTGATGCAACTTTACGCAAGACATCATCAATAGAATCAAAGTAGTGATTTCCTTTCACTAGTCTACTTCTGGAGAACTTCTTAACACCGGGCACGAGAAAAACCAAAGGATTCTTGGAACCAGCTGAATTATCATAAACTTGATCTTTTATTGGCTCCTCTATATGCCATCCTCTTGCAAAAAGACGGGGCCAAACGGATTCCCAAAACAAATTCTTGGACTGTGCTTTGCTCCATTAATCGATAATCGTCTCCCGTTAAAAACTCGATAATTTCATTGTATGTGAGAGAGGAGAACTGTACTTCTCTAGTTTGCTCATTATTCGACCTTAAATGCTCTAAAGCCATGCATGTGAGATCCTGTTTTCCTTCACCAATACCCACAACTTCCACAAGCAAACTCATTCCAACCATATCTCTCAACGAAAAGACATATTCTTCCAGACTCATTTTCTGTTTGGCAAATGTCTTTGAAACCTACCACGTTATCAAAAAGATATATAATTAAGCAGCCAGAAGTACCTAGTCTCTTCGAATTAAATACCCACGAACAAAGTCATGAAAGGCATCAAAAAGATATATAATTAAGCATGCATGCATTACCATGTGTTAAAAAATCTAGCTATAGTATTACATGCATTGAAAATCATCTAGATGAACTTCTTAAATATCCACAGTAAATGACAACATGAAGCCATATTCAAAGCAAAGTTAATTCGCACTATCATTACATCTATCGGCTTCAGTAGTCAACTGAACCACAAATATTAGAAGCCACAGAAAAAGTCACTAATTAAATCCCTTTATCCCCGAAACCCCCCGAAACCCCACTAACATATAGAATGAGAGAAAATACAAATTTAGGTTTGAGTCTCTTTTACAGTTTCTAAAATTATACTAGTGTTACACCACTTAATATCACCTTGTTAGATGATGTAATACCAAAAAATGTAATAGGGGATTAAAATACAATAAAATGAGAGTTCAAGCAATACATGTAGGTACCTCGATCAAAGCCTTGTTGCATTCTTTAGACACCCTTGGAAGTAAACGAGATAGCAACTCCTGCTGCCTCAATCCAGTAAAGATATTCTGACCAGATACACCTCTTCTACTTCTCATCTTTCGACTCTTGGACCATCTGCAATACTCATGTGACAAATAAAATTCCCCATAATAGAACGACAAGATATCTCCTATTGTTTTTCTTTCTAGGAACCTCCTCAGTTGAACAAAATCCTTCTCAAATTGATGTACAATCCTAGGAGGAAACATTTCTTCTCGAGATCATTCCATAATATACCAGTTGCACAACCTGGGAAAATGGAATAATTTTCCAAGAATTTGCATTGGACCATCCTTTCCTCTAGTTCTTCTGCATGTTCTTCCCTCAAAGTTTCATGATCTTGTCTGACTGCGTATCTAGGAATTGGTAAATCCCTACCATTTTCTGTATCTGCCTCGTTCTTCGCAATGAAAAGATTATACTGTGATTTCTGAACCAGTTTAGGGATTTCAGCTTGATAATTGTCTCCAACTCGAGGAAAGATGTGTTTCTCTCCAAATGTTTCAAAACTGTTTTCATTCGAGTACATTGAATCCATCTACCAAAAAATGCAAAACAATGTCATAAGGTACACATGTATGAATATCTAAGTTCGAAGCAAGATGCAGGTGGAGTAACTAAAAATGCAATAAACCCAAGTAATCGAAAGCTGAAATTAGTACGATAACGGCTACTAAATAGGATTGTTTTTTTTTTTTTTAATTCACGTCTACAACTACGTCTTACTGATTGAAACCATAATTAAAGATCACACAAAAGGGTTTGACTATCTAAATTGTACTTTATTCTCAACTAGTACTAAATAGATACTTGACTGTAAGCCATATTAATGATTACAGTATATTGTAAACAAATATGTTTAAACCTACGGGCATAGTAATTTTATCAATAAATTAGACAAGTTGTATGGATTCCATGCATTATACAAACATGCATCTTATACACAAATGGGTAAAATAGAAAAAAAATTTCAGTGAAGACAGAAATATTTTCATGAAACATTCTCATCAATAATATGGAAAAAAAGAAAATTCTTTTTAGGTACAATACAATAGGGAAATGTCAATATAAAAAACACAATGACACAATTAAAAGTATGAAAACATATGTCTATTCAATTGGTATTACTAAGACATATAACTATATACGTCATCTTTACAGGATTTATATGTAAATTTATCCACTTTTAGCGGAAAGTGATATTCATAATGCATCTATGTACGTAAAACATATCAGATACTCACCTAATATTATCAAAAATATCTATTGTTAGAGTCAGTTTGGTTCACGAACGGGATGAGATGGATGTCTCATTCTGGGCTGAATCATTCCGAGACTAATAGTCCCTATCATCCGGTGCTTGGTTCACAAAGACGTTTAGTATTGTAAAATAGTATTACACATCAACCCAACTTTGAAGATCCAAAACACCATAGATGATTCGTTGATTGAGCCATGTTTTCAATTGATTCACTAAGAAATGTTCTATTCAATCTCGATACTTGATTTAACACATCTTAGATCATTTCAGTAAAATATTTTTTCAAGAGTCTGAATTCGGTGATAACTAGGTCGTTAATCTAGAATGGCATTGCTGTCCTTGTGGTTTCATTTTCGTTGAATTACAAATTTACAATCATGCTTCAACTGTCTCTCACTCTATACATATATCAATTTTAATTTGATACGTAACCAAAAATGGTGGGCAATAAACAAATAAATCATTTTCCTTAAATAAGTTTGACCATTAAGTTATAAATCAATACACACAGAGATAAGAACAATTATGAAAATTTCATATGTCCTTTTTTGCACAATTTTAAGGTAAATTTTGCATTGAAGTAAAAAATCAACTACAAAGATCTTTAAAGCTGAATGAAAGCTATATTTATTTAAAGAAGCATGATATTTATTTAACTGCAGTCCAAGGTTTTTTTTTTTTTTTTTTTGGAAAGTAATTCCAGTCCATGTTATTTGAAGGTTGTAAGATTAAGCCATAGACTTTAAACACAAGTTATCTAAGGCCTAAAATTCCAAAAAAAAAAAAAGTTATATCCCATAAAAGTTGACCGGTCCAAAATTGCCTCAGTGTAAAAAAAAAAAAATTCAGGAATTCACATAGATATAGTTTGTTAAAATTCTCACTCATTAGCAAATTAATTAATTACCTGCATACTAGGAAGGACTTGTAAGTTGCTGGATCAAGATGATCAATTCGATCTCCTTAGAATTGGAATAATTGATCACCGCTTTGGGGGTTTTATAATTAATTTAGATGCAAAACTACGAAGGATATCTGGGCAATGTCGTTGCCCACAGATTCGCCCAGCTTTGTAGAAATATTTCTTGCTGGGAAAAATAGTGTTCTTACTGTATATATACAAAACCGCGCGCCTTCTCTCTACAGCCATTGATTATAAGTCAATGACTAATTAATATGATTTTCGTTGGAGGTAATTAATTAATTTTTATGGTTTCTTGATGAAAATTTCATCATTAATTACCATCTAAAAAGAAATGAGACCACGTCCTTAATTTGTATTTTTGTGACCTCAACTTTTTTCTTTATTGTTTGAAGGCTATGGTTTCATTGACAACTAAAGTTGTGAAATGTGAATTGTACATCTAGGATAATTTGTGCATCCAAGAAATCGACTTTTGGCGTTGCTTGGTTTTTTTTTTTTTTTTTTTTTTTTTTTGAGAAAATCAATTGAAGTCTTCATTGCTAAACTTCATGTATGGTTCTTGAATTATTTTAGTGTTAATAAGTTCTTTGTAACAAACTAAAAAAGAAAATGTTTAATAAAAAACTAAAAAAAAATCAAGAAAATCAACCGTCGTCAAATTTTCGAAAATGTTTCTTTATACAAGTATCAGTAGAGCATCATTCTTATGTAAGTATGTAATTCGCTCTTTTTTCTTTTTTTTCTTTTTTTTCTTTTTTTTTTGGCAAGTTTAAATGCAATAAAATCGAGAAACATTAAGATAGTATAACTTTGTTAATATTGATTTCGAGTTTAATGATAAAATTCTCGCATAAACTCTAGATGATTAACAAGTATAACTTTGTTAATTTGATTTCGAGTTTAATGATGAAATTCTCACATAAACTCTAGATGAAAGATTTTCTAATGCAGTGCGGGCACTGAATAGAAAAGACAGATAGACATTGAGAAATACCTTGCTAGAATCGATGGAATCAGCTACTTCATCAAAAGTGGAAGAAGAAATTTATTGGTTTGGATAAAGATGACTTTCTTCTACCCACAACTAAATCAATAGCGTAAGAATTATAGTTCACATTTCATGGTTACTCATCGTGACGTAAAAAATAAACATTCAAACAATATCTAGATTTTAAATTTTAGACCCTTATGTTCTTCGTTCAAACATTGAAATGAGATTTTCCTCTATCATGTATATTTTTTAAAGTTTATTAAATAAATTTGATAGAGATTTATACCAAATATCGCACTTGTTGGTGGTTTCATTTTTATTTTTTTTTAAATAATAATAATATCTAAGAAACTACAAAAGATTTTGTTGCGAATTAAAAGTAATTCCACTTGAAAGGGTTTGGGACATTATGTGGTAAAACAAAGACGAATGCAAATAAAAGAGAAAAAAAAAAACCAAGAAAACAAAAATTAAAAAGTGGAAGATACCACATCTCGAGTTTCATGTTTCATGCACGTTATATCCATTACAAAAATTAATTACGGGTATGTGACTTTGGGGTAAATAAAGTATTTTGGATTTTCTACTACACTTTTTGGTGTGACACTTATGTAACACCATTTAGATGAGTGACATGTATCCTTAGAATAACATGTGTCACTCATCTAAATAGTGTCACATAAATGTCATACCAAAAATTATTATAAGAAACATATACCCGTAAATAAGTGTACATGTCGTACATTGGTCCAACAAAATGTAGTAGGGCTTAGTAGAATTCAAGTATTTAAACAAATTTTCATTCAATAATCGTCCAATCCAAAATAGTTTAGGGTAAAAAAAAGTTCAACGCATAAATGGAGTGACATGCAACATTACATTAGGCTATCTATAGAGTCAAATATATTTTTAGTCCCCAATGTTTGGGGTAATACATAAATTAGTCTCCAAAATTTTGGCCAAATCAAATTTAGTCCCCAAAATTTTAGAATTTGAACAAATTTAGGAAAATTAACAAAAAATTAAAATTTCTACCATTAAGTAAATGCCCAAAAAAAATTAAAATTATAGATGTGATAAAAGAAAAAAAATATCTTTAAAAAATCAGAAATAAAATCTTGAAAACCATATTTAACATTAAATTCTCATTTTAACCTGAAAATATTAGTTATGAACCCTTTTCTCCCCTTTAACCCAAAATTCCTCTTATCTCTTTAACCTAAAGAAAACCCAAATCCTTCAATCTCTTCTATCTTCTTTTCTTCCTTGAAGACAACCATCAATTTCTTCCATCTCCTTTGAGTGCTTATCCAACTAAACTCAACATCATACAGTCAATTCTCCACAACCTTCAAAACAAATACCCGTAATACAATACCATTGACAGCCCCGCTCCATAATATATCCTAATATTTTTGAAACTTTATAACCTGTGTTTTTTAATGTATCAGTCATCCACAACACACCACAATTTTCACTTCACGTTTATATATAAATATGATCGAGTAAGTATCTAATAATAATGTGCCATATATTCATTGTGCTGATTTTAGTCGGGTAAGTGTCAAAAAAATTTAACAGTATGCAGAAATTTGGGACCTAATACAATTTCAAAATATAGCTTACTCTACTTTGTACTATAGATTTATACTTGATTAATTCCCACCTGCAATCTATATTTCAGTTTTACATATTATTATTTTGATGTGTATATGCATATGTTTAACACCATAATTATAGAATACAACATTATTATATAGAGCAAAAGAAAAAAATGAAAGAAGCCATATATATGTAGTCAAATTAACCGATCGATCTACAATGTATTACCTAGCTCGTCCCTTCATCCCCATTACCTTGCTTCACCACCATCATCGTACGTAATTTTCTAGTATTTAATATGTAAGAGTAACTTAGAAATTCTAAAATAAACTACAATGAGAAATTTTGTGTTTGCAATGCACTTCATTTGAGAAATATAAATTTTTATATTTGAGAAGAGTGGTCTCTCATTTCAATTGAGACTCAATCTTGTTAACACAAAAAAATATGTAGCGAAAGATAAATTCATTTAACACATATCAATATATATATATATATATATATATGTATACGTATATCTTTGTCTGTGTGTGTGTGTGGGAGAAGAGGAGAGGTTATAAAATAACACACATCAAACTCTCATATTGAGACGCATATAAATCCAAGGCATAATAGCTTTAACATTACGTTAGAATCTCTCTATTCTAAATTCTCAACTCAACTTTTCTCAAGTAAATAAACTAACAAACCGTCTATTTATAAGGTAATAAACTTGACTATCAAGAAACCCAATTCATTGGGAATAACAACTCTAAACATAATCCTGATAGGAAACTAAATTCGTCTAATAACTAAACTACCAAATTCTAACTATTACATAATATTCCTAATTAGTAATGACTTTGGTTTAATTATACCAACAATATCTCCCTTAAATCAAACTTTTCAAACTCTTCATGAGAGCAGATGCACGCCAAGCACAATCAACATGATCAAGAATTTATTCAATTGACTTCATCTGTTTTCTATTGCAATCCGGAACAACTCAATTTGTGTGATGTCCCATCCCACATCGAAGTGGAAGGAGATATTGTATTTTTTATAACTCCTTGGATCGTAGGCTACTAATACCTTGATTTAAATATTTTGAACCTGTTGTTTCTGCTCAAAAGTTAATGGGCCAACCTAGGGCGCGGGGTGTTACAGTTGGTATCAAAGCAAATCTCGTATGATCTCTGCACAGGGTGAGACTACACCAATGATATTGGGCCACACTATGCAGTGTATGTGATAAGTTATTGATGTTATTGGACCCCAACTTGGACTTTGGGATGACGCAAAGTCTAAAAGAGGAATGAATATGATACCCCGTTCCACATCGAAAGTAGTAGGAAATATTGTACTATTTATAACACCTTGGATCATGAGTTACTAATAACTTAACTTAAGTATTTTGAACCTGTTATTTCCGCTCAAATGTTGTTGGGTCAGCCCAAGGTCTGGGGTGATTTGACTCGATCTACATCTTCAAATTTTTCAAACAATCCACACATCTAGATAAATAATTTTTGTCGCACAATTTTTCTTCAATTTATCATCCTCCATGAATTTTATGATAACTAGTATTAAAATTCTCAATTTTGTGAATTAATATTAATAATCAACTTGGCAGATTTTCTTATCACTACCCAACACCACACAATGGATCACTTTTTTTAGATCTTATGTCTAACTACAGTTAACTTTTACACCCTAATTGTCAAACGAGTATTTCAAGACCAACTTCTTTTGGTCCAATTTTCAATATCCGAGTACTCCAATAACTTTTTTTCCTTCAACGTTCAAAACATCTCAGGATCACAACTTAGGGTTCTGATACCACTTGTTAGCACAAAAAAATAGACAACGAAAGATAAATTTATTCAACACATATCAATATATGTGAGAGAAGATGAGGAGTTACAAAGTAACGCATATCAGACTCTCATATTGAGACCTACATAAATCCACGACATAATAACCTTGACATTAAGCTAAAATCTCTTGATTCTAAACTTTCAACTCAACTCTTCTCAACTAAATAAACTAACAAATCCTCTATTTATAGGGTAACAAACTTGACTATCAAAAAATCTAATTACATTGGGAATAATAACTCTAAACATAATCCTGATAGAAAGCTAAATTTTCCTAATAACTTAAATACTAAATTCTAAATATTACATATTCGTAATTAGTAAGAAGTTTGGTTTAATTATCACAACAGATCTTATTAATCACTAAACAAAGTCAAGCGAATAATGTTTATACAAATGTACATTAATTATCAAAGTGTTGGGCCTTAAGCCAAGTTTTAGTAGTGTAATATTTCACTCTATAAAATGAGAATAATGTGCATTCGGATCATCCAAACAAGCATTATATTAGGATGCATGTGCATCACTCTCCTTGTGACTGTACCTTTATTGGCTGAAACACAAGAACAAAAAAAAAATCCTAAACTAATTCATGACCATCTACACTCCCTACCATTTCCATCCAAAGTCTACTGATAATACTGTCTTCATTAGTGGGAAATATTATCCCACCATTTTATGAGTAATACCATCGGTATCCAACCTTCTAGAAAACCTAGGTCACCATTATTTCACAATTCTTCCTGCTTCCATGAATGTTAATTAAAAGAAAGTGTTAGCATAAAAATATACAGTGAAAGATAAATTTATTCAACATATATAAAAATATGTGAGAGAAAATGTGGAGTTATAAAATAATACACATCCAACTCTCATATTAAGACTAGCATAAACCCACGGCAGAATTGCCTTAATCTATACTCCAAAATTTTCCTATTCTAGACTCTCAACTCAACTCTTCTCAACTGACTAATTTAAGAAACCCTCTATTTATAACTCACAAGATTTGACTGCCAAAAAACCTAATTAGAATAGGAAATATAACTATAATAGAAAACTAACAAATAACACTTAATATCTTAAAGAACTAAACTACCAAAAACTAACAATAACATAATTCCTAATTAGTAAGAAGTTTGGTTTAATTATTCCAACAATGCCTCCCTTAAACCTAACTCTCCATTAAAGTAGCCCACGTCTTTCCATGATGAACAAAAAGATCAAGAATTTCTTCCATTGACTTTTTGTCTCCTTTTTCACCTTAGTCTAGCACCATCAATTTTCTTTGATCTTCATCTTCTAATTTTTTTAAACAATCCACGCCTTTGGATAAATAATTTTCGTCACACAATTTGTGTTTAATTTATCTACCTCCATGAATTTCATAATAACTTCTATCAAAATTGTCAATTTTGAGAATAAATGCAAACAACTATTTTTATTGGAATTTTTTCCATCATTGCCCAGCACTAAGCAATAATCATGACAGAATCATTCTTTTTAGATCAATGTCCAATTAATATCAATTTCATTACACTTTAATTGCCAAATGACTCCAAGACTAACCTCTCGTGTTCCAATTTTTCAATATTCGAGTATTTCAACAATTTTTTTTTTTTTACCTCTTCACAAATATCAAACAATTTGCCAACAGAAACTGCTTCTGTATCAAACAAATGCTTACAAGATGTTCCACAGCTTAATAGCTACAATTAGTCCTCTAAATCAAATCACTTCCGATTCCGGCCTTGTATCTTGTTTGTGGGGGTGGGCGGAAAGATTACTGTCACGCCCCTATACCGAGGACGTAACACGCTGCACTCCCAGGATAAAACTCCGAAAATGCAAGGCACAATATCATAAGCAAACTAAACATCCATAATAATAAAATAAAAAAACTGCAGAAAGTAAAATTTTCAAATCACATTTGCACTACAACGTAATTGTCGTCAACGTTCATAGCACTAAAATAAAATATCCAACAAATTTAGATCTAACAATGTCCATAAGAAACTAAAAGATTAACTGAATAAATCCTAACATCTAAATCTAAGCTACCCTTTTGAACTTCATTGTCCTCAATAATCCACTTGATTTTCGAACCCAAATTCAAGACTATTTATTTCACCTGTAAAAATAAATGTGTATAATGGGGTGAGTATACACGACTTGCTCAGTAAGAAATCCGAATTCCCTTCCATTGGAACAAGTATATTATATTATATATTTCCAAACTTGTTACCAACATCATAATCATGCATACATATATATAAATACACAATGGACTCACCGCATAAGAGGTTTAAGTACTAATATAGGTAAGTGGCATTATTAAGTGTGCAAATAATTGCAATACAATAACAAAAGAAAATCAATAACAAAAGTACCATCACAATACAATAACCAATAAGTGGCTCATGGATTCTCTATAGTTTTGTTGGCAAGTTAGATATCCAGTCCTAACTATTATAACCCGTTAGGAAAAGAGTCATAACAAAAGTCCAACTACTATAACCTGTTGGAAAAAGGGCAATACAAAGACTCATATAGAGTATTGGGAACTAGCTCCCACCAATTCCACCAAAGATGGCCAAGAGCCAAACAATACAATAGTCAAAATATCAAGCATGCATCACACAAGTAATTTATCATGTCAAATTGCCACTTACACAATAGTTTTATATAATCAAACAAGAAAAGTAAACCATACTCGATCCGATTTAATACGTAAATATAATTTTCAAACAAGAGTTTTACAAATAATAATTTTTTTTTTTTTTGAAAATATGAAAGAGAATTAGAACCCCTTACCTCAACGACTAATCGAAATGGTATGCTTAACTCAAATATTCGGGTTCCAACGAATCCTCGTCACCTATAACACAATTTCGACGAAATTTAATCCACAATCAATCACTACCTAAAATCATATCAAAGCAAACATTAAAATGTTTCTCAATTTTATTTTATTTTTTATATATATTGGCAGCAACCTTGTTGCCAAAAAAAAACAAAACCAACCCAAACGGCTGCAACGTGCAGTCTGGGAATTGGGTTTGGCTTCCTGTCGAACCCAATTCCAAGAAGAATGGTGGCCAACGTGCAGCCAAGATTCCTTTCTCTTTTTTTTTTTTTTATATTCAAATCTGTAAGTTTATTGCCAAATCAGAATGTCAATTCTCACGTCGAAATATGGCTTCAGCCATAACGTGTCGGCTTTCTTTTCTTTTTTTTCAATTACCAATATAACTTCACAAATTCTTAAATAAAAAGAGTTAGTATAATTCTCATGTCAAGAGTTTTAAATATGAATCCTAACCCTATGAACACCATTAAATTAATTGCATAATTTCATCCATAAACATATAAGAAATCATCCAATAACAAGGTTTAATGTAATTACCTCCGAATTCTTGCGAATTATCGGAAAATTCTTCCCTACCTGTCAGCTCTTGGTGACTCTCTTGTTCTCTTGACAACCCTAGATTCCAAGGAACGATTTTTTTTTATCAGATAGGAGGAATCGTTACTTATAAAAATAGATAAATAGTAAACTCTTATAATTATTCTCAAGTCTTTCCATTCTGTCTAAATAAAATTTTTAACCCCAAATATCTTATTATGGGCCTTAAATATAATTAATGGATCATGACCCACAAAACCTGGGTTTTACAATTACTACGGGAGATGGGGAGGTGGGGTGGGCAGAGGGTCACTGAAGGGAGGGAGTACAGAGTTTGAGAGAAAGTGGAGTAAGGGGGTACTGAGTTGTAGTTATATTGGAATGTATCTATACGAAGTGATAAATAAAAACTACTGATGTACTGATATATTACTAAATTCGAAAAAAAGAAAGAAAGAAACTCGGCCAAGCATCTAAAATCAATAGAGTCGTAATTGATAAAAGATCTTGCCATATATTAAGGGCTATAAATTACCCTTTTTGGATGTATCTGAATATATATTAAACTCCTATAACATTTGTAAGGGGAACTATCCCCTAGCATGAGGAACCTGTGGTGTGGGTGACTATTTTATTTCGTCTTGTTTGATCATATGTAATTCTCTGTTAATGCTTTTCATGATTGTTCCAAACTCTTAATTTCCGTCATGTACTTTTCTTGTTTTAGAAATTGGTTACGTTTTTAATATCTCTTGCCCTTTTTCAATTATTCATATACTATATCATTATGCAACTTTTACAAGTTGCTTTCTTCGCTGCATTTATTATATATGGAGCTACATGAGAAGCTGCTTATATCAATGCTTTACTCGAACATATAATATAATATTAGATTTCTTTAATTTCTCTCATTATCCCTTCCCCTTTTAATTTTGTCAATCAGTCGCTCAGATATATTACAAAGGATTCTCATGAGTAGTAAATTATAGGAGTGCCAATATAACTATTGGATATATATCGCTAGAGGTGTTTGTTCGGTAGATGATTCATTAATTTATTGACTTATTTATCTTTTAACTTGAAAATTTTAAAATTAAAATCAAGTTATATAAGTTTAAAATCTAAAAAAGTTGAGTCGTAAGTCAAAATCAAATTAAAAAAATCAAGATATATAAGTCAAAAAAAAACTTATTTCATATCTAATACGATTTTTCTTCCCATAATCCATAATTTCAAATTTCACTACGTCATTTCACAAATCCAAAAACATAACAGACTAGAAATTAGAAATTAAGTCAAATATGTATTATTTTTCATTTTTCATATTTTTTCATAAAATAGCTTTACTTTCCTTATGTTATAAATATCTTTTTCCAAATACATTACTTTTTAATTATTTCGCAATATTTTTTTCATATATTTATGTAATAACTCATTTTTTTTATAAAAAAATGTGTGAATCATTATGTATATGTACATATGTTAATGTCTTGTTTGTATTTTTTTTTAAGATATTATATACTATAATATCTAGTATTATATTATTTTAATTGATTTATTCAGTCAGTAGATTGACTTAAAAGATGAAATTAAAGTCGAGTAGAAAAATCAATTATTTAATTGATTTTGAGTCAAAATCGAATTAAAAGTTGAACAAGTTAAGTCAAATAATTTTTTTAACTTAACTCAATTCGATAATTTGACTTGACTGACTTTTAAACAACCCTATATATTGCTTACATTTTAAAGCTTATACTATACAATATTATCTTAAAATAATGGTGAATCAATTATTAATGATTAAAAAAAAGATGAATTCATAAAGTATAATAGATCGAAATGAAAGCATTAGGCACAACAAATTAAAATTTTTATTTTGGCAACAAAACTAGAAATACCAAAAAGAAGTTTGCGGTGGAATGGAAAAGAAATGGAGGAGAAAATTACCCCATCTTAAAAACTTGAAGTTTATATCTCTCCCAATTACATCTCGCTCTAACAAAATCTAATTAGTCACAACCAAGAAGCCTAATTAGTAATTAGGGATATTTCATCTTGACTTGTTGATACGAAAAATCTACTAATCAGGTCTATTTTGACTCCTAAAAATGGGATATCCGCACTAGCTTGTATTAAAATGTAGGATAGCAAGTCATATATTAAAATAACCGGGTTGGGTAGCAAATCATAATTTGTGTCCCTGCGAGTAGGCGACTTAGTCTATATATAGGGTTAATTATTAATAGGTTTTTTCTTCTCTCCTTCCCATTTACAAGGGTATTTGTGTAATTACCTGTCAATTTTGTCACTTTTTAACATTTTATTTAACTACAAAAATGTCACAATGGACTGGGTAAGGTATCCGGTAATCTGACCCGCTTTTAGTGAATACTTGACAAGATATCCTATATATATGGACAGAGTACTGGATCAATTTTTTTATTGAGAACTCTTTTAGAGTTGATTAAAATCGCTATCTAGTAACCTTCCCCTTAGTAGTAGATATAGTAGATACGAATAAGTTAGAGTATTTCTGTTAGAAAGAAAAAAAAAATAAAATCGTTATCTAGTAATGGTTGTTTCTCTTTGTGAGTTTTTCGTGGTACTTCTTGGTTTTTGCATAGTTTATCAACAACCTTAAACGTTTGAAACTGGACTAAACAATGAAGCTTCACAAACCCTAAACTTGAAAAGAACATCCAACCATCATCTGCATCAAAACTAGGTCCATCTTCGAAGTACTTGAGCTACTACCATCTCCAGTCCCTTGTAATTTGACAAATGCTAAGCTTGAAATACTGGATGTGCTTGAGATCTTGGCCAAGTATCCTATTTTTTTGGAACAAGGAATTAACTGAGAAATTATTTTAGCAAGCTTGAGGTATAGAAAGCCAGACAAAATGCAGCTTCTGTCCCCTGCCCACTTACAGTCGAGGGCAGGAAAATATACACAAATGAGGTAGGAGAAAAACACTTCGTCTTGTTGAATACTAAGCTCAGATGTCAAACGGAAGTGCCATACTGAATAAGTAAATGCTGTCGTTTTGTAGAAATTGCAAGAAGGGACACCATGAAAAGAAAAGCTCCATTAACTTCAAAAGGTTGATCTCATACAGAAAAGCTTCAAACATTCTGCAACTTTCTCAAACTTTTTCTCTCTATATGAAAAACTCTTTAAGAAAATCAAACAAAAGAAATCAATCAACTAAGCCATAAAAAGGTGCTAAAAGTTTCAGAGGAGGATTATTGTGTGGCAAGTTACAAAGTTATTCAACCTTTCCATCACTCGGAGTAGGGACTGAAATCTCAAACAGCCTCTTCACACTTATAACCCTTTGTATATCAGAAGAATGAAAACTTAATCCCATTGCTTGCTGCAAACAAGTTATACTCTTCAATGGAATCTTTTTTATTGCAATTCTGATCATCTTCGCTGTGATCTGCTGATAATTTTGACGATAATTCCCTACCAATTTCTTCCTTCAAGGAAGCAGGTTCGGACTTCAATCCTGGTGGAACGTCTACAGGTCCGCCAAAATGAAAAAGGGAGAAGCCTGTATTTCCAACATCAGATTTTCCAGTCTTCAAGTTCTTCCCATTTCCGGCTGTTGCAGATGTTTCCATTGGCTGCAACCCAGCTATGAATACCCTCTGTACATTAGCTCCAGGATGGGCTTCTTTTAACCCACCTAGATTTGAGACCTTGACATGATCCTTTCCAATATTGCCATTGCTTTGAGCAACAGATTGGATAATAGGCACATGATTGCAGTTAAGCATTTGGGGTGTAGGGTGCTGTAAGGCACCATACTGCATAAAATGTGTATTCCCATCCAAAAGCATACCTAAAAGGACTAGCAAATACACAGTGATTGGGATGAGGAAATGGCAAAAACCCATTAGTAGGAGCAGCTGGCCAAGACAGTGGACTCTGATTATAGTAACCCATGGCAGATGATTGAAAAATGGGAAATTGAATGCTCTGGTTGTGCAATTTTGGAAGGACAACTTGAGGTTGAGCACTAATGCTCATATTTGCTCTTCCATTTTCGTTATAAGGAGCAATTTTGGAAGGCAAAGTACCCGAGGTGTTTGTGCCTGCGTCATTGATAACCTGGCTTTTAATGTGCTCCCCTCCATCTGCAGTATCCCCTTTTGCCATTCCAGCTTCTTGGCATACATTGAAGCCATTTTGAAGGCAGACTGATGTTTCTCTTCCTTCTAAGTTTTGGCTAGCATCCTCCGAATCTGATGATGGAGAAGATTCTGTGTTTTGAGGATTTGAAGATGATATGTTGCTGTCTCCCTCACTAAGGCAGGATGAAAAGTGATCAGAAATGTAGATTTGAAGAGCTGCTCATATATGAATCTAACGTCCCATGTAAAGATCTTGGAAAAGGACACAGTTCACCTTCCTCATCTGTTGCTTCCTTGTATTGCTGGGATTTTTCTTTTAGATGTAGCGACCCATTTTGGCTATTTCCCTCTGTTTCAGGCTCAGAGTTTATTTCTTCATGTAGATCCTTGTCCTCGTGATTGATTTGAAAAGGGATCCTCGTGACTTCGTCAGAACCACTAGAAACAGATGATTCAGGAAACTGATCAGATTCAACAGTTTCACCCTTAAAAGTAGAACATCTCAAGGTAACATCAGAATCCGAGTTGCTTCGTGGGTAATTCTTCTGTGATTCCATTGGCTCCCAAACTTTCTTGGTAGTAATTGAATCTCGGTAATAAGCATTGCGCACATTTATAGTTTTGTTCTTGGGCCTTCCAAAGTTTTCAGGCAGGTACTCAACTTGATTTTGGATAAGGCGGTAGTAGGGTTTAGACATATCTGACACTTTAGATTCTGACTTGAACACTGACTTGTTGTCCCTGACTACTCTAGACATATGTGGCTCCACCTTTGATCGATATTCATTATATTGATTGCAGCTGCAAGCATGAGAGTTGTACCTGTCATGGATCCTATTGCTGGAACACGGAAACTTCTCACCATACTTGGGACCAACATTTCTAACATTGGACTTCACGGAAATATTTTTTAGTTGTTTTATTGATCCATTAAGGCTCCTTACACTGTCAAAATTATCGCCGTGATGCCTTGGTTCGTATTTGCCAACCACAGTCCCATTCTCTGAATATCTCCGCCTCTCGTACCATTTCGAGTATACATCCTGTTGAAATTCTTTCCCAAACTTCAGCTTTCGACGAGAATATTTCAAGTGATCAATCGGGAACGGACTCATCCCATCATTTGTACTGGCAAATTTTCCGTCTGTACTACCAGAATGGTTTTGCAAATCTGAATGAATGAACTTATCCAAAAGCGGCTCATCTTGAATTACAAATGTTTGATCTGGAGATAGAGACCCGGATGGAATAGCTTCTCCTGTTTTGCTGATAAAATCACCATTACAGATAACATTTGATTCCTCATCAGCAACAGTTTTTAATTCCTGCTCTGAAAATTCAGGAACCAGAGAATGTTCATTTGGTTCGGAACATTTCTTCTCTCTATCCTTTTCCTTTTCTCTTAATCTCTCCTTTCTCCGGAGCTTTTTCTCTCTTTCTTTTGTTCTCCTACGCTCCTTGCGCTCTTCTTCTTCTCGCTTTTCCTTCTCTTCTTCTTCAAGAAGTTTCATCTGTCAAACATTTTAGGATCAGGATAATGCATCTGTGTAGAAGGCATCCTAGCCAGGAAAATTCTGGAGAATCAACTTCTACTAGAACATTTAAATTTCTAACACCTGCTTTTCTAGAGTAATAATCTCCTTGCATGCAACATGCACGCGATCCTCTAGCAACTTTAGAGCAAGACACACAAAAATGCTGTGAGCATTTTGCCGTGCTGTTCCCTTCCCTAAATGCTTTTTCAACCTGCAGATATTGTATCTTGAGTTAGCTTTATGTTTTTATAAACATGTACATGCACATAGGCAGAAAGCCAAGATGGAAGATGTCAGAAACAACTATCGATGTATAAACAAGCAGTCAAAGAATCCAGGTAAAACGTGGAAAGATTATAAAGGAAAAAATTATCTAAAAATATATCTTTAACAATCCAACAACAAAGCTGAGTGGAAAACTTGAGACCTGAAACTCCTAAATCTTCTTGACCCCAATTTACTTTCTTTAGACTAAGATTCTTTACCGTTAGTATGTGTATATAACAAGTTGATTAAAGAAGTTGCCAAAAGGTGGCAATTCAGCCATTCAATTTACTCGAACAATTATGCATCAGTGTGTGGACATACAAGAAGCACAGATCCAAGGTAATCCTATAGTCCATACATTGTTACATTGATTATAGACCTGATAATTTGACGGACACAAAAACAAAAAACCTATAAGGAAACAAGACAATTCAAACAGGAGAATGATAATTTGCAATGACTGAACCGACTGAAAATTAATCCTCAAAAATAGAATAACTGAAAACATGCCTGTTCCTTGAAGATTACAGTGGCAGCATCCAGTAGAAACTCACGAGCAAGTTCAGGACTCTTCGCATGTTTCTGGGGACGGGAGCATTCACCATCTAGCTCATATCCATCCTTGTCCATGGAATCATCATCCTACAGATGAAGATTACTCTAAATCAATAAAAGAAATAACTGAAAAGCAAAGAACTGTCATGTTAAGTCAGAAGTAAATAATTAAGAAACAAGCTTCAGAAGAACTGAAGAACTGCCATGTTATGTGAGGGGCAAGGACTAGAAAAAACAAGCTTCATAACTTGACTACCTCTTCTTCCTCTGCCTGCTCAGCATGCTCAAAGAACGTTTTAATGCTTTCCCCCTTGGTAATTGAAACAAAGCCGTCACCAACCACAAGCCTGCAGTGTACACACTGTTGCCCCTTTTTGTGAAAGCATGTGCTTTGACAGAAAGTTCAGTACAGCGGCCATCCATTTTCCAAGCCCTTAAAGTAATATAACACGAGCTCAAACCACTCAGATCTAGACCTTTCACTTGAACTCTTCCACTCAACCCAACATTTTCAAACTCCAAAATGTCGAATTTCCCTTCTCCAGTTCCAACCGCCCATTCAAAGTGATGATAAGTCCCAAAAGTGTCTACAAATATTTGATGCCAATCAGCTTGTACTGTGTCATGAGATACCTGAGATTAAAAAATAAAAATAATCATATGACAACTAACTGCAATAAGAATTTCCAGAACAGAATGAAACCCACATTTGCAGACCACGTTGAAATATAAAGATTATGTGCCAGTAACTCAAACAACTAATGAAGCCAACATTTGCAAAAGTCAGTAAAGCAAATGGATTGAACAAATACATAAGTGGCCGTCTTAAAACTGAAAAATGAAGAACGCAAACCTCGTATTGGAAGGCTGTATCCGCTACAATGGCAACAAAACCAACAGGTGCAGCGAGGTTCCCTCCTCATTCTTTTAAGTTCCTTCAGCTCCTTAAACTCACGTATTACATTCCTTCTGCAGTCTCTACAAAACCTCTTGCTGTCAAACCTGTATGAAGCCAAGATTTTCAGGATTAGAGACAAACACACTGAAAACACATTTAACTTTCTGTATGAGCTCACCAAGAGGCATAAAATGCACAGGACACCAAAGTCAAGACTAATGACTATATAATTGGAGACAAAGTATATAACTGTAGAGTAGACATCAAATAAAACATAATATCCATATAGTCTCCGGATCTAAAGCAAAAGCTCAGCCATATTTTCCATTCCTTGCCCCCTACCAACCTGGGATCAATGTCACCTAATTAGACACCATAGAAGCACATGTTTGTCGAGGAATAACTCTAAGCAATTATCCTTAGAACAGCTTCAGCTACACATGAACAGCTTCAGCTACACATTCCTAAATTCCAGAATTTCAATTCAAAATGGATTAAAGACTGCAGGAGCTTTTTTTTGCTTTTTTTAATCCAAATATTTGGAATATCCACTGCAACTTCTCTAACCAAATATCTTCAATGTACATAAATGTTGTAATCAAAGATATTATCCATAGCTCATTTCTTGCCAATATTCAAGCAAATTTATAGCACATTTTAGACTATTAAAATGTGTAGCACATAATGAAATGGCATTGTTCAGTTGCTAGGCAAACAAAACATTTAGCCTCCACCTGAAAGAATGTAATCCTCAAAAAACCCAGGCAGCAAGTCATTCCTATTGATTTATGCAGCTTAACTGACTCGTAGCAAATAAATGCCAGTATATCTTGCCACTCCACCAATACTTTATTGTTTTGGGACCATCCTAACATCTCAATCTCAATTTTGGAGGCAGATTGGCACTAATGTGAATATTAGTATGGCGGCACATTTCAAACTTCAAAGTATGCAAAAGATCTAGATTATTATTTCTCTCTTTTCAAAGATAAATCATACTCATCTACATATATACACAAGCATAGATATCCACAAGGTTCACAACATTAGGAAATAACCAAAAAAATAGTTACTACCAAAAATTCTTTGTTTAGATCCATTTTTGTATAATCTAATCTTGTTTCTACCTACATTTTCCAAACCCAATGAGGCATTATTATTTATACAATCAAGAATGGCTTAGAAAACAATTTACTAAGAGAAAGAAGAGAACTGACAATGTTGAGGATGAAAAAAAAAATCCTGAAAGTAAACAGGTGACAACAACAGAATTGTTCTCTAATTCTGCCGCACATTTCTAAAAGATGATACCTAAATGCAAGGGAAAAATGACCTTGAGGGCAATATGTCATGAATCTTTCCAAATATCCCAAAATTGGGTATTGGCACATATATTTTGGACCATTGCATCTACCAAAAACCATGATTTTCATATTCATAAAGTCTAAAACAACATACAGACAGAACTGGATCTAATCAGAAAGACCATGAAAACTATCCCCAAAACTTCTAGTTGTTAAAAATACAGGAGGTAGTGAACCATGGTTTGAAGATTACAAAGTAAATGCTTGTACTAACAGCATTCTAAACAAGTCAACAATATAAAATCTGTAAACTAGTATTCTCCAAGGGAAAGCACATTAAAGGCAATGGGAATCACATAAGTGAAGGCAAATGGAGGCAAACGATTAGACTTCACTCACTATGGTCAAATTTAGACCCACTTGACCCCACCCCTAGATATATAAAGTAAATTCACCCACAAAAAGTAAAAAGAATAAGCTGGATACAAGAAAGGATAATATGTAACATTCCAGGGGAAGGGTGGAAGAAAGAAGATACACAAACCTAATGTAAACTGAATAAGACCAACATCTCCAATGCTAAACAATGGATAAGTAGTAGGACAATGCTTGCGAGATGAATTTCACTGGCTTGTGCAACATACAGATCACCCCTAGCATTAGACCCATTTTGCTGTCAACATACATAAGAAACAAAGTGTATACACATTTTATAAAAGAACCTGACCTATTTTTATCCAGAAAAAACAGTAGAAAGAGGAAATGATGGTGCTACACAAAACATGAAAGAACGGACGAGAAAAAACTCCACTTTGCCTCCACTCTACTTTATATACGCCAATGTTCAATTTCCATTCCACTCAGCCAAATTTCAATATTAAAGTCAGACAAAGAAGCCAAGTGTTTCAGAACATATAAACTCAGAAAAAGTCGATATTTACACAGTTCCAGAACTGCATTGTTCCCATATTTTCTTTTGTTCTCAGATTAGCATGGTACAAACTGAAGATATTCAGTTGCAAAACAAACTATGCTTCAACCGCATCCTAAGCTATGCACAATGACTACAAACTTTGATAAACTTCGGGTAAAAAACAAAACACAACTGTAATAGATATATTCAAAAAGCTAAAATTACCAAAATACTGTATGTGGTACCATACAGAAAGTGATCCTTGAACTGCAAGGCACAGATTGCATCCAAACTATCAATTCTTAGGGCGTAAACAAATGGCTCAAAACGATACCTAAGTAGTAAAGCAATATTGACTAGATACACGATTTCCATCACAAGTGTTGCTAATTTTTCAAGTTCCAGTTTTCCGCACATCACATTTGAGACTTCAGTAAGTACAACTCAAGTTCCTTTGTTCAAGGAACTTAAAGGATGTTTCACTGTAGACAAATGTATATATGCTGCTTGTATGAGTGCTCACTTTTCAATAAAATGATGACTCTTTTACTTACAGAAAAGTAGTAGTTAATACATTTACATACATCCCTACATTCTCATATTTTCTTGAAGTCTCTGAACTTCAAGAAGACATGTATTGGGTTCATGTTATCTACGCAATATACTGCTTGCTTGTAGTCAAATGTACATATACAGCTTGCATAATTAGTTCATGCTATCTACTCATTATACTGCTTGTATGCTCACTTCTCAATAACATGACGACTCATTTACTTATCGAAATATAGTAGACACTGTAGACAATACATACGCACATCCCTACATTCTCATATTTTCTCCAGGTCTCTGAACCTCTACTTCAAGAAGACATGTATTTGGTTCTGTGCAGCAAAATGCTGGATGTAAACAATCTTCCAATACTGCCTGGGAATCTCTAGAATATCTTGCAAAATCAATTCATCAGTCTTAATTAACCTAAAAGAAGCTTTACAAGAAAATATGTCAGTCATTACAATCATTCTTTGTTTTGGAATGTAGAGGCCACAACCATTTTTCTTATGGAATTTAAATTATCAAGTCAAACTGACTTTTCCACTTTCCATGGCAGCTATGCTTATCCATTTGCTGTTTGTCTACTGCCTGGTCATAAGCTATCAAAAGTCTTGATCGGCTGGGTTAAGAAACTGATTGACTTTTAGTTCTTAAATGGCACTAGATACACAAAGATAACATCAGAATTTTCAATATATAGTTTTACCCAAAAATAAATGTTACTGAACCCGATTTTTCAAAAAACACAGCATAAGTAGACAATAAAATCCATCAAAAGGCAAAACAACAGAAGATAATTATCTTTTGGACCTTACAATTAATGCTTTGTCTATTTTTTTCAGTGCTGCAAATATTGGCACCTTCCTGGATTCATTTCAGACTATTAAAGCCTTGCACCTCTCATTAACAAATTTCTGCCAAAGATTGTACAATTTTTCTATTTAACAGAGGAATCCTGGTCAGATTTGCAGGTTAAGGGCGAAGCAAAAAATGGAGAAGTTCAACGAAAAATCTGGAGAACACAGACCTGTACATGAGTCTTTCAATAAAATCCTCTTCCTTCATTCTTAACAGAGATAGCCGGGTCTCTTCTCCTAAAGCTGACCAAAAATCTACCAACGTGTCGACAGAAAGTCCAGCAGTATGAAGAGCACAGGTTTCTCTTGTTCCAAGCCCTCGGCCATACCCACCCATTCTTTGGCTTATCCAGCCTCGACCTCCACCACCACATGCATCAGGATAAAGCAAGTTCCCTTTCCCGTTCCCTAGACCGTGAACTGTCAAAGACCTGTTCCGCGTGAGACGTAAGCAACGACAAGTGGCCAGAATTAAAAAGAACAAAAGTGACAATTGGAGTAAGAAAAAAAAAAAACAGGCATACATTTTGGAGGCCCTTTAGGGATTTTGAATACAGGTAACAGTCCAAAAGGGTAAGTGTCCCTTCTCGTGTAGTGGTCAGACCTCCCCAAGGATGGACAAATGGATCTTGAATATCATCTTCACATCCATCATTCTGATTTTTCAAGGCTCCTAGTCTATTGAAAGGATGATGAGTGGCTGGTCCCTCTTGTTGCAGAGACTTCCCATACATGACAATCTGCAAGAAACCTTCAAGCAATAATCCATTGCACCTAGAGCAATATGTATTCTTACGGGCTTGCTCAAAAAGAGTTTGCTTGTCAATCCTCAGAAGCTCCTGCCGAGCTTGAGGAGATAGCTCACTCCAGAACTACAACACAACAAGCAAAAAATTCACTCCCATTATTCATCACTTACAATATTAGCGAATAAAAAGTTAAACTTCCATAAACCTTTTCAATGCTAACCATTTAGAGTTCATGGAAGCAATAGCACAAAATTAAATTGCAATTTTAATTTACCTAACAACTTCAATATAATAATACTGCAAAACCACTCTATCCGTTCATGTGAATCAGTACTATAAAGCTTCCCTACCAGAGAAAGAGCAAGTGCAAACAAATCCTATCTGCAATATGGACCCCAGAACACTGCTCTAAGTGCAATAACCTGCTTCATTCTAGTCAAAAAACTCAAACAAAATGCAAAATTTTGACAATTAGAAGCTCGAAACTAAGCTTAAATTCCTTTATATCTTATAACAGGGTAAGCCAACGCGAATATGCCAATCAGCATACATAACGAACAAACAGACAAATTGAATTTTGGATCCCAAATTAAATCAGATAACGGTTAACAAATGCCAAAAACATTTCCACTCAACTAAAAAGCTTGAGGAATGATAACAATGTTTCACTAATTCAATCAATTTAAACATCCCAAATACATCGACATAACAATTAAAAGTAAGCCCACAAACATATACTATTAAAAAAAGATCATCCAATTAAATTCAATTGAAGTGTGACAGTTGTACAACAAATTCCCAATTGAACATAAATACTACCTTCTGGAGCTGATTATAGCTAAAATCCTCTCTTTGCTTAGACCAGAACCCATTTCTGGAAGACAGCGTATTAAACGACGCCGTTGCTCCATTGGCCAATTGGTAATCATTTCTCTCCGCCGCCGAAGCTGCAGCTTCTATACCTGGCATATCTCAAAAATTAAAAATAAATGGAATATTTCTCACTTTTTTTTTAATCGCAATTTCCTATAAGAATCGATTTTCGTCATCATCGGTTCATAGAAATATATAGAAATCAATTATTTTCGCATCCGACTGCTACATCGGTTAATTTGAACAATTGAGGATCTAAAAAACGATTCGGAAACTGGAAATTCAGTAACCAAAATTCAATTCAAATATATCTGAAATCTGTGATTGAAAATTTGGTGATTATTGGACTGGGTAGGATCGAACAAAGAGGATTTGGGGGGAGAGAGAGGGAAGGAGGAGGTGATGAGATTTGATGCTATATTGCTATTTGTATTTCATACGTATAGTATTATTATTTGTATCTTGTTACAATATATTTAGATAGAGTATCAGGAGTAGAGGTAGCGATTGTAATTCAAATCTATTTATTATCCAAAATTATCTACACTTAAAATGGATATGATTGATGGTAAAAAGTTTAATAGATATAAATAATTTATTCATTTATAATCATTTGTTAAATGGATGTTAATAGATAAATCATCTAATATAAATTCATTTAACTATAATAAATTATTATAAGTGTTAATCAACACTTACACATTTTCACACACATTTGCACTTATTTACACACTCACACACATTTTCATATATGTTTACACAAATTTTCACATACACTTTTCACATATACACAAACAAGATTTCACACACGCTTAAACACATTTTCATACTTTCACACACTTACACATTTTTATACATACTTACATATATTTTCACACATTTTTACACACGCTTTCACATATTTTCACACACACAAACAGTTTTACACACATTTTTACATATTTCCACACATACACACACTTAGTCACAATTTATCAAACACACTTACACATTTTCACACACACACATACTCACACTTTCACACATTTTTACACATACATTTTCATACATTTTTACACACACTTACATACATTTACACATACACTTACATATATTTTCACACACTTACGCACACAGACACACACACTTACACACATTTTTACATACATACTTACACACATACTTACGTACACTTACATATATTTTCACACACTTACATATAGATATTTTTGCACACACTTACACATATTTTCACACACTTACATACATTTTCATACACTTTCACATATTTTCACACAAACACACATTTTCACACACTTTCCACAGCATAATTTTTCACACACACACTCCCACATTTTCACATACTTACACAGATATTTAGACACACTTTCACACATTTTCTCACACACACTTACACAATTTTCATTCACACACAAACAGACTTGTACACATTTTCACACACTTTCACACATTGTCATACACACACACTTGCACAAATTTTCTCACGCACATACATATTTTCTCTCTCACACACAAACATTTTCACACACTTACACATATTTTTGCATCACACACACATACTTACACATAATTTTTTATACACACTTACACGTATACTTGCACACTTTTTCACGCACACTTACGCATGTTTTACACACACACATTTTCGCATACATAAACACACATACTTACACACAATTTTTTACACACACGCACATTTACACACTTTTTCACGCACACTTATGCATGTTTTCTCACACAACACACATACTTTTACATATTTTCACACACACTTATACATATTTTATCGCACACACATTACACACATATACTTGCTCTTCATATTTTCACACACTAATACATATTTTCTCACTCACATACACATATTTCTCACGCACACACACACACTTACACACATTTTCATACATACTTACACATACACTTTCACATATTTTTTCACACACACATTTACACATATTTTCACACACTTATACATATTTTCAAACACATACACTTACACACATTTTCACATACTTACACATATTTTAACACATATACACATATTTTCACACACACATATTTTAACACATATACACATTTTCACACACACTTGCACATTTTCACTTTCATGCTTTAACACATTTCACTCACACTTACACACACACATACATATATTTTCACACACACGCTTTCACATATTTTTAAACACACTTACACATACACTTCCACATATTTTCTCACACACACATACTTTTACATGTTTTCACACACACTTATAGACACTTTCACGCTTACACGCATTTCACACACTTACACTTATACACATTTACACACATTTGCACTCTCAGACATGTGGATGTGTATGTGTTACACACGTTTACATACATACTTGCACACATTTCACATAAAAATGTGAAAATTTTTGTGTGTGTATAAATGTACATAACTATGTATAAAAATATATATGTGTGTTTGTGTGCGAAAATGTGTGAGTGTCTGAGTGTGAATATGTGTGCAAGATGTGTAAACGTGTATAAGTGTGTGTAAGTCTGTGAAAATGTGTGTAATTGTGTGGATATGTGAAAAATGTGTGTGTAAGTATGAAAATATGTATAAGTATGTGTACGTGAAAATGTCTGAAAGTGTGTATATGTGTGTGAGAGAAAATATAAAAGTGTGTGAAAATGTGTAAGTGTGTGTGTGTGTGTGAAAATATGTGTAAGTGTTTGTGTGTCTGAAAGTGTATGTATGTGTGTGTGTGAGAAAATGTTTGTGTTGTGAATATGTGTGTAATTTTGTGTGTGTGAAATTGCATGTAAATGTATGTGTGCAAAAATGTGTGATAGTGTATGTATGTGTGAAAGTGTGTAAATCAGTATGAAAATGTGTGTGTATGTGTGAAAGTGTGTGTAATTGTATGTGTGTGAAAAGGTGTAAAAGTGTATGTAAGTGTGTGTGTGTGTTTGTGTGAAAATGTATGTAAGTGTATGTGTATGTGTGAAAATATGTGTAAGTATGTGAAAATGTGTATAAGTGTGTATGTATGTGTGAGCAAATGTGTTAAAATGTGTGTAAGTGCGTGTATGTGAGAAAATATGTGTAAGTGTATGTGTGTATTTTAAAATGTATGTGTGTGCATGTAAAAATATATAAAAGTGTGTGAAAATCTATGTAAGTATGTGTGTGTGAAAATGTATGAAAGTGTGTGTAAATGTGTGTAAGTGTGTGAAAATATGTGTAAGTGTGTGTATGTGTGAAAATGTGTGTAAGTGTGTGCATATGTGTGAACATGTCCGAAAGTGTGTGTGTGTGAAAATATGGGTAAGTATATGTGTGTGAAAATGGGTATGAAAATGTGTGTGTGTGAAAATATGTTAAGTGTATAAAAATCTGTCCAAGTTTATGTGCTAAAATGTGTAAGTGTGTGAATTGCATGTCAGTGTGTGTGTGTGAAAATGCATGTAAGTGTATGTGTGAAAATACATGTAAGTATGTGAAAATATATGAAAGTGTGTGTGTGAGAAAATATGTGTAAGTGTGTGTGTGTGTGAAAGTGTATGTGTAAGTGTATATATGAAAATGTGTATAAGTATGTGTGTGTGAAAATGTGTGTATGTGTAAGTGTATATGTGAAAATGTGTATAAGTATGTGTGTGTGAAAATGTGTGTATGTGTAAGTGTGTGAAAATGTGTATAAGCATGTGTATGTGTGAACATGTGTGTAAGTGTGTGTATGTGAAAATATGTATAAGTGTGTGTGTGCGTTGTGAGAAAGTATATGTGTATGAGTGTGGTTTAAAATATATATGTGTGTAAAAATGTGTGAAAGTGTGAAAATGTGTGTAAATGTGTGTTTGTGAATAATGTGTGGAAGTGTGTGGTGAAAGTATGTGAAACTATGTGTATGTGTGAAAATGTACGTGTGTGTATGTGTGAAAATATGTTTGTGTGTAAGTATGTGTATGTATGAAAATGTGTGTGTGAATGTGTGAATGTGTGTGTAAAAATGTGTGTAAGTATGTGTGCGTGAAAATGTGTATAAGTATGTGTAAGTGTGTGAAAATTGTGTTAGTGTGTGTGAAAATGCATGTAAGTATGTGTGTTAAAATACGTGTGTTTGTAAAAAAGTGTGAAAGTGTGTGAGAAAATGTGTGTAGATGTGCGAAAATGTGTGTAAGGGTGAACATACAAATTTAGATAGTTTTTAAATGGATAAATGATTTATCCATTATCCATTTAAATCCATTTATTAAATAGTTTTAAATAAATTGGATGAATTTTATCTATATTCATTTAACTAAAATCACGGATCATTCATTTATCCACTTTGCCAACTCTAATTCGGAGTAACAATAAGAGAATTGAATGATCGAGCATTCGAGACCAATTTAATTTTAACATTTTGTAGTTTCAAAAGTTTTGAAAAAATAAATAAATTGACTAGTATTCACAAATACTATGTAGATGGGAAGGATTATGAAAAAAATATATTAATATTATTCCATAATATGTAAAATTATACAATTAAACATGAATATAAAATGGGTCGGGCACCTGTAGGGTCGCATATTCTTGATTCACTACCTGATCTTTTAATACTAATTAATTAGGTATTTGGTTTTTACGATTCAAAATGAACAGAGTCGACAGGATAAAATTAACACCCCTAGTTAAAATGACAAGTGAAAAAATAATACATCTATATAAAACCATAAAGTGACAAAATCAATAATGTGACCCTCAATTTGATGAAATATCGTAATTCAATCAAATATTTATAATCACAAGGAGTTTGTTATTTAATACTGATCTTATCAAGTAAATTAATTGTTTTTAAATTTATGATTTTGTATTTTACATGAAAAAAGAGGGTCAGATCTCTTACTGCTAATACACTACTTGTACTTCTTTACCAGATAAGGCGTTGCTAGTGTAACTGTGTTGGCATTTTTTGTTGTTTTAAGATCATTTATATCATTTATTTAGTCAATCATTAGGCAAAAAAAATTGTGTAACCAAAGATTAAAGATTTGTAAATGACCTTGTATTATTTATACGCTAATAGCTGAAAAAAGAGTTGCTGAATTATACCTTCAAATAACGCGATTTATGAAAAAATTTGTTAATGTTTTGACGTGAAGAAAAAGCAAAATAATATTGCACGCATCACATGCATCATTTGTTTTTATTTTAACGAGATGAATTTGCAAATATTAGGCTTTCAACTTTGAAATGAAGAAAAAACAAAATTTGCTAATGTTTTGATGATCAAAATCATGTTTACAGTAACTTTTCTTCACAAGTTAAATAGGTGTGAGATGTGTTTGATTAAATTCGAAAGTTGCAATAAAATTTGTTATGTGTTGAGGATGTATTGTCAATATTGTACATGCACAATACATTAATATGTTTGTCATTTTGTTGAAACAGTGAAGCTATATGGTAGTATGATATTTTAACTAAATTATATTTTAGTGTTTAATCTTTTAATTGTTTATTTTGGTATTCTATCTTTACAAATAGTGTCTCATCAGTGCGATTGTTTAATATCAATAACTAAAAGGCACCGGAAATTGGAGTGACGTACCGGAGATTAGAGGGATATACATCACACAAGAGATTAACAAGAGTAATTTTAAAATACAAATCGAGCAAAATGACATTGTTCCATTATCACAATTTTAAAAAATAAAAAAATTAAGAGTCAATACATTTTAATCAACTTGTACATTTTAATCACTTGTAGTCAATTATTTTTGTGTCAATTTGAGAACAACTAAACCAATTATCAGGTTAACAATGGATGACATAATCGATGTATTTCAAAGTGCCTAAATAAATCACATATCAGGTATTTAAATATTTATTTTAAGTAAAAGACAAATAAAATACACTTAAAATTAGTTATAGTGCGTAACAAATTCACTGTGATCACAATATTACAAGTAGAATTACGACAAAAATCATACATTAATTAAAAATCATCAAACATATTATGATACATAATATTTTTCTTAATTTCCTTGCAGTGCTTTAAAGTGCATGGATAAATTTCTATAAGTGCACTACTCAAAGTTCCAAAGGTATATCTTTGGAAGCGTTTAAAATTCCCTAATAAAACTTATCGAGATATTTTAAAGTGATGCAATAAATTAGCTTCCATGATCTTAAATTTCTATTTAAGATTAGATAAATTACACTAAAAATTAGTTATAATTAGTATAATTCCACTATAATCACAATAATACAAGTAGAAATTATTGCAAAATATTACATAGTACGTATCTAAAATCATGAAATAAAATAACTTCATTACAAGAAATAATTCTTTTTGACTATTTGGTCTCACATTTGTTTTTTCTCATAATGCAAACTTGATCCCATGTGTTAATCGATGTTTACATACCCAAAAATGCAAAGTAGACATTGATTTGTCCTCCCAAGAAAGTGGGAAAAAAGGTTCCCAGTTCAAGGAGAACTCCATTATCCTAAAGAGTAACAGTTGGATGCATTTATTGTGTCAATCTATTCGTTATCGACTTTGAGCCTATTCTCAATGTAAAAGAGTAGAAGAATCCAAGAAAAAAAATGTTAGGAGGATATTGTTTTTCTAGTGAATCAAGGAAGAAACAGTAAGAAAATTAAAGTAAAAAAAGAACGTAATATTCTAGGGATTGTGGCTTGTGACAGCTCTGATCATTCGACAAAGAGTTTGGTATAGAAAACAATGTTGTCATATTAAAATAAGTCTATTTAAATTTAGAAATTTTACTTTTATTAGATTTTAATAATTGAGTTTGTAAGGTTTTATTCTCTATTATATTTGGTTTAAAGAATGGACTAATTCTATTTTATGCTTCTCAATTTATGCTCAATTCTCATTTTCTAACGCTAATTTTATTCTTGGGCACTTTGCACCATTAATTCTCAAATTTGTCTCACTTCAATTCAATTTTTAATACCGTCATCAAAGTTAGTGTAGTCTTTATTTTGCACCTAAAATATGATAATAACATTATTATACAACCTACGAATCTATTGTATGTATAAAAAGATTTTATTAATTTTTGTAACGGTATTAAAATTTGGAATAAAGTAAGAAAGATTTGAAAATTAAAGTACAAAATGTCTAAAATTGAAATTGGATATAAGTTTAGAGGTACAAAATAGAATTAACTCTTTTTTTTAAAAAAGTTGATAGTGCAAAGTATTCAAAATAGAACATGCAACAAGAAGTAATCATGTTTTGGGGGGTGAACAAACTCTTTTCTATTCAATTTTGCGACTTAATGTAGTTTTAGAAATATTTTGTGACACCTAAACTATATTTTTCTAGCTTCGTTGGCTCAAATTTCGCGTAAGCGTGTTCAAATTTTTTTGAAATGAGTAAACTGTTAAACAAAAGAGAAATTAATAGAATGAAGCATAGTTCATTTGTTTGGAAAAAACATGTTCTGAATGAAATGACACTTTAGCTCTTTGAAATAACCTACACTTTACATACACCATCTAAATGATATTGCACCAACTTTATACTGATTTTGCATTTACAACCTTCGCATCAATACATTTTTTTTTTCATTCACCATAGGCAATACATGTTTGGCTTGCCCTGACTAGGGGTGACAATTTCGAACATGACACGACAACACGACATGAAATTAACAAGTTTAAACACGACCCGAATTTAATTGGGTTACTAACGGGTCGACCCGTTAATGACCCGAATTTAAACGGGCCGTGTCGTGTCAACCTACGAATAGACCTGATAACCCGTTATCTTAACAGGTAACCTAACACGACCCGTTTAACCAGTTATGATATGGGTAACCCAAATGACCCGTTAATTAATTGGGGTATTTACAAAAAATTGACACAATAATACACTCTTTAATAGCATATCATCGTGTTATTCGGGTTAATGAGTTAATTGTGGATTATCGTGTAACCGGGTAAGTTAAGTAACTTTTGTATTAGTGTAAAAGGGTTAACGGGTTAATGGGTCGTGTTGGGTCAACCCGTTAATAAGCGGATTATGACACGACACGACACGAATGTTTAATGGTGTTGGTCCCAAAGAGCAACTTAAGAGGGGGGTGAATTAGGTTGTACCTAAAACAAACCTTTTTATGTGCTTAATAGAAATTCAAACTTTATGCACCAAAAAAAAACTTAAGCACAAATGAATACAATAGATATTCAACTATTTAAGCTTAAAGAACAAATAAGAATATTGAGATTAAGAGAATCAAACCAAACTCCCAAGCTTCTCAAGCTTGGAGCTTACAACTGCAAAGAACTTCTTACAAGGCAACTACCAAGTTCACAACTTGAAGTTTAGCCACTAAAAGTCTCTTCAAAGTAGGTGAGACAATAACCTCTTGTACACAGATGAGGATCACTCTTGCTACACTCATAATTTCCTTTAGTTGAGCCAAGAATTTTACACTCACAACCTCCCTTTGTTACAGTTGTTATCTCTCCACTCTTACACTTGAAGAACTCTTACACTTCTAAGCTTTTTTCACAAAACTACCTACACTATTACAACACTTGTACTCATTATTTCTCCCAAATAGCTCAAGTATTACTTGTAATCAATGCAGAAGTCTCTTTTTAATTAATTCAGACTTAGGGGTATTTATAGTTGCCAAATATCTTCATCCAACAACTTCCCAACGGCTATTTTCTGTTTACTGGAAAACTAGCCGTTGGACCTTTCAAATACCCCTAAAGTGTGCGTTGAACGAACTAGCCGTTGGACCGTTCGGATGGCCGCTGCTAAACCCTGCGTCCGACGCTGCGTCCGTTCTCTGAGGGTATTTGTTCGGACGTCCGAGGATGCATCCGAACATGCGTCCGATCGAAGCAAAGTCTTCTGGAAATATGATCGGACGCTGTTCTTCGTCCGAGACTTGCTTCTAAATTCTTTGTGTCGGACGATGCTTTGTCTTTCATGTCTTTCAGACAGTCATTTGTGTCCATGGAGTCTTCTGGTTGTTTTGTTCGAACTATTATTTGCGTCCGAACCTACCTATTTTTCTGCACACTTGTTTTCAAACCATTAGTGTGATTTGGTCATCATCAAAACATGATTAGCATAACTGGGGTTCAACAAATGGGTCGTGTTAGGATTGAGATTTTCTAACACGAATCTGATAAAAACCCGACACGATAAGGATTCGACACGACCCATTGACACCCCTAGCCCTGATGCTACTGCTTTTATTTTTGCCAAGTATATGCTCTTTTGTTTATATGATGACCAGTCATTTCAAAAGCTACAGTTCTGATACATGATAAAAGGCATAGATCAGCAAACTTGAAACAAAATCTTCTCTTCAAAATCATGCCAAAGATGACAAAATCCAAAAGGCCTGTACATAAAAACTAGCCAATCATCAACAAAGTCCAAGAATAATTAGCAAAGAACTCAATCCAGCCATGGTTCTTATGGGTTGTTGACATTGAATTGTTTAGCTCAAAGTCTGTTAGATGATTTTTCTGGGATGAAATTGAAAAGTGAATAAACTCATCACTACAACTAACATTAATACTTACAATAAATGAAACGAAGAGGCAAATTATTTGGCTATCTGCTATAAATAAACACAAAAGTATGCACTTATCAACTAACTACCAAAAAAACCTTGCCTATTCGTGAACAATTACAATCCTTGAAGCTAGAAAAAACATCCTCTCTATAAATGTTTAAATCCAAAATTTGTAGTAGTGGTCGACAGTAAAGCAACCCTAGAATATGTAATTAGACTTTATTCTTTGCCAGATTAATGAATCAACCAAAATCACCATATAAAAAAAAAATCTAAATAACTACTCATATATTTAATTTACATCACTGCCGCATTCTATCCAACAAATATAGTTTCAAACTTTGTATTCATATATTTGTCTATACTTCAAATACGATTTCAAGATTTGAAATTGGTTATAGTTTTACTTTGCATTCATGTGTGTGAACCATATATTATTGGTTCATTAGCATATGTGGACTTACCTGAACCAAGAGGTCTATGGCCTCATCCGTGGACCGAGTCCAGGTAAGTATTTTCCCCAAAAGTGTTAGTGGGTTGGAATAGTTAATAAACTACTTGATTGTACATTCACGCGGAATTATTTTTTTCTCTCTCCTACGAGGGTTTCAAAAATTTTCAAATCATCATTCATGTTTTCATCAAAAATTAAAATATGATTTTCCCGCTAAATTATATGATGTCTTTAATTTTCATAAAATGTAGAAAGATTTGAGTTTTTACTTTTATCCACATTAATGCCTACTTAAAATCCAAAAATCTTTTTGTTTTTCACAAATTTTATTTATGGAGTTCCAAAAACTGTTTTGTCGGCCAGTTTAGTTAAAAGTTTTGGGAAATTCTGCGGTCCTTTTTAGGTAATCATTCTTTTGTGCTTTAAGTGCAACACCATGTGTTATTGAAAAGTTTGTACTATATACAAGTTTTTAAAACTAAGGGAATGGTTCCTAAAAGGTACTGTAGAATTCCTCAAAAGCTTTATCCTTATTAACTTTTGGGGGAATTCTACAGTCCCTTTTAGGGAACCATTCCCTTGGTTTTGAAACCTTGTATAGTATAAGCTCTTAAAGCACATAGTATTGTACTGTATAAACATCTAAAACACAAGGGAATGGTTCCCTAAAAGGGACAATAGAATTTTCCTAAATTTTTGTTGCCGTTAACCTTTTTTACTCTTCTATTTTGCTTTATCCTTCCTTGTTTGTCCCTAATCTAGTTTGTCTCGTCATGTAATGTCTTTTTCTCTAACCTTCTGCTCATTTGTTGGTTTTTTCTCTCCATATTTGGGTTAAAACATCATTTGGTTTGGTAGATTTGTTGGTAATCCCACTGGAAAATCATGGCAAAAGAATTGGAAAAGATCTGGAAAAAAATTTCACTATTTAATGAAGGAAGAGCTAGAGCAGATAACTGATGTCATGGGTTCTGATGTGCAAAGTGGGATAACGGAGTGCAAAAAGAGCTTAATGGGCAAGATTATTGGAGAAAAAATAATCAACTTTGTGGGGGTCAAAATTTTGCAACACATGTGTAAGGCTTCCCCAAAAACCTCTCTGTAATTGAGCATGGTCCTAATATCTTTCAATTCAGTTTTGGGTTAGAAAGTGCTTTTATTAGAGTTCTCAGTAATCGACCCTGGATCATTGATAACCAGGTGCTTATTCTTCAAAGATGGGAACCTAATATAGAGGAAAGCCATAAAATTTTAATATATCCCAGTTCTAGGTACAAATCTGAAAATTGGCAATTCATTGGCAAGTCAAAGAGGTTGGAGGAAAAGATGGGAAACATGTTAAAATCCTGGTTGAAATAGATGTCTCTATACCCATTCTGCGAGGTACTTTGGTCAGATTCAAAGGAACAACTAAATATGTAAACTTCAAGTATGAGAGACTGCCTGACTTTTGTCATAATTGTGGTTCCTGAAATCTGACCTGGGACTTGGACATAGTGACAAGTCCTGCCGCCAAAAAAACAACTCTGAGAATGTTCTTGTCGAACCTCAATTTGGAAATTGGTTGTAAGTCCCCCATAGGCAGGATGATCTCTAGTAGTAAAAAACTCAAAACTGATTCAAACCCAAGAATCACAAAATAATGATGAGATGCATAAGAGAAAGGGAAAAGAGGCAAATTGGAGGAGACTTTCAGTTAAGCCTGCTTAGGAAAGCCCTAATAATATGGAAAAAACACACAGTCAAGTGCAGTGCTACTCAACCATCCCAGATCAATTTTAATTATCAAGGGTAGTGCTGCAAGTAGCTGAAGAAGAGACAAACAAAAGGGTAGAATTGGTCGGAAAGGAAGCTCAAGAGATAACCACAAGCAACATAGGTGAGGATCCAAGCAAAAAGGATGAGGAGCTGAAAGGAATGAAAACAAAGAACCACTCAAGAATGCTGGGTAGGGTAGGTAACAAGGTATCCTGGAGGTCAGTGATGGATAACATCTACAATAAGGATGTAACCAAATAACTGAACAAGGCAAAGAAGAACAAAGGGTACCTGAGGAAGATGAAGATATTACATACATCACAGGGGAAACCTTGTGAGGACATTACTAATTGTATGCAGATGGATGAGACCCTTGGAAAAAGAAAAAAAAAGTTAAACCTGAGAGTGAAGGTGGATAGTGATGAAGTGCAGAAAATACTAAGGATAGAGAATGAAACCAATGAAAATTTGACTGCTAGAATGAGAAAGGAGACCAACCATTTTGGGCCCCCCAAGTTATCAATGAAGTTTATGGTGTGGAACTGTCAAGGTGTAGGGAGCCTTTTTTCAGTTCCCCAGTTGAAGGAAAACATTCATCTCCTTTCCCCTGAAAATAATATTTCCGTGTGAGACAAAAAATACAAAAAAAAGTGTTAGATAATGTGAAAAGAAAAATTATGTTTGAGAATTCTTTTGTGGTGGATGCTCACAGGAAAGTAGGAGGAATGGCAGTGGTTTGGAGGAATAATGTAAATAGCTTTTCTTTGAAGAATATCCTTTCAACCTCTTTCACCATAGAGTTAGAAATTGAATCAAGTGTTGAATGTTGTAGTTGGTGGCTAATAGGCATATATGCCAGCTCTGACAGTCAAATCAGAAGAAACCAGTGCGATGTAATCCAGAGTAGGAAATCATTATGGGAAGATTATTGGATCCTAGCTGAGGACTTTAATGATATTAGATTGACTGAAGAAAAGTAGGGGGTTCAGGCTAGAGAAGAAATATCATTTCAAGACTTCAATAACTTCATTATCACAAACCAATTGGTAGAGTTGAGTTTCACAGGACATACCTAGATTTGGAGCAATAAATGGGAAGGGAATAGATTGATAAGAGAGAGTTTAAACAGATTTCTCTATAGTGCAGAATGGTTCTAAACTTTTAGCAAAGCTAATTATGAGCATGTCCAGACTGAAGCTTCAAATCACCAAATTTTGTTCTTGGATAAAGAAACAATGATTCCAAGGACAAAGCGGAGGTTTTATTTTGATAAAAAGATGGACATAATGAGAATAAGTTGAGAGTGTAATAAGAGAATCCTGGAAGGAAGAAGTGGAGGGGTCAAGGCTTTACAGAGTTACCCAAAAGATCAAGACATTCAGGAAAGCACTACTGGGTTGGAAGAACAGAAATTTTAGAAATTTTGAGGTGAGGATCAAGGAACTCAAAAGTCAGCTAAAAGAACCTGAGAAAGGTGATGTTCAAGACAGGAATGGAAATAGAGCAACTATTAAAGGCCAACTTGGCAAGGTTTATAAAAAAAAAAAAAAAGCAGTATTGGAGTAAAAAATTCAAGGTGAAATGGCTGAAAGACGGATAAAAACATATCATTTTCTTACGCAAGGGTTGGGGGTAGAAGGACCAGAAACAATATCATTGGTTTACAAAAAGCAGATGGGTAGTGGTGTTAGGAAACTAGGGAGATTCAACAGGAGATCATTAGCTATTATGAAGATCTTTTCACCTCTGCAAATCTAGACCAATTTGATGAGGTTCTAGAGGGGGAGTTATCTAGTCTGTGTCACTACCAACTAGAATTACAAACCAAATGAATGAACATATAACTAGACATGTGGAGGAGAAGCAGATCAAATCAGTATCTTTTCTATGGATCCTAATAAGGCCCCAGGCCAGATGGTATGTCCTTTCTCTCTTTGTTTTTTTTTTATTTTTAGAAATATTGGCACGTTATTAAATCTGATGTGATCAAAGTTGTGCAAAGTTTTTTTTTATTTTTTTTATTCAGGTTATCATCTGAAATTTGTTAATGAAATAGTAATCAGTTTAATTCCTAAAGTCCACAAGCCTAGTAAAATTTCTCAATTCAGGCCTATTGCCCTTTGCAATGTCCTTTAGAAGATTATCCCTAAAATTATTGCTAACAAATTATAACCCCTGTTGAAATACTGTAATAGAGAAAACCAATCAGTTTTTTTCCTGATATACAGATTTTGGACAATGTCATTGTGGCCCATGAGTGTCCTCATTACCTTAAAAGTAAAAGGAAAGGTAAAACAGGATTTTTGGATCTTAAGTTCCTTAGATATGTCTAAGGTTTATAATAGAGTTGAATGGCCTTTTTTGACTGTTATTTTAGCTAAATTTGGTTTTTGTCAAAGATGGATAAATTGGATCTCCAGTTGCATTAAAATTGTTTCCTACTCTTTTAACTTGAATGGTGATAAAGTTGGTTTTCTAAAACCTTCAAGGGGTATTAGACAAGGGGACTCACTATCCTCCTATTTTTCATTCTCTGTGCTGAGATCTTCTCAAATTTGTTGAACAAAGCTTGTACATATAAGAACATTATTGGGCTAAAAATCAGTAGATATGGTCCATCTATTTCTCACCTGTTTTATGTAGATGATTCCATTGTGTTTTGCAAGGCCACTAAGGAGGAGGCAGGAGAAGCAGTGTTACATGGATTGTGGTACGAATTGGTACGTAGTCCTTGTACGAGTACGCGATATAGGACTTTTCTCGGTACATGGTACAGAGGGATGGGCTTAAGTGGGTCACTTTTCTAGGATCCAAATTCGTTATTATAGGATCGTTATTTAACTCAGAATTAAGTAGTTAAAAAATTATAAGTACCGATAACTAATAAGTTTACCTACAATTTTCTAATCTCATTAAATAACTGTATTCTTATCTATAAAAAGAAGTTGATAAGTATTTAAATTCTTGCTTCTATTATTTTCTCTTTCCTATATGGCTCCTACTCTCCCTAAAAGAAGTTGATAAGTACAAAACTTCTTGTTTCTATTATTTTCTTTATCCTTTTTTACTCTTACTCTCCCTCTCTCTCACAACTCTTTGGGAATGCTCAAAACAGCGTTTTGGATCGCAAACGATCCATGTTTCGGAACGATTGTACCCAAAACGCGGATCGTAAGGGAAAAGAGTGATCCATGTAACACTGAGGAGAAGTAATGAGAAATATTAAGGCTTATAAGAAAGCTTCTGGTCAGTTGGTTAACTTAGAGAAATCATCTATGTTCTTTAGTAATAATACTAGGTCAGAAGTTAGATCTCAAATCTGTGATGCTTTCTAGGGAATGTTAATGAAGTGATTCAAGACAGTTTTCTTGGCCTCCGTCTGGTTATATCCAGATCTAAAAATCAGGTCTTTAAGGCTGTGAAAGATAGGATTGTTAGTAAAATAAATAACTGAAAAAACAATTTCCTTAGCCTTGCAAGTAAGTAATTCCTCCTCACATCTATGGCTTTAGCTATGCCAGTGTATGTTATGTCGTGTTTTAAACTCCTTATAAGCCTTTGTAAAGACATTGGGAGTGTTCTTGCTAATTTTTGGTAGGTAACTAAGGATAGGAGACCATAGAATGCAATGGTGTAGGTGGAGCAAAATGTCAGATGATAAGAGCAAAGGGGCTAGGTTTTAGAGACATCCAATTATTCAATGAGGCACTTTTGGCTAAACAATTTTGGAGGTTCATAACCCACCCTAAGCTTCTTGTATCTAGGATCCTAAAGGCTATACCACTTTTCTCACAGTTGGGGTGTCTAAAGGAGCCTCTTGGTTTTGCCAGAGTATCATACAGTAGTAGGAATTTTGTGAATAAAGAGTCCAGACTTAGGATAGAAGTTGGGATCTATTAAAGTTTCGGAAGATAGATGGGTCCTTGGAAATGTAGAGGGAAAGATCAGTTCTGGTAAACCTCCTCACTACTCAATCAACTCGATGGATCAACTCATGGAGGGGAGAAAATGGAATAGAAGGCTTCTTAATGAATTATTTTGTTCTAATGATGTTGCTAACATTGTTAAAATTCCTATCTCTCTAACCAGAAACTCTAACAGGAGACTTTGGACCCATGCATCTACAGAGATCTATACAGTGAATTCAAGATACAAAGTACTAAAAAAAAGACAAGAAGAAAAGGTCCATAGAGCAAACTAGGGAGCTGAATCAAGTGGAATCAATCAATAGGTTAGATTATGGAGATTTTCTTGGAGTTTAAAAATCAAGCATAAGATCAAGAACTTCATCTGGAAATGTCTTAACAACATATTCCTAACTAATGCAAAAATTTACAAAAGTATGGAGGAAAAGGGAGCCCTCAATGCACTAGATATGGAAATGGTTTGAAGACAACTAAACATATTTTCTTTTTCTGTGACCATGCACAACTGTTATAGAAGATGGCTCTAGTTCAATGGGATGCCTTAGACGATGCTTGAGGTGATTTCTGGGGTTGGTGAGAGTTGATTAGGTCAGCATCTTAAGAGAGAAAAGATCAAGAAGCTGCAAATATTACTGTTTACATCTTATGGCATCTTTGGAAAGACAGAAACAAAGATCCCTCAAATCATATTGTAACTTTCTCTATAGAACTAGAGGAGTGGTGAGAATATAAAGAGAATATACAAGCTAGCCAAGATGGAAAGAAACACACGCACTCATTCAAGACATAGATTTTGTTATGCATCCTTCAGTAGAAGTGATTATTTAGGTGTCTATAGTAGTGAACAGGAGATTAAACAGAAATGGTTAGGATTGATGGCAAAATACACAAATAGAAAGCTGCTGAAAATTGTGGCTGGGAGAATGCCAAACAAGGGACCAATGATCTCGCAAGTATTGAAGCAGAAGTAATTAGATCAACCTTAGTTATGACAAGGAATTCAGGCTGGAGTAAAGTAGAGATACTTGGATCAAACAAGGTGCTGATGAACAAATTGAGAACTAATTTTGTTAAGGATGCAAAACTTGTTACATAATTGGAAGACATAAGTCAGTTGAGTGCTTTTTTTTTTTTTTTTATGGAAACAGTTGGATAATAGTAGTAAGGTTAGTAAATTAACCTTTTTTGCAGTTAAAGTTATTTCAAGGATTAGTTAGGAACGTCATTTTTCTAGATGGTTGAAACTAACCAATCTAGATTTTTGCATATTGGGCAGTTGCTCAACTCTATAAATTTTGTTCATATTTATAAAATATAGCTTTCTGCCATTTAGGAAAAAAACTGCTTCATTGTACATATTTCAATATAGATTTACAAGAAAAAAGAATACTAAATGCTTTGGTGTAATTTTGTTATTCTTTAGATTGTGTTGAGTATTTATCAGTTGTGGTAGGTTGGTAGCTGTTTACCTCAAATCATGCTTGCTTTGTCCATCTAAACAAGCTATTAGGGAATAATTTTGTTTTTCAAGTAACATGTTACTAACATCATATATACTTTTGTTGCCCCCATATATATTTGGTGAAATTATTTTCTTGAAAGGCTACCATGATTTTTTTTTTGCAATAAAAGAAGTGTAAAATTGTTACAATGTTAGGGACCTTGAGAGATATTATTAATTACTCAAATTTAGATGTCATGTTTCCATTTTATAGTCATACCTCACAATCTTTATCTTTTAAAGGAAGGTGAAGAGCTGGGTGGTAGGAGGAGTGACAAGGCTGGTGTGGGATGTGGCGGGCTATGTTGGAGAGTTTTTAAAATATGAAATGATACAATTTTATGTAAAAGGTCATGAATAGTATCTATTTAAATCAATAGATATGTCTATGTGCAAAGAAATTTTGAGTCTGTAAAATTTAACAAGACAAGAAAAATAATGACAAATTTGATAATTTATTTGTATCAGAAAAGAACGTGTTACAATCTCTAGAATCTCCTCCGATTCTTTTCTTCAAGTGTTAACTCGAGGGCCTCATAGTTTGTTCACAAAATTTGATATGACCATGGGATTGACAACTTAATCTCGAACTTGAAGGTGATCGAGGGTCTCATAGCTTGATCCTGGACTTAGATTTGATCAAAGGTTTGATAGTATCATCTCAAACTTGAACTTGATCGAGAGCCTCATGGCTTTATCATGAACTTAGAGTTGATCGAGAGTTTGACAGCTTGATCTTGAACTTTGACTCGAGGGCTTGATAGCTTGATCTTGAATCGAACTTTGACTTCTTGAAACCTTGACATGGAAGACCTAAAGAACACTTGATAAAGATCTTCAAATCTTGATAAATGGAAGACTTGAAGAGAGAATTTGAATACTCAATGGAGAATTTAGGGAGCTCTTACAACTTGTAGAGAGTTTCTAAGAATATGTGTGTCTTTATAGCTAGTTAGTGAGGGTAACCCCTATTTACACATGTAAGATGAGAGGGGTAGGAGTGGTTTGATATAATCTTATTCCTAAGTTTTCTCTTAAGAAACATGAAGTATAAAACAATTACACTACTTATATATCATCTTTATCTCTTAAAGAGATAAAATTACAACAGAACTGATTTCCCTAAAATATTACCTCCTATACTAATACAAATATATAAGCAATTTAATTACCTATAACACTATCCCTTTATTTATTATTTTTTAAATAAAGAGATAAATTTTAAGGTATACATTTCTATGATATGGTGTGATTTGATTATGATACCACTCTAAGATGATGATGTAGAAATTTCAATTATATTAAAATTTCGTTGCCTACAATGCCTATTCACAAAAGTCATGGATGACTGAATAAGTGTGTCTCGTAATGAAGAGACGTTAAATGCCTATAAATACTATTATCATGTGAGTTATAGGAAGATGAATCAAAGATAGATCATATATTTTATTCTTCTAGCTTCAAAACCTAAATTATATAAGATAAGTTGTCAAAAGTTTGAGTGCTTAGTGGATTGATTTCACTAGTGTGAAATGCAATCAATCGCTAGGTTTCATAATATCCTAAAGGTTCTTTGCAAAACTCTTTTGCACACCAATTATGGTAAGGACAAATTACACCTTGAGGAAATAGACAATCTAACACGCCTTAAAGTCATCTCTTGACCTAACTATGTAATAGTGCAGTACACTTTTATGTTTTTATTTTGATTTTGGTTCTAAGAATCTTGAGGTTTAAATTTGTCCATGAAAGTTGAGATTTTGAGAAAATTATGAAATATGGTGATTTCACAGTGATGGAGGAAATTAGAGAAGAATTGTTGAAAAATATCATTTCCTACAAAATAAGGGATAATAGTGTTTTTTACAAAATCTATGTACTTATTTTATATATTTTATAGATACCGGTGAGATTGCATTCATGACACCATTGTTGGACCTAATAAATATATAATTCATATGGAATTTTCTTCTTGAATTGATTTTCTTTTGGTTCTAAGATTAAACTTAACCTAATCAATAAAATAACTATGAATAAAAGTTAGATTGTGTAACAAGAGTAAAATGATACTCTTATTAAACCAAGGAGTATGAGAACCATAATTAAAGAAAATTTTTAATCCAATATTCTCTTTGTAAAGTCTTCATAGTGGAAGATTTTTAAGAAAATATTTAAATGCAAATTTGTAGTATAGATAGCCTTGTACTATGTTAAGGATGGTAAAAAAAAATCACAATAGTCGTGTCTTTGTTTGAAAGAGTTTGTATTTTATTGTGAAGTGACACTACAAAATGTTATGATTTTCAATTAAAGGAACGTATCTTTAATTAAAAGAAGTCAACTAGTAAAGACGAAAAAGATGTGTCATTTCCAGTAAAGGCACATATAAAAGTACATAATTTTCAATAAACTAGACATTTTTTGAAGTTTGATCTTATGAAATGATCATTTATCAATTAATGAATTAATATTTTTCTGTTTGGTGAAGGTGTAATATCTTAAAGATCTAAGAAATATGTATTACTAACTGATTCCACCAAGGTCAAGGTTAAATTAGTATAATTAATTTTTACAAATAGACCGCATAATGGTTAAGGAATTTATTTGCATTTTTGACTAAACTAATTCTGAAATACCATTGTAATGGGAAAGTTATGCTTTGAAAAGCATTATTCAAGTTTATAGTTGAAATTGAGACACATACTATTGAAATAGAGAATTATGGATTAAAGAGTATACACTCAAATTTACAATAGAAAGTTGAGACACATAAAGTTAAAATATAGTTATGTAAAAGAATTATTATTTGATATATAAAGTTATCACTATTATTTGTAGAATCTAGTCAAAATTCGCCTAATTAAAGGCAAAAAGTATAGGGGATAAGGTAAGCCCATATAAAATCAGTAATAGTAGAATCTCAACTTAACGTTTGATACAACTTTAAATCTTAAGTTTAGTGAGACAAAGTATATTTAAAGTATGTGTGATTATAGGCACTATAATATACTTGACATCTATTTCAAGTAAAGTGCTTGTAAACCATACATTCAAATGAGGATAAGAAATATGCTCTTATGGACTAATATTCTGATATAGTATTGTCTATGAAAACACTTTCGATGATGTCCATCTATGTGACTGAGAAGTACAACCGCTTCCAAGAGTTTAATCCATTTAACTCTTACAACACTCATAAAAGGGATACAGACAGAAGGTCGGAATAGTGTCAGTATATACTAAGTTATTCAAATTATAGAAGTTAGTTACAAAGTATATACAACTTGTCAATTAAGGATTGTTGGTTCAAAAATTATTACATCTACCATACTATTCAGATTTAATGAAAATATGCTTCACTAAATAAATTAAAGGTTCAAATCGCAAGATACCTTTACTATGCACTAATGCACTAATTTTTAGATTTGTCAAGCTCACCACTATTTTGAAACGGTGGAGGATTATTGGAGAATTTTAAAATAAGTAAAATCTCTGAAATGGTTTACATGAAAGGTTTTGAGCAGTATCTATTCAAATCGATGAATATGTCTATTCACAAAATCCATGGATGAGTGAACAGGTGTCTCATAATGAAGAGACATTAAAGGTATATAATACTATTGTCATGAGAGTATTAGGAAGATGAACGAAGATAGATCATTTATTTTATTCTTCTAGTTTCTCCAAATAATATAAGACAAGTTTGTCAAAAGTTTCAGTGTTTAGTGGATTGATTTCATTTACTGAATGCAATCAATCGTTAAGCCTCATAATATCCTAAGGTTATTTGTAAGAATCTTTTACACACTAATTTTAGTAGGAGTAAATTAAACTTTAAGAAAAGTGACGATGTAACACGCTTTGAAGCCATCTCTTGATCTAACTATGCAATATTATAGTAAGTTTTTGTGTTTTTGTTTTGATTTTGGTTCTGACAGGCTATGGGAAGGGTTAGGCTTTCTTGTTTTTAATTTGATCTAAAAGCTTTGAGAAATACACATTTATTTTACCTTAATTTAATTCAATTAGATGATGACCGGTACGACATTTCACAAGTCAATATTAGTTTAAACGATTTTGTCCATTTTATATAAAAATCTAAGAACAAGAGGTATAAGTTGAACATTTCTAAATGGATAAAGTACTCATTAGACAAATGAGAAAGGGTACTTGGAATTCTACCCAAATAATAAAATTTCTAAATATTTTTAAATAAAAAGAGTTTAATTACTCAAATTTGCATCTCACCCGTAGTTATTAAAATTTTGATCCTAGATGTTAGGATATTACGATTCTATGATCATAGGCAACCTAAACAACTCGGATCCCATGTAAGATCTAAAATCCAGTAGGATCAGGTAGCATTGTAGGATCGGTTGGTGGGATCTTACAATCCTATCTGATCCGACAATTCTACAAAAAAGGGATTTTTATGCCTTTTGGGTTTTGTTTATCAAATGTTTTAAAACTTTTAAGTCAAATTAGTTAGCTCATCTAAATTTGTAAATTAATTTATTTATGTCAATATTAGTCCAATTTTATACATTTTCCCACATAAAATCGAAATGACTATATTTTTATTGTACAAAACATACAAACTTTTTATAGAATAAATCCATATCATCAAATATTTTTCAAATATAAATACATTTAAAAAATATAAAAAAGAATCCAAAATTCTAAATAGAAAAAAGAAACTAAAAGACATTAGTAATATTTGATACTCCAATTCGATTAATTATATTGGAGTTCTTAAACTTTTATGTAGGTTTATATTAGTTCTTAAACTTTTGGATTATATTTAGTAATTTAGACTTGAAAGTATTAAAGTATATATACTAAAACTGAGTACTTTTCTTAAGAATAGATACATGGGTAAAAATGAACTTCTGACTGATACGATTTAGAATCAATAGAATAATAAAAAAAAAATCATAATAATAATTTGAACTACCCAACTTAGCCAACAAGCCACAACAAAGTTTATTTCATGAAAAATATAAACAATTGTGTAGTTGAAATCCCAAAGCAAGTTGAGCACTTTTTAGATGCGACGTTCGATCTTCCAAGGAGCATATAATTACCTTTTAATCATTTGACAAAGGGTTTCTTTATATAAATCACTTGGAAAGGCACACCCTACAGATGTACAATCTTTTAAAAAAAAATTCACACAAATTTTTTTTAAATGAAATTTTTTTAAAAAAAATTATTCAAAAAATTAGAAAAAATATATGTAGTAGGGAGTAGAGGGTAAGAAAGAAGTTATGAGTAGTTATATTTTAAAGATAAGGGTATAATAGGCAAATTAAAAATGATAGACACCAAAATACTCTTAGGAGGTATTTAGCGTATGGGTATGAAGGGAAGAATGAAAATCAAAATTAATGATACTAATAGATGTTGTTTGGTTGATAACTATGAGAATCATTCTATGTGAATGAAAATGTTAGAAAATGCTCACTTTCATTCCCCACATACGAATGCTCACTTTCATTCCCCACACTTTCATTCCCCACATAGTTACGAATGCTCACTTTCATTCCCCACATACAACTTGGGTTTCAAATCGATTAATTTATTAATATAATGGAACTCATTTCTTGTTCAAACCAAACAAGTAAGGAGATGGTTCACATTCAGGAATCGAAATTAAAATGGGAATCATAAACCCTACTATCGATATGAATTTATGTCATTATGTAAATTAATTAATTTGAAACTCAAGTCACAAATAGGGAATGAAAGTGGATATTTTTAAATACTTTCATGCACATAGAATTATTCCCATAGTGGTCAACTAAACAACATCTATCATTAATCTTGATTCGCATTCTATTCCTCATACCCATAAACCAAACACCTCTAAAGTAAAATGATATAAACTCATATCTATAGTGGGATTTAGGATTTCCATTCTGATTTGATTCTAGAATGCATGCTAAAGATCTCATTGATTTATGAAAGGATCAATAATATTTTGTCTCTGAACTAGTTGGGTAATTACATTTGTCCCCTCAACTAAAAAATTTTAATATATTTTACCCCCATTCACATTATTCATCCTTTAAAAATTTTAAACATCAAGAAAATCTAGTTCAATCACTGATATACCTAAGTACTATATTTGATTTTTTTTTATGTATTTAAATTTTGATAGTGATATAATAATTATTAAAAATAAGAAAAAACTAAAAAATTATATTTTACCCCCAATCACATTATTCATCCTTTAAAAATTTTAAAACATCAAGAAAATCTAGTTCAATCACTGATATACCTAGGTACTATATTTGATTTTTTTTTTTATGTATTTAAATTTTGATAGTGATATAATAATTATTAAAAATAAGAAAAAATAAATCACCTAATACATCAATATATTTCTTGGTCAATTTTTTTTTTAATTTTTGGATTTCATTTGATATTATTTAAAATTTGAATGTTTAACTATATTGGGAGAATAATTCCCAAATGAAATTATTTTCTATTGAATTTTTTTTCAAGGGTATTGTGTAACAGTATTTTTTCTATAAAACTTTTATGATTACTTTTTAGACGTCTCTTAATATTTTACACTTTTAATATTTTGCTTAACTTGTGCAAATTGCAATGTCGAATATAATTTGATTCAATATTTTCTTACATTTTCACTCCTTGAAGTCAAAATTAAATACATGAAAAATCAAAACATAATACTAAGGGTATTTTAGTCATTTAACTAGATTTTTTTTTTGGATGTTTTAAAATTTTTGAAAGATGAATAATATAAATGGGGTAAAGTGTAATTTATTTAGTTCAGAGAACAAAGTGTAATTACTCACCTTGGGGCAAAATGTTATTAACCCTTTATGAAAATATGCCTATTTTGTTACTTGTATTGGTCGGGGCAGAGTTGGAGGGGTTAGTACATTTAACCCAACTATAAATAGATGAAAATCGGAGCTCATCATTAGCATTAATCATTATCCTTCGGTGACTCACCTTTACCGTCGGCAAATGGCTCCGACACTATTCTTCTCCAACCTAAAATACTCCGACAGCTTAACGGTGGTCATGGAATCTCAATCTTGACTGCCATAGTTTGCGAAGCCATCTCATGGCTATTAATCTACCGCACTAGCTCCTACAAATCTCTCAAATCCACCATCGACAAAGCCTCCAAAAAGCTTGAAATCATGAAAACCCCCAAAAAGCTGAAAATCATGAAAAACCCTAACAATGGTGCCATTGCCGAACTCTTCTCTAAAAAATCATCAAAAACCAAGAAAATCGACCGCGTTGAAACCTCCTTGAAAGAGTCCAGCAGCGATTTTGTATTTCCTTTGCTCAATTAGTATTAGGATTAATCTTAAGAAGTTTCTAGGGTTTTCCCCGCCTAGCGAATCTGCTAGAACTGACTTTTTTCCCTATGCCTGACCCAAAATATAGCTGATTGATCTGATCCTCTGTAGAAAAGCTCTAAGTTTTGGTATAAAATTACCTAGTGTTTTTGGATTTTTTCTTTGTTTTACTAATTGGGAAGTTAGATTTTGAGATCATAATTTTTTATTATTCCTTGTTATGAAATTGATTTAAATAACAATTTGAGTTTCAAGTCATAGATTAGGTTAGTACTATTCAATTTTGTTTTAACTTTCCTTCCTTTTCACCACAATAGTAATAAAGAACTCATTTTCTGTATATTCTTGCAGGTTGGGAATTTTGTTCTCAATTATTAAAGTATTGCTCAATTTTCTTATGCCACGCACAGTACTGAGTTTCCAAAATTGTTCCTTATGATGAACTGAGATGGTTTTGTTGGTATATAGCTTAGCTGATTGTGTTTAAATGTTTTTTTTTTTCCTTTAGACTTAATTTAGAAGTCGCTTTGCTCTGTTTTATTTTGCTTTGTATGTTAAATTATGTTAATTTGTTGATCATTGCACTTACAGCTCAAGTTTGAACTGGAGATTACTTTGAGTTTAAGCTTCATAATGAATTGAAGTGACTTCAAGTGATATTTGGAACAACAATTGAGGTTAAATTCTTGATTGTTGCGCTTAGAATTTGAGTTCTGGGCATTGAGTTTCAGGAAGGTTCACAATGAATTGAAGTGACTTCAAGTGTTATTTTGAAAATAGATTGAGGTTAACAATGACACAAACAAAACTAAAGTGTCGTTAATTCAACCAGTCCAAAAGAGGAAAATATCGACAAAAAATCATCTCAACTCACCTTGACTTGTCATACTAGCACATATTTTCCTACTTAATGATGCATGATGTATTTAGTAAGTCGTGTTAAATAAAGAGAATCATTCATTTAACTTAGTCAACAGTCTTATGTTCATACCCACTTACAACATTGGCTTATACTTTAATTGCAATAGATATTTGTTACTCATTGCTGCTTCATTAATTTTGGTCTAACAGAAATTGCTTGCTACATTTCGAAATATAAATGGTGTGCTTAGATGAAGTTCATGACCTTCATTCTTAGATACCAACAACCTATCATCCTTCTCTTTCTTGACACCTCCAAATAAGAAAAAGGATGGCTCAATTGCTGCTTTCTCATCTTAGGTACTCAAATAGAATATTGGCCTAGCAGTGGTGGCAATCTCAATATTCTCCACCATACTTTGCGAAGCTCTATGTTGGCTGCTAATGTACCGCACCAACTCCTACAAGTCTCTCAAATATGCATTTAACAAATCCTCCAAAAAACTCAAGGGTATGAAAAATCCCAAAAATAGCGGTGAAATCACCAGGAAGTCCAAGACCAGGAAAATAGACCGTGTTGCAACATCATTAAAAGAATCTAGTCGTGATTTATACTTGTTCAAATTGAAGTCTGGGGCAATTGGCATATTGGTTCTCTTAATCAATTTTGGGCTATTGAACAATCTATTTGAAGGGAAATCTGTGGCTAAGTTGCCATTTGTGCCCTCACAAGTTGTTCATAGGTTGAGTCATAGGGGCCTATCTGGGGATGATATGACAGATTGTTCTGTGTTCTTTTTGTACTTTTTGTGCTCTATTGCAATTAGGGCTAATCTAAAGAAGCTTTTAGGGTTCTCGCTTCCACGTGAGGCTGGACATGGCAAGCTTTTCTCCTTGCCCTTTTTGAAATCGATTTGATTGGATGTACTGACTATCAGTTGAATTTGGTTCTACTTGGAAAGAATTTCTATTTGTACTGCTTATTATGTCCTTTTGGAGAAGTTTGAATTTAGATATAACTGGAAATTTATTCTCATCTCCAGTTTTAATGTAACAAATTTGAGTTTTTAGGCAGAGTTCGATTAGTATTCTTATTCTTCATGTTTCTGCGCAAATTACAACTTGAATTGGTGTACATTTAGAATTTGTAGTAAATTTATGGGTACGGATATTGCTAGAGCAATTCCTGTCCATCCAAAGCAATTTTCTCTTTAATGGACAAAATTGCCCTCATATCAGGACACTCTCGTCTTTTCTCTCTCCATGATATCTTGATTTTCCCTACTCTATCATCCCTACACTTTCTTTCCTCACCTCAATTCCTTTTCCCGCCTCCCGCTTGCATTTCCTCCCTGACCGTTCCTCATCCCCTACCTTCTAACACAGGAACTCCTCCTTTCCCCTCCTAACTCTCCCCTCCATTACCATAACACAGACAAAAAAATAAGGCTCCATCTCATCTCCCTTTCCTGTCACTCTTCCCTCTCATGTTTGAGCGCGGATGTTATTTACAGTAAAAAAAGCTGTTAAGTTGGGCTAGCAATAATAGGTCGTGATGGTGGTATTAATATTGACATTGACATTGATATTGACAATGATGGTGGTATTAATATTGACATTGAGTCTTGAACCCAGAATGTGCTATAAATTTTGTGTTTTGATTTTCCATATTCTTTTTCCTTTTTTAAGTAGGCTTGGAAAGAGCCCGTCCCAAGATCAAAGATGTGTTTAGTAATTAACAAATCAAACTAGTCTTTACACCCACGAGTCAAACTCTTCTTCATAATATTTCGCTCAGTAATCGACTGTTTGAAATCTTCCTACTCTGTCATTATTCACAACGGTGGCCTCGAGATCACTCGCGGCAGTTTAGTAATTAATCTGGGAGCTAATGTCTCTTGGTGCATTTACCAAAGACCTTAGAGTTGAAAAATGAGGAGAAGGATGGTAAAATTGAGGATTTGGAGAAGAAGATTGTAGAGAGCAAGAAGGATTTAGTGGAGAAAATGGATGGGAAGGAGTTGAATTTGGAAGAGGGCAAGTTTAGATTGAATGTAGCATTATCGGCATCCGATGATTTTGAGGCAATGACGAAGCCGTATTACGACTTTGATTGCTCGTGGCAATCTGCCTCGAATCTGTAGAAATTATATGAGAGGTTGGATCACGAGAGGGCGTAAGGGAAATCCGATAGGTGGGGAGAGGGAAAAGAAGAGTGTGTGTTGACTAGAAGAGGGCAATTTTGTCCACTAAACAAAATTTCTCTAGATGGATAGGAATTACTCTGCCAATATTCGCAGCCTAAATTTATAGGCTCACCTTTTCCTTACAAATATGTGTGAATTTACAAATGTAGTCTCTGAATTTGGGTCGACTTAGACTGAGTAATGTCTTTTTGATGAATAAGAAAACTATTTGAATTTGTTATGTGTTGTGGATTCTGCATTTACCACGATATTCTGTTGCCTTTGGCTCTAATTTGATGTACTAGGATAGGTGTTAATTTTTCTGATTTTAATGTTTGCTTATAAATAACCAAGATAATATCTTGGTACCTATTAGATTTAATGAATCAAACATTAATACTTGATAAAATTCAACTTAGACATCTTTCTTCATAATATCAATGAGAAATTTTGTTTGTCTTGCAATGTAACGTAAATTCTTGACAGTTGCATTGGTGAGTTTACTTGGATTTTCTGAATTCTGCAATCTAAAATATATTTCTTATTAATATTTTACCAATAGGGGGTTGATGATCTACTGTTTGGAGTCTCATCATATTGAGGATAAGACTGGCTTATCTTGTATTTTTGGGGGTTCACTTTAATTAGGTTGTTTATAAAACTAATATTCCATTATACTCTAATTACATTCAGATGAAATTTGGAACGTTTGGATCAGCTTATCTTTAGATGATGATTTTTACATTTTTAGGGGGCAAGGACTATAGAAATTTTGTCTATGTTGAGCTGAAGTCTTGCTGGTCTACGTAATGAATTCTTTTTGGTCTCCCTTATTATGGATCTTGCATTTCAGCCTTGTAAATTTGGCATCTTTATCATGCATTCTTGGCACATAATAACTTAAAAGGAGGATTCTCAAAAATTAAAAGGAAGAATTAGATACTTAGTCCTTAATGTATTTTAAAAATCTCTAAAAAGTCCCTCAAGTTTAATTTGTACTATTTTCATCCTTAAAGTTTTAGTTTTACACCAAATTGATCCTCTAGCCAATGGAAAATTATTTACAAAGCCACACATTTATAGCCACTTGCCAAATCCATTCTACATAACAAGATCTTACCAAATCACGATCCCCTGATTTTAGATCCCTAGCCAGATTTCTTTCTCTTTTTTTTTTTTTTTTTTGGATCTAGTGACACATCAGTGATTTTTATTTATTATTTTATTTAGATGCACTCCTAGTGCCAATATACGTGTATCTTTCTAGCAAAAAGAGAACATATCTCCTTCTTGTGCAACAGCTAAAGGGAAAAAATCTTCAGCACACTCCAATTTCATTATTCTTTTAGCCATCCCCTCTAAAAAAATGATGTTGTATCCAAGCTCAATCCAAACCATCAACAATGTTTGCTCAAAGATGAAAAGATACTCAATTGGCTAGAAAACCTACTTGGTACAAAAGAAAAACTTCAAAGATGAAAATAGTGCTCTTTAAATTTAGGGATTCTTTGAAATTCTTTAAATGCTTTACGGCTAAATGTGCAATTCTCCCATATTAAAATGTTGGAGCGCTTCTGTTTTTCAGTGTGGATGGTTTTGAAGATTTGAGCACTTGATGTTTAAGGAAGTGGATGACTAAAAGAGAACCCTTAGGTTCATTCTTTTGCAGTTATTCATGTGTCTTTTATACCAATAGATATGTATTGCGGCTTAAATTAATGAAGATTTTAAGTTTTGTGTGTGAGAGAGAGAGACAATTTTGATAGATTTATTAAAATTCATCAGTGTTTGAGGTCTCAAGTTATATCACTTTCTTGAGCTTGCATTCCAAGTTAGGATTTCTAGGAGAAGAGAAGCCAGGAGTTGAAGTGGAGGAGAAATTCTTCTTTTGAATCCGGGAGGAAGATTTCCATCATTCACCATCAAAAAGAGGGGCATACTTCTGTCCATTCCACCATCCTTACTTGCCTGACCGAGTAGAAGTAAAAGCTAGCCTTCATTGAAGTGAGAGAGAAATAGAGAGAGATAGAGAGATCTTTGCAAGCTTATATGGGTCTATCTCAAGTAGAAAAGAGACACCTTCAAATTTTCATTAAGTATTTATGTTTGTTTGGCATGGGTGATGATAGAATAGGATGCGTCATTGAGTATCATTGGCATGAGTATAATGTTACTGCCCAGTGAACTAAAAGGCTAAGGTAGAGAGTTGAATAGGTAGGATTCAGGGGTTAAAGTCACAAATCTAACCATAAAAGCTTTTGATACTAAGAGGTCCGTGAACATTGTGTATGAGCACCAACTTTCTTCTATTCTGAGATTCTCAAATTCTATCTTTTAAATCTGGTAAGATAAAAAGGCCTTGCTGGATTTTGATTGACATTGTTGATTGGGGTGATAATTACATATCGCTTTGTAAGGAAGCAAAAGATCAGAAGAAACAGAGGTGTCCAAACTTTTGTCCATGTTATTGTTAGGAGTTCTACATTTATCATGTGTTTAGTTTATTGGTGTGGCATCCTGTAGTTGTCTGTCTGTATTTCTTGTATTGTACAGGATGCATAACCATTAACATTTTGCACCTATGAGAAATACATCTGTTGTCCAAGTACTATACAAGCATACATCCTATACGTATTTATTGGGAAAATTTTGACACATAATTGAGTTATTCTGAAGCCAATCATGTAGAACTTTATGTATGAACTCAACCAACTTTCGGAAAGGAAAAAAAGAAGATGCCACAATTTTTATCCTTCTTGTGCAGAATTTGTATTTGTGATTATATATCTTATGATAAACACAGGCAGCAGCATATTATTGGTTAGGAGTGTGTCATCTTGTGCGCATGTTCTTCGCATCTTATGCATTTTGAGTCATTGACCAAACAAAAGAATTAGAAGCATAAGCATTTATCTGACTAGAAATGTTGCAAGTGCATTGTAGATGAATTTGCTAATGAGAAAAAAATATTTTATTATACATTATCTCCTTAATAAAATTTAAGTTTTTCATCAATTGATAAGATTATTCTTGCATGTCCCTCGCCACATTTCAGAAGAAAAATCTATATTTATATAAGATTTAGCATTAAAAAATATGAAAATTCTATAGTCCCTTTTAAGGAACCATTCCCTTGTGCTTTAAATGCTTGTACAATACAACATTATGTGCTTTAAAAACTTATATTATACAAGCTTTTAAAGCCAAGAGAATGGTTCCCTAAAAGGGAATATAGAATTCCCCAAAAAAATAACAAACAAGTAACATATTTATGAGTTTATCTTGATTATTAGTGTGTAAAAAGTTTTTACACAAATAAAATAGATTAATTCTTTGAAATATGTTGAAAATACTTTAAACACTTAGTTTTCATCTATATTATGTATATTGCACTCTTATAGTGTATTGATGATATATATAGTATATTTTATGAATAATTAATATACAAACTAAATAAATAATACAAATGCAGAAAGCATCTTTACTGTATCAATTTGAACAAAGTAGAACTTCAAAATCAGATCTTTTGACCATATCAATTATAAATCATATTTGTATAACTATGAATTTAACTATGTCCTTTTCAATTGAGCCTGCGGTGATTGAAATCTGATGAAATTTTACTGACTTAACAAAACATAGAAATATGCATGAAGTTTCTTCTAAATATTGGTCTTCTTATCAATTGCATGATGCATCATGGAGTGGATAAAAGTAAAATTGAAATTTATGTGATTAAGCATGATGATTAACTTTAACTGGATGCGGTTTTGTTTTATTTAATTAGATGCTTTACATATATAAAAATTAAATTTTTTATACTTCAAAAGTAGATAAATCTCTAACTTGAGAGAGTGTTTTATATGGATTAAAATTTTTGTTAGTTGATTTATTATTGATGCGGCTTGAAATTTTTTATTTTATGTCAAACCTTAAACCATATTCTTTAATGTCCCGAATTAAAAGTATGTTGCAAGCAATAATAATACTAACAAATTTGTTTTCACATCATAATTTATCTTATTACCATTGTTATGAGCATATCACATTGGGAGAATGATAAACAAATGAATAAATATATAAAATAATTCATTTCAATACACTAGTATGGAAGCACGTGTTTGTACATTTGAAAATACTAATTATTCTATTTGTATTACTTGAATTTAATAGTAAAGTATGCTTGGAGATACTAACTGTTTGATTCTTTAATTCACTTAATTTTCCACTTATATAATTTCTACTTAATGTTTAACTAAAAAAAAAAAAAAAAAAAATTGTAGTTCTTATGAGTTTAGAGAAATATTTGCTAATAAGTAATTTTATGTATTTTCTTTAGATAAACTTTATTAGAAACATAAGAGATCTGTTTAGTTTAATAGTTCAAGTATTTTCATTAAAACCTATAATTATGTTTTGTGAATAACACAACTACGTTACAATTTTTAAAATAAATGTCTATTCCCTTGATTGAGAATTATTGAATAAATATTCTACAAAATCGAAGCATAATGTATGATAGGAAATAGTTTTAGAGTTTATTATTACATCCATTGTATATGTTTATGTAATGAAATAGAGGAGTGTTGTCCTGAAAATATCGACAATTTCTAAATTTATTATAACCTTTTTTATTCTATTCAATTGTTCAAGTTACATCTTGACAACCTTGAATTTATCAAGCACATTAAGGTATTTGATTATTTTTGAATATCTAAATCTTTCTTAGATCCGACTTCAAGGAATTATTCGTGTGCAAATACTAAATAACACCTATTTCTAGTTTACGGAAAAAAAAATTCTCTCTTAAATATGTAGCTTGTATAAATATAGGAATTATATTATGAAAATAGAAAAAAAAAATATATCTACCATTTGGTAAGTTAAAGTGTGAAATTTACTGACTAATCTATTATGTTAAAATTATCAATCTGTATAATAGTAAATTAAAAGATAGATATGCAATATTATATATTTGATTTGATGAATAAAATCAATCACATATAACTGTAGTTGTTATCAACTTGTATAGTAAGAATAGACACTCAATATCAAGGTTTTAGGAATTAAGAATTAATTTCTAAAACCTAAATACTGAATAATTCAAAAGTAATAATAGACATTTAGTATTTAGATTTTATTAGATAAACGTTCAGTATTTAAGTTTTATTGGATGTACACTTTAATTAAAATCTATCCATATTTATTAGGATGAAATTATACAGCAAGTCCAAATATAATAATAATATTTTTTTTTTGTGAAAAACAATAATGATCTAATGGATATTAAGAATTTGAGATTAATATAATTTAGGAACTAATTTTAATTATAGGCAATGCCTAACTTAGATTAAACAAGTGCTAATTATTCAATACATGAAAAGGAACTAAAAACAAAGTAACAATTGCAAGATAAGGAGTTTGATCTTTTTTTTTTTTTTTTTTAAAAAAAATTAAAGTATAAATACATTTTGATCACGTTTCCTATTCATACAATCAGCTTAATAATAATAAAAAAGATAGGTTCTATATTACAGTTAATTTTAGTATACCCGCGCAGAAGCAAAATTCTTTTCATATTTTGAACAATGAATCTCTTTCATTATTACAAAGTATAGACAATAATATTAGAGACAAAATATATGGCATTGATCGAAGGAAGGTGAAAATGTTGACAATATTTATAAAGGATAATGTCTTTATTAATTCAAATTCAAATGGTCTTGAGGCTTTTTAAGTAATTTTATGTCTCCTTTATTATTTTTTTTTTGTATCCAAAATAGAAAAAAAATTTAGGATAATTATTCTCCTAAGAGAGTCCAAAAGTTTTATAGGCAAGTCCTACTTTTTTTTGTTTAAAGATAGTTCCTAATATTATTTAACTTAATTGCTAATCTTAAAGAGGTTTTGTTTCTATACTCGTATAATTTCTAAAATTTCAAAAACTAATACCAAATAGAACTCTCTATTCTATATAAAAATTTTATTCTAACAGTAAATTAATCATTAAGATTGAAAGTATTTTTTAAACTTGTGTGGTTTTAAAACCTTAATGTATTTTTCAGTTTGGAGCCGAAAAAGGTTTTGTTTCTATACTTGTATAATTTTTTAAATTCATCTTTGAAAAAAATTGATACAAGATGGAACTCTCTATTCTCTACAAAAAATCTTATTCTATACAGAAATCTTATTTTAATAGTAAAGTAATCATTAAGATTAAAAGTATTTTTTAAACTTGTGTAGTTTTAAAATGTTAATGTATTTTTCTATAGCAGAAAGTTTTTTCGGTTTGGAGGCAAATTAGAACAAACTTTTCAGTATAAAGGGCTGAATGGAGAATCTTTTAGTTTTAGGGGTCACATTGGAACATTTGTTTTAGTTTTAAGGACCAAATTATGACTCTTTCAATTTGGAAGACTATATTGGAATATTTTTTCAATTTGGAGGATCAAATTGAGACATTTCCAATTTAAAAGGCAATATTGAGATTTTTGCTTAGTTTGAATGGATAAAATGGTATTTAATCCTTCATAATTCTATTTAGTGAGAAATTTAATTCAATTAAGTTCTTTTTTAATAAACTTTATTTAATATTCATCTTTAATTTTAAAATTTATCCTAAAATTATACTCTATTACGAAATTTACTTTAGTCAAATGTAATTCTAAATGTGAATTCTCAAAAAAGTTAATTTTATTTCCTGTGTATATTTTTAGGATTTTTTTCTTTTTAAGAGTCCAAATATATGACTGAAATATGTAAATTTATTTGTTAAGTAGATTTTATTTTTTTTATTATTGCTTGATTTCTAAAATGCATCATCCCAAAAAATTATTTTCTACTTTTTTAATTTCTAAAACTCTTTCTTAATATTCTATTACATAAGGAAATTTAAGTCAATCAAATTTTTTTCCTAATATGAAGTATTAGAAATAGGTTTTATTTCTTTTTTTACTCTTTGAGGAATATTTACATAACTAGTCTAAATAATTATAAAAAAATGCATTGAAGTTTAGGGACATAACAAAGTGATTAGAATTTGTAGTGAAGGTAGCTTCGATAAGAAAATTTAAATCACTATATCACATTGGCACATTCAATATAATATAGATTAAGTATTGAAATAATACTTTTATGTGTGACAGTATTAAAGTAATAGAGAATGCACATAATTTCTAATTCTTTAGTATTATTTATTTTAGAATGAGTTTTAATTATATTAAATATGTAACTATTATTCTATTCACCACTGCTGTTAGATGAAATTAAAGTATAGAAATTTGGAACAAAAATGAGTTTTTTGGGGTGTTACATAAATATAATGATCAAAATTATAGCACTAAACAATTACTATAACGTCATTATCTCGATAAAATGTAAAGATATGAATAAGAATAATTTGGTCCAACAAGTTCAAAATATTAAAATAACTATCAATTTTATTTCTTTAAATTAACGACTTCATTTACAAAAAAGATAGAATTTTAAAAATCATTTTTTTTTTGTATGAAGGAATTTTGAAACTCAACGTCAGAGTTTGTTTTGAAACTCTCATAATTTTTTTTTTAAATGTTTAACATCTGTTGGAATATTAGTAAAGTTTAACTGAGAATTAACTTTTTTTTGTTAGATTTTTGTTTTGGTGGGTCAATTATTCATATTTTATAAGTTGAATTTTTATTTTATTTAAATAAGTTTAATTTAATTCAAATCCTTAATTTTCATAATGCCCTTATTTGAAAACATTGTGAAGTATGAAATTAAGGGTATTTTGGGGAATATATAAAAAATATAAAGCCATTCATATTTTTATTATGCATATACATATTTCTTAGTACTCTTCAAATGAAACTATAGAATGCTTTAATCCAGTATTTTAAATATTACTTTCTTACTAAATCCAGTTTCTATGTTGCCAAAATCATCATACCATGTTAACCACTTTTCAAATTTGTCTTAGTTTTATTTTATCAGTTAATATATTTTTATTTACTCAATTTATTTGTCTTAACTTTTATATCAACTAAGATATGTTTGTATTTATAAATCATCAATATTTATGTTAGCTATCCCGATTGAATTGTTAAGAAAATTGACCTAAATCAAAAAAATGTCTTAATCCTATGGTTACTAGAATGAAACTAACAAATATTTTAATAGGTAAAAGAGTCTTAATGATTGAAGATGTCGTGCAACCTTGATTATGCGTGATGACTCTCTTTATTAGAATGATCTTAATGATATATTTAATTCTTAATAGCTCATTTTGTTGGGAGGAATTTTATGAGCACTTGATTTTGAAGTCTCTTGAATGTTGTATTCAGTTAAACTCATATTCTCAAATTCTAATGTATAATTCTATAACCATAAATAAAATTGTACTAAATAAAATTTTTAGTGATTCCATAAGAGAAAATAATGTATACCAAGTTTCTTGTTAGACATTTTGTGGTATCAATTGAATAGAAATACTTATATTTTTAGTTATATCCTTACTCTTATTAAATAGAAGTATAAATAATTTGATTTAAATCTTAATGATAATGATACTACAACTTTTTTTTAATTCCTAATGACAGTACTTAATAACTCTTTTTATTGGGAGAAATTTTATTGGTATGTTATTTTGAATTTTTTAAATGTTATGTTTGTTACATACTCTATTTTCAAATTTTAAATTTTATTTCACAATGGTTAAATAAAATTCCGGGTGATGCTATGAGGGAAAATTTGTGCATATTAAGCTATATGTTATACTTCTTGTGGTATAAATTGAGTAATACTTATATTTGCAATTTATCCCTACTCTTATTAAATAGAATATACTTAATTTCATTTATGTACCTATTATAGCCATTTAATAAGTAATCATTATTGCAAGGTTAGTTTTCAAATAGAAAATATCAAAAATATTAAGTTAACTCATAATTTTATATAAAAGTAAGATAAGTGTGCCTTATTCTCACTCTTACCCAGGTCTTGATTGAGGCTGTGGAAAGTAGTGCATGTTTGTCTAAAAAACTGCCATTGTTAGATACATTTTTTTTTTATAAAAATATTTAGGTAAATCCGATCTTTGACTCTACCGTAGACTATGTGATCAGAATTAAATTTTAAAGAATTTTACTTACATTAGCTGATATTATAGATTTTCTAAAGTTTAATTCACACCACAGGATCTACAAGTGGAGTCAAAGATCGACTCTACCTAAATATTTACCCTTTTTTCAAGTTTTACTCAAGATTTTTTAAGGAGAAACTATGGTAAAGGACACATCATTTGCGAGGCCACTAAATTATTTAAAACAGGGATGCACTTTAATGTCACCAACTGTAGTAACCAAAATAAGAAAAAAATTGGCAAGATCTGGAATTTAAAGAAACCTCCTTTCTTTGTGGGGCTAATTAACTATATGCCAGAACCTGAGGAAATTTCTCAAGAATTTAACAAAGCATTTTCATAATCTCAATTTGGAAGTCTGAAACAGTTATCTGACTTTTCAACCATATTTGTACCATCACTTCAAATTCAACTTTGCAACAGGCCTTGTCCATAACAAAAATACAAAAGCAATTGAGGCCAAGTCAAAGAAAAGAAAATGCTAACTTTGGCTCCTCCTTAAAACAGTTAATAGTATGTTTTGCATTAATTTGACAACCTATATAACTATACACTAATCTACATTTACTCAAAAGCAAAATCCTGCTCCAAGTTTTACAATAATGTATATTTCTTTTGATAGAATGTGCAATATTTAATACATAAACTTGCCTGCTTATTTGACTTTTGCTACATCATAATTCAAGTCTTTTAGGCAACAAGTCTACTGCCAGATCAAACACAATCATGCTTTGCTGTACCACATATCTTCATTGAATAATTGCTACCAAGAAAAGAAGTCCTCCAAAGCCGCCTCAACTTGTGCTCTGCAAAAAATCCCACATCAATAAGAAAAGGTAATTTTACAATGTTTGGCTTAATTTTCATTGATGATGTTTTCTTGTTTTGGTCAAAAACCTGAAAATCATGTTTACATTATTAATCTTACAGTTCAAAAGGATCAAATGGAAATGTTGCTGGTGAAGAATTCAAACTAGAGAAGGAGTTTCTCAGTATTTGGTACCCTTCCCTTCCCTGCACTGAATATTATCTACAAAACTTCCCTGCTCTGTTACATGAAAAAGTAACAAAAATTCAAGCTAGTCTGTAAGTCATTTTCTTTATTGTAACATATGCTATGATTCATGTTGTTTCCAACTCGAAAACTTGTTTTTTTTTTTTACTATCTGCTCTGCAGCGAATTTTGAGAATTTTATTAAACGAGAATTAAGATTAGCAGGTTTTCTAGGCAATGATTCTTCGCAATTTATAGTCTCAATCATAGAGAGACTTGGTTGCCTTGAGTTCCTTGGTTTGTCTAGTAGAATGCAGTGTAGCAAGAATCAAAGCACACTAACTTAAGTTGCGGCCACCATGTTGTAAAAGAACTAATATCTTGAATAGTTTTCTAAAATGTGCAGAGTATTATTAAAATGATGCTTAATTTGCAGCAATCATCTATTCTTTGTATGTGTCTTGTTACATGAAAAAGAGGGAGGGGGAGGTGGAAAGGAAAGGAGATAAATGATGTTATCCTCCCTCCTCACCTTTTAGCTTCCAACACTCGTCTCCACCCATCTCCATTTGTGCACATAGAGATGTGCTAGTGCACTATGCCATATACGTTGACCCTGTCATCTCAGAAGCCTAATTTCTGAGCTCGTTAAGAAGTCCCGGTAGAAAGATAGCGTTCCCAAATTTTAACATTTCTACACCATTATTTGTTTCTTATTTGATTGATCAGCTATATAATGGATGATATAGACACTTAAAAAGAGTTGGAACTTACTAAATAACAAGGGTGGCGTGTCATATAGCAGTTCTTGATATGAGCGAAAAATCTTCTCAAGTGCAATTGATATACGCTTAGAATTTTTGGATCAGATACAAGGAAGCAAATGTATGAAGTTGAAATATCAATATACTTCTACATTTCCCTTACTCATCGTCTTCATCTTTCGCCCACAGAAGTTACAGTATTCTGCTATTACTTTGCTTTGCTGACATAATCTTCTTGTGCTTCCTCTATGGTTCAGCTGGACGGCTTCATTAACCGTGGTGCATACCCTGGAATCTCAGCAAGAGCTTTATTGGAGCTTGCTAGTCTTTTTGGATTTAGTAGAATTATCTGCTTTGCCTGTAACCTTTCTCATAGTTCTTACACTAGTGGAAGAAGAAGATAGATAATACAGAAAAGTAACGCTCACACGCCAGAAGGGGAAGTTGGAGGAAGAAGAGGTAGCATAAGACGTGGAACATCAAAACCAGAAAGGCTACTAGTATGGCAGAGGGCATTGCATTTTCAATTGTTGGAAAAGCTGCAGAATACTTGATAAACCCAATTAAGTGCCAGTTGGAATACCTGTTTTGCTACAACAGAAATATTCAGAATTTAAGAGAAGAAGTTGAAAACCTCAAGAATAAGAGAAATAATACGCAGTTACTGGTTGATGCAGCCAAAAGAAATGCAGAAGTTGTGGGATCAGATGTTCTGCAATGGCTGGAAAAGGTCGATAACATAAAGAAAGACGCTGGTGAGATATTAGAGAATACTGAAAAACCTCAAATGGGGTGCTTTTATAAGCTTCTCAATGTCAAGTCACGTTACTCGACGAGCAGGGCAGCCAAAAAGGCTTCTCATGAGGTTTTTCAACTCCAGCAAGAGAGCGGATTCAACAGGGTGGGATACCCAGCACCACCTTTGCAGATGCCATATCCACAGCACCAAGATTCTAGTGGATTGGGATCTAGAATGTCAACCAGGAAGGCAGTCATGGAAGCTTAAAACAGTTCTGAAGGATACTGAGATTAGCACCATTGGGGTATGTGGTATGCCTGGAGTGGGAAAAACACTGATGGTGCAAGAAATTGCAGCCAAAGTCAAAGTTGAGAATTTGTTTGATGAGGTTGTGATGGCAGTCGTATCTCAGGATCAAGACTTGATAAAACTTCAAGACCAAATTGCTGATGCTTTAGGATTAACGATTCCTGAAAAGTCAAATACAATTGTTAGAGCTGAACGCCTTTATAAAAGACTGATGCATGATGAGGGGAAAATTCTTCTTGTACTAGATGATGTTTGGAAAGAGTTTGACCTTCATACTGTAGGAATTCCGTTGCAAGGAGAACGTAGAGGGTTTAAAGTTCTCTTGACATCACGATTTACGGGAGTCTGTAGTAACATGGGAGCTCAAAAGATTTTTGAGGTCAAAGTTCTCCCTAAGCAAGAAGCGTGGTTTCTTTTCAAGGAGGCAGCTGGAATACCAGATGATGACACTGGAGTCAAGTGCATTGCGCGCAAGAGGTCGCAGAGGAATGCAGAGGGCTACCGCTTGCAATTGTAGTTGTTGGCAAGGCACTGAGAAATAAGGAGGAGCATGCCTGGAATGATGCACTCCAACAACTAAGAAATTCATCTGTGACGAATATTAGAGGAATGCATGATTTAGTGTACTCAAGAATAGAATGGAGCTATAACTATTTGGAAAGTGAAGAAGCCAAGTCACTACTTCTAGTTTGTTCCCTCTTCCCAGAGGATTATAATGTCCCAATTGAGACTCTGGTTAGATATGGGAAGGGGCTACAGCTTCTCAATGACACCGAAACTTTGTCAGCAACAAGAGATAGGGTAAATACGATCACAGATGATCTGAAAAGCTGTTATTTGATGCTACCTGGTAAGGAAGAGTGTGTGAAATTGACATGACGTTGTACGAGATATACACATGTCGATTGCATCTAAAGATGAACACATGTATAAAGTAAGACACTCCGGATTGAAAGAGTGGCCACAAAACCACCATCAAATACAAGCCTTGCGCTGCCATCTCATTTACATTTGATGAGTTGTCCCAGATTCCTGGTGACTTGGAATGTCCTAAACTGAAGTTTTTGTCATTGATTTGTCAATCATGCAAACTAAGCTTACCAAAAAACTTTTTTGAAGGGATCAAAGAACTTGAAGTACTTGTATTTGAAAAGATGAGTGTTGAACTTTCATCATCACTTCAGCTTTTGACAAGCCTTCGGACACTGTGCCTGGATCACTGCACATTGACAACTAATTTGTCCATTATTGGGAGCCTAAGAAGACTGGAAATTCTCAGCTTTTATGGATCTCAACTTCTTGAGTTCCCAATTGAAATTGCACAACTGAGAGAGTTGAAGTCATTGGACTTGAGGTTTGAGAAAGGGCCTTACCCACTTCCACCTGGTGTCTTGGCAGGCTTACTGAAACTAGAAGAACTGTACTTGGGAGCTTATTTTCAGGCATGGTGGGATGAGGAAGGAGATGAAGAATCAGTAACAAAAGGTTATGTAAGAGAGATAAGCTCGTTGAAGTTTCTCAGCACTTTCCAGATTTGCACTCATGACTCACAACTCTTGCTGCATATATTGCAAGGATTGCAGCTGGGGAAGCTGAAAAGGTTTTACATTGTTAGAACTAGAAAAAGAAGTGTTGGTCAATATCAATTCAGAAGGAGCTTGCATCTCCTTGACATTGATGAGAAGCTGCTTTCAGAGCCAGTAATAAATGCTTTATTTAGAAGTACTGATGATCTATTCTTAAGTCCAAGGGGCTCAAATAATCTTATCAGTGAGCTTGATGAAGATGGTTGTGCCAACGTCAAGAAACTTACATTGTGGTCTTGTGGATATAAGTACCTTATAGATTCCACAGAATTTGTTCCAAGAAGTGCATTCAGTAACTTGGAGTTGCTGATTTTAGAGGATCTACGTAATTTGACAGAGATATGTCATGGAAATGTTCCAAATGAGTCTTTTGGCAGACTACAAGAGCTGAAGCTTATACTCGAGGGCTTGCGTTCCATGAGGTATTTGTGGAGAGCGCCCATTAAACCACCATGCTTTGGCAACCTCAGAACTCTTGAGATGAGTTATTGTGGTTCGATAAAGAGTTTATTCTCTAGAGCAATCGTAAAATTCCTAGTGCAACTCCAGAAGCTAGATGTATATGAATGTGAAGTGCTGGAAACAGTTCTTTCTAAGGAGCAAGGAGATAAGGACGACACCAGAAATGTAGAATTCCTAAAACTGGAGTATCTGAAACTTGAATGTTTAAAGAGTTTTAGGACCTTTGATTCTCAGATAATTGAAAATTCTTCCCCATCAAGTACCTGTGAACGGGTGCCTCTTTCAAATACATATGGTGGAGAACTTCAGTCACTTTTCAACCAGGTGCGCCTCAGTTTAACTTAGTAGCCTGTTTATAGTAGCCACAATCTGTTATACTGTTTAGTGCACCGGTTACTTATCACTATTTCCATTTCTATCATTGTTATGGACACAAAATAGACTCTACTGTTTAAATACCTTGATGATCATGAAGTAAAAATGGACTGGACAAGTCTATTCTTTTTCCATGAATTCAGGCCCCATTTGGATATGGATGTTTGAAGGAAATGGATAAAGAAAGGAAAAGCATGAAGAAAAAAACATTCTGTTATTCTCTCGAGCAAAAAAGAATTGGAGTTTCTACTCTACTTGAAAGTCGAAGTAACAGAAAGGCTTCTATTGACATTTATATTCTATTCCTTCCTTTTGTTACAATTGAATCGTATTCCTTGATTTCCTATGACCAAGTACAAGAAAATCATTTCAAACAGGCTAATTTATGGCACATTAAGCTTTATTTCTTCTCATAAAGAACAGTTTTTGCGTAAGATTTGTCAAAGATTTCAATATAGAAGGTAACATTGACAGTTAAACCAGTTTGGAACACTGTATTTATATAATTAAAGAACACCTAAAAGTATGTAAATCCAGAGATTTTACACATTTTGTTGCCATTGATGAATTGCAGCAGCAGCCAGTAAATCTTGTGGCTGTTCTGAGAGGGTAAATAAAATTGAAGCCCAAAAACCTGTCCTGTTCAGGCAACCTCAAGTCATATGTATGCATAAGCTGAAATTTGCAAAATTCTGTACATTTGGCAGGTTATGCTTCCCAGCATGGAGGTGTTGGACATTGCTCATTTAAATGGTCCACTGCATGTTGTCAGTGGCAAAATGCAAGTTGGGTCCTTAGACAAACTACGAGTCATGATTGTTCGTGTTTGCGAAAACCTTCAGAGTATTGCTACCTCTGATTCAGTTAAACTGTTAAATAAACTGGAACTGCTAGAAGTATATAACTGTAGAGCACTGGAAGTAGTTTTTGACTTTGACAGGCTGCAAGTTATAGGAGATGATGATGTAGTAAGAATACTCCCTCGACTAGAATCCTTGGAATTGAGATCTCTACCTAGTTTAAAATGCATATGGATTCGTCTTCCCCGAAGAATTCAAGCCTTTCAAACTTTGAAGTGTCTCTAACAGTTCAAGATTGCAATAACATTTGGCGTTTGCTTTCACCTGAGATGGCTGAAATGCTTGTGAGCCTAGAAACTCTACTACTCGAAAAATGCAATAAGATGGCACAGATCATTGGATTTATACCGACTATTTCTTCCTCCTTGGAGATCAGTAGTTATGATTTTAACTTTGAAATGATTGATCAACAATACAGATATGCAAGGAACAGCAAAGTTGTGCTCCCTAGATTGTCACGTATAGAACTCAGAGACTTGGAACATTTCTGTACATTTTGCAACCTTGACTGTGATCTTGTTTTCCCCTCGTTATCTAAATTGTGGATTGAACGGTGCCCTGAGATGAGAAGCCTCTGTTGTAGACCACTAAGTGCACCGATGCTCAGAAAAATTGATCTAGAAAAGGGCCAATCTGTGCCATTCAAGGATTTCGACTCCTGGTTGAAGGTTTGTCTTGGTTCTACAAAACTCTTCATCATTTTCTTTAACTAATCTATGAATGATACTCTCTCTGTTTCAGAATATTTGTCACTTTTGATTGGTGCACAAAAATTAAAAAAAAAAAAAATTACTAAATTGCATTAATGTTGCAAAAAGATATTTAAATTGATTAAATTATTATTTTTTATTAATATCCCAACTATATACTCCTCCCGTCATTAATGTGGCATTAAGGGTAAAAATTAAAAAAACATCATTTAATACTTTCTTGATTTTCTAAAGTAACAAACAATATAAAACAAGACAAATTATTTAAAATGACAGTTATTTTGAAATTGAGAGGTAAACTAGAATATCTTTTCCCTTCGACTTTCTTGATTTACTTATTTATAGCTTTGTTCTCCTTCCTATGCTAGTAATATATCATTGTTAACGTTTTCAAAGGAGGGATTTTATTAACTTTGATTAGAGGCGGCAGTAATTTGATGTTGTCAATGTATATGCAGGGTGAGTTGTGTGATTTCCAAGGTGCATGTACGTCCCAACAAGGGTACTTTAGTCCTGGAATTAGAAGATGAAGAGGTGCCTCTGAATCCACCATACTTTCCAGACAACTTTTGGCCTGGAGAAAATTCACCTGACAACATGCCTTCATGTAATTCCAACCAATAAATAAGCGATCTACTTGGCTTAGTGTGAGAACCAAGTGTTGCATACTGCAGAATAAATGCTATCCCTTGGAAAGCCACAATAGTTTTTTCTACATTGATGTGATCCGAGTTAGGGTGTTCATTTTGCCCGCCGATCCGGTAATCTCAACCGTAAAAATACGGTACCTGAACAGGTTAGTATTTGAAAATTAGGTAGCAGGTTGAAAATTTACATCCCAACGGATACTCAATTCGGTTCATATACAAAGTTAATTGTGTAATTTTATATATTATGACTTAATATTAATGAATTTTTTCTTCTCCCTTTTTCATTTGCATGGTTATTTCTGTAATTTAATATATTATGATCTAATATTGATGGATTTTTTTCTCCTCCACTTCCCATAGTATTTGTGTAATTTGTAATCATCATTTTTATTTTTTAAAATATTTTTAAACTCAAAATTATCACAAATCCGGTGTGAATGGAACGATCGGTTAATTACTAAATTGACCCAGTACCTGGCTCATATAATCCTAATTTTGGAAATCTGGATTAGGTAATTGGGATCATTGGCCCACTGATGATTGATGAACCGTGTTGATAGCACGATTAATTTTGTGGTCTCCCCTTTATATTTCAATGGGGTGGTGTTTTATATTTCAATTTGTACCACCAATGTTCTTAATTTATTTATTTAAAATTTATTATCTACTATTTTAACTCCCAAAAATAGAGATAACTACTAAATAATACACATCTAAAAGGTTTGATTATGAAAAATAATCTAGAAATATTAGTTTATGAATAAATTTAATTTTCTATTGCACAAATATTGAATGTGCATCTTCCCACTAATAAATATAAATGATGAGTGTGTTAATTCACATGCAGCCTTCAAATGCAATACCCCTCTTGAAGGCGTCTGAGGCTACTTCTGTTTGCACCAAAACCACGATATGTATTATCTGCAAGTTCTACGAAAGAAAGAAAAACCTCTGTTATCTTTTACCAGAAAAGGTACGTAATTTAATCCCAATCTAAAATTATTCATGCAGAATATTTATATTCAATTCTTTTTTGTCCGTGGGTTGTTACTTGTTATTCTATTGCCTTAACAACATAGGGTTAATTTTACTGTATTCCTTAACGTTTGAAGTTAATATCACTTTAATTTCTAACATTATTTTTTAAACACTTAAATCCTTTCATTAAATCTAACTCAATATTCATTTTCATTTTAACAAAAATACCCTTATTCTCTCTTCCTTTATTTTTTCTCTTTTTTACTTCATTCATTTTTTTTCTTACTCCCATTTTGTGACATGATTCAATAATTTTTAATCATACATTACCATGTCTTATATTTTATCAAACTCTAATTATGGAAAGAAAATAAGATATTTTATGTAAATTTGTCTACACATCAATAATTTACGAGTCTAACAATATCATGTTAGCTTTGATTATTAGCTCAGGGACTTAAATATTTAATAAATAACATTAGAAACTAAAGTGATAGTGACCCTAAATATTAAGGGGATAAAGTAAAATTAACCCAATGACATATGAAGGACTATATTGTTTCAGTTGCTCTATCCAGATATACGGTTGAGTCCTAAAATCCACTGACAACTATAAAACCTCCATACAAATTATTTACAGAATCAGGTTAAACTTCCACACCAAAATTCATCCACCAAAGTATACTTCTTTCAGAAGAATAAATTTAATTTATTAACAAAAAGATTATGAAGAAACAGTGGCGGAGATAGGCCACTGCCCCAACTAAAATTATAAAATTACATTAGAATTTTAAAAAAATTAAATTTTGCCCTCACTAATTTGAATAAATTATAACATGCAATGTTATTTTTTTGTCGTTGAAGTTTAACTACTACCTCGTAACTGTCAAATGTAATTAATTTCTAATATTTATGTTAATAGTGTTGAGATTTGTAATTAAATACAACTATCAATAACACCAAATACAAGTGTAAAAGAATTGCGACTTAAGAGTTATTTTTAATATTTCTTTTACCCATTTATTATTATTCTGTACTTTCCTATCTTTGATTTGATCTTTGATTCTAATACACAAGACTCAAGTAATCTAATTTTTATTTATTTATAAGTTATGAATGAAGAAAATAAAATGTGCACTCATTTTGTTGTTTTAGTTTGTATAATTTTCAATTAATAAAATGAAATTGCTAAACTATTTTTTATTTTTATTTTGTTTCAATTAATTTGTGCATGCTAAGAGAATATATTCTTAATTGAAATATAACATGTGAATTATAGTTTATATTTTGACTACTTTATTGAAATTTCAATTCAACATATTTATTTTAAGTTTATTTAGGTATTTTTTCATTCATAAATTTCTAATTTGTTTAGTTACTTGTTATAAAATTTTGAAAAGTTATAGTTATTTGTTTTGAACCCAAGACATTTATGGCAATGGATTATAATTGAGAATTACAAATAAATAGTCATTTAATACCTAAGATGTAAAAGATTAAAATAATTAGAGTAAGTAAATCGACAAAAATTATAGTAAAGAAAGACATAACTCAAATAATGAGTTTTATGGTACAATTTTGTAAACTTTATTATCTGTTAATATGTATACTACTATTCTAGAAATATAAATGTAAAATTTTCATACTACTTTAGACAAAATTAATATCCGAATTATATAATATTTGCCCCCCACTAAAAACATTTCTTGCTACGCCCCTGTGAAGGAAAAAAATCAAGACGAGACAAGGAGGACAACTAAATTAGTAGAAAAATATAGTTCAGGTGGATGCGCTTGCAAGTTCTGTAGTAATAATAAGCAATATGACGACAGTATGATTTTAAATGATTTTACAACCTTGGCCTATAACTCGAGTAGTACACTATGATTGTGATGAAATAAAGTACTTAATAAAATAGTCTCTTTTTTAAAAATATATATATATATATATATTAATAGCATCTATAGTGGATCTTTATCTATATCCTTAGTGACCGAATTCGTGACTATTTTTTTAATGACTCGAATTCATAATCTAAGTTACAAGGAAAGTATAGTCATACCATTTGGACTACACTTTGTTGTCTACTTAATAATATAGTTAATATAAATGATTTAACTTGTAAATAAGTTAAATAAAAATAAAGCAAGGCAATGAAACACATATTTTGGGCAAGACTACCAATAGAATCTAAAAATGACAATCGCATGAAAGACAAGTTCACTTTTCAAAAAAAAAAAAAATTTCAAAAAATATTTTTGGAGAATTAACCATAATAAAAGTAGATTTTCAATACTAAATCCCAAAAATGAACATAATAAAATAAAATATAGGTTAAAAATCATGATAATCTTTTATGAAAAATTGTTTGAGGCGACACTATAGTAATAGATAAAAAAAATGACAAAAGCACAATGTTGATTTTCTAAATAAAGTTCATGAAAATAGATTTTCATGATTAACTCACCCAAAAAAGAAAAAACATAAAATAAAACATTAATGACTTATAGACGTAATAAACAATTAGTCTCTTCATTATTTTGCTATAAACAAAATAAAACAAAAATAAAGAAATAAATGCTTGCTTAAATTTAGCGAATATTTATAAATTTATGTTCAATGCCAAGTTTCTTAAAATGAAAAATAAAATGAAACTAGTGCTTCTATTAGGTTTAATTAAATTAACAAACTTATATTTAATTTATACATATTAACAATTGCATTCTTTCAAGTCCCAGTGCTGATAATTACACTTCTCTTTAGTTGATGCACTACTGTCTTAGTTCTTAGGATTAATTTATGTAATATTTACAATTCCAAATTCAAAATTGCTTAACATTATCTAATACGCTAAATCTAATGCTCAAGGTATAATTGCAATGCACATGCTTTCTTCTATAAAAAAAATGTGACTTTAGTTAAACAAACAAAAATTATAGATTACAGACTATATGTATGTTTACTGTGTGCGCTATACGTGAATTTATTGTTCATATATAGGACTCATTACAAATATAATATAATAGATATATGGATCAACACGTGCACTACACATACACCTTTTAAATTTATAATTTATGGTGTAACCATAAATAACATTTATGGTTGTCATACATTTTGAATTTGTAATTTATGGTGTAAACGAGCATAAAGCGTGAATAGATTTTATAAATCTAAAATATAAGTCTATATAACCGGACTACAAAACTTGCAAATATGGTGATATAAGAAGAGTAAAATTATATTTTTAACTGATAAAGTTAAAATCAGTCTTTAGACAAAATTTTAATATCCTAGTTTTAAATTTCAGATAGTCATCCAAATCAATAAGAATTCTCTTCCAGTCAGCTAGAGGTTGAAGTTTTGTGAGTCCCTCTAAAGTTTAGTTATTTCTTGTTAGTGAGTGATTTAGGTATTAGTTAATACTATTCAAAAAAATCTTTCGATTTGTACTTGAATGTTCTAATCACTTCTAACTTTTTTTTGTCTTTTGATAAAAGAAAATCCAAATCAATAAGAAAAAGAGATGATTGAAAATTTTGTATCTTTGATGTGTCAAACTTGGAATCTATGGGATCACAATATTTGTAACCCCAAGTGGACGGCCATGGAGCCTGTGACACTGACACTGCTCTCTGGTATAGGCCCACTTATGACAATAACTGAACTCTCTGGTGATTTATGTTAATACCAAATTCTCAAATTAAGAAACTATATGACAGCATTATAGTTTCCATTTAAGAGATTCAAAAATGTCAAACATATCTGCACGTTACTTCAAATTAACCACATCAAAAACTATAACATAAAATCTTTAGGTATGATTAATATAAAGAGATTTAGCACCATTCCAATCTCATATCGAGTTTTAGTATAACTATATAATAAAATTATTGTGTAGTATAATTATACAATATTATAGTAAAAGTATTGTTTACTATTTAGTGGCATAATTACTTTTCCACTTCCTATTGTCACTTGATTGAAATGTGGAAACATCAATTTAATGGTTCTTGAGCTGGCTGATTACTCATAAGCGGATTGTTTTAACTTGAAGAACTGTAAATAGAGTTAAATCTGTTTCACAATCACTCTACATTTGGTATCTATGTTGAGTGTCGAAACTTGTTACATTGACAGGAGGGATGATGGCCTGTTGTTGTTACTTGCTTGAACAACATACCTCTAACAATGCTAAGGCAGTGTCTGTCTCGGTCCTTAATGCGTATTACTAGCATGTTACCAGTTCTTTACAAGTACACTACTCTAAGCAGTCCTCATGACCCTCTTAGGCTTGGAATGTTGGCTGGAAACGAAGCCCAGACTCCATCAACAATTCCTGGAGGGCTTGAAATGCCAATGGCAACCACAGGGACTCTTAGGACTCCACAAATGTGCAAGTTCAAAAACTCCAACTGTCCAAGTGGAGAGCAGATTCTGCAGTTTGAGCAAGATGGTGAATGGTGATGAAGCCAATACAGATAGTAGCAACAACAATGCTATTTGTCGACCTTAACTTGAAGCTTTATTTCTATGTAACATATATGAAATAAAAATTTCCCCTACATTCTTAAATAAATAATGCTGGCAGTAGCCTTGGTAAAAAATTAATAAGACTCTTTCGGATTTTATAACAAATTTTAGACAATAATCAGACTCAACAATTGGCTTGGTGCAAACCAAGAATAAAAGATTTAAACTAGGTTCTTCCTGCAAATTCCAAATGGCCAAGGACGACGAGGAAAGCCAAACGTAAAACAACAGAACTGACAAGTCGAAGAAATCAAAAGTTTTAGTGAGCAAATAAGAAACTGACAGGAAATATCACGTATGTTTTAAAGAGCAAATAAGAAATATCTCTCTCAAAAAACCAGTTTTGCCACATATGAAAAAGGCGCAATAAACAACAGATAAATATGCAGAGTCCACAAGCATCATCCAGCCAAACCAACCCTTCTGTTTCTACCCTTCTGTTTCTCTTGTAGAAACAGGTGTACTCATAGATTAACTGAAATCAAATGAATGTGCGATTGACGATACAAAATTTCATGCGAGTCAAATTATAACCACTACATTAGCATCAGAGTTCTCACAACCCAATCACCATCTGCATTCCCGCTATGAATCTGGAATACAATTGATGTGCACACAATGGGCTATATTAACTCTTTACTGGTGCATACTAGCAGAATATGGTAGTAACTATCAATTGAAATTAGCAACTAAAAATCTGCAGCTTCAGTAGCAAGCAAAACTGGGCAAGAGGTTAATTACCTTCAGAGGAAACAAACTGAGAAGCATATAGATATCATTGACCAAAGAAAAGCTTAGATTTATCCTTGAGATTAACAGTGCACCTACACAACACTGCCAAGAAAATAACCTAATTTTTACAACATTGACCAAGAGATTGATTAGGAAAAAGAAGAGAGAAGAACTCACAATACACAACCCAACCCCAATCAGTAACACAAAGTAAGGGATTTCATTCCTCCTGCTAATTACAAATATCCCTTTCAAAATACTTTTGTCTGCTTGTATTGTTCCAAATTTCAAGTCCATCAATTTCCAGGCTTTGTAGATTCACAAAAATCACTTTTAGCCCCTTGCGATTTTTTCATACTTTGCCACAAGAACCCACATATTAGCAAGTTCATTTTCAAGATAAGCTTCTCTTTGCTTTGATTCTTCCACCTTACCCTGCAATTCAGCCTCTCTTTGATCCTTTTCAGCCAGAGCCAATTCATATGAAAGCTCCCTCTCGCGGCTCAAGGCTAGTTCTCTCTTGACATCCGGGGGCAATACACCTTGTTTAGCATGACTCTCTATTAGGCCATTGCGGGTGGAAGTAACAGTTCTGCGCTGGGTGAGTGAACTTTTTTGCGCTGCCAGCTCGGCAGCTAATTTTTCATTGTGGGTCATGAGTTTTGCAACCTCTTCGGACAGTGCGTTTAACTCAACTGCTGCAGCAGATGCTAATCCTTTGGCATATGAACTCTCCTCTGCCAATTTCTGGTTCCGAAGCTCTAGCTGCTCTTTTGACTCAGTCAACTCATCTACTTTTCTCTTAAGTTCTCGAATCTCGTTTTCCTAGGGGCCAGAAAAGAAAAATTGTGCTCAAGTAACTATAATTTCCAAACAACAATGCAATTTGGACAATGAATTATGAAAGCGTATGAAAAAGCCCATGCACAGTTGAGCATACTTTATTAACCAGAAAAAAAAGTTATTGGTCAACGACACCCCCCCTCCCCCCCAAAAAAAAAAAACTTCGGAAAATTTGTAAAGGCTTTGGTTTTCCTGTGACATTTTTTGGTGTGACACTTATGTGACACCACTTAGATGAGTGACACGTGTTACCCTAGATACATATGTCACTCATCTAAGTAGTGTCACACAAGTATTACACAAAAAAGTTTCACAGAAAACCCACACCCATTTATAAATTAGCCTAGTGAATTTTAAAATTTTCTAAAAGTTGTCTTATGATTGTCCCCCCCTTAAATTTCTTAAAATGATCTTTTTCCATGTATTACCCCTACAAAGTTATAATGTGTGTAGCTGCCCCTTTATTACAAAACATCTATAAACATTTCATGTATAAAAAATGCTAGTTAATTGTGAAAAAATATTCATAATGCATAACTAATTCCCATGTTTTCAAGCCTCCAAACACCGGTGTTTGAATATTTATTATAGTTTGATTTACCCTAAATTTAATTAAGTTATACATTATTGCTCTTATCTAATTGTATTTTTTATAATTAACATAATTTTTTTCTTCACTATATATTAGAAAACGTTGCCCTCAGTGACAATAGGGTCCAGGCTCCACCACTAATCAGTGCCTTCTAATAGAAAAGAAAGTGTCAAGATATTTGGCTTGAAATAGAGATTCATGCTTTAAAAATCACATTTGCAGTTTGTTTTTATCCTTTCAGTATATAATATGAGAAAAAAAATATATCATTAGCCTAAACAATAGATGGCTAGTAGATGTGCCTGTCAGGCAAGTAGAATTTAGAAAGAGTAGGCAACATAAGAGGGGTAGGAGAAGACCGAAAAAGACTTGGTTGGTAACTTGTAAGAAAGATATACTCTATCTAGGAATTAAGGATGATATGATTCATGACAGAGCGCAACGGCATAGCTTTATTAGAATTCATGTAGCTGACCCTACTTAGTGGGAATAAGGCTTGGTTTGTTTGTTTATATGCCTAAACAGTAAACTCCACAGCTCAGGGAAGCATTTTCCTAAAAATTTCGAACTGTCAATTAAATAGCAATAATGATTCTGGTCGATCCAAATATTCTCGAGAAGAAACCAACTGTAACACACAATTTTCTGAAGTATCAAATTTTTGTTTCATAATTTGTGTTAGGCAAGTTTGAAATAACAATTTGAAACAACAAAGTTATACATGTTGAGTTGTCCTCTACAATAATAGATAATTCAACAGAATTTCCAAGAATATCAACAATTATTGCATTAGTGCTAACCGGAAAAATCATAGTTAATCCTTGGAAACAGTTAACTAAAAGCATATAATATAAGAATTATAGATAACAAAATAATGTTGTAATTCAGTCCTATTACTGAATCACAAATTCTGCACCCGTTTCAGAATTTTTCCATGTTTTCAAGCCTCCAAACACCTCCTTAAGGCAACGAGTAAATTAAGTAAACATAAAACAAGCATTTGATAAAACAAAATTTTTATTAGGAATATGGTAATTACTACGATAAGATAACTCAGCAAATTATTTGGAAAGGACTTTTGTAAATCTCACATGACAATTCATTTTGCCAAATTTTACAAGCACATTGGCAGTAACAAGGTGACAATCAACTAATTTTCTATTCAAAAGGATAAAAGTTCCTTTTTAAACATTTCTCTCAACAAGGATATAGTTTGTCTAAAAGTAACCCACATCCCTAATTATGACACATTCAACTACAAAGGAAACTGCCATTTTCTTCTTTATGTGCAACACATAAGACTCTTATGTGCAACGCATGACAGAGCTCAATGGCATAGCAGCCGACTCTAGTTAGTGGGAATAAGGCTTGGTTTGCTTGTTTGTTTGTTTTAATGCCATATCATGAATTTAGAAACATCTATTACCATGTCGATTAAAAGAAAGTATAAGACATTAACAGTATGATGTGCGATATATTGTGATCCATAATTCTAACCTAAGAATTACTCTGCTTCAACTCCTCCATCACAAACCTCAGGCTTAATATAAGCTGCAAATCAACCAAGTACCATTCAAACTATTGCACTTCTCTTTGATTAGGAAATGTTGGAATTTGATCATGAACAATCCCAGGCTAAAAACTAAGTTTCACTAATATTTGAACTTGAACTCCAGGGAAATCCTGATCTAAAGAGAACAAGCCAAACTCCAAACTTTGACCTTTTCAATTTCACATATATTATACCATGTACATATGCACATGTGAAAACACACAAAAACATTGTACACCTGTATGTACTACACACACAAAAGTACATCCAAAAACTTGAAATTTGTATGTGATACGGTTTATAAGGGTTGTTAGCACATGTTCCTTGTAATTTTGGTGAAATATGCCAACCTAAGTCTTCCCTATTTATAGACCATTAAAGTTTCCTTAACCTTACAAAAAATATAGAGGTGATGATGACTAGAAAAAAGTTGGCATTTGGTTAAAAGTTTATTCCTAAAAGAAATTGAGTAGGAGTAATTGCAATTTCAGAATATCAAGGATAATCCCCATAATTCTAATAATACTCAAGGGGGGATCTTTGCTATTTTTGGATGAATAATACTTTGGGATTTCAATGGAGTTTCATAAAGAAGGCGCCTTAAAATAGGAATTAAGGAAACAAAAAATAGTTAAAACCAGCTTTTCAGCAAAGCTCAAGCCAGATAAAGCGAAATCAAACTTGAACTTAAAATTTTCAACTCTTATCCAGCTCAAGCATAAATATTGGCCCAAGCCAAACTTAACTGGCAGATTCCTGATAATGTCATAGTCATTTGGCTCAACTAGATCGTAATCCTAGTTCTGGATCATAAACTTTACCTTGGCTCAAATAAAGCACAAGTACTGGTGCTTTACCTAATTGGTCGCTGTAGTAATTACATCAATCAGTTCCACTCCCAAATTCATTTACTTAAAGAGTCCTATTGCAGAAAATTGTCCCAGCTGACTAAATAAAAGACTACTAAATTTTATCCTTTTGCAACAATTAATGCAAGCACAAGGCAAAAATGCAAAGTAGCAGGCAAAAGTAAGTTGTCAAAGAGGGTACATGTGAAGGAGAATACATCAGCATTTGTAAGTGACATCCATTTCAGAGGTTTTCTTTTTTTCTTTTTTTTTTTTTTTGCTCTTTTTTTTAATGTTCATTCAATTTTTCAGTTTATATTTGTAAAGCATAGCTGCTGATGTGAATCAGAAACAGTATTGTAACGCATAAATTTAGTTAAGAATGTAGTAACGTTTAAGTCATGAGATTCGTTTTAGGGTATTGATTTATGAAATGTTTAAGCTAAATCAAATCCATGAAAAAGTTGTTTGTACAAGGCTACAAGCAGTCAAGGGACAGAGCTTAGAAACATTATTCAGTGGAGACCTTAATAGCCTACATAACTTTAGGTTTAATCCCTATTTTTCACTATAAGGAAAAAGTAGGGAGTATCTTTCAAGTAAAAAGCCTGAAAGGAAAACTGAATACATGAAAGAAAAGTGAATGTAAAAAGGCATAGTAAAAGCAAGGGAAATCAATAAGAAAGGAATATAAATTTTGGCCTACTGTCAATTTCTTTTACTTCCTTTTCATAAACAATTCACTATAGTAATACTCTTCTTACATTTCCTTATTTTTGTGAACATCTCAAAGAGCTATGTATGGGCAATAAGACGTATCAGTGACGATGCAGCATATCAAAGCAAGCTATATAAAGGCATGACAGTTACTTGGACTTGAAGAATTAACACTTCCTTTGTATCCTTTACAGCTGAAACTTCCTTCTCTGCAAGAAGTTCCCCACGCAAACTTTTGATTTCACTATGTTGCTGCGAGTGGATGCCCAATGGATTCAAATTCCTCTGCTCTACGGTATCAGACAGTTGTTGTTTCAAGGCAACAACTGTTTCCTGTAATTCCTTACATTCGTTGATCTGCTCAAAAGTTTTCTCTTTGTCACAAGTGTTCCGTATTAATACCAATTCTATGGGAAAATTGCCAGAATAAGGTCTCATACCTTTTGATTTAGCTGCTCTTGAATAATTCGATTATCAGCAGTTTTAACCTGTAAATAGATACCATCAGCATTCCTCATAAACAGGCAACAAATATTGGAATTAAGGAAACATCCAGTTAATTCATATTTTCATTTTCTATTCATGTGGCAAATCTCAAACACTGGAGATCCTTGTTAAATTAATACTAAATTACTGAACCTTGGCAAACTAAATGCAGTTAAAGCACATTGAGAAGAATTTTCCCATATTGCATTGGATAAGTAATGAAAGCTCATTGCAGAATATAATCTTTGAGGAACGAATTTTCCTGTGCCAGGGAAGTTTTCTTATGATTCTTCTATTTTCGTCATTTTTTGTGGTTCTTTTTCATGGATTAAAGTATTACATAGTTCGATTTGATCCGGTTAACAGTGTCCCCATGCTCTTTTGCTTGGATTATATGCATTATCTTTAATCTTTTGAAAAGCATCTCTCTTTTAATTCTAATTCAGTTGCGAAACAGGAGAACCTTACAGAAATCCCAAGTGAAATCCATGCTGAACATCAAAAGGTTAGTCAAAGGGTATGGGATGCTTCAGAGCAACCAAAGAGTGATTATCGTGTGACTTAAGTTCAATTAAAAATGTTACTGCCAAGCTACTCATCATTTTTGTCTAATGGCAAAGATCAGTTTCTTCAAGGTGTACGAGTTGCATTACCTCAAGTTCAAATGACTTCTCATTCAATTGTGCTAAGAGTTCAGCAAGAGACTGCAGCGTGAAAACGAGCTTAGTCAAAGTTATAATGAACAAGAATCCAAAGCTTTTAAACATGACTTCCTTACTTGTGATTCTTCTAATTTTTCCAATTTTTCATCAGAACTAAAAATGGAATCAGCAATTTGCTTTTCCAGCGAAGCTATTTGCTCATTCTTCCTCTTGATTTCATCATTCAAACTTTCTGATCTCCTCCTAGTATACAAAGAGAAAAGCAAGATACATTTTATAATTGCTTCAATTGCAAGGCATAGGCAAAGAAGTTAGGGACCAAAAGTACAGAGTAAACTAATTTACTTGAATGTTTTCCTTCCTGGGGTGACATGTCGCCTCCTCTGACAGCCTCTTGAGAGCACTTGTATGAAGTGCCACTTCACCTGACAAAATCTTTTGCTGCTCCCTTAGAAGGTCAATTTGATCAATTGTCTTTATGGAAGTCTAGTATCAGATAAAAGAGAAATTAGACAACATTCAACATGAGCTGTACTTATGCATTAGCTTGCAAAGAATTCTGAAATAGAACAAATAAATTGAGCTTACAGAGGACAAATAAATTAATGAATGGTGTGAATATAGACAGTTCGCTTTAACATTTCCAATTTCCAAGAAATTAAGCAGTGTGATTAACATAACGGTAAAGGCACATCACTTAAGTCCTAGTGAAAATCTTCACAAAATAATTTCAAAGCCAAAAAGGTTTATTTGACTTCACTCTCTGATAAATGCAATGAAGATGATTACATGAAGGAAAGTGCCGATTCTCGTACCAGGGGAGTCTCCTGTCCCAAAAAGTTATCTTCAGGCACTTCTCTATCCTGTCTGACTTCTGGTAAATGCTCTGCAGATGGGGTGCTTTCTGTGGGTAGAGAGTGAGAAAGTCTTGAGTCCATGTGAATATTCACACTTTCAGCCTGAGGGGTAGATGGTGTACTAGTAGACTTGACACCACTGGATTTATCACTAGTGCTTGTCAAAGTGCCCGTGCCACTTTCTCGTTTCTGGTAAAACATCAAAATTTAGAAGAATAGATGACAAGAAGCCAAAGATGTAATAGCTGTGTGGGTTACATCCTTTCAGGAACAAGTGGTCAAAAGAAAGCATGCCTAATCCATTAACACAAAAATCCAAAGCGTGATAAAAGAAAATGGATAGAAGATCCTAACTAAACATGAAACTCTAAAGTGTGGTGGAATAACATAATTGAGAAAGAATCTTAGTTAACAGAAATTCCTTGTTCATGAAAGATGAAGTACTTTGATCCCATTGATAATGCCTAACCAGGCTTCCTCTTGTTAGGTTATTTGAATTTCACATGGAAAGTGGAACTGAATCAATCTGGTGAAAGTAATGAGCCAGCCAACACCTAAAGACCTTTACACAGTATTATACAAGAGGAAATAAGTTGCAGCAAAAGTATCATTACAAGAATCAACAACTAGCACGAATCTTATCAACACTGGTATACTTCACAAGCTAAAAGGATTAATTTCATAAATAAAAAAATAGAATAACAGCACCACCAAATCTCCAAAACCCAGACTATTTGATTTTGTACTTCCTATCAAATAAACAAGTCAAAACTCAATGCTACCAAGCAAAGGTGGACATCATAATTTAGTAAACAGTGAAAGCTATATGGGAATAGAAAATGTTTAAGTCCCAAAAAGACCACAATCCATGAAATATACTCTACAATACCCGCATCTTTAACCAGTTAAGCAATCCATTCTTCCTGGTCTTTTTCTCTTCCTTCAATGTCACATCTGGAGTTTCAGCATTACCATCAAGAGATGCATACAAATCAATGTTTTCATCATCCCAGATCAGATCTCGCCTTTTGTCAGGAAGATAAGCAAGCTACACAAATTTTTTAAACAAAATAAATAAATCAGGCCACACTTTTAAATAAAAAGAAATTCCATGTAACTTAAGGAATACAAATATTTCTTGCCAACAAGGCCACCACCCATAGCCCACCTCTGTGCTGGGCCAAAAGAAACAGAAGTTTAAAAATAAATATTATTCAGTCACAACACCTCTTCTTCTCCAAAGGAATGTCTTCTCCTCGGATCTGACCGTTGAGGAAATCTTGATGCCTGTGAAGCTTTTGTGGATACCAATATTAATTTAGTTAACCGTTGTATTCTACCCAACAAAGCAGCTTTAGCTTCTTCTTCTTGTTCCAATCTTGATTGCAACCTGACTTGACCATCTTCTAGCTTTACAAATTATGCAAGCAGAGAGGAATAGATTAATAGTCATAAAAGAACATTTGTTATCCAACTAATATTGTACAAATGCCAAAAGTTCCAAGTATATTTAAGTTATTAAACACTATCATCTATTTCTTCTGTAGCCAAGTTTTTAGCGATTATACCAACTAGGGAGAGTTACCCAATAGATCAGTCACCTAAATTTCCCCTTTGGAAAGCTGTACACTGGGATGCATTCCTTAAATATAGCTAAAAGCTAAGAATTCATCTCTATAAGTCATATAAAGAACGTAAAGGAAATTACCAGGATTCAAAAGCTGCATTCAAGAAACAACGGTCACAGAGTCAAGAGCAGATTATCAATTGAAAAATCAAACCAAAATCAAATCATTGTGCACTATGGAATTTAAACTCAATATGTACAAAAATTGCAAAGTCATAAAAGGACCAGCATCAAAGATGTAAAATAAAAATTCCTGAAGAAAAAAGATGCTGATCATTTTCCTTCTCTCAATTTGACTCTGAACATGCAAACACAGAAATGAATAACATAAGGAAAAGAAGGAAGCATAAAAACTCGATCATGATTGGATTTAAAAAATATCAGTGGTTGAACAGATACACATTGATAAAACTTAGGAAAAATATAGTTCCAACTTATTGGGGCATTAAAGAGGAATATCTACATACACAATCTTTTACAACCAATTAACCATTTACATCCTTATAATATGATGTGAATCTTTTGCTACCGAAACCAAGCATTACTAGTTTCATATTGTAACCCTTTGCCTTGAAGCTTCCACTAGTGAAAATAAGATGCAAACCAATTCAAGACTGGTTGCAAATGAAGTATCCAAAACCAGGAAAATTACTCGATTTCCTCCCAAAATTAACTCTTCAATGTAGATCCTGGATCTCCTTTTCAATTCCTCGTAATGGTGAAGTGTTTTTAGTTTTTAGTACAAATCACAAGACTGGGGATTTAATTATTAGAATACTACCCTGCTTCACCCTTTTCCAGGGGTCCTCTCATTGGAGAAATGGACACACAAGCACACACGGTATACTAAGTAATTCATTCATTGAGAAAGAAACTTCATTTAAGCATAGAAGAAAACTTTGTGGAATGCATATAAAACTTTCAGAAATAGAAAAACCATTTTCAAAGTTAAAAAACAAAATAATTTTGCATATGATATTAAATTTGACATTCTTCAACATACTTAAACTAAAATGAGTATTATACCAAAGAAAAATCTAGGAAAAGGGGGAAAGAGCAAGAATCCAAGCTTACCTTCTGTTTTAGGAGCACAATGTCATCGCCGCTGTCCTTGATTTGTGGAACAATGCCTCTCTTTAGTTGTTCTAATTCTTCCTTCAGGCAACGTATTTCATTTTGGTACTTTTTAATAAGTGATTTCTCATCAATTATCTGCATGTTTATTAGGCTTTGTTATAAGAACCGTTCGCATTACATTTATTACAAAAGATACATCTCAAGGACATACCTTGTTTTGTGCTGCCTGGACTTCAATGTGTTTTGCACGGTGTGCAAACTTCAATGTGTTATGTGTCTCTTCAGTATTGCTTGAAGAGGGAGTAACAGTGCAAATTAGCTGCAATTTTACCCCAGAAAAGAGTTAGCGCAAGCACCAATAGCTTTGTGTCTGCCACATAGTTTTCTTTTTAATAAGCATGGTTTTTTTTGTTTTCTGGTTATATTTCCTTGTAATAAGCATGATAGATAGAAAGCTTGATATCTAGAAAGCTTGATAGCTTTTTCATCAGGGTAAAGAAGATTTATAAATGGAGAATAATTCCATGCAAACAACTTTAGCATTCCTGTACTCCTAGTAACAATAGTTCTAGATGAATCCAGATGATGGAAAATCCTACCGACACACGACCAAGACCACTTAGCGAGGACTGAAGAAGCCTGGTCAACTTGGAGTCTCTGTATGGAATGTGAGTTGCTTTCCCATCTGTTAACTTTGATCTTATGACCTGTTACAAGCAATAGTTAGCATGTCTCACATACAGATGAACTATGAAAAATTAACAAGCATGCCAATGGTGGACATGGAGAAGATATATTGTGTATGAACAAAACAACAATCGCTCAGGAGGAAAGAGCTACATAATATGAGTCCATGTGGTTTATAAAATTGCTGCATATTAAAGTGCATGTAGTTTGCAAAACAAGGCAACAGACCAGAACTGAAAGTTGGAAGTCTCTGCATGCATACTCAATTCCTTCTTTTATCTTTTGTAAACTGGGGGCTGCAGTGTGCTGGGTTGGTGATGGGAGATCCAGCAAAGTGACAGAAATTGAACAAAATCAAGCTAAAAAGCTATTGCCATTGAAACAATACACCCATATAATTAATGGGTTTTAAACTGATTGTGATAAGTGTAACTTCAGCTGAACATGTAAATTGAGTGTTTATACTTATGATCAAACTGAAAATTAAAGGAAGCTAGAAAACTAGAACAAAATCCAATAACCCATACAAAACAAAAAACTCAGTTTTCACATAATCAACCACTAATATTTTGTAAAATCATGGTTTTCAAGAAATTCAACTTAAGTAACAACTTACAAATTTTTATAATCTTTCATAGTTTCTCGAGGATGAGTGGGAAAATTGATAATATATATATATAAGGCAGCTGATTCAAGTTAGTAAAATTTGCATTAGGTGGCTTGACAGATGGCATTGAACATTCTTGGATTATATTGTTATAGATTTTTAAGTAATGAAAAAAGCAATTAAATGAACGGAAGAAAGAAAGAACTAGGACAAACATAGAGAGAGAAGTCAAGACCATGTAACTAAACAAGAATGTATAGCAGACTGAAACTATTACACTGACAACACAACCAGAATAATTGAGGCCTCACAGTTCCAAGAGTTAGCAGGCTTTTATTGATGTAGGCACCCTCTTTCCGCCTCACACCTGTAGTTTCAACCCTAGAGCTCTCAGAACCAGCTAAGTCAATGAGATTTGGCATTCTGCAAATAAAAAGACAAATTAAAATGCAACCATCAATTTGCTTTCAATAGTTTACACGTAACAGAGCTAAAAACATCAAACAAAAATAGGCGGCCAAGGCTGCTGTCAATCGAAGAAATAGAGAACCTTGACCTTTCAGTGCTGTAGCTGGACATTTTTCAAATGACAATTGGAATGGCAGTAACAATCAGCCAATTGAGGCTTTATTATAGGTCATCAAACTCGCCAAATCTTGAAAAGCATCCCAAAGATTTTGCTAATTCTTTCTTGGAACTTTTTACCCGTTAAAGGTTTTTAGAACTCCTCGCTTCTGCAGTTATTAAATAAATTTGGCTTCTATTTGATCAGAAAAAAGGCAAAAGCACTATATTATAGTTTTTCTGGGATCAAAGACAATTTTAAAGTATGACAACTTGCAAAAAGAAATATCTGCAAAAGGGAAAAATAGAATTGAACCAATCAGCTCAATTTTAATTAAACTTTAAACATTCTTTTTATCTTAGTCTGTGTTCAACAATCAAATAGCACAGGCAATCAGTATTAATGAACTGCAAAGTAGTTTCCCGTTGTCAAGAATAAGCAAAAATGAATGTCACTTAATATACTGGAGAAAGGGTATTATCCTAAGAGAGATAACTTTGATACACTTCATGAAAGCCTTACTTTGCCAATGGCATTGGAGATGACTTATAAGGGGAAGCTCTTTAGGAGGATGCCATGGGTGTGAAATATAGCCAAGTGAATGCATGGCAACCGAAGTAAATAATTTTATGGCGCGGCTGCCTGCAAGAGAATCATAAAGCACAAAACTCAAATAGGAGATGGTAGGAGATAGTAGAAGATTGGAGCACACTGGCATTAGGTATGGCCAATTTCCTGGAAATGCAAATTTGAAGTCTATGCAAGAACAATTCCCTTGAAGCTGAAAAACCAAATAGCAGCCCAAGAAAGTGTATTTTTTCATGGCAAGCCTTTCATGCAAGCATAAAGTAGATTGATCGGTGCATTGATAATAACTGATGCAGTTCTATGTGCAAAAAGGACGTTGCAAGTACCAAGCATTACCAATCAACAACTGCATTTTTGAGCAGCCAATGATTCACACACTTTGTTTCTTCCAAACCATGAAGAAAATAGACAATGACATGGATTGCAAGGAGTTCAATCCTTAGCCTCGATCCTCTACAGGAGTAAGATGATGGTTAATGACTATTTGCAGAAGAGAACCCTCGTTGCATCTTTAGGCGGTTATGGAGAGGAAGATGGCTGGGTGCTTAGGAAAAGAAGCAAGCATATTTAATAGCTCAGGACTGATATTTACAATATACTTTTCCCTTCGTAAAAAAGCATAGTCTATTTGCAATTCTTTAAACTAGAAAAATATTTATGAAAATTAAAGATACTCGAGCATGGCCAGCAGGCCAGCAGTACAATCTATTGGGCAACACCCTTGGTGCCACAATCATACTTGGAAAGAAATATACAAGTTCAATAGAGAACACAAATTTAAAATTATATAAATAATGTATTGACCAGTGACTACGACATTCAACAAGACATGCACTATTCTTCAAATCCTCCATATGATTTCTATTAGAGAAACTTCTTCTAAGCTCATGGATGAGCCTATAAAACTTATAAAGGAGTACTAGTTAAGTATGTTTATGTTCCAACAAATGTAAGAACAATCTTTGGATTGCTATGTGATACTATATTCATTTTAGGCAATTTAAATCAGCTACTTTGATAGTTTTTTCACTGATACAAAATGTTTAATATCATCAACCAAAGACCATAAGGTTAATGAAATTAGGTCTAACTAGAAGTCTACCAAGATCGATGAATAATAAAATATTTAAGATATTAATACTGACCAGTTGCGACAAGGTAACAGCTTCTCCTTCACAATTTTCACCGGGACTATTCTCAATTGTCTGGTTTACAGGGTAGCAAAAGAAGAATCCATTTCAGAAAAATGAAACAGAAAAAAGTTTAATCTGTGAAGGTGAAATTATATTGAATCAACCACCACAAAGTAAATACCAGTGTAAATATGGTATGACTTCTGCTGCTGAGTAAATTGAAGTTTGTGGAACCCACATGCCTGTGCTCTGTTGCCCAATAAAGTTAAACAAATACTAACAAATTGGCGATAAAAGAAATGGTGAATAGCAAGAAAGAATGTTAAACAATCTAACTCTTTCTGGATGATCCATAGATCAAAAAGCCTTGCATACAGAAAATTTAACAGCTTCATACTGTTAAATAGTAGCATATGTTATAAGATATTTTCCGAACTATTCCAATTAAAATATTTTCATAAAAATAAACCACTAGTTTTTAGCCTCAGGCACGCTAATCTGATGATGACAAGAACTAAAACTTACCAGCATCACAAGTATCAAAATGCATAGAGGAAAAAACTGGCAATAAATGTATAATAATATGGACCCTATTTACATAATAAAACAAAAACTAAATGTCAATTCCTAAGGATATGAAACCCTTAAACAGATTTATGACAGGAAATTAAATTGAAGCGCAGTTGCTAAGGCACAGATTAGCATTTTAGAGAAGGAATCATGAAAAATCCTGAGAAAGGAAGGGCAAACACATAGTAACATCTGTAAAATAAAATGTATACGTTTCAATCATTTCTCGATAAAAGGTCCCAATTTGGGCCACTTGTCTGATCTTTTTATACGAGGGTAGCCCCACCATGTGGACTGTCTTCTACTTTCATGTTAACAGAAGATCCACACCAGTCATCCCTTTTCACAATTTTTTTTTTTTTTTGAAATTACATTTATGCTTTCAGCTGCAGTCATCAATAGAGAAATTTTTTTGGGATCTTGTGGAAGTAATGTACGTGAAAAGATGAGTTATTCGCATGTATATTACAGGCAGTTTCATTGGCTGTTTGTAACATAAAATCATTATGAAGAAGATTTTACAAAGTTTACCTTCCCCTGCAGCTATTAGAGAAAGGGCATGAGCTGGCGATAAAACAACCTCCTCCTTGAACTGCCTTCGACGAAGGTTCCCTATAATGATGCATAATGAGGAAGAAGAATTTACCACGTTGTCGTGCAGAAAATTTACATTTGTAATTTGATCAATCTTTGGGAAACATAAATGGAGATTGCACCTGAGAATCCTCTCTAATTCGTAAGTTCTGTCCAGCTGGATTAAGCAAGTCATTAACAACCTGGTTGAAAGAAACAATCAAGAACAGTAAAGCTACAGTTACAGGTCCAAGTCCAACTATATATATATATTTTAACCGACTCTGTTAACAATCATACACTGAATAATTGGTGTCAGCATTAAATAAAAAATTTAGTTGGTTCAGCTATCCGGACAAAGACGATGGCTGAAAGGCTGACTGTCAACAGAAAATATAGAAAAGACGATGTAAAATAAAACACACAGAGATTAGGAGGAGAAAAGCCAAAAGGTTTCCTTTTTTTCAAAACTCATGCACACACCAGGAGAAGTTCGCAACCCAAGTATTGTGGGAATCTCACTCCTGCAGACAGCCATATGAGGCACAAAAAGTACAGTTGTCACTTGAGAGATGTCTTAGCAACAAATGAAGGGAAAACAACTAGTATGATGTTGAAACAACAAATGCTAAATAGTGGCTTATTGTCCAGCAAAAAGACGCAAGATAAATGAAGATCAATTGAATAACCAACTGCAAGCAACATAATAGCAAGCTGAATTGCTTCTTCTTCTTTTTTTCTTCTTTTCGTAAGAAAAGAGTGGGAAGACGAAGATTAGCTTTTCTTTACATACTTTTTGACGGATTGAATGAAATTGCTATTTAACAACACTAAACTATCTCAAGTTGAGAGGGACTTTAGATCTTCAAAAATCAATCAGCAATTTCCTGAAGATAGTGTGCAGCCAAGTAGAAGTGCAAACCAAAGTTATCATACAATCAGTGGCAAATTCAGATATAGCATTCAGAGCTAATCTAACTTACTAATGTAAGGACATGAATCATGTTGTTCAACCATGCTATGCATCAAAAGTAATCTCATTGATGTTCTCAAGTTTTGCAGCAGGCAAGTAGAAGCATCACTTGATTGCTAAAGAATTGCTTTTATCATACCTCATTGTAAATTTCCAAATATGATACACGGAGAAGAAATTCTCTGCTTGGAGTCTGAAGCATCAACAAAAAGCTTAAGTAAACAAATTTCAAATTACTCATTACAGGAGGTAATACAGGACCAATCTTTGTACACTACCTCTTGGATAATACTGAAAGCATCCTTCACAGCCAACGGTATAATGCCAGGAGACCTCTGATCACCCTGAGGTAAATGCAGACGACAATAACTTACGACCAAAAATTTTCCCACCACAGAATGCCAAACTTTCACTACTTCTATACTCCACTCTGGCTAAATATTTGCCACTGTATAGAATACAAGAACTGAATTTTGAAATGGCTTCTCCTTCAAGCTAACTATAGCATAATTATCATACATTTATTAAGAAAACTTAAACCAAAGGTCAATAATGAAATCATTAAATATCCCTTGAATATCTCTAAACGTACTAAACATGATTGTGCAAGTTGATCCTGGATTGTTTAAAAAAGAAAAGAAAATTCTCCTTCAAATTTTGATCACCATCTTTTAAACAATCTAGCAATCTGAGAAATCTAATTTTTCTTGACAGCAACTAGACTCAAATCACATTATCTGCTGAAGTAAAGCAGCAACAAAAGATGTTATAAGGCATAATGAAATGCCGGAAAACAAATCTTCTTCTTGATCTCAACTACACATTGTTTTGAACTTTGATTTTCTAGACTCAAAAAAATAAATAAATAAAATTAATAGGTTAAAGGTTTCTTCCCTCTGCTTCTTCAAGTAAAGTTTCCCACTGCAATGACAGAAGGTGGGCCAATAGATTAATGGTCACAAAGCCATCATAGAGCCAAGTGTTTGAACACCGACGAAAATGGAAGCCAGCATCTTTGAACGAGAAATCATCTGTACCTTTTGACAATACCGAAAATTCCAGACTGGCTGGCTGTTGAACCTTTGGACAATAATTATAGAGCTCCTTTCCAAATGTTCAACAGCCAGCTTTAAAACAGCATCCAAGCAAATTAGGATAACTGATGTCCTTACAAAGTCGACCTTTTCGGAAATAAGGATCTAGAAACTTGTGATGAATGTTTCTTAAATACAGGATTATTTCTTTTTTATACATCGTGATATCAGCTTCAGCTTTTGCAACAGATAATTACTAGAAGATGAATATTGTTGTATTAAAAGAAAGAACGAAGAGAAAAATTCAAACTTTCAAATCACTGTTTCATACAAGAGTAACCAGGAATTCATGTATCTTAAACATTCAAATGAGATTAGAACACTTTGAGAAATCAAATATCTTACATGCATTGTATGAGTCTTCCCGCTGCTTGTGACACCGTATGCAAATATTGTGCCTGTGAAACACAAACCCAATTGCTGAATTGGCTCCCAAATAACAAAAGAAATATCTTACGGATGCTATTTTAAAAGACTAGTGAGATATTTGAAATCTCAATTTTGGGGAACGAGGAAACAAGAAAACAGAAAGTCCAAAACTTGTACCTTCTTAAAATCCTTCCCATAATGGCTTAACCTACAATATGAAAAGTTGTGCCCTACTCAATCCTATACTATAAAATCACAAAGTTGAAGAGCCAGAGTATGAGATGGCCTTTAAACCTATAACTTTTACAGTATGGGGAGAACTTAAATTTCTAACGTTTAAATCTAAACTTTGAGATTCCAAACACAGGACAAAGAGATAAATTTTTTTTTCCATTTTTCGAATTAGAAGCACTTACCATACTACCTGAAAGGCTGCAGGCAAAAGAAATAGATAAAACATAGATAACAGATTTTCATATGAAACAAAATAACCATACTCAATTTATATTCCAAGTCATAAAAAAAACAAGTTTCGTGTCAGCTGCTCGTAAGAATTAACATGCAAGTCATGTGACTGTAGAACAAAAACAAGTAAACACAGTGCTTTGTTACTCCCCAAATTTGCATAAACTCAATTGCAAAGACTTACTTCTGAACAGCTTTATGGAAAACTGTTTCATATGATCTACTATAACATTCAGTATTGCTATAATTTCCAACTTTTTTACCCTTAGCTCAGCATAATGTGGTCTATTTCATCCCTCAATTTTTACCCTATAGAAGACAATGAAGGTAGCTTTCAAGGTCCACCTTTTTATCTCCCCGCAAATAAAAGCAATGCCAGCATGTAAAAGCATGAAAGATGGGAGTTCTTTTTCTCATTTGACAGGTAGCTTATGTTTACTCGGATGTTGGGAAGTGCAATAAGCATTTACCAGTTTTCTAGGAGATTTATGCCAATCAAGATTCAATGTAATCAGCTGCAAACACATATAAAAAAGAAGGCATTACTTTATCCCCTAAAACTTTCTGACTACTCTTTGAGAGAAGTCTAACAAAACAGCTTCCCACCAAAAGCAGCCACAGCATAAGCAGCGATTAGAAATCCATTTCTCATAATTTATGCTGAGAATAATACATTATTAAACATATGCATGTGTAAAGAATTGTGAATATACACTTAAATTCTAGAAGACCTGTAAATTGACAAGAGAAAAAAGCCATTTACCATTAATCCCCTCCATGGCACCACTGATTACATGCTGTGCAGCAACATCATAGACATGGCGTGTTGTGGTCGTAGGGCCAAAGACACGATCTGGATACATTTAAGTGCATCAAGGACAAATACCAGCAGCTAAATTAGATATTATAATTAACAAGAGTATTAAGTTGGAAAAGCATTCTACTTCAAGAAACTTAATGAACAAGTGATTCAAGATAAATAAGGACATCCATTAACACAACACAACCATATACCGAAGACCAAATTCAACATAAAACGTTCAAACTAACCACAACAAAGTACTTTAAGATCATGCAACTGGCAATTTTATTGGAATAGCCATGCCTTAACTATGACTTAAATAGAGAGCTCACACAGGGTTCTAGACACAGGACGTGCTGTGTTACTCTAATAGAATCCCAAGCTCAATCGACAAAAGGAGTTGACAGAGCATAAACTCAAAAGAACTCAACAATATTCAGGATATACATGAAATGGTTTTAAATTTCCAAAAACCAAAATAATATGCATGCTGTGGACAGTCTCTTGTTTGAGAAAGAACAAAACCAAATCCCATTCCTCACAAAAAGGCATCTGACACTGACAGTGTCTTGGTTCAATAATTCAATTAGCACATTCATTTTCTTTGACAGAATTCATAGATTATTCAGTCAAACCTCTTAGTGACTAACTGATGTTCCAACCTCTCCAAGAAAATCTGACTAAAGCAAAAATAAGTCTTTGTTTAACCACCAAAAGAAAGCCTCGGTTCACCAATAAAGCTTGTAGAATCTGACAATTGAGGTGAGAATACAATTCTCAAAAGAATAATGAAGTAATTTGTCAGCATCCAGCATTTATTATTACGATGAGGCATGTCCATTGAGATTCGTACCCCAACTTTGGAAATTGAGACAGGTAATTGACAACAATAGTATTTTAAGATATCACTGTTATCTTTAGAGGTTAAATGAGCAATGTCAACGGGGTGGGGGTCGGCAAAGTAGTTGTCAAGGTGTAAATGAGCTGTAAGGTGAGCTGTAAATATCTTAGGAGAATTAGCTTGAAATCCCTTGAATTGAGGGATTTGATATCCCTTGAATTGAGGGATTTGATATCCCTGAATTGAGGGATTTGAAATCCCTTGAATTGAGGGATTTGATTAGGATACTTTCCAGATTTAGAAATGATATAGTTTCCTATTTTTTCCTCTTGTAATCTCCTATATAATACTATGTAGTATCAATTGTAAATTGTAGAAGAATTTCAGAATTATTTTCATCCTATATCTTATGACATGGTATCAAAGCTTTAGGGATTTTTATCTGGGATTTATTCGTCTTTCTCGAGCAGCCTTCATTGCTACATATTCGTGTTTCTTTTCTAGTTTTTTCCTTCTGCACATTTCAGCCTTCATTCCTGCTGTGAATTTCATTCCTTTACCATGTCAACCGCTAATACCAAATCTGAAACAACATTCGAAGAATTCAATTCTGCCCAGAGAACTGGAGATTTGCAGAATATTCGGGTGTCCTATAGGCTCAATGGAAAGAACTACCTCAAATGGTCCCAAGTGGTCCGCACATACCTTAAGGGCAAAGGGAGGCTTGACCACCTTCTTGGAACTGGACCGGCAAAGAATGATCCGACATTTAAAGCATGGGATGAGGAGGATTCTATGATAATGTCCTGGCTATGGGATTCCATGAATCCCACGATTAGTGATACATGTATGTTTTTTACTACAGCAAAAGAGATTTAGAACTTTATTTGCCACACATACTCGAAGGCTCGTGATACTGCACAAGTGTACAAAATCAAGATCAAGACTACAGCCACTAAGCAAGGAGATAAATTTGTCACGGAGTACCCAAACTTGCTGCAAATCTGTGGCAAGAACTTGATCATTACCGAGTTTTCGAAAGATGAAATGTCCTGATGATGCTGAAATCTTGAAGAAATTCATTGAAAAAGACCGGGTCTATGATTTTTTGGCTGGATTGAATCCTGAATTTGATCAGGTTAGGATTCAAATTCTTAGCAAGGAGGACACAGAGTCTCTAGAAAAGACAATTTCGTTGATTCGAGTAGAAGAAAGTCGAAGGAGTATTATGCTGGAACCAAAAACCGTGGATGGGTCAGCCTAGTAGCAAAAACAGATCATCAAGAGAAAGGGAAAAATGATCTACCTAAACACGTGGGTAGAGAAAACTAGTGGAAGGAGAACAAGGAAAATCTCTGGTGCACCCATTGCAAGAAACTGAGGCACACAAGAGAAGTGTTGGAAGTTGCATGGTAATCCACCAAGCCGGGAATAGGGAAACCGAGGAGAGCAGCAGAGGTCTCAAGCACATAAGGCAGAGCAGTCCAAACTTGAAGAAAAATTCAGTAATAGGGGGGTTCAACAATGAAGAAATTGAGAAGCTTATTACTAAGAAGCCTACTAGGGTCTCTTGAGAAACCTTCTGGAGCAGCAACTTGTTCTTTGGCTCTTTCAAGTAAATCTTCATTCCCTTTTTGCATGACTGCCTCAAACAAACTGTATAACATCTCTTGGATAATAGACTCCGGTGCCACAGACCATATGACCCCCACATCTCAATTTTTCCACCCCTATACTCCATGTCCGAGTAGCAGAAAAATTGTAGTAGCCAATGGCTCGTTAGCTACTGTTGCAGGAATTGGAGACATACATATCACACCTACTCTTATCCTTAAAAATGTCCACCATGTACCAAAATTGTTGGCCAAACTTGTCTCCATTAAAAGACTTATGATCTTAAATGTTATGCTATTTTTTCCCCTTCCTATTGTATTTTTCAGGATCAAGACACGAGGAGGAAGATTGGACTTGCTAAGGAAAGAAACGGTCTTTACCACCATGAATCATCTCAGAAAATTAGAAATAATGTGTCTCTATCTTTCTCAGTTCTTGATGACAATGAGACAGGACAAATAAAGATGCCATTTGGCTGTATCATCTACGCCTAGGTCATCCATCCTTTAGGGTTTTAAAGGACATGTTTCCTCAGTTGTTCCAAGGATTAGATATTGGTGAGTTTCATTGTGATATTTGTGAATTGGCAAAACACACCCGTGTATCTTTTCCTATTAGCCATAAAAGGACTTCTCAGCCTTTTCAATTGATCCATAGTGACATATGGGGTCATTCCACTACACCAAATGTTTCTGGGTCTCGTTGGTTTGTATCCTTAATTGAGGACTACACTCGGGTTAAATGGCTCTTCCTTAAACAAAAATCCAATGTTAGCATTGTTATACCTAATTTCCACTCAATGGTTCAAAATCAATTTGGGGTTAAAATAAAAAGCTTTAGGACAGACAATACTAGAGATTACTTCAACCACATTCTGTCATCATATTTTCAATCACAGGGCATTATACATGAGTCATCATGTATCAATACACCTCAGCAAAATGGGGTAGCTGAAAGATTAAAAAAATGGGCATTTACTCAACACTACACGAGCTTTACTCTTTCAAGGGAATGTTCCTAAGTCCCATTGGGGAGAAGCCGTTCTTAATGCCACATACATGATAAATAGACTTCCTTCACGTGCATTAGCCAAAAAAAGCCCCATGGAGCTTCTTAATAGTTTCTACCCTCACTTCTGAATCTCAAATGGTCTCACACCTCAGGTATTTGGGTGTACTACCTTTGTCCGTATCCACAGCCAACATAGAGGCAAGCTAGATCCCCGAGCCATCAAATGTGTCTTCCTGGGTCTCTCATCAACCCAAATGGGATACAAATGTTACAATCCTTCTTCCAGAAAATTTTATATCTCTGCTAATGTTACATTTGCTGAAAATACACATTTTTTCTCCAAGTCCTCTCTTCAAGGGGAGATTTCAATGATGGAAGATAGCACTTCTGAGTCCTATAAAGACACTTAAAACACTTGACCTTCCCCATATTCCAGCTTGTATTGTTGAACCTAAGATAGAAGTCCTCTTTACCAATCACATCTGAGTCACCTAATTCTGCCTCTGAACTAATGTCACCTAATTCTAAGTTAGGTCCAGCCAATGTTACTCACAGCTCTCCAAAGTTCTTTCAGGCATATTCAAGGAGAAAGACTGTTCCAGAACTGACACAGGTTCAAGAATCCAACTTAGACTCTGGGAATGAGATCATGCTAAAACCTGACCCACCTTTACACACACAAATTGTTGAAACATCTAACGAACCAGCAAACGACCTTGGCCTTCTAGTTGCTGTCTATGTTACCCGGACTCGCCTCTTACCCCCGGCGTACCCGTGTCGACACGACATGACACCGGTAAGGGTGCGGGACACGGACGGGATTCGGTCAAAATCCAATGGACACTTTGACTCATGGAAGCTGAGGAGGGGATATGAGGGAAAGAAGGGATGAAGAAGAAGAAGACGACAAAGGAAAGAAAAGATGACGAACAAGACGAAAAGATGATGGTGCTAAGAGTTGACGACGAAGAAAAGTTTCCGGTGACGCCTCAGTTGATGCCTGATGGCCGAGGAAGACAAAACAGAGAGAAGAAGATGAGCGGCTGTAGTCAAGTGTTTTGTTTGGAGGTGTAGAGATAGGGTTTAGTTGCTTTAACTTGTCTTACTGGGCCAGTGTTGTTTTTTAAAGTTGGGCCAAAGTTTCTCTGCAGTTTTTATATAAATTGGGCCTAATTTTAATTTCATACAAAGTAGAACTAATACCTAAGTAAAATTGGGCCAAATAATATTTGGGACCTAAACGGTAACAAGTAAAATTGAACAAAATCTCTTTTTATTTTTGTCCATCACTATTATTTCTAATATTTTATACTCAAAAATAATTTGTATTTTTAAAAATTAATTATAAAATAATATAATTTTTTTCTAAGTTATCAAATTTTATTAATAGTATAGAAACACATATAATTATATTAGACGTATCCCCGTACCCGTATCCGACTCTTTTACCGTATCCCCGTATCCTCAATTTATGATCTAGGATTTGATGAACCCGACACCTAGACACGTATCCGTATCTGATACCTGCACCCGAGTCCAGGTAACATAGGTTGTTGTTAGAAAAGGTAGCAGAGAATGCACTAAACGACCACTCTATCCACTAGCTCATTATGTTTCCCTTAAGCACCTATCACCTGCCTGCAAAAAGTTCATTGTAAGTCTAAACACCATCACTATTCCTAACACTGTTTCTGGGGCATTGTCAAAAGGGAATGGAGGGATGCTATGCGAGAGGAGATGAGTGCATTAGAAAAGAATAAAACTTGGGAGATTATTGATAAATCAAAAGGGCAGAATATTGTTGATTACAAGTGGATTTTCACATTGAAATACAAGGCGGATGGATCTCTTGAGAGATATAAAGCAAGATTGGTGGCCAAAGGTACATTCAGACTTGTGTTGGAGACTTTTTCTCCTGTTGCAAAAATGAATACTGTAAGAATTTTGTTATCATTAGCTGCTCATTTTGACTAGCAACTCCTATATCTAATACGGTGTTAAAAATATATTTCTCCATGGTCACTTAGATCAAGAAATCTACACGAACATCCCACAGGGGTTTGCGGGGAATACAGATAATAAGCTGTGCAAGGTAAAAAAAGGCCCTTAATGGGTTAAAACAATCTCCTAGAGCATGGTTTGAGAGATTTTCGAAAGTTATGAAGGAGGCTGGGTATAAACAAAGCCAAGGTGATCACACTCTCTTTATTAAGCATTCAGCTGCAGGAGTTACTGCTCTTTTAGTCTGTGTGGACGACATCATAGTAACTGGAAATGATGATAGAGAGAAGTATGAATTGAAGCAGAGACTAAAAAAAAAGTTTGAGATAAAGGAGCTGGGGAAACTGAAGTACTTCCTCGGTATTGAGGTGGCATATTCCACACAAGAGATCTTCATATCTCAGCAAAAGTATGTGACTGATTTATTGACAGAAACAGGGAAGATTGTGTGTAAACCAGTCTCTACTCCAATGGATCCAACAATAAGTTGGGAGAAGGTAAAGAAGAACCAGTTGTTGATAAGAGAATGTACTAGCAGTTAGTTGGTAGACTCATATACCTCGCTCACACTCGGCCAAACATAGCTTACTCAGTAAGTGTAATCAATCCATTTATGCATGATCCAAGAGAACCTCATCTTTAAGCTGCCTACAGATTGCTGCGTTACTTGAAAGGGAATCCGGGAAAAGGGGTTTTGTTCAAAAAGAGCAATACTCTTGCTATAGAAGGTTCCGCCGATGTCGACTATGCAGGCACCCTAGTGGATAGAAGATCAACTACAGGGTATTATACTTTCCTTGGAGGTAATCTAGTAACACGGAAGAGCAAGAAACAAAATGCGGTGGCAAGATCACCTGCAAAATCCGAATTTAGGGCTGCTGCTCAAGGATTATGTGAACTACTCTAGCTAAAAATTATTCTAGATGATCTGGGAGTCAAATTGGAAGGTCATATGAAGCTCTAAAGTGACAACAAATCAGCCATCAATATATGATACACTCACAATCTTGTACAACATGATAGGACAAAACATATTGAAATTGATAGACATTTCATCAAAGAAAAATTAGATGGTGGGTTAGTATGTATGTCCTATGTTCCATCAAAGTTTCAATTAGATGATGTCCTAACAAAGGGGCTGAACCGTTCAAGTTTCCATGATCTTATATCCAAGCTGGGAATGGAAGACATCTATTCCTCAGCTTGAGGGAGGTGTAAATGAGTTGTAAGGTGAGCTGTAAATAGCTTAGGAGAATTAGCATGAAATCCCTTTAATTGAGGGATTTTATATCCCTTGAATTGAGGGATTTGATTAGGATACTTTCCAGATTTAGAGATGATTTAGTTTCCTATTTTTTCCTCTTGTAATCTTCTATATAATACTGTGTAGTATCAATTGTAAATTGTAGAAGAATTTCAGAATTATTTTCATCCTATATCTTCTAACAGTAGTCAATGTTTATTCTCAGCATTCCAGACACTTATTACGTGGTTAGGGTCAAGGATTGGTATTCTATTAAAACATATGGCTCAGGAGACAGGACTTAGCACCTCATTGCCAAAAGGGGCTTGTACTTGAAATAAAAGGCTTCAAGTGCCAAGGAATTAAAGATTTATGACTGACGAAAATAGAATTTAGCCCATTTACTAATGCTGATTTCTAGGAAGGACCAACCATTTAACCGAGTTAGATTATCATTCAAGTCAAGAAATGCTACTCAAGCCTGGGGGAAAGGGTATTTAACACCAAGCTGTCTGCTAGGAAAATGGGAAGGTGCATAATAGGGCCTTCTTGGAAGAAAATAATTTAAAACTTGTAATGTAAATCCTAGATTCTTTTTTTCCCTTATTAATTTTCTCATCCTTTCAGGTTACTGAAGAGTTTCCTATGTGACTAGTGCTAAATTTTACAATCTTTTCAATTTGTTTGCCCCTTCTGATCATGTCATCAAATAATAATTACCACCTGGGCAACTTGTGTGGCAAAGAGGAGATGGAAAACTTCAGATTGTTTCTTGATAATATAATCCAAAATGTACACGACCATAGAATAGATAACCTACAGTTCATTACTTCTTCTTTCTTTTTCTTTTTTTTTTATTTAAACAAAAGAGACTATTAGCTTACTCCTAAGGGGAACTAAATGGCTTTTCAGGGGAAAGGGAGCTGTAGCAAGTCTAAACCCCACCCTCCAGCCTACAGTAGCACATTTCTACCCTCTGGAAGCAAAGTCAAACTCTCCACTGGCACTTGCCAGCCAGCTTAGAGAGTTCTGACTCTGTTTTCAATGGGTTTTCAGGGGAAGGGGAGCTATAGCAAGTCAAAACCCAGCCTCCTGCCCACAGTACCGCATTTCTACACTTTATGGATGCAAATTCGAACTCTCCACTTGCACTTGCCAGTCAGCTTAGATAGTTTTGAAGCCTCCCCTGGTCACTTAGCCTAAGCTAGTGCTTACCTACAGCTCGCTCTTATGCCGTACATTTTTAAGTCATACTGATTCTATGTCTTTTTTAACAAGTCCTGGTTCTAACGCCAAAAGGCTTTCAGTAGTACCCGAAAACCCTATTACAGACAATGGTTGTACAAATTCATCTAAATAGAGGTGTACCTCTTATGTTCCTTAGCAAATCTAGATGTGTTTAAGAGACAGCAGCCTTCCACTATAGGGGTTGGTGGTGGGTGGGTGGGGGTGACCGGGAAATGATCAAACTAACTAACTAAAAGCTTAGCAGAAAAAGCAACAGGAGATGGTCATCATTTCACCGGTCCTTTTTGTGGAAGAATTTCACTCTACTCATCTCGCCTTGCATACGTACTCACTTAGTACATTGACCAGATAATTCTCCTTTCTTTAGGTCTTTTAGGCATCATTATCATCATAAAAGGTCATCTGGAAATCTAATCAAAACCAAATTCAACTAAACTAAGCAATTTGCAAATGAAAAGCAAAATCATAAAACCGAAAAATGTAATCACAAAAGAAAATGACAAACCATATGCATCAAGCTATAGACGGATTATGCTCATTCCTCACAATCGTATCACCATCTGCATACCAAGCAATCTCTTCCCCTTGTTGAATTTCCCTCGGGCTGCTCAAAACCATAAAATTTGTTATAAATTTAGCACAATGTTAGCATAACTAAGGAGAAAAATAATTCTCTAACAGAACCTTAGAGGACGAAAGCGCACAGTGACGGTAACATTTTCTTTAGATCTCTCAGCATCATCGAATCCCAAACCACCCTCCGCATGATAAAAATACTGCGGCGGCTTGCTTCTCGCCGACGAAGATGCCGGCGAGCTCAATCCATCCACTGAAGTTTCTGGAAAGTGCTTTGACGACGTCGTCGTAGATGAGGCAGGTGAATTCACCTTCGCCTTCGCCTTAGCCTTCGCCTCCGCCTCCGGCTGCCTACTAGTACTATTAGTCGATTTCTTCTGAGATTTTTGCTGCTTTGATCCATGTCTTGTAGCCATCAAATTATTCCACTTCCTACCAAAACATGTAAATTTTTTTAAAAAATCACAACATTCACAAAAAAATTTTAAAAAAATACTAATAATTAATTCCTTTCTAGAAAATTAAAAAATCACGTACATTTTTCAAAATTAATCTGGAATTTTCGGTGAACATTTTGTATAATTAAGAGAAACAAAAAGCTTCATATCGGTTTCGACTTCTTTAAGACATAACAATTTTCAGTTCACTACTTTTTAGCGGAAGAAGTGGAACTATTAACTGAAGCAGAAAAAGCAACGGTCCAAAAATCGCTTAAAAAAAAAAAAAGGAGGAAAGGAAAAGGTAATGCAGCCTGAACGGAGAAGAAATTACCTGGAAGAAAATCAGTCGCCGTCACGGAAAGGCAGACATATTGATGCTCGGGTCTTGCTGTTTGTATGGAAGTGTGTGTAGTGTGTGAGAGAGAAAGAAAAAGAGATGAGATAAAAAAGGTCTTTTTGTCCAGAAAGGAAGGAAGGAAGAAAGTTTTTACTACTGTAGATGATTGCTTGCCGAAGTGGAAGTGATGCCCCCTTCCTCAGATTTAAGTAAGATTATACTGAATTACCATAGGAATGATGGTAGGAGAAAATTTTGACGCAATTGTGAGGTCAGAAAATTTAAATAATAAAATTAATAATAACAATTTTTTATTGAGATTGCTTTCGGTAAATGTCATTTTTAGACACCATTCATTAATAAGGAACTATTTTCTCAAATATACCAAATGTGAATTTTCTCACTATGGTAGTAATTGAGTCAAATGCAGTAGAGATATAAACGAGTTGAATCTAGTCGGCTGCAATTAGAATGTAGAGTTGGTGTAATATTATATTTACTAGTGATAAAAATAGAAAAAAAGAAATATAGATAGTAAAATAAGAGTGGAAATAAGAGGTTCTAAAAATTTAATGGGTAATTGGCCGTATGAATTGAAATTCACTATGAAAATAAGAATAAATTAAGGAAAATATATAATGATATCACAACGAACTCCTACTCATATTTTATATATAGTACAATATATTCGAGTTTGATTTAAATAATTGTTATTTTTTTTAGGTAAGATTTCAATTCGACTTTAAGATCGATGTAAGAATTTTGAATATGAATGACAGAACAGGACCACCGTAATTTTTTTAAAAAATAATATTAATATTAGTATTTGATAATATCCAATATATTACTAATTTTATTTGAATTTGAACTACTTGTCATTGTTCGATAAAAAAATTTGTTATGTGGTATGTCCACATGAGACGACTTAATTCTTATCAATTTGAGTTTTTTAATTCATCTTGTATTATTTGTTTTGGATCAACTTTGTGTCTAAAATATTTTTTATTTTAAGCACAAATCTTTTATTAATTATTTCTTAATTTTCGTAATTAATTTTAGGCTAAATTTTTCAACCAATTTAAGTAACCCAATAATAGAAGGATTTAAGGAAAAATTAGCTAAGTTAGAGGAGTTAAAGTTTGGAAGCTTTTACGAGTTAATAAATATATATATATATAAAATTTTATAGGGTTATATCGTTATTTGTGTGGCTAAGATTTTTGAGTTTTAGAGAGTGCACAATAAAAGTTCGTCGTATATAAAACTGTGTGGCTAAGATTTTGGAGATTTAGAGAGATGAACTTTCCTGCACAATAAAAGTTCGTTGTATATAGAACTCATTATATTTTCTTGAGCCCAATTCCTTATGATAATTCTATTTATGTTGTTGATGCTCTTGTACATTAGATATCTACCCAATATTATTTTCTAATGGTATTAGTATATTTAATTGGTAAATTTATGGTTGGTTAGTGATAATTTTAAATCTGAAAATTTATTTCACAATATAAGAATTATTTTTCTGAAATTATTTCATATAGTTAAAGGGTTGATTTCTGGAATTACAAAATAATAATAATAATACGGGAAGGGGAAGGAGAGCCATGGACTATAGTGGAAGGCTGTCGTGACCCTCATTTTTGTGGGTACTGGCCGAAGCCTGCCGGAGTAGTAGTGGTGCCGAGGTAGCCCTGGTCGAGCACCTGCTGCTGCTGCTGCTTCTACTATTGCTGTGCCGTTCTGCTGCTGCTGTTTTGCTATTGGCAGGACTGTCTGTTGTGGATGGTTGCGACAGTCGACGGCAGTGGACATTAGAAGAAGGTTGTGGTTGAGTTTGATTGATGGCTGGTTGTTAGAGTTCTTGCTAGGTTTCGAAAGGATGGTAACAGGTGCGCAAGGGAAACAAATAAGACAAAGAAAAAGAATAGTAATAGTTAGGTACTAGACAGTCAAGATGACTTGACGGGAAATAATTAGAGACTAGTAGTTGTTGTACTGGCTTGTGTCAGTAGGTGCCAATTACTTGGATCAATTGCTTAGTAAGTGCCCTACGTTTCTATTATTTGATTTGTTTTGACTGGAAGTTTAATACTTTTGAAGTAATTAAACAAAGGGTGTTAGGGGGCTGATTGTGAGTATTTACTTTAGCAGTAATAGTACTGATAATAATATTTTGAACATTGTACTTTTAGTACCGATATATTTGAGGAAAATTATTTTATTTAATATGAACGTTATTAACAATTTTGGAACTTAGATAATTTTATCTATGGTAGGGTAGTCTACATACGAATGAGTTATTTTGAGTTGAACTCTTGTAATATTTGAAATTTTGTTTAGAAAATTAGTCGGTTCTTTGTTATAAATTTTGTGCTACTTCAAGGCAATTGCTTACTATCCCTTTGTAATTTCAAAAAATATTTTATTTAAATATTATTTTTGACAACATATTATTTTAGTTATTAAAATTGGACCTTAAACGAATACTTAAGTTGTTTTATATTATAAATTTATATGGGTGGCATTATTTTGAACTTTATATGGTTATTTTGCATGTCTATGTTGTTGGAATATTTGCTCAGTAATTATTAATGAACCAAAATTCTTAAAATAATCATGAATAATAGTCTGTAGGAAATATAGTTTTGCATTTTTTGAACTGTTAGATAAGATAATTTCTTGCCTCGAACTCCGAACTAAATCTGGTTAAGATGGTTCTCCCGAGACCCCTTAATAACATTTTTTAGTGGGGTCTTTTAGCACTAAGTTGAGTATTCAGTAAGCCAATGATAGCGTGTTTGTTTTATGAACTTATAATGAAATATAATATGAATTTTGAACTCCGATTATGGAATTTGATTTTGATATTTTGATTCCGAATTTTTTAATTCTGATTCCGATTTGAACTTTTGATATCTTTGAAATCTGTTTTGTAAATTTTTGATGTAATGCCACTTGCTCTAAAATTTTATACGTTTTGGTTTTTGAAAGGACATTTTGAAAAGAAACCGTTGCGATTATGTGAAATTAGATTTTTGCTTTGATGTCCAACAAAAATTTTGAAATATTGACATATGATTGTGTGGTAAAAATTTTATGAAATATATATCTATATATGTAACTTGTTTGGTCTAGCAAAGACGGTGTTAGTTGCTTGTTGAGCGATTAGTTGCTTGTTGAGCGATTTGTCGCTCACCTAATTATAACTTTTTTGTAGAATTAGAAATTGTTCGAAAATAAGCATGCGTATGAAGAGTTGGTGCATACCGACGGTTAGACTTCTGATTTTCAAAGAAAGTAGCTAGTGAAGAGTTAGAGAAATATTAGAATATTTTTTGTTTCCATTTTGTTTTGCCATGGGATTATTAGATGATTTAGTTATATTTGCTTAGCCGCATTCAAGTTAGTTGATGGTCAATTGTTATGGATTATTTAGTAATTTAATGAAGTTATCTTGATTATATTTCGTTTTGGTGACTTGTGTCTTTGAGATGTAACTCTTGAGAGTACGATTGCTGTCACATGCCAACGTATGCGGGCACGAGGCGTGATAGTTAAGTGATATCAGAGCTAAGGTTTTGGATTCATGAGGCAACTATTAAGAATTAGAATATAAAGATTTAAGTAACTTTGATGACTTTAAATATTTTTGGATTGAGACTAATTAGGCAACTGATTCAATGTACGTATATTAGATTTAGTTATGTAAAAATAGCTAATGAGGAGACAACGGTATTACGGATAAGAGAAAATTGAGAATAGATGGAATTAAATGACAAATGTGAGGGAAAAAAAAAAAAGGTAGGCGACCTTAGAGGAATGGATGTGGGTGGTTAGAGTTCTATTTTAGGATGAATTTTTGTTGGATCAAATATCTAAGATGGGAATTTTAAAGTGCTCTATAGCAAGAAAATGATGACTTGAGATTAAGATAAATATATTAATAAAATATCAAGACAGTATCCCTTTTAAGGATAAAGGAAATGATAAGGATGATATTTTGAGGAACCTTTAGAGAATGATCAAGAGTAAAGAGATTAAGAATATGATTAAATTAGTTAATGTTTGAATTTTTAGTAATTATTTGTGATATAAATTTGGTTTGAGTTTTGAATAATTTAGTGTTTCATTATTGCTAAAGATATGTTCTAGAAAACATTATGTGTTGTTATGATAAAAGTATGATTTATTTCCTTACAACTTGTTTTCTTTTCAAAAGGATTTTTTGCTATACTTGTGTCATATTTTGTAAAATTGGAATTGTTTTCTTCAAGAAAAAAGATTCAACTTTTTCACAACTCAGTTTGCTTTTAAAAATAAAATAAAATAAAATAAAATATTCTATACTTATGTTATATTTTGTAAATCGTAATTTTTAAATTGATACTTGATATAAGAGATACTACCAATTAATAGATCTACTAGACTGAAATTTTGAGGCAAATACCTAACATGAAGGTTATGGAGTACTCTTATATGTTGCAGTATTAGAAGGTTTGTTCCTACTAATATGGCCGACAATGTACTAAGGATATGAAATTTATTAAGGATTACATAATAGGATCCAATCCAAGTTGGTAATTATGGGACTTGGGTGAAATTGATATGTGTTCGCAACTCAAAATTTGGGAATATTTTGAAATATTTTTGGTACGACTTGAGTGGTTCAACAACTCTTATGTGTAGCCACTACGAAATACTAGATTTTGATATCTCATTTGAAATTTAAATGTGATTTTGATTGTAAAAATATATGAAAAAGAATCTAAAGGTAAATTGGTCCAAATTAATATAAGTGATTTCAAAACTATCTATAAGAATGAACTGGTTAGCTAAACATAGTGTTAAGGTGGACTACATAAATAAGTGTGTAATCTTTTTTGGATAGGTAGAATTGACTTATCAAGGTAAGATGGGTAAAAAAAATACACCTCGAAAAATATTGTTGAGTGCAGTACAAGCAATGAAGGTAAGAAAGGTTATCAAGGATACTTAACTTCTTGGATAGATAGCTAATAGAATGAGGGGAACTTATTCATCATATGGTTAAGGAATGTTTGGAAGTATTTACGAAATAATTAATTAGAATATCTTGGATTAAAAAAATAGAATTGAGATAAATTTGGTACATGGTGCTATTCTAGTATCTAAACACTTTATGGGATGTTTTGATTGTGTTGAAGCAAATGAATGAGGAATTACAAAAATTATTAGTTAAGAAATTTACCAGGCCAAGTATTCCACCATACGAGCACCTGTTTGGTTCATAAAGAAAAAAGTTGGGAGTTTGAGAATGTGTATTGATTATGGGGAGTTGAACAAGATTACTTTTAAGAATAAGTACACTCTCCCTAAAATGATAATTTAGTGATTAATTTAAAGGTGTAAAGGTATTGCATATTATTAATTAAAGATTAAGGAGGGTTGACATAAAAAAAAAGGTATAATTGGTCTGATCTTTAAAATAAGGAAAGAACTTTCAATATTTGAAAGAGAAGTTGATAACATTACCTGTTATTTACCATATGATTTGGAACTTGAGAGTTGGTAATGTTAAAGATGAGTATAAGAATGGTTTAGATTGTGTATTGATGCAAGTGATAATGTAATTGTTTACCATTAAGCCAACTAGAATCCTATGAGAAGAATTATCTTACACATGATTTGAAATTAGCGTGGGATTCGACTGGAAGTTTTGCAAACATTATTTTTATATGACGGACAATGTGAGGTGTTCACTTCGGATTATAAGAGTTTTAAGTATTTACTCATTCAAAGGGAGTTGAATATAAGTCAAAGGGGATTGATAGAATTATTGTAAGATTATGATTTGATGATAAATACACCCTATAAACCAAATAAGATGGCTGAAGCTTAGAGCCATAAAATTGAGACTAGAAGGACTCCACTATTAGAAGAATAGAAGGATAAATTAGGAATGGAAATGATAGGATCAACAAATCACTTATTGGATGCTTTGATTGTGCAACTTAGTTTGGTTGAGAGGATTGAAAAAGTTCAAGGAAGTAAAGGAAAGCTCGATACCCAACTTTAGTGTAAGGTATAAAGATATTTTGTGGAAAACAATGTGTACCAGATAATGAGGACTTAATAAATGAGATTATGAAAGGACAAAGATGTATTGAGATCTTAAGAAATTTTTTTGGTGTAAACGGAATGAAGAAGTCAATTACCAAGTATACATGACAAAGTACTTCAATATCACCTAGTTAAGGCCGAATATTTCAATGACCAACAAGTTCTCCAAACTTTTGAAAATTTTACAATGGGAGTAGGAATATATTATGATGGATTCCCAAAAATAAAAATTGCTAATAATAGTATTTGGATAATAGTGGATTATTGGACTAAGTCAACACATTTCATATTCATATGTGATAGGACAACCATGAAAAAGTTAATGAAGTTATATGGGGGGCAAATTGTGAAATTGGATGGAGTTAACTGTGAGCATGATGTTGGACTGAGACAATCATTTTACTTATTGTTTTGTATTTGGTATTAAATGGTTGTGAGAACAGAATCCAAACATAATACCATTTATCCTCAAAAGTATAGTTAATTCGGAAGGACCATCGAAAAATTAGAAAATATTACAAACTTGTGCATTGTATTTTGGAAGAAATTGGGATCGACTATTAAAGTTAATGGAGTTACCAAGTGGTATTGGAATGACTTTATTCACAACATTATATGGACATAAGAGTAGATCCTCACTATATTATATTATTGAATCAGTGAAAAATTTATTTCTGAATTCGATTTAGTAATAAAGAAATTGGGAAAAGTAAGGGTTATTTGGGTTAATTTCTTAATGAGTAGGACCATTCGAGGTAATGGAATGCATTGGAAAACAAGTATATTACTAAGTTTTGAAACTTAATTTGTCAAAGTGTAATGTAATTCAAGTATCACAACTGCAAAAGTATGTACCTAATTTGAGTTATGTGATTAAGTCTTAATTAGTAGATGTTAGAGGAAATTCTTGTGAAAAGATCACCACTAAAAAGTTTCAAAGAAAATAGATTTCACATGTGAAGTTTCAATGAACTAGTCAAAATATAGGAGAAGTAATATGGAAACAAGAAGAAGATATATGGATGAGAAACATGCTCCCTTTGATGAGGGTGTGCAAGTTTCAATGACGAAACTTTTTGTAAAGAGGGTAGAATATAAACCCTCATAATTTTCAAAACAAAAAAAAAAAACTAATATTAGTATTTGATAATATTTATAAATATATTACAAAATTTATTTGAATTTGAACAACTTATCATTATTCGACAAAAAAGTTTGTTATATGATATGTCAACATGAGACGACTTAATTCTTATTAGTCCGGATTTTCTTATTCATCTTGTATTATTTAATTGGATCAACTTTGTTTCTAAAAAAAATTTTAATTTTAAGTACAAATATGTCCTAATTATCATAATTAATTTTAGGCTACATTTTCAGCCAACTTAAATAACCCAATAATTGAAGGATTCAAGGAAAAATTAACTAATATATAGAAGTTAAAGTTTGAAAACTTTTAGGAATTAAAATATGTATGAATAAGAGATTTCATTGGGTTATATCGTTATTTGCATGGTTTAGATTTTGGAGTTTTAGAAAAAGAAATTTTTGTGCACATTAAAAGTTTGTCGTATACCGAATTTAGTATATTTTCTTGAGCCCAATTCCTTACGATAATTCCATTTATGTTGTTGATGCCCTTGTATATTGTATATCGTGCACTAAGATTATTTTCCATTGAAATTAGTATATTTAATTGGTAAATTTATGCTTGGTTAGTGTTTATTTTAAATATGAAAATTTATTTCAAAGATAAGAATTAATTTTCAAAAATTATTTCATATAATTAAAGGGTTGATTTCTGGGATTAAAACACAAAAATAATAATAATATGGGAAGGGGAAGCGTGAGCCACAGACAGCAGTGGAGGGCTGCCATGATAGTATATTTTGTGGGTGCTAGCCGAAGCCTGCCGGAGTAGTAGTGGCGCTGAAACAATAGGTCGAGCACCTGCTGCTGCTGCTGCTGCTGCTGCTGCTGTTGTAGCTGTGCCATTCTGCCACTGCTACTTCGTTATTGTCGAGGCTACCTGTTGTGGATGGCTACGACAGTCGACTGTGGTGGACATTAGAAGAGGGTTTTGATTGGGTTTTATTGATGGCTGGTTGTTTGAGCTCTTGCTGGGTTTCGAAAGAATGGTGATGGGATGTTGGAGTAGTGGTTTATAAGCGCAAGGGAAACAAATAAGACAAAAGAAAAAGAAAAGTAATAGTTCGAGACTAGTGGTTGTTGTACTGACTTGTGTCAGTAGGTGCCAATTGCTTGGTTTAATTGCTTACCAAGTCCCCTAGGCTTCTATTATTTGATTTTTTGACTGGAACTTTAATACTTTTGATGTAATTAAACAAATGGGTGTTGAGGGATTGATTGAGTAATAACCAAGTATATACTTTTGCTGTAGTAGTACCGATAATATTATTTGAACATTATACTTTTAAATATATTTGAGAAAAAATATTTTATTATAATATGAACATTATTAAAAAATTTGGAACTTAGATAATTTTATTTACTGCATGATAGTTTATATATAAACGGGTTTATTTTTTAAATTGAAGTTTAATAATTTTGTTTAGGAAATTAGTCAATTCGTTGCTACAATTTTTGTGCTATTTCGAGGTAAGCTGTTACTACGCCTTTGTAATTTCAAAAATATTTTTTTAAAATATTATTGCTTTTGATAACATATTATTTTAGTTATTAAATTTATACCTTACATGGATACTTGAGTTGTTTTATAGTATAAATTTATATGGGTGGCATTATTTTGAACTTTGTATAGTTATTTTGCATGTGCATGTGGTTGGAATATTTGCTCGGTAATTATTAATGAACCAAAACTCTTAAAATAATCATGAATAATCAGTAGAAACTATAGTTCTACATTTTCTGAACTTCAAGATAAGCTATAATTTCTGAACTCCGAATTCCGAACTCTAGCTAAGATGATTTTTGCGAGATCCCTTAGCAACATTTTCTAGTGGGGTCTCTTGACACTAAACTGAGTACTCAGCAAGCCGATGACAGTGTGTTTGTTTTATGAACTTATAATGATCTATGATATGAATTTTGAACTCCCATTATGGATTTTGATTCTAAATTTTTGAACTCTAATTATGAATTTTGATTCTGATTTTGAACTGTTGATATCTTTGACATCTGTTTTGTAAATCTTCAATGTTAATGCCACTTGCTCTAAAATTATGTACGTTTTGTTTTTTGAAAGGATATTTTGAAAAGAAACCGCTGCGATTATGTGAAATTAGAATTTTGTTTTGATGTCCAACAAAAATTTTGAAATATTGACATATGATTGTGTGATAAAAACTTTATAAAATATATATCTATATATGTAACTTGTTTGGTCCAGCAAAGGCGGTGTTAGCTGGTTACTGAGAGATTTATCGCTCGCCTCATTATAATATTTTGCAGAGTTAGAAATTGTTCGAGAACGATCATGTGTATGAAGAGTTAGTGCATGCCAATGGTTAGACTTCCAATTTTTAAGGAAGTATCTGGTGAAGAATTAGAGAAATATTAGAATTTTTTTGTTTCCGTTTTGTATTGCTGGATGATTTAGTTATATTTGCTTAACTGCATATTCAAGTCAGTTGATGGTCAATTGTTATGGATTGTCTAGTAATCCAATAAAGTTATCTTGATTATGTTTTGTTTTGGTGCTTTAAGCCCGGTTTGAGGGCTAACTCTTGAGGGTACGTCGGCTATCACGTGCCGATGTTTGTTGGCACGAGGCATAACAAGTGTAAGTAGGGAAGGGTGTGTGAGGGGTGTGTTTGTGTAAGGGAGCGGAATGGAAAGCTAGGACAGGAAAATGATAGATGTTTAGTCCTATTTCATTAACATGACCTATGATTTCATTACGTTCTTAGTAAAAATATCTTGTGCCTGTAATTGGAAATTAATCATACCACTGTGAAGTACTACTGATTTTGCCTGGTTTTTTGACACTCAATATAATCTTGTGTTGAGCAAAAGGTCACAATAGTGTCAAGCTGGATAGACTATGTTAAAGAAAGAATAAAGTGGCTTTGCCTAATTAGTGCTGGATTCTGCAGAACCATCACGTACATGTAGCCACCAAACACAACATCCATCATAACTCATCAGGGACCCATAAAATAATTATTTAAAATTCTACGAAAATAATGGAATTCACTACCTAATATGTTACCTGGTACCAATCTTTCACAGCCGCACGGTCTAAGCTGAAGACATGCATATATCCAAGGCTCTTGACAGCTCATAATTCATTGCAGCCTTTCAGAATCCAAAAAAACCTAGATGTTGTTTGCAAGTAAATAAGGAACTACAGAGATGTTCTCAGTGTTCGTAACACTTGAGAACTCTTTTACATAAAAAAAAACCGTTATAAAATATAACCTTCAACATGTAAATGTGAAACAGAAGAAGCAGCAAAGAAATTATATGTACCCTTCTGTCATCTGCCTCAATGTTGTGACCTAGATAATTCGCTCGATGTTATCAATTTCGACAGCATCCCTCCAGATTTGAGTTAATGTCCTTTCAAATTCCAAGTCTAATGGACGAAGAGATGTTCTCCATATGACTGTACACTACTCACCATCAAAAAAGATAGTCAAATGCCAAGGATAATCACACAAATAAGAAACCAAGAACTTACTACTAATAATTGTTATTACAATAAATAAAAAAATGTTTTACTAATTTAGCATGACCCGATTAATCACTAATATCACCGTTGCTCTTTTCAATCCCCTAGAACGGTGCCGAACTTGATCGTATTATACCTAGGGGTTGGTTAAATCACTACAATCAAACGAAACAAACTAAATTATCCACAATCAATGGGTAACCAACACCCACATGCCTGCAAGTATACGGGATAGATTTGTAAGCTAGCGGCCAGAGGGTATCATTCCTTCAAGGACTAATAGGTGATTACTAATTTAAAGGGGTCTTCTTGCTAATTAGACCACACAATAAGGAAGGTAAGGTCCATCTTTCTAACAATGCAATAACAACAAGTATGCGATCAATTAACAAGAACAACTAAATTAACACTAATAAAGAGATAAAGAGGCATGCTACAAACTATAGAGATTCTAACTAAATTAAATACAAATAAACAATTAAAGATGAACATTGAGTAATGAAATTTAGATTTAAAAATTATTACTAAAATGCTTAACTGACGAAACTGCAGTATGCACTTCAATTAAAGGCAAGTAATTAGATAAGTAAATCTACACTAATTGGTAATTTAACTAAAACTTAAATAGAACTAAATTACTCAATTACAATAGGTTAAGAGAAAATATACAAACGAGGAAAGTAAAACATTAAATAGTAACAAAGAAAAAGCTACATTAAACCCTAACATAATAGAGCAAATAAATGCTACTATGCAATGATTGAAATAATGATTGGAGAAATGACATCTATTTGTGTATAAAAGGAAAGTTGTAGAATCTAGCCTATGTTCATACTCGATAAGTTAAAATTTTTGAATTTCTATGTAAAAATTCTAAACTACTCGAACTCGATTCAAGTTCGCCTTGATAAAATCTCATTTAATTTCAACTCAAAAGATAAACAAGGCAAATTTGAACAAAATTTTAAATTCATTAACATAATTAAACAAATTTAAACACTAGAGTGTCTGATTTGTTTATGTTCATTTACACTCCAATACTCTTGGTTGGGGAAGAAGTTTGAGGGGTTCACATCTCCAAAATCGCTTAGTCTTTTCTTAATTATGCAAAATTTTGTTTAAGTTTTCGGGCAAATCACCTAAATAGTCTTTCAAAATTTTCATTTAAACTGAAATAGTCTCTTAATTTAAATTTTAGCTAATTTAGTCCATTAACTAAATATTATTACCAATTTAGTCTTTATTTGGCTATATCACCCAAAATAAAAGTTTTTTTCCAATTGCATCACCCAAAACACATTGGCTACCACCCAAGTAACCACCGATAAAAATATAAAAGACTTATGTTTTGGGTGGCAAAGTCAAAAGGGAATCAAATTGGCTATAATTATGTATTGAATGACTAAATCGATTAACATTTAAGTTAAAAAATAATTTTTACTGAAAGAGTTAAAGAACTATTTAGGTTATTTACCGATTTTGGCTATACAAAATTGTCGTCAAAACAATTGGGTCCATTTCTTCCTATCCTTGATAGTCCTTTGTTTATTACAAGCTGAAATGAATCAGGCTCGTAAAGACATGTTTCACGAGAGCCTTGTGCAATTGTGCCGAAGGATAGAATCAGTGTTTTGAAAACCGGATCGGACCGGCCGGTTCGACCGGTCGAATCGTGAATCGGAAAAACCACCGATCCGGTCCAATTATATATCCGGTCTGTCCAAAAAATCGGACAGAATCGGTAAAAAATCGAAAATCGATAAAAAATTAATTTTTTAAATTTTAGAATAAAAATGATTTAAATAAAGAGAAAAATTAAAAAATCGTGAAATAAACTCCAAAATAGCAAACATTGAACACACCAAAGCCTAAACTATTAAGTTTTTTTTTTTCATCTTTTTTATACTTATTTTTGTATAAATTTCACTTTTCTTATTAGAAATTTGATTAGTATTTTTGGGTATTAGGACTATAAATCTCCAAAATAGTGTTTCACTTTTATTTTAGATTTTATATAAATATATTTTAGATCATTTTAAATTATATCACACTTTGGTACAAAAAAAAACCTAAATTATAGTGAACCGGCCGGTTCAACCGGTCGGACAGATTGAACCGCGAACCAGACAGCCACCGATTCAGTGGCCGGTCCGGTTTTCAAAACATTAGATAGAATAAAAGACAATAGGTCAAGGTCTCAAAATAAAGAGTTACATTATAAAGCCTACAATAATCAACATTTTTTTGTAGATAACAATTCCATTTTATGTACGTTCTAGATTGATGAAAATTATTAAATTATCTCAATTTTATAAAATATAGTTCAGACGATTAAATTACTTTTTTATATTAATATTCCTCAATTTCACAATCGTTTCTCTCTATTAGTATAACACTAATATTTAACACTAAATATTTCTTGAAATGAAAAAAAAAAATCAAATGTTGGTATTAGAATTATAATTGGTTGGCTATAATAATTAAAAGAGAGACAAAAACAATAAGCAAGAGGGAAGGAGATGCGATTAAGTGGGTAGAATACATTAACTTTTGTGATAACGATAAAGTTAAACAAAAATTATTTAATAAGTACAATTTCTTAATTTTTTAAAGTAATCAGTTAATTTGAGAAAAAAAAATATTATTTAAAACGACAGATAAAACGAAACACGAAACAGAGATTTTACATTTTTAAGTCTAACCGTTTACTTCCTTGCAAAATGGTCCCTGAAGTTTCAACTGTAGCACAACCCTTAGTATTCTTTCGTCCAATTGTCTAGAGATAGTCCAATCATCAGCAAGCCAACAGGGGAACATTTATTCCTAAAGGATGATAGTTGGTGTCAGATCAAATGATTCCTTGCTATCTAGGAATATAAAACTAGAAGACTAATTATGAAAAGAAAATTGCATCACCTAGCTAGTGAACTTAATTATGATTCCGTGTTTCTAATCTAATCTAAAAGAATAGGCAATTTGGTGCATGTAGATTTGCTTTTAGCATGTGGATGGATTATCATTAATGATAATTAAATTGACCACACTTTTGCTAGACTAAGTGACTGATTAAGTACAATTTCCAAATGGAAGAAAGAGTCTAGATTTTGAATATTACTAGCTTGGACATTGATGCAAACTGCTCAACAGATTGAAAAGATGCATGTTAATCTCAATAATGGAAGTTCATCATTTTCTTACATCACTAGCATTGTGATTGAGATTTGCACAGTTTTGATTGCAACAGTTTCATCCATCAATAGCGATCATCACACGAGATAATAAAATGATTTGTACTTTTGTCTCGTATTACTGAAGTACCAATACTACTGTGGTATAAACGGGACAAGCATTCTCTTCATGGGGTAAATAGAGATTTTTTATTTATTTTTAAGAAATAAAATTTAAAAAATATTTTTAAAAGTCAAAACTGTTTGTAATTCAAATTACGTTTTATATAACTGCAAAAAAATGAGAAAAAATAAAAAATAAAATCTTGCCATTTGATTAAACAATTCTATTTTTATCAAAATTTAAAAATTCTTACATCGTTCAAAATGTTATACATAATTCAACGGTGAATTTTTTTTTTCCGAGTGAATCAAATTTTTAATAATGATGATCTACTCAATGAGATAAAAGTAATGGTATGTTCGGATTATTTTTTTCAAATTTTAATTATTTAGATATAGGTAGATGGACAAAGAAATGGTGAGAAATATATATATGTGTGTGTAGGATCCAAATTTGCGTAAACAAGTTTAAACAAGTCAAAGATTCATGTGTTTAAACTTATTTGATTATTTTAAAGAATTTGTAAATATGACCAAATTTTATCCGTTTATATTTCGAGTCGAATTAAAGTGACCTTTTATTAAGCTGAGTTTGAGTAGGTTGAAATTTTATATGGAACTTTAAAGTTTTAAATTTATCCAGATAAGTTCAAAAAGTTTGCAAATATTACATTTTGTTCAAACTTGAATTCATTAATACTAAACTAAATTTGAAAAAAGTCTTACCGAACATTGGAACACATACTTGAGATTTTTCAATTTATCAATATGAGATTTTGCAAGTCTTGGACTATGGGCTCTTTTCATTGCTTTCCAATATTGTAAAGATGCTATATTCAAAGATTAAATTGACTAATATTCTAGAATATTTTTTAATAACGAAGTGCTGTTTGTAGTAAGATTTTTTTTTTTAAAAGACAAAAAAAAATACCATGGATAAAACTCATGAGGAATGGGACCAGAACCTCTAGCTGTGGCCCTTCATCCCTGAAATCTTAAAATTACAGTTTCCCACTTTGTACGTTATCTATACCGAAAAATACTTACATAGACTCGATTTTTAGTTTCACTTATAAATTTTACGGTCAAAATTAAATCTTATAAAATCTTTTTTACATCAGCTGGTATCATAGATTTCATAACATTTAATCTACACTACAAGGTCTACAAATAGAGTTAAAGACCAGGTCTACCTAAATATTTCCCATCTATACCAAAACATCATTCAAACATTTTTAATTGGTAACATATATGTGTATGTTCCATCAATGATTTAATCTTCTTCTTGATAATCAAGCTAGACAGGTCCAATTGATTTTGCCGTTTGCTGAAAGTAAGATAGATGCCTAAGGTAGATACAATCATACTACGTTATCATATTCAGAGCACACTGAATATTTTGTATATACCAACTCTTGTATAAGAGCGACAATGTTGTTTTTTCATATATCAAATCTTATGAAAAAATTCAACAGTACACCACACAGTTTCATCCGCGACAATGTTGTTTTTTCATATATCAAATCTTATGAAAAAATTCAACAGTACACCACACAGTTTCATCCCATTACAACTTCGACAGTGGCTAATTCAGCCGGTTAGATTTGGAAAAAAGAAAAAATTTGACTAAAAATATAAAATTAAAAAGATCGTAATTCGATATGATCTTATTATGTGAAATGATTTTGACAGTGACTGTAAATTTGTAATTTTGTAAATGATTTTTCTTTAAGCTGTTAGCAGGTTGGACATCAATTACTCGAGGCAAATAACTGAGACTTTTACTTCAAAATGTTGAAAGGAGATATGACAAGGAAACATACATTAGTCGAGCCTCAGCAAACACAAATAAGCTTTTCGAACAACCCTGGTTGACTAAACCACAATCCATGCTCAGAAAGTCTATCCGTGTCCAGAATGAAATGCTGTACACTTAATTTTGGCAGAGCCAAAATAGACTCTCGCAAGGGAAATTCTTGTATGGCAACGAATGCTGTATTCATGGAATGAAGGTTTCCCAATTATGCACCATGATGGCTCTATGACCCTAGACCATGATAAGGGTTCCATTAGACTGAATTCAGGACCAGTCTCCATTTTCTCATTGACCGCTTTCCATGATTTAACTAAAAAAAAGTGTGCAAATCAAAGAGTGCCCTTGAGATCACTATTCATACAAATTATATTGCAGAGAAGAGATGCTCAGATGAAAAAAGAGAAGTTGTCAAAAATGTATTTACTCCTGAGAAATATTACTGCATGTCAAGGACACCATCAAGTGCTACAACATAAAAATACACAACCTTCAGAAGCAAAATTTTAAGTTGCCGTCACTTCTTAGACACTTGTCTACGCGCGTAGGCATTCTTTGAGGTAGAAATCAATAGAAAACAGGAGAAAACCTTGGCAGCCAAGCAAACCTCAGGAAATGACTCCATGGCATCAAGTGAAGCTAACTTGCACGTATCTCTGAAAAGACATCTCAAGCAGCTACAGATGCACTCATTTCAGCAAGAACACGACTATATGTGTGGTGATCTGAAGTGCTCTTAAAGCCAGGAATAAAATCAGAGAAGAATCTGAGAACTGCAGCAAGGTGCTGTGGGTCATTAGAAGCATAAGCTGCTTCAAGAAACAAGGAAGGCCGGACAGTATTCACCTGAAAATCACCATAAGCTCTGTAAAAAGATTTTAAAGATGAGATAGCACACATCTTAGCTTCAGCTCTTTCTATATAGGCAAAATGGTAACAAAAAACTGGTGCAGGAGCAAAAATCCAAACGAGAAATTTACAGGTCAGACCCAAGGCCAGAGTTAACATACCCTAGATGATCTATAAGCGTTAAGAGTCTACCCAGAAGTCTTACTTCAGATTAGAGCATCTAAACACCAAAGATTACTTCAATTAAATGTCTGATCATACATCTAAACACCAATGAGATGTCTGATCATACTTCAGAGTTTAGGCATGTCAAATGAGAAGCATATTTCTATGTTGAAGTAGAACGAAGGCAACAAGTTATGCTGAATGCTTGTATTGCACTGATGTTTATGTACTTATATGTCATCAAATCCACAATCTCCAAACACTACAGCTCTCTGTCTCTTTCAATTCACGTTCTCCAGTATTAAGACAGGCGTAGTTAAGTTGTACATTGACTTCTTGAAATATTTAGAGAAGAAATGAAACAGAAGGATATTCTTCAACATGCCACTTATAACAAAGTTTGGTCCCCACAAAGATGCCTGCCTGCCTGCCTGTGTTCCTTTTCAAGGAACTGTGACCACTGTTTTTACCCCATGACAATGTCCAATTGTCTAAATCTGAGCTTTTCTTTTATGGGCCACTCCTCTATTTAAATACTTTTAAACAAATTTCAGTGGAAGATAGAGAACTATGGTTTACTGAAGTAAATGCTTAGTCATAAAACTATAATCAAGGGAGACTAAAAGGTTATTTTATTTGAATAGATCAAGCAAACAAATCACATTGGACGAAAACATGATATAAAGTGCAGTCATGACGTATCTAGGAGAAATACGTTATTCATAAAATTATAATCAAGGGAGCAGAAAAGGTTACCTTATTTTTCCGAGCATAACGTAAAGCTTCCAGATAATATCCATCTTGCACAAGTAGTAACACATAGTCCTGATGCAAAGATAGCTGTCTAATCATATCAAGGCCCAACTTCCTTGTTTGAAAATTCTGACGACCTGACTCAAGGAGTTGCAAGGCAACTTCTTTTGAGGGCTCAAGGATCTGCAGTAAGATTGCATCCATACTTGAACTTCAACATTAACCAAAATACAAAGAAGCAATTATTATAACCTTTTTGATGAACGTAATGCAAAGTAACCTTATTGGGCTGATAAATAACCCAAGTTCTGCATGACGCTCGCTTCTTGCAAGCAGCTGCACTGTCAAGACATATATATTTGGATGTATTTTTAATTTTTCCAAGTTAGCCCTGCAATCAACCAGATTGATAAGGATTTGGGAATAAAAATCCAAGATTGTTCACAAACTTGAATTAAGAGATCAAAGAATAAAAAAGTTATCATCTTGTACTTTATTTTGTATAATAAGTACCTACATCTTTTCACAAAATCATGGAAATAAAAAGTACACAGTAAGGATGAACATATTCAGCATACAAGTCTCTAACCCCAAAAGATTTCAGACTACATTTAAGTCTGTATGAGCAAAATCATCTGCTACAAAGAAATACCTGTGTAGGAACTCAACAATGATAGCAACCAAGTAAGAAGCATCCCCTGCTATCTCTTCATCAACAGGAGCAAACACAGAATTGTACAAATCATCTGGTGAAATTGCTGCTGAAGTCACTTGAGAGTCCTGATTCTCAGTTTAGGTACTAGCATTTAATGGTGCATCACTAGGTCCAAGAATTTGTGATCGTACAGAAGGTTGGTGAACTGAAGCACCAGCTGGTTCAGCCCTCAAAGATTGTTCTCCATCTATTTTACCACTTGAAGAATCAAGTGTAAGAGAAGTAATCTTTTGTGCTTCAGCATTAAGTTTGTCATCAGAGTCTGAAGTTAAAAAGCAAGATCTACCAATAGATTCACTCTCAAGACCACCACTTTGCGCTTCGTGCTTAACAGATTTTTCAAATGCATCTGTACAATTGTTTGCATCATCGATGATATTTGCATCAGAAACACCAGAATTTGAAGTTCTATCAGCTTTTGTTCTCTTGAAATAACTGCCTGTTTTAATTGACTGTGAATAAGAAGTCACTTATAACATCTAATGTGTAGCAACAACAGATACTGGTCTCCGTTCAAGAATCATAGTTTTAGCTACTGTCAAGCTCAATTGTTTTGCCTGAAACGACATATTTGAAAAACAAATTAAAATTACAATGTGAAAATGAAATTTCAGATGTAGACGGGACATCTTTACAAAAGGTAGTGGACAACTATCATCATTGCATACATGGACATGGTATGTGCTTTCTTAAGCACAGAAGGCATTTGTAAGAAACAGACATTTTACCTTATTTGCTTCTAACTTCCTCCTCTGCAAGAAGTCTAAAATAAATGGTACTTCGGAGCTACTGGAAGAAATAGCCTGTATACATATAAACAAGTTGTCATAGCAAAAGTACAGAGCATAATACATAAAAATTTAAACAGCCTAAAAACTTGCCTCCAAATCTAAATTTATCTTCCACAAAAGCCCATTAGTAAAATCACATATGAGATCAGGAACAAGAAACGTCCAGCCATCTCCATAAGTAATTACTTCAGTATCACTTAAAACTTTTGTTTCTAAAGCCTCGGAGTTCCTGCTAGTTGATTGAGAACACAAGGAAGCAGCTCTAGGGTAACCTCTCAACAATAGAGGAAGTGTATGGGCAGATATAGGTGCTCTGGAGTCTGCAAATATGTCATACATAATTACAACCTTCGCATCCACTTGATGAACAAGCAAAACATTATCAAGTGCACTGACAGCAATCCTATTAGAATAAATTGGCAAAGAGCCCTGGAAACAACACCAAAAAAAAAAAAAAAAAACCATTAAAGGAGGAAAAATCAGACAAAGAAGGCAAGATGAAAACCAATAACAATAAGTAATCAAAAATCTTATTCAACCATTATGTGAAAATTGGAATGGTTTCACACTCAAAAGCAAGTCCAGATAAACATAGAAAATCCTAAACAGGTTATCATCAGCAAGATGTTTAACAAAAAGATGAATTCTAAACATTGTTGTAGAAATTAAAAAAAAAAAATACAAGAAAGCACAATTTTTAAGGACACAAGCATAACTATGGATGTGTTTAACATTTCTTGCAATAATCAAGCGATTTATTAGCTCCTACTAAAAGACAAAGGTAAAAGCAGTGGTTTCTGTGCAAAATAGTACAATTGAGAAAAAGAGTTTAATCCAGAAGACTGCAAGTTTTGAGAGAGTGAAGATAGAATAGAACTTAAAAATTGGGATAATCCTAAATCCACTATAGCCACCAGAAGCCACTGTTGCACAAAGCCCAAAGAATTGAAATTTTAACTAAAAGTGGCTGGGAGATAAAAATTGACCTTTTCTTGCCTAATGCTTTGTAATATGCTTAGATTGACAACCATAAAGATATTGTCGACATGCTTGAACAGACACTTTGGTAAATATTGCCAAAATGTCATTGCCCCTAAAAAAAAAAGCACCCTCACTTAGAGGTGTCAAATTGGCTTTAATCATTTGCAGCTCCTATCCCAAAATTTCTGTAAAATAAATTCCACTCATGATTTCATCTTAAAATTCGACAACCATGAAATTAAATTGATAATTGACTATAATCATGGGACAAGTTTCAAACTCATGGCAATAAATAACTCATTCTATTAATAAACAAGCAGCAGGCTTCGGAACACAATTATAAAACACTCCTATTTACATGCATTGACTATATGCTTGCAACAGTTATAGGAAATTATAAAAAAAAAAAAAAAAAAAAAAATCTAAAGCCAATAAAACTTGAGCAAAAAAGGAAGTAGACTTGATTTCAGTAAGGTCTAACCTGTTGTATAACAGCATCTCGATAGAACCTATATGAGTGGAGTAGCATCGCAACTCTATCGAATTGCAAGCAGTAAATCCTACCATAACTTTAAATTGACGAAAGAAGTATTATAGGAGAGTTTTATAAAAATCTAAAGCATAAAGCATGAAGTAAAGTAGCATCTTACACAGTGACAACATGAACATCTTCAGCAGCAAGGACAGGTTTACTGTTTGCCTCGTGTTTTGCCATTGCCATTTCAAATTTCGGCAAGCGGATAATCCCAGCTGATTGAAATCTAAAAACAGGGATAAAAAAAGACTATCAGATGAGGCGAAGTAAAGGAGTTATTCCTACTCATTAATGTCAATTGTCTTTATGAGATCCAATAATCATCAATGCACTTGAAGACATCAATTCATCAGACAATGTCCACTAAATTAAAAAACCAATTGCTTGATGACATCAAATTCTATGACCTAGTAAATTCTTAAATACATATACTGAAAAAAACGAAATTCGGTGGATTATCGATCTCATCCAGCACCATAAAGTTAAATAAAACAAATGGAAACAATATAGCTTGTTTCTCTTCCTTTGTTGCAAGAAATTTGTTTTCTTCACGAACTGCTATACCATAAATATCACTACCTAGCAAGCAGAATAATTTCTCCAAAACAAAAAAATAAATAAATAAATAAAAGAAAAGATAAAGAACAGAAGAAAACCATTAAATGGACTAAAAGAAGCTGCATTAGAAATGAAAATGACCTATCCACACATGAAGGTCAAGAAATAAGATAAGTCTCGTAGTCCTTATGAAGGTCTATCATTTCGAGGTTTTGGTTGAGTTGTAACCCATTCATGTCAAAGTGGTTCTGCAAGCCTATGAAGTTAATATTATTCTCATACATTGAGATGCCAGAAAAGCTAGAAGCAGAGGAACAAAAACAGAGAGAGTTCCTACACAGACAAATGAAGAAAAGAAATGGCGAGGCCCTGGATCTAAAAACTCTGATCAGCTATACCTGATATCCTGTGAAGGTCTTGTTTTGCATGCCTTGGGCAAGAAGGACCAGCCTGCTTTCATGCGTGTATATATACCAACTCACATTAATCTTCTTGGTCTCAACCAAAGTAAGAGATTTTGAGTGAGAACTGTAAGAGAACAACTCCAGCCCGCTGAAATCAAGCAATATTTTAGACACATAACAAAATAAAGCAGTAATTTTTGAAAGGATGCTTGATGAGTTCTTGCTTAACCACATACGGATAATATCATGTCAACAATACAAGATAGCTGATTAAATATAAAAGAAGAGGCACACAACTCAGGAGGGAGAAGCACCAGTGCAAGCATTGACAAATTCTAACATTAGTTTTCCACTTAGATTGCGAAAAAGAAATTCATGAAAGATAAAAGAGTACTTCAAATAGAGGATCTCATATGACTCGGGTGTATTGTCAATTGCTCAAGAAGTTGATTCTATCTTTTTAAAGCTAAAATTGTGCCTTTAGGTGTTCTCTCTTGCTTTACCTACTGCTTGTTGTATCTTTCAAGCTGAAAACAGTTGATTCCAACAAGCAGCTCAAGGTGCTTCTGGAAACATCTCCTTTGCATTTCAAAACTTTTCAACACCAAAAAAATTCCAATTCTTTATACAGCTATCTAAGTGATACACCTTTTCTTCTAGCAGTTTTAGAAGAGACCCTTAAGCTACCACTGACAATCTATTCAAGATGAGTTCCATATTCTTCAAGATCTCAAAACTTTTTACATTTATATTCTCATAAAAGTCTGTAGATCTCGCTCTGGAGGCCAGCTTCAGTACATGTTCAAATCTAGAGCACTTAGTAACTTTATTTTAAGCCGCTCCAATGGGGTCTTCGTACACCAATGGAGATACTAACACACAAAGACAAGAAACTCTGAGAAGTTCTTCAGTGCGTACCTGGTCTTTACAAAGACAATATCACAAGTTGGACAGTCTGTCCAAAAGAATCCCAGAATATGTTCTGACTCGGACCGGCACTGATAGCTACAAAGTTTCGCCCCCTCTCTGTTCCAGATCTGAACTTCATGATTAGATCTTTGGACTGCCAGAAGCTTTGAGTCTAAAGAATATCGAATAGACAACACTGGACCTTCATTTATTGAATCAGTGGATGGAGTGACATTTGGATCAAATGGAGCAGTTTTCCAAGAGAAAACCTACAAATTGTAATAATATCTGATGCAATTTAGCCATACCTAATGAAAGGAGGGACACATCAATATATAATCTGTAAATTACAACCTAGTAAATTCAGAAAACCGAAACTTGTATTTTCTATTCAATTAAATTACCCGATCAGATGTATGCGCAAGTAGCAGCTTACTCCCATCATCGTAAAATAAATTTCTATTCCCTGATCCTGAAAGGGTGCACCTCAGTGGTGGGTACTGAATATAAACATGTGATAGAGCACCAGATCCACAGAATCCAGAAGACTGAGAAGAAGATGATTGCCCAAACATGTTCTGTTCTTTCAACTTTTGCAATACAGTTTAGTAGAATATCCAGAAAACAATCAAATACTTCCTCCTAACTGCTGTATAAGCTTCAGTACTACATAAAGCAAACAGAGCGTATGAAATGGAAAGAAAAAAAAGGGAATTACTACAGCTTAAAGGACTAAGGATGAGATGAAAAATTAATCACCTACAGTATAACTCCAATTCTTCTGGAAGTACAAGAGATACTAATACATTACCAGCAGAACAAGCTATATTAACGAAGTTTCCAATTGAATGCTGATACACTTCAGGCCTTTCCTCTGACCTGCATATCCACACACAAAGTCATAAATAATGTCGTGTCTATTCCAGTAGAGACCACAATAAACCAAATTTAGGCATTTTTCCATTACGAGATAGTCAGCAAATGACTCTCATACCACATTCTGCATGCAATTCCTTAATGCAAGGAATTCTTTTAAGCACATGTTACGTTCGACTTCAGGAATCTTTGCTGCAACACAACTACCGTATTCTTTGGCCTGCACAATTTAATCACAAATATCAGCACAAGCACCAAGCCTACAGTACTAATTGCTTTTCTGTTTTTTAGAATATATACTGCAAAATCTAATTCGAATATAACATTTAATGAATAATTCACGGTATGAAGCCTTCAACCAACAATTAGCCTACGGAAACAAGAAGGAAAAAGATTTATGATGTGGTGCCTCATCAGTCAAAGTTAATATTAGATATCACAGAAAACAACAACAGACCATAACATACTTTTCTTGCTCAACCATAGCTCTCTCTAACTCAAAATATATCCCAATTATTGTACATTGAAAAGCTATAAGCTGCTTTTTTGAAATTGTAAAAAGCACTTTTGGACAAGCAGGTGCAGAGAGTTACGTTGCTTAATTTTGCAAACAGCTTTTAGCTTATCTAAACATGAAAAGCAAAAACATTTTTTCAATTTTTGTCCACAAATTCTTCAAAAAAGTGATTTTTCACTTAAAAAAGAAAAAACTATACGCAGCTTTCAAATAGCTGTTGAAAACAAGTTCTATATGTCTCCTGGAAACCAGCACTTCTAATATCACTAATAACATTTGAAAGTACTAAAAAACAAATGATTGGCATCCGTAGACAATAGGAATGATTAGCCTTAGTTACTTTCAACAATATGTCAATTCACAACAACATTCACATGTCTCTTTTACATTTCTAATCAATAACATCTAAAAAAAAAAAAAACTTATATTCTCATTTCCCACTTCTAACTAGCAAACATTTACAATGACAGAATCAGCCAACCCCAGATTTTCAAAATTTATGTTCATTAAAAAACTTCCCTCAAAATTAAGCAGAGTTCTTATTCCTTTGTCCGTCAGCCACATTTGTAAATTATCGAACTTTACAAACCGAATTCCTCTCTCGCAAAGCATTTACAATTGAACTAATTCACATTTGTAGGCATACAAATTTGTGTCTTAAATCATTCATCTACTTACTTTTTCCCGAATTTACTCCAAAAAAAAAAAATGATATTTAGGACTAGAAAATCATGGAAAAGACCACAAATTTGTAAGCTTACAAATTTATATCAGAACTTATTCAACTACTGTTTCCTGAATTTATGCAATAAATAAATAAACTAAAAAAAAAAAAACCTGAGCTCCACAATTCACCAAAATTCGCCGGAGTAACGCCGTCGTATTGGTAGCACTACTACTCTTCTCTTTCATTATTAACCACTCAAACACCTGAGAATTTAATTTTGTTTAAAAAAAATTCTCTGTCGAAATTAATAATCAATCAACCAATTCAAACCAATTGATTAATATCCAAAAACAAAAATAGGATTTTTAAATTACCTTGAACTGCAATCATTTCCGAACTGAAGTTCTGAATCAGAATTTTTCTCCCTTCCAATTAATTGATAAGAATAATTAGGTTTTTAAGTACTTTAATTTTCCTCAAATTTGAGTTTAGATTTCTTGAAGTATTCTTCTTATTTTCAACGGATTTAAGATGGGCATGTTTGGGCCTTTTGAGTCCTATAATTTCTTTGTTCTTCTTTAGTCACGGATGCTCAGAGGCCCGTACAATAGCCCAAAATGAAAAAACTAATAGTGACGGGCTTGCATTGGGTGCATCGTATCTAATGAATTTGGGCTCAATTTTAGAGTGGCTAAATAATGTCTAATGAATTTGGGCTCAATTGCTTAAAAACCTCTTAGTTTTTTCTTTTTGATAATAAAGGAAAATTCTACATTTTTTTTTTTTAAGAAATCATTCTCTTGTATTTTAAATGTTTTATATGTTTTAAAAACTTGTATTGTACAAGTTTTTAAAACCAAAGAAATAATTCTCTAAAAAATATTGTAGAATACCCCAATAATAAAATGTATCATCGGTAAATATAAAATTCTCACTTTTCTTCCCTCATTTGTGAAAATTAAATCAATTCACCTACTAAAGTCTTTACTTTTTTGCGAATATGATACGATGGATCCAGCAGTACAACCCTAGTAAAAGAAATAATTTAGGGAGAAATGCGTGATTTCACATGTAAAAAAATGAAAAGACAAAATATAGCCTTCACAGATTAAATGAAAAGTTATAATTTATAGACAAAGATGTCCTCCGTGTACATTTGTAAAATCGAAAAATAATTGATTTAATTAAATACTTAATTCTCATTCTTTACAATATGTGCACCTCACATATTGTTAAAATCAAATTCAATTAATGATTGTTTATTAAAGAGTTAATACACTTTGCCCCCTAAACTAGGTACGCAATTACACTTTGTCCTCTAAACTGTAGAAATATACACTTTGTCCCCTATTCACATTATTCATCCTTTAAGAATTTTAAAACATTAAGAAAATCTAGTTAAATGACTGAAAAACCTTTAGTATTATATTTTGATTTTTTATATATTTAATTGATTAATATATTTTGATAGTTATAAAAGAATTAGGAAAAAATAAAATATAATAACAAATTGATATGTTTTACTTTAGAGAGTGAAAATGTGAGAAAATGTTGAATTATATATATATGATATTGCAATTTGTGCAGGTTAAGTCAAATATTAAAAGTGTAAAAAACTAAGAAACTTCAAAAAAAATTACAAAGTTTTATAAAAAAATATAGTTTTTCATACAATACCTTTAAAGAAAACTTTTCAATAGAAAATAAGGAAGTTATTCTACCACTATAGTTAAACATTCAAATTCAAAAATAATATAAAATTAAAGCCAAATTTTTTTTAAAAAAATTGACCAAGAAATATATTAATATAAAATATATTGAAATATTATATAGTTTACTTTTGCTTATTTTTAAATAATTATCGCATCACTATCAAAATTTATATACATATTGTATCAAGGGTATTTTAGTCATTTAACTAGATTATCTTAATGATTTTAATATTAGTGATAAATAAATAATGTCAATCTTAGTGGAGGCAAAGGATATATTTCTATAGTTTAGGGAAGTAAAGTATAATTACTCACTTAATTGAGATAGACAAAGTATTATTAACCCTTTATTAAATCATGCTGAAAAAATTTAAAACATACAAGATATGTGAAGGACAATATAAAATGAATAATGTGATAAAAGAAGCATACAAATATGCGTGGAATGCACGAAGAATGGGAGAAACTCGTAATGTGAGCATTAGATAAATAAAGGAGTCAAATAACATAACGTGATTTGATGTAAACAAGGAAAATATGTAAATATTGTAGCTATTAAATTGCTAAATGTAACGAAGCAATCTTACTTTATTTGGATTTTATAAGTGATTTTTTTTAAGGTATCTTGGTGGGCTCCATATCTTTTGTGACTTAGTTCTAGATGTGTTAGAAATAATATGAAGTTTAAGAGAAGTTTGGCAATTTGAAACATAAATAAGGAAAAACAATTTAGCCAAACATGTCAAATAGAAAGATATCACCGATTATTTGTGGTTTAGATTAATTATGGAATATCAAGTTAAAAAAATTCTAGGAAACTATAACTGTTTTTGGATCTCTGTTGGTGTAAATTTTTTTTTAACACAAACAAGTTTAGATGCATGCAATACAATTATTATTTAAATTTTAATTATTATTTTTGCACATGTGAAATATATTTAAACCTCCTCATTTAAAAAATATCTCATACCGACAACGTTAAAAAGCTTAGCTCAAAAAGTATTAGAAAGATTTAATGAAAACTCAAGGTAATGTTAATATTCATGTATAAATTGAATTTTAGTAAACACTAATTCTACTCCATGTACATGAAATATGAGAAAAAAAAAATAGTGATGTCTCAATTAAAAAAAAAAAAAAAGGAAAATCATTTCTAATTCTAGGCACTTTTAAATCTTTTCACACGATTTCTTCTCGAGTTAAGAAAAGCAAGAAATTTGCAAAAGAAAGAAAGACTTGATAGACGTCATGTTAACAAATAAATTGATGAGAATGTATAGAAGGAACTGATAGGCCACTATTAATCCGACCTTAAAATAAAGGGTCAAGATTCATGCATATATAAAATGGTCGAGTTTGGACCGAAATTTTGAATCCGATTAAAAATTATTATGCTTGAGAACAGGCAGGAGAATTTAAGATTTGATAAATAAATTGAGCTGATGTGAATATATATATATATATATATATATATATATATATATATATATATATAATTTAACAGTTGAATTCATGAAATTGAAACATCAAAGGCGCAAAATAAGAAACCCACAAAGTTGGAGGGGCAAAATGTATTTAACCAAAAAAGAAAAACACAACATATATGTGTGTAAGAGGGGCTCTGAGTAGTTTGTCCAGGACCATATATTATTGTACATTGATGCCAAAAGCATTAATATGACTCAAGGTTTCTAAGTATACAAAGCCCCACCAAGTGCCTGCAATTGAATGCAACTTTTCTTTCTCTCTAATTCTATGTAGTCTTCTTCTCATGAATTCAAATCACAACCCGTGCGGCACTTAGATTTTTACCCTTAGTCAGCACTAGTTGGGAGCACTAAAAAGAGTGACACATGACTCAAACATACACTAGTAGTAAATAACAAATGCAAACATAATGCCATTGTCAACATTTGTATGTTCCATCAAATTGCATTCCAAGGTGAGCAAAAACTGATTCCCAAACCAAGTATGCCATTTTCTCAAAAGACCTTCCACTCAAAAATAATTTTCATTAATGGTAAAATGCACACTTAATGTGCGTGAAACAAAATCATAAATTTGTTTGGAAACTATTTTTGTATAAATTAACTTTACATTATTAAGATAATAATAAAAGTATTTCTAGATTATTTTCCATACTCAAAACTATTATTAATTGGTATTATGTAGTAGTAGTAGTTACATAGTACATTTAAAAATTTTAAATATAGAAATTCAAGAATATGGGTGGCTACAAAATGATTCTGAAATTAAAACACACACACAATTGGGAAAGGCACACTTTATGGGCGTGGTTTTAAAAAAAAATCCACAAAATTTAAAAAAAAAAAAAAAAAAAGTAGTAAATGTTTTAAAAAAATATGCAAATTTTTTTAAAAAATAACATAAAGAGTGGAGTCTGAAGAGTAGGAAGGAAGTTATGGATAGTTACTCACATATTAAAAAAAAGGTAGTAAAAATGTTAACAAAAAATTAGGCTTAATTACAATTTACCCCCTATAAATAGGGGACAGTTGCAAATTGCCTTCTATATTCTTTTATTTACAAATTTCCCTCAAGGTTAAATAAAGTTAATTTTCATCTAAAGAGAGTAGTAAAATATCATAATAGCTCTTAATCTTTTAATTGCCTAAACCAACATAAAATTAGGGTGAGTTGCATTTTGGTGTTTGATTTTATTTTATAAGCAATTTTTCAATTAAAAGTGACGACGTTTTTTCATCCAGCATCATTAAGAAAAAAATTCCATTCAATACTCTTAATTGTATGAATTAGTTTACTATTTATGTTTCTATTATCAATAATTAATTCATCACTTTATATTTAAAAATCATATTATTTGAGTAAATATTCTATTTTAAGATATAATCAATATATAGTTTAAATAAATTTAAGTTGATCAACAAACTCACTCCTTCATACTACCTAGAAAAAAGAAAAAAATTTAGATTAATAAATTTAATAAATTTAGTTTATTATTATTTTCAAATTTAAGAGAAGAATTTTCGTAATGAAATTCACAAAGTGTAACTAAAAATATTAAGGGCAACTATCACATTTTACTACTCGCTTTGGAAGAAAATTTTAACTTCACTGAACTTTGAGGTGTAATTTGTAGATAAAATAAATATAGGGGGTTATTTACAATTACACCCTATTTATAGTATAGGTAAACTGTAACTAAGCCAAAAAATTATATAAAAAGTTTAAAAAATAATATAAAGAGTAGAGTGTGAATAGTAGGAAGGAAGTTATGGTTAGTTATTTCCATATAATAAAGGTAAAAAAGGAAGAACATAAAATGACATCACATCAAATTGAGACTCTTGTTTTATATATAGTATAGATAGATATAGATAATAAAGATAATGGCAATTATCATTTCTTTTATGTTATAACTAGACATAGAACCTCCAGATATTGAGTGATTAGATGCACATTATTTCAATTTTGGACCTCTTTAATTTTTGGTGAATTGGAATTAGAAAGAAGAGAGAGTTTGGCAAAATATACGTGATTATGGATTCAGTATTGTAGCAATGAATTTGTTCTAAATTTGGCTATTCTTTTTCCACTATACATGTTGAAAAAGGATATTATGCAATAGTGTTTCATCAACTTTGGATAGTATTCCAAGGCAAGTCTATGTAAATATCACCATATTCACCAATATTATTGTAACCTAACATAAAAGGTAAAAAGCCAATGAAGTACTCAATTCACAAATATATGCATGTACACATGTGTGTGTGTATATATATATATGTAAATAAATATATATATATAGCTATTCTCTATTGTCGACATCTTATTAAAACCAATTGTGTGGACCATTTCACTGGGATTGAAGTAAATGGGGAAACATAGTTCATGTGAACGTCGTTTGTTTACAACTACCAATTCAGATGCAATGAAAAATAATAATAATGCTTTTAGCGTCAAAATTACCTTTTTGGATATCAAGAATTAATTTGAAGTACTTATTGAGTTATTGGAGTTAGAAACTTGATCAAAAAGTATTGAACTTCTTGTGTTTTCAGCCTTTTAGTTATCCTGTAATATTTTACATTCATACTGAAATTTGGAAACTTAATTGTTTTGCTGACCAAAAGCTTGACTCTTTATATAACAAAACAATTTTGTAATTTATTCAAGCGCATTAATAAAATTTATAAGGTTTTATTTAAGTTAATTTAATGTAATTGTTCAGTGTTTCAGTTTATTCTCTTGTCCATATAAGTACATCCTTTAATTTTTTTGTGTGCTGAATTCTGAACATCAATTATTCTATGTATTCGATGGACTAATTTTATTTTGTACCCCTCAACTTATATTTAATTTTCACTTTGCACCTCAAATTTTAGTTTTGGACACTTTGTACCCCCAATTCTCAAATTTGACCCACTTTAGCCCTTTTTTTATCCCATCAAAAAAGTTAATAGAATCTTTTTTTTTTGCAAAAATATTATTGTATATCTTACTTAATTTGTTGTATATATAGAAAATTCTACTAATTTTTTAGTTGGCGTTAAAAAAAGGGTTGAAGTGGGACGAATTTAAGAGTCTAGAGTGTAGAATCTTCAAAATTAAAGTTTGAGGTGTTAGTATATACCCTAAAGCCATTTGGTTTTAAGGATAAATTATACTTTTTATATTTATGTATATTTTGTAATATGACATTTTTCGAATAAAATATATATGTGAAATCATAAAATGTTATGATGTAATTATATTTTATTCGTTAATATCCCTAATCGTTGTATTTGACACGAGTAGATTAGCACATTTATCCGATTATATGTGAATACTTATTGAGAATAAGTGCATTGGATTGACCTGCTAAGAGTATTCCACATGGATTATTATTTAAATGTCAATGGATAAATCTCTTTGTGATAGTTGTGATATGGTAATTTGATTTGAGATCATGAATTTATCTTGATTGTGAATTATTGTATTTTGACTCTATTTGTTGTTATTCTTAATGAATCGCACATACTGTAGAGTTCGGGTATAATATGAATTATGATAAGATTAGATATGACCAACAGATGATTCACCACTCCTTATAATAGGAGAGTATACCCCAATATGGTTACTTTTTAAAATACGATTTGAAAATCTCTGCGCAAAGTGGAAATAGAATTAAGAGTGTTTTAAATTCTATTTCAAGTGAGTTGTATTTTGGAGAGAAGTAAATTGATTAATTCACTAAGAGTTGATATTATATCTGTACTCTTGAATTAATCCGGATATAGATTGGTGAAAGGATAATAATTACACGGTAACTAATCTTGTCACGGATGGGTGATGTCGAACCACTTGACATATCTCAACACTTAGGAAATCATGATGCTTTGCTGGAAGCCAATCTTGAACTGTAAGTGTAAATTAATTAATTGGAGAATTAATGATAAATTAAAGGTGTTTAATTTATCTAATCCTAATTAATTTAAATTATAATTTATACTTATTATCAACGTGATTGGGAACCTAAAGGGTCACACACTTATGGATAATTAATTCAGGATTAAATTGAATTTGATAAGTATGAGATACTTATGGGTTAATTTATGAGATAAATTACATTTTTAGGCTTAATTGTAATAAGTTATAAATCTTAGGATTTAATGTGTAATATATGTTAGAAATTCTAATGATTTTATACTTATTTTTATGCCCTTAAGTCAAACTGATTAGAATTATTATAATTCCCTAAATCCAAATAGATTGGGATACTAGAATTATATTTTAGAAATATATATATCATATAACTTATATATATATATATGATATATGACTAGTACTAATATACACATATATATAAGAGAAGTACTAGTACGGTAAAAATAGAGAAGCCGTCAACAATTTTTTAAAAAACTTGAAAGTCATGTTTTTGAAAAGGGAGAAAAATAATTTAAAAACTAGTATTTCGTGATTTGGGTCGATAAATCTTGTAAAGATTCTTAACTGAATTATCTGTATGCATACTATTAGAGGTCGGGCACTTGTGCGGCTTATGGATCAACGTCCCAAACATATTGGAGATTTTACCGCAATTTTAAGATATAATCTTTATATTTTTTCTTGTACTACACATAAATTAATCAAGGTGATCCTTGATAGGAAAGTAAAAGTTTTAACTTCTACTGCATTATTGGTTATTTACTTTCTTACAGTGGTATCAAAGCCACTCTTGATTAATTTATGATGTAAGTGTATTTAGTTGCTAAGAATATTGAATTGTTCAACTATATGAATTTTTTGAATTTTATTTATGAAAATATTGGAGAAATTAAAAAAAAGATCCATGAACTTGATTCACGGGTCATGCAATTCTTGATGACATCATCTTGATTGCTTGTTTGTCGCTTTAAGTGATACTTGTGCTTTTTATCGCTAAAGTATTTAATGAGTTAAATTACTTTTAGCTACACTTATTTTATATTTTCAAATTAAAAGTTTTTCTAAATTTTGGTTTTTGAAACCACTAATTAATTTTGATAATTGTTGTTTAAAATTAATTGTTAATATTTAAAAACTTTCTTCATTTTAATTTGATTAAAATTTAGAAAGTACAAAATTTTTGAAAATATTTATTTAATTCTAATGAGATTAGAATTAGTCAATTTGTTTAAATTTTAGAAATTTATTATGTTTGAATGAGATTGGAATGTAGTAAATGTTCAAAAAAATTTAGAAATTGTTTCTAATATAATTTTTGAAATTCTATTATTTAAAGGATTATTTTCTAATGAGATTGGAAAATAATAATTTTTCTCCTATAAAATATTTTCATAAATAATTCAAAAATTAATAATTTCAATGAGATTGGAATTAAAAAGTATAGTGATTCATGATTAGATACTAAATACGAATTTATCCTTTTATTTAATTATTGAATTATTTAATAGCGTGAACGATAATTATGGGTTTAAGACCAATATGATTGTATTTGATTTATTTGATTTAAATTCAATGGTTGTAAATTTTTAAATAGGGCCTGCGTGTCTTACTTTTTTTTTATTATTTTGAATGTAATTCCTTTCTCATCTCAATCTCCTTGAATGTAACTTGAGATTTCTTAATCAATCAAGTAATGTACTAGAGGTATGTTAGGGATAGGATTGAATATCTAAAATGTTTAGATAGAATTGTATTTGTAATGTACAAAATGATGGAGACAGTGAAAAGTTACAACCACGAAGAAAATTTTCAAGAGTTGAATATTACCCTTAGAATTTGACTACCTAATTTTCTTTGTAACTCAAGAAAACTAGTTTAGTAAATCATCAAATCCATAATCATCCATGGTTTTAAACATGTTTTATTTATTATATGTTGATATGATAATAATGCATGCAATTTTGATGATACCTAATAAAATAAATAAAAGAAAATCCCTCAAATTTAGATTAAGTCAATAAATAAGTTGTCTTCCATTATTATAGCAACAAACAAGAGTTTTTCTTATATTCAATTTGTTGGGCTAATCCAAGGTTACTCTATACTGAACATGTTTGAGTTATGAGATGAAATTTTTGAATAATGCGTATGATTTAATGGAAGTATATAATTTGTTGGGCTCACTCAAGATTATATGTCCTTAAGGCAAAGATTAGGAGTCACATAAGATGTGCTATTAAAGAGTTGACACCCAACTATCAAGGAATTATAAAGTGTTGTAATTGGTAAGATTTACTTACCTTTCAAAATTATTTTGGTTTGTTGGGTACATCCAAAATCAAAATAATTAGATGGGATCTTAACCCACTAGGGGTTATGTGATAGCTCCCGAATCAATATGTTCGGGTTATTGATTTGAAAAATAATAGGAGAAAATTCAAGTTAAAAGAAGACTATATTATATTTTGGTTTTGTTTATGCATAAATAACACATTTTTATACTATCTTTATTTATATGTTGTAGAATATGAGTAGCAACATTAATTTACCTCCCATTTTACATGATAACAAATTCACTGGGCCAGATTTTTCGGACTGGCACTGTAACTTGAGAATTGTTCTCATGCACGAGAAAATTGATTATGTTCTTGATCAACCTATTCCTAATGTCCCAACAGATGATACTGATGAAGCAGTTCATAATGCTTATTGTAAGTACATGAGGACAATGATACTGCCACTTGTATCATGTTAACTGCTATGAGTTCTGAATTACAGAAACAATATGATGACATGGATGCTCATTCTATGGTTTTTTATCTTAAGGAGTTGTTTGATGAAGAGTCAAGAAATGAGAGGCATGAGACCTCTAAAGAGTTATTCTGTTGTAAAATGATAGATGGGTATTTCAGTAATGATTCATGTATTAAAGATGATCGGACTAATTGAAAAATTAGAACAACTGGGATTTAAGCAAAATTATGAGTTAAATATTGATCTGATCTTGCAATTTCAACCTGATAGTTTTTCACAGTTTGTGATGAATTACAATATGAATAAGTTATCTTCAACTCTTACTGAACTGTTGAATATGCTAAAAACTGTTGAGATAACTGTCAAGAAGGAAAAGAAACAAGTAATGGTTGTTGATTCTTCTAATAAGAAGAAAAAAAAATCCAAGGTTGGTTTTGTGAAAGTCAAATCATGGTTGAAACCAACACCTTTGATCAAGAAGGACAAGGCCAAGGGTAATTGTTACCATTGTGAAAATGAAGGGCACTAGAAAAGGATTTGTAAGGCCTATATAGATATTTTGAAGCAGAAGAGATTTAATAAATCTTTTACTTCGGATATGTTTATGATTGAGATTATTATTTTTACTTCTAAATCAGATTTTTGGGTATTTAGATACCGGTCAGCATCTCATATTTGTAAAAATGTGTAGGGACTAAAAAGCAGTAGAATGTTGGCTAAGGGAGAAGTGGACCTGCACTTGAAAAATGGAGCAATATTGCTGCATTAGCCGTAGGGACTTTTTATCTTTCTTTGCCGAGTGGTTTTGTTTAGAATTTAATTACTGTTATTATGTTCTATCTCTTATTAGAAATATTATTTCTATTTAGTGTTTAGACACTGATAGTTTTGTCATTATACAAAAGAATAAATATTGTTCTTTTTCACGTGATGACATTGTGTATGGAACTATTTCTTTGAATAATGGCCTTTATATTCTAGATTGAAAAAATTCAATTCTCAACATAAATCCAAAATGGTCTAAAATTGATAATTTGAAATAATCTTTCCTTTGGCATTGCAAACTTGGTTATATAAATGAGAAATGTATTACCAAATTATACAATAATGGTAATTTGGAATCATTTGATTATAAATCATATGATATATTTGAATGTCTTGTTTACTTGAAAAAAATGACCAAATCATCTTTTATTGAAAAATGTGATAGATCTAGTGAATTGTTGGGGCTAATACATATTGATATTTGTGGTCCTATATTAATTCATACTAGAGGAGGTTTTTCATATTTCATTACCTTCACGGATAACCAATCTAGATATAGTTATGTATATTTAATGAAGCATAAGTGCGAACCTTTTGAAAAGTTCAAAGAATTTAGGAATAAAGTTGAAAAATAACTTGGTAAAAATATTAAAATAATTCAATTTGATCAAGATGAAGATTACTTAAACCAAGAGTTTCAAAATTATGTTAAGGAGAATGGGATGCTACTTCAATGGACTCCTCCTTATACACTACAACTAAATGGTGCATCTAAGAGGTATAATCGAAATCTATTGAATATGATTCGATCAATGATGAATCTTGCAGACCTCCCAAAATTATTTTGAGGCTATGCTCTTAATACTTCCTCCTATTCACTAAACCATGTTCCATTTAAAAAATTATTGATTCCACTCCATATGAGATATGGTTTGGAAAGAAACCTATATTTTCATACTTGAAGGTTTGGGACTGCCCTACTTATGTAAAGAGGTAGAATCTACTAAAATGGAAGCTAAATTAGATACATGCCTGTTTGTGAGATATCCAAAAGAGATTTTTGGATACTATTTCTATAATCCTGTTGAGCAAAAGGTATTTGTCTCAAAACATGCCGTTTTTTTAGAAAAAATAGTTTATTCTTGAAAGGGCAAGTGAGAGCAAAATAGATGTTGAAGAAATTCAACAAACACAATATAGTATTGATCAACAACTAGAATAAGAGATTCAATCATATGATGATGTGATAGAAGATGAAACTAATGATACACAACCTTTTCGTAGGACTACTAGGATACGTCGTGCTATAAAGGGATATGAGTTTCTTGTAAGTGGGCATAATGATGTATTAGTCATTACGAATGATGAACCTATATCTTACGAAGAAACACTATCTGATATTAGGAGAACTCTTAGAAGTGGTTACAAGTCATGAAATCTGAATTGGAGTCCATGTATGACAATAAGGTTTGGAGTTTAGTCGATCTATTTGAAGGGATTAAACTATGGGGTGCTAGTGGGTCTTTAAGAGAAAGACCGTCTTGAATGGTAATGTGATTACCTATAAGGCGCGATTGATGGCTAAAGGTTATACACAAAGACAAAGAATTGACTTTGATGAAACTTTCTCACCAGTTGCAATGCTGAAATCCATTCAGATTTTACTTGCTATAGCTGCATATTATGATTATAAGATTTGACAAATAGATGTAAAAACTGCATTCCTTAATGAAAATTTATAGGAAAAGGTGTTTATGATACAACTTGAAGGATTTATATCCACAAATCCTAACAAAGTATTCAAAGTACAAAGGTCTATTTATGGACTAAAGCAAACTTCTAGAAGTTGGAACATCCGTTTTGATGAGATAATCAAAGCGTTTGATTTTATCAAAAATAAGGATGAGATCACCTTGTGTATACAAGAAGATTAGTGGGAGCGCCATTGCTTTCTTGATACTATATGTTGATGACATATTATTGATAGGAAACGGCATACCTATGTTTTAAAGTGTAAAGGTATGGCTGTACAAGAATTTTTCTATGAAAGATTTAAGAAAGATAACCTATATTTTGGGAATGAGAATTTATAGAGATAGATCTAAGAGGTTATTTGGTCTTAATCAACATACATAGACAAGATGTTAAAGAGATTTAGCATGGATCAATCAAAAAAGGGTTACTTACTAATGTCTCATGATGTGTACCTTTCTAAAGATATGTGTCCTAAAACAGATGTTAAAAGAGATAGCAGTCAAGAATATTTTGAAGTATTTAAGAAGGATTATAGATTTATTCTTGATCTATGGCAGGAAGAATTGACAGTTTGTAGATACACAAATGTTAGTTTTCAATCTGACATGGATGATAGCAAGTCGTAATCTGGACATATTTTACTTTTAATGGTGGTGCAAGTCAATTGAAAGAGTTCCAAACAAGATACTACAGTTGATTTTACAATAGAATCTGAATACATTGCAACTTCAGAAGTAGCAAAAGATGCAATTTGGATTAAGAAGTTTGTTGCTGAACTTGGAGTGGTTCCTTCTATTAGTGATCCTATATTTTTGTATTGTGATAACAATGGAGCTATTGCACAAGTAAGGAAACCCAGGTCTCATTAGTGATCTAAACATGTGTTACAGCGCTATCATTTGATTAGAGAGTTCATTGATATAAATGAAGTAAAGATAGAAAAGATCCCCACGGATGATAAAATTACTGATCCGTTCACTAAAACCTAATCCCAAAAGAAACATGAGAGTCATGTTAACTCTTTCGATCTTAAGAACATGAATGATTGGCTGTAGTGCAAGTGGGAGTTTGTTAGTGTATGCCCTAAAACTAATTTATTTTAGGGATAAATTATACTTTTATATTTATGTATATTTTGTAATATGTCATTTTTCAAATAAAATTATATATGTGAAATCATAAAATATTATGATGTAATTATATTTTATTTGTGAATATTCCTAATCGTTGTGTTTGACACGGGTAGATTAGCATAATTGTGTGCGGATGCTTATTGAGAATAAGTGCATCGGATTGACCTACTAAGAATATTCCATAGGGATTATTATTTAAATGTCAGTGGATAAATCTCTTTGTGATAGTTGTATAATAATCTTTTGACTTGAGGTCATGAGTTTATCTTGATTGTGAATTATTATACTTTGACTCTATTAGTCATTACTCTTAATGAGTCGCACATACTATAGAGTTCGGATATAATAGAGGATTCACTACTCCTTATAATAGGAGAGTATATCCCAATATGACCACTTCTTAAAATACGATTTGAAAATCTTTTCGCAAAGTGAAAATAGAATTAAGAGTGTCTTAAATTCTATTTCAAGTTAGTTGTATTTTCGAGAGAAGTAAATTGATTAATTCAATAAGAGTTGGTATTATATCTAGATACTTTTGAATTAATCGGAATATAGATTGGTGAAAGGATAATAATTACACGGTAACTAATCACGGATGGGTGATGTCGAACCACTTAACATATCTCGACACTTGGGCAGTCATGATACTTTGCTAGAAGCCAATCTTGATCTATAAGTGTAAATTAATTAATTAGAGAATTAATGATAAATTAAAGGTGTTTAATTTATCTAATTCTAATTAATTTAAGATTATAATTTATACTGATTGCCAATGTGATTGAGAACCTAAAAGTTCACACACTTAAGGATAATTAATTCAGTATTAAGTTATTTTGATAAGTACGAGATACTTATGGGTTAATTTATGAGATAAATTAACTTTTTGGGCATAATTGTAATAAGTTATGAATTTTAGGAGTTAATGTGTAATATATGTTAGAAATTCTAATAGTTTTATATTTATTTATATGCCTTTGACCCAAATTGATTAGAATTGTTATAATTCCCTAAACCCAATTAGATTGGGATATAGCTAGAATTATATTATATTATATATATGTGTGTGTGAGAGACCTATATATATATATATATAAAAGAAGTACTAGTACGGCAAAAAACAGAGAAGCAGTCAACAATTTTTTGAAAAACGTGAAAGTCACGTTTTTGAAAAGGGAGAAAAATAATTTTGGTGCTAGTATTATGTGGTTTGGATCAATCAATCTTGTAAAGATTCCTAATTTAATTATCTATATGGATACCATTAGAGGTCAGGCACTTGTGTAGCATGTGGATCAACGTCCCAAATATATTGGAGATTTTACTACAATTTTAAGGTATAATCTTTATATTCTTGTAATACGCATAAATTAATCAAGGTGATCCGTGATTGGCAAGTAAAAATTTTAAATTCTGGTGCACTATTGGTTACTTACTTTCTTACATGAGATACAAAGTGAGAATCATATATAAGTTAAGGGGTGCAAAATGGAATTAATCCTTTATTCTATATGTATTTTTACAACTTTCGAAGTGTTTATCAAAACATGCAACATAAAGCATTGTCTTTTTTACCACTGCTTGAATGGTTAATGCATGCATGAAGGTTAATTCGTTTGTAGCAAAAGCAACCAACAAAAGTTCATAATTGAACTTCATCAAATCCTTTCAAAATCTTAAGGGATTGTGATATTTCACCGACAATGCAGCAATAAGTTCCATTTACTCATGAAAAGATGTTTTATTAGTTGAAACCAACATCATTTTAGAATTAGAGTTTCCTCTTTTAGATAAACCTTCCTATATTTATCTGCACTAGTAGTAGTATTGCAAAATAGAAGAAAATCAGCATTTTGGTCCTTCAAAATGTCAAAAAATTTGGGAAAATTATTTTTCCGTCTGGACAGTTAATGACTTGGGTCACGAAAAATTGACTTGGTACCTGATCATACAGGTATCTATTAAGAGTGGGTCAAAAGATTGAGATCCTAATCAGGTCCATTCATGAATCATTTTAGCCTCAAAAATTTTAAAAATAAAAAATTAACTATTAATTACATAAGTACCCCTCTAAATGGGAAAAGGAGTAAGAAAAGCTCATAAATATTAGTAGGTTTTAATACATAAAGTTAAATAATCACCCTTATATATAGATTGAGTAGGATACCCGTCGTATCACATATTCTTGATCTGGTATTAATATTTTTATGATATCTTATTTTTTAAGGTTCAGAATAGATCGGGATAGCAGGTCGAGTCAAGGGATTAAAATGAACACGTTAGATAGGAGTAATTGATATTTGAAACATATTTGCAGCTTTATGATCTCAATATATGCTTGCTATAAAGAGTTTAAGCTGTCATTAAGTAGTTGTGAGTCCAAAGAAAGGGACCAGGGGACTTTGGTAAAGTCTAAAAATGCCTCACTTCTCAAAGTATAAATGCTAACATCTGAAAAAGATGCCTTTGGTGGTCCTAAGTTTCAGTTCCAGACAACAACTGATATTGCATACCCATCAAGCTTTTAAAGAGTTCAAAGAGCTGTTCTCACATGAAGCTATTGACAGTTTTAAGGAGGTCGATTTTTCATGTAGAGAAAGATAGATAGATAGCCCATCATTGTCACAAGTTAGCCCCAATGCATGTTGACATATGTTTTTGATTATATGATGGTTTTTAAATGGTGGGCTCTCATGCTTTCATCTCCACTTGCGTATATTGCTTTTCTTGTATCCACATTCTTTTTCTTTGTCTTCTCGTTCTCTCTTACCATTTGCCAAAATATCTATGCACCATTCATAGTTAATTCTCTTTTGATTATATACCACTTGTTTTTCTCTGAGAATTTATTTCTTGTTTTATTAGGACTAGTGAAAATGTGTGAAAAACACTTTTATTTCTTTCTTGCATAGATTTATTGTAAATAATACACTGTACGTACCAAAAAACAACATAGCTGTACTCATTTGTCAATTCAATAAATCGGAGTAATTTTTTTACTTTGTACCCATCAAATTATAACCAATTATCAGTTTGCACCCCAATTTAGTTTTAGACGCTGATCTTGTATCACAGCTAACCCTCAAATCCATACAATTTCAATCTAACTTTTAACATTGTCAACAAATTGAATGGAACCTTTATGCATGTATAACTAATGCAGCAGCATGTATAACAATCCGTTAAAATATTTTTGGTGTACATGGAAAATTCCATTAATTTTGCTGGTAGTATTAAAAATTGGACTGAAATTGAATAGTTAGCGAGATGAGGATCTAAAGTATCTAAAACTAAAATTTGAAATGTAAAATGGGAATTAGATATAAATTAAGGGTACAAAATAAAATTAATCCTACAAATTGGTTAGAAATATATATCAAGTCATATAATTTCCCATCTAGATTCAACATATGGGGAAGCTGATCACTAATGTGAAACGTTAGTCCCACCAATCAAGAACTGATAAATAAGAAAACAAGCAATCAATGGAGAAATGGAATCTTTTCCTCTAGGGTTCTTCTATGTTGACTCATATATATGTAGTATAACACTCAGAAAAAGTCTCTTCATTTAATTAGTTATTCATGCCATCATTCAAGGAATAATGGGAACTACTTAAAGTAAGGTGCTTCCCGAAACATTGATGTGACAATCACAATTTAATACGTAAACCTTTTTAGTTATTGTACGAATTACATTAATATGTGGACGGTAAATTAGATATGTGTCAATTCATCTCTCAATAGTAGTATTTCTTTTCCCAATTTCCATTAAATTCACATTTACATGAAGCAATCTAGGGCTTCACTTAATTTTGAAGCCAAACTAAACTATTCATGAAGAATTTCTCTTCACATAGATTTTTTTCCATGGGTCCAATTTTGGCTCCTGTCTACCTAGTTCCAAAATTTAAATCAGTCCCATAAATAAACCATAAAAAATTAAAACAGGTGTGACCAAAAACTTACACTAGTAAAATAATTTGATCAAGATGAAAAATGCACTTTTCAAATTCAACATCTAATATGAAGTATGAAAATTAGGTATGACCCCACAATCTAATTTTTTTAGACACTTTAATATTATAATACAAACTCTTAGAATTATAACTATATATACTATTATATATATTGTCCACATTACAAAAATTAACTGAACAAAAAGAGAGGCTGCATAGAAAATATGAATTAGTATGTAAATCTATCTGAGCATCACTCAATTCGATCTAAATCAATCCCATGTCGACCGCACATGGGAAACACATGCTGCTGGAGAAGCAAAAATATATATATGATGAGAGGTCCCAAGACAAGAGTAGTTCTTATTTGAGAAGCAAAGTCACATTCAAGCCACCTATTTCGAAAGAGAGTTGAGGGAACAACAAGACAACGACTTTTGTGTCCTCAAAATTGCATCAAACTTAATGCAATGTTGAGCAAGAAAAACTAAATATATATTCCAAGATTTTTTTTTTAAAAAAAAGGCCAAAAAAAACGCACTTTTTTTTTAATTAAACTACTTAATGAAGAGAATTAGGGTTCTTATAAGATGGTGACACTTCTTGTGACGGTAGTGGTTAAATGTGTGATCACAAAGACATCTCAAGTCTGCAGGTTGAGAGAATTAAACATAAGAAAACAAAGCCAATTGGGATGTAATACTATTATATGTTATCATATTAACTCAGGACAGCAGCTCCTATGAGAATTTCAGATTAGATCCTCTTTTTGATCATTTGGCATTTTCTCTAGTGAAGAGTATTAATTAATGGTAATGATATTTATGTCTACCTATATATGGTCTGTGATGTTTAGACAACATAAATAAGGGGACATGCACGTGAGCTGCAGCAGCCTCATATTCTTTCATGTTAAAGTGTTATTTTTTTATTTTTTTTCCATGCATTAGAATAATTAACGGATAATTCTATGGTTTCATTAAGGTACTATATATTATTATACTTTAAAATTTGTATTGTATAAATATTTAAAATACAATAATATATGATATAGTAATCTAACGGGACTATAAAAATTTCCATAACTTTATACTAGCTAGTAAGAAGTATCAACGAAGAAATTGTAGCAACTCAAAAAAAATTTCATCTTCTTACAAATTGCAACTTATCAATAACATCAAGAGGTATTGGGAGACGAGAAAATTATGCAATTTTTTAGTCCAACAACTTCATTTTCTAATTAAATTTCTTAATTCGGTTGCGGTCCTTGAAATTCTACTTTGTGTTTGAATCAATGAATTTGGACAAAGATTTAAAATCCACCCATTTATTGGAAGGATTTTTAACGTCAAAAAAGATAAATTTCAAAATCACGAAAATTAGAAAATTATTTAAAATCTTTTATTTCACACTTTTTAATTTGGACGTATTTAAAATTCATTTATTTCAACCTTACAAACACTCCAAAAAAATAGATAAATTTCAAATTCTGTCCTAAATTTATCGATCAAAACACAACCCTAGTGAATTTGACAATGAGTTCAGGAGAATGAACTAATTAATGAACTTGACAAATTCACCAAACATAAAGGATAGAATTGGAGTAAAATCGAAAATCCTCAAAAACAAATTTCTCTCTCCCATTCAACCTCTTAATTAGGGTTTAAGCATGCTATTTTCTAAGAAAAACATAAACATAAATAATTAGACTTTTATCCATTAGTTAAAGGCAATGTTAATTAAGCTCTCCCCTATATTGATACGACAGTTAACTCGATCAAATCAACGATAATTTTGTCCAAAATGTAAATACCTAGTCATTTTAGGATGAAACATTTAAGTAACTAGTCACCGTCATTCGTTTACCTGATCTGGGGCCAAATTTCCCTTTTAGCAAGCAAAATTTGCAGAATGTAGTACAATGAAGAGGTTAATTACTTAATTACACATAATTCTTTGTTGTAGTACCATGAAGAGGTTAATTACTTAATTATACATAGTTCTTTGTCTAAACAAGGAATAATTTTGAATTGCGTACAATGTGGCACGTAATTAAGCAAAAAAAGGAAACCCACCAATGCCAAACTGTTCACATCATATTATCAGTTTTTTCTACTTTTTACAAAGACACAAATGCTACAAGTGGTTGAGTTGAATTCAAGCCCATATAAGCATAAAAATTGGTCCCTCACTGCTTCTGCGGATGTGACCTGAATGGTAAATAAGGGTTTTAAAGGCTGATGAATGAAGTACTTTTGTAATTGTTAGACATTATTAAGAGATGCACATTTCAAGGCCAAGTTTGGTGGAGAGGTCCCATGCATCTCATATCATTACATTACATGATATATAAAATCCTTGAAGATTTTCTTTTTTTTTTTTTTTTTATTTGAAAATTTTATAGAAATGGAAAAACCAAAAGGGAAGAGAGATTCGAATACGATAATTTATAAAAATTCATTGTGAAACAAGAAAACAAAACCCTTCATCATTATTGAGTTATATTAGACCATATGTTATAGAAAAACTCAAATTTTAAAAATTATTCGATCTGAAATTTGACACTGAGAATCTGATCTCGTAGTCGTAGGCATCCCGTTAAACACTATTAACTAATGCATAGTATTACTATTATATGGAGAGTTATATATATATATATATATATATATATAGGGAATGTTGACTTGTCTTACAATGCCCAAAAAAGAAATTAAAGTAGAATAATTAGTTAGACGCCAGCAATTGGGGGTATATACTATATAGATGAAATGAAACAATTATTGCTGAACAGTAGTTAAAGTAGCAGTAGTAATAGAGCATGCACGAAATAAGTTTACTGTTTCGCAGGGGACTCAAAAATAGGCACATTATTAAATTGCCATTTCAGATTAATGCTCCCATGCAAATCCAAACATAGCCAGAAAAGTCCCATTAATTGCTTCCATTTTTGTTGATACAGTATTCCAAAACAAACACAAATTCTCCTATCAATTTTTATGGTGGTTTTAGGCTAACAAGTTCATGTACTTTTACTCTTTCATTAATTGAAGTGACAGTCATGTGGAACTAATTAATTAAGTTGCTATATACGTACCTAGTTTATTGACCACTTAGCTTTGTGATTTGATACTTTAATTACGTAGAGATTATCTTGAATTACAACTTTAACTTCGCAAGAGATTTAATTGATACACTAAATTGCAACATATATTGGCAATAAGGAAGATCACAAGAGTATAGATCATGCTTGTGATACTCCTATATCAATACCAATATCAAGTAATTAAGTGCAGAATATATATATATTCACAAATTGTGATTTTGAAGTTAAAAGACATTCAAATAAAGCCTTGGATGTGTCTTAAATTCAACAGAACAGTGTAAAAATTAAAGGAGAAAGTTTAAAAAATACAAATTATTGGATAGACATATATATAAAATTACAATATAGTTTATTACTATTTCTTTACATGTAAAAACGAAATTAATGTGACAGTACTCCTATACATATAATAACTACCTATAAAACATGCATCTGAAGGGTCATTTCTGAAATAACAACCCAACTTACAAGTATATATCTTGTTGAACCAAAAACAATGAAAACATTTTATAATAAGTGTATGGCTATCCTAATTGGTTAAAACTTCAGATAAAAGATGACTACTATTAAATTGTAATTGCAAAAATTATCCCTTAGCTAGCTAGGTAAATTTTTTTGGTATTTGATGTTCATGGACTACAACACAAAAATTGTACGTCTTATGCAGAGTTCAGATTAAAACTCACGTGAAATCATAATTTATGCATCTTAGTGCGTGAACACCAAAATTTATATAAGAATTTACTGATAGTTAAGACCCAAAACCAGAAAACTACTAATGTCAAACATAGACTAAAAATTGTGGCCTCGTCGGGCATCACTCAATGTTGGAATTGAAGGAAGAAACTGAAGGAAGCTAGGGTCAGCTCCAATTATCCATGAATCAGACAGACCACTCCCATCTTCAAAGGTCCCACTACAAAGTAAGTACCACAAACAAACAACAACAACAACAATAATGGTAAGTGTTAACACCCTCAAACTCTTGAGTCTCTATTCTTAACTCATTCATGTCAAAACACTAAGCCATATTTACATCTTCCTAACTTATGTGTCTATTCCCTCTTCTCAATCATTTCATTTCTCCTTCTCATAGTCATGGACAACAAGACTGAAAGAGAAACACATGACTTCATGAATGTTGAATCCTTCTCTCAGTTGCCCTTTATTCGACCGGCACCAGTTAATAAAGAAAAGGGCCATATTAGGCTATTTGGTAAAGAATTTGGAGGAGAATATTCAAGTATAAATATTGGTACTATTACTACTACTGATAATTATCAGTCTGCTCAGACTACTAATAGTCCCAAGAAGGATAATGACAACGGAGAAAGCACTCGAAAATTCGAATGCCACTATTGTTGCAGGAACTTCCCTACATCTCAAGCACTTGGAGGTCATCAGAATGCACACAAGAGGGAGAGACAGCATGCGAAACGCGCACATCTTCAGTCAGCAATGGTGCAGGGAGGCCTAGCGGAGGCTCATGTTTATGGCCTAATGAATTATCATCGCCTTAGTTCTGTGCCAACGCCGCCTTTGGCTTATAATTCTGCTTTAAATGGAGCAAAAGCAGCAGCAATAATACTTATACAAGCCATATTAGCCCAAGATTCTATGGTGGCCATGGCTCTTTTTCTCAACCACCTACTATAAATGGCAACCCATTGGCCTTGTGGAGAATTCCAGCAGCTACCCACAATCCCCCTACTTTTAGCCATGATGGTAATTCTGTTCACCATCCACTTCCCTTGTTGGCCAAGGATGATTTGAATCCCTCACAAGTCATGACCTCCAATTCTTCTTCAAAGCCTAAAATGCAAGATCATCATGTGAGTTTGGATCTACATCTCTAACATATATATATATACACACTCTACATAGATGACGAATTAACTTCCCATCATATATACGGGGAACTTTTGTTGTTTGATGAGGCAATTCCAAGTTATAGAACTGTTTCTTTAGTTCTTTTTCTTTTTATTTGAAACCACCTTTTACGAAGTGTAACTCAAATGGTAAAACTATATTTTTCCTGTTATCTAGATTATAAGTTCGAGTCACCTTTGAAAAGATAAGTAGAGATCCATAATAGATCCTCTTTTAAAAAAGGAAAAAAAAAGAAGAAGAAACCACCTGCTTTCTCTTATACATTATTTAATACTCAATCTGATACGTAAATGAAATAATTTCACCATTTCAGCTTGCACTATTTGTGTGAAAGTGAAAGCAGTATGTTGAAATTCAACAGACACTACTCTATTTACATGTACTACTCTAATTATATGGCTCAATTGGTCATTGGTTTTGTCCTTAATTTATACTAGTTCTACTTATTTATTCATCATTATTAATAGTCTCCTAATATCATGTTCTTGTAATGTCTTGCATGCTCCAAATTCTCTCTAATTGACTCGAACCTATGACCAACAATTCAATACTGTATAAAATCTTGGATTATGAAGAGAACGTATTGAAATATATGCAATTTTTGGTTCTGAAGAACACTTCTTGAAGACATTATATATTGGGGAGATATATAAATAATACATGTGTGGAGGTTTTCTGCATGGTTTAATAAGTACTCCTAGCTGTGTAGAATCAGAAGTTACAAAAAGGCTTGTTCTTTATATTATCAACACAGTAAAATACATAGAAAGCTGATTATGCTTTCATGCTAGTTGCTGGTAGAACAGCTTTAGCATCTTTAATGAACATTCTTCATTCTTTTTTCCCTATCAGAGGGGGGGGAAGGGGGTGGGGGTTGAGAGAGAAGATGATCATGCTCCTGAGAGTTCTGAGATTTTTGTACGCGTTGTACCTTTCGAACTTAAGATGATCTGCAGCCTTCTAAGTATCTACTCAAAGATTTTGAGGTGGAGTTACCAGGGATTAATTGAAACTATGAGATAAAAAGGTGGCAGGTTTAAGGCCACTTAATGAGATAATCAACGTGATATAAATGTAGTAATAATCATCCTAAGAAAAATATCCCCTAATTTCAAAAATATTCCCGGGTTGAATAATCAAATATTGATTAGAGTTTTACCCTTTTTTTTAATTTTTATGGAGAAAGCGTCTTTACCACTGCTTTTCATCGTCTGAGTTTTACCGTTTCGTTCATGTGGAACTCATGCAATGCTTGTACTTGTAGAATGATTCAACATCCAAGAAGTTCATCAGAAAGTTTTCAAGGCCATCAATAAGTTAACAAGCAAGAAACTCACGATTTTACTTTAGTAATCAACCACTGTATTATGCAGTTTTCACCATAGGAAATTATAACAATGTTACTTCAAACTTAAATACATAATCAGATTCAGACTCAACTGCTTACATAATTAACCTTAGACCTACCATTTTAAGCAGATTCAGTAGAGCAACTACCTCTAATTTAATACCTTCATGGGGTGACATGGGATTGTTAACCATTCAGTGTTAAGTATTTTGAATTCAATTTATGATGGATTGTGTAAATTTGGACTGCGAAACATTGCTCGTGGTTATTTTATGCCATAATGCGAGGACAGAATATTGTAAGTAATTTGTCCAATGATCAAGTGCTTAATTACCGCTACAATAGGTCCAGCATCTGCATCTGAATTTCAAGAACGTATTTAAATTCAGTCAAATTGAAACCAAACACTCCTAAAACAATGACAGCCAAATGGTGGATTTAAATTCAGTCAAATTGAAACCAAATACTCTTAAAACAATGACAGCCAAATGGCATCATCTTAAATTTTGATACAAGCTCACATGATACGATGTACTCTTCAAATCATAAGGGCAAAAATTGTTGTCATTCTTTTGGCTCGAATAGCATTGTCTTGTGTGACCCAAAAAGAAAGAATAAAATTGTCTTTTCAGAATTTCTTGGGAACTTTTATCAACTAAACTGTCATTTGTGTAATGTTTGCTTATGCATGATCACATCTTATTTGTTTTCATCCTGGAAGCCAGCAAGCTATCATGTAGCCATGACAAGAGAGAGTACAATTTTTATTTTTTTAAATGCTTTAGAGAGAGTACAATTCAATGAACTCGAGAAATCTACATCACTCATAAGGGTAAATGACTCCAATAGTTCCGTAAACTTTTATTATATTTAGTCCCTTAACTTTTAAAAGTTTCTATTAGATATCTAAACTTTTAAATTTGATTCTAAATGGTCCCGCAATGTCAAATTCAAGTATGGTAAATTTTACTTTGCCCCCTCAAGGTTTGGTTTATCATTAGTTGGACCCTCCAAAGTTAAAATATTAAGCAAAATTATTCCATTTTAATAGTTTTGGATAAATACTTAACTATTAACTAGATAACTAACAAAAAGGACAAAACTAATATTTTAACACATGTTATCCAATCATATATTGTGTTCTAATGTATTGTTAAGAATATCTATTCAATCATATATTATTAAGAATATTATCCTTTTATTATGTGTTAATCAAGTTATATGAATTTTAATGATAGATTTAGTAAAATAGAAATAACTATGTAGAACTTATACAGCTAATAAAATAAGAAAAAGATAAGGAAAAAAAATAAACAAATTAAAATGGGAACACTTGTTTAGTTATCTTATTGCCATCAATTTTATAAGCAATATTTATCTAATACAATATTGACTTTACAAAAGTATTAGATCGATTAAGAAAGAAAAAAGTTTTTAAAAATATTTTTCTTATAATTTTTATCCTATACAAAATTGTTAGAACGGAAGTGTTATTATATTCACTTAGTCAAATTAGTCAATTATTTAATATTTAAATAAAAATATTAAATAGGGTTAAATGCCTTATTCTATAGACGTCTAGGGAGGAAATAGACATTAAACTAAAACTTACGAGGGCAAATTAAAAATTACTATACTTGAATTTTATATTTTGGGACCATTTAGAATCAAATTTAAAAATTTAAGAATTTAATAGACAGTTTTAAAAATTGAAGCAGGGGAATTATTGGAGTCATTTACCCCATTTATAAGTACTTCTGAATGAGACAGCTTACATTTGAAAAGGCACTTGTAAATGCAACCTGAAAAACTAGAAAGGCTCCTATGTTAGGGAAAAATATCAAAACTAGTTAGGTATACTCTTTCAATTACTAAGGGGTGATTGGATGCATCAAAAGAGCAATTACAAGGATGAAGCATTGGTTGTTGAGTTTCAGGACAGCAATTTGAAATGCACATTGAAATAAGGACTTGTACTTCTGTTTACAGTGGTCCAGAAGAAAATTAATGCATAAAATAATGACATGACACATCCCTTGCACAACCTTTGATCATACATATACATGTGAGGAGTACCCTTAAAATTTGCAGCAAAATTCTATCCACCTTGGTGAATGAGTGGATGTAAGATACAAGTCCTATTACCATTGAATACTTGCCACATACATTTATATCGACTGTCATCAAAATTGTCATTTTACATATTTGATTATAAACAAGATAATCAAGCAAAATACTTGTACATTCTCTCATAATAAACATGCTGAAAAACAATAAGATCCATGTTAGATACAAATTTTGACCTGGCTCACAAAAATCTATTAGCCACAACCAAAGGAAATAAAGAAGGTGCAAAAGATGAACTTAGTAACATGCCTAATACATTTGCAAAATGACCAAAAATAAGAGGATCAGCTTCAAAAAAACATACATATTTGTAACAAAAATTACCGAACTATGAGGATTTGTATTAAAAATAAACCGACCCAAATTACAGAACCTATTATAACGGCCCCCAACTGTCTATGGGCCCATGAATAAATGAATTATATGGTGGGGACAATTCTCCACACAAGTATAAATTATAACAGCACAAAGGACACAGTAAAGACACGCAAAGGGTACACAAATTAAGATTAGGACCACATCACAACTTCAGACTTCATAGAGAAAGAGAGAGAGGAGGGAAAAGCCCAGTGGAATTTAAGAAACAACGGCCCACAATCCAATAAAGCTTGGAAACGAGGTTGACAGTTTTACTTTAAGCGTATCCCATGCAAAAGAGCACAAACATGTGTGCAGCAGTCATCAACTGTTAGATTTATCTCTACTCTGTAAATATGGATGGTGATTTTTGCTGAATGAATGATCTGATGGTGGGTGGACAAGCAAGTTGGCTTTGGTACAAGCCATAAATTGGCACCCAGAATCCTGTCCATGTTAGGTTTGGTTTGGATACCTTGGTTCATTTCAAGCCTACTATAGACAGACTTCAACATAAAAATCAACAAGGTCAAATCTTGTAGTCTGAAGGAGTCCCAACCTTGCCTCACATCTTCCCCTCCTTAATCTACCATTTAAAGCCTACTCAAGATTGGAGGAAAAATGAGACTACTAACAATATGAGTAAGGTCTCGCACTTTTGTGGAAATAAACTCTCTTTAAGGTATGAAGCATGATCAGAGACAGCAGAAATTTCTTATATTGACACAGAAAATGTTCAAAAACCTGCAGTTTATACAATTACTTGGGACCTGTTGAAGAATAATAGTAATCTTTATCTATGTTCAGCAATTTCTTGCAGTTCAATGAGATGACAAGAACCCATTATTAGCAGATATAGTAGCTGTATAACTAAATCCATAACTAGAGTAGAGCATCTGCTTCACTAACTGTTTAAAGGTGTTCCTTATCCAATTCAACCCCCACCCCTTGTGTGGCTCTCTTTCTTTCTATTGTCCTTATTGTGTATGTGTGTTTTGTTTGGTTGGCAGGGACAATTGACAGAGCTTAGTAAATATTCACCAGGAGGTTCAGGATATATAACTACCACAAAACACTTGCTAGAAAAACTTTTTATTGCTTGTTTTGACATTTTAATTACTGTTAGACAACAAGATACACCATTTCCAAAATCTACAAGCCTATGCCAGAAATACACAGAATCTGCCCAATCAAATGAATTAGAACCACACATCCTACTACCTTAGTCATGCATGAAGTGATCACGGAAGCAAGGACTGACACATAGAAGGACAGATTTTAGGGAAAATCTATTCACCAATAAATTCCTTAAAGACTATACAAGTATCCAAAAAGCAAACTGTACACCTTTTAGGGAAAATCTATTCACCAATAAATTCCTTAAAGACTATTCATTACAAGTATCCAAAAAGCAAACCGTCTTTGACATAAATATCATGAACTCTGTCTCCTCGAATATGCAGAGATGACATCAATATACTAAAAAGAAGTTCAATAGGAAGACTAAGGATTCAAATCACCAACTGGTAGAGGAATCAAGAAATTCCTACAATACCATGATTTCAAGTTTCTGATTCAAAATCAACCTTTGCGACAGTACCTCAATGCCTAAGCAGAGAGAACTCAAATCAAGTACACAACTTCTGTCCAAGGTTTTATGACATAATTAGATCTTAGGTAGAGGAAAAGAAAAACACTGATGAGCTTTCTATTTCTTTTGGGCTTTTCTTTGCTTCCTACTGGAGGCTCCTTTCCTCCTCTTTTTCTATCTCACTTTTCAGCTGTTGTGAATGTCTTTCCTTAGTCTGTCTCTTATACACATCTAGATGTGTAAACTCAGTTTGGTGAAATACACAGATGAAAACAAGGAGGGGCAGAAAGGGGTAACAGTTCAGGAATGCAAATTCTGAGTTATTTTACCAACCAAGATGCAAAGTCTGTCATGAGCGAGAGAAGACCACACAACCTGTGGGAAACACAGTAATTTAATTAATTACCGGAGCAATCACCAGTAGGACCGCGATGGCACCAGAATTCAAAAATTACATTGACTCGGGTAAATCTAGATGTTGGCAGCTGTTACTCTATAGCCCATAACTACACTGATGAACTTAAAGCCTAAGCAAAGATAAAGTAAAACTTCAACTTCGTTCTTGGAGATCATACTATCAACTTAGATATTGTTGCTGAACAAAGACAGGCCTACTTTATCAAATTCTAGTCAAATAAGAGCAGATCCATATTCATAATGCATCCCATAGTTAATTAGAAAAAACCAACAGTTGAAATCAGTTTAAGTTTGTTAGCACATCATATTTCACTAGAAACCAATCCTTCTCTAGATTTTTTTTAATCTACATAAAGAGTTTCTGCAACAGTAATATACATTCAGTCAGAGTAACACTTGAATATAATCATACTAACACCAAACAAATGGTAGGGCATCACTAAGCTGGAGGAGTTTTGTGCACCTGCAACCACCCAAGTCACATATCAGAAAGGATGAATCATGCAAGTCTTCCATGTTGAGAGTGGGAAGTGTAGGCATCTTCAATCCGTCTAGTAAGCAATGAAATACAGTAACTTGATGTGCTTGAAACAGCATAATATGATGTCACACTGAGCTGAGTAAATCTTGGAAGTGCATAACCTGTGAGGTTATGGGATCAATCAAACCATATAGTTGACAGAAAAAAAACCAGACAGGCTGCAGGGGAGTGGGGGAAAAATATTGACGTTTGATCTGACTTAAAGCACCAGACAGGCAAAAAACATACAAGATTCATTTTTGATGCTACTAAAATTCCTCAAAAAGATAAAGCATATATAGCACAAGTACCTTTCAGTTTCAATCGATTAAAAGGAAAATAAATCAGCACAGAGAACATGTATATAACGCAAGTTCACAATACATTTCAAAGAAAATAGGGGACAAAAATGTACGTAAAATGTTGTAATAACACTGTATCTACATGCAGCTTTGACTAAATGCAGAGAAAAAACTAACTGGTCAAGTCAACCAAAACACTCCAGAAGGAATTGTACTGTACAACAAGCTTGGAAAACTTAAAGCTATGCTTTCCTTTTACCTTAATAAATCCCAAGAGAAAAATGTAAACTCCCACGCAAGAAGCATACGTAAAACTGCTTGAAGGATAAATTTTGGAGCACATCCAAAAGATTCAGAAGCAAGTATATGAATTTATAGAGAATTTAGTTAAAAACATGATATGTACTCAATCAGCAAACTTCTTTCATTAAAGAATCTATCCATAGTTGCTTATCCAATAATTGAAAAGTCAATGTATCATCAGAAGATTTCAAATAATTTCTAAATTCTAACATTGACCAAACCTTTCTGTAGATTCATTATGATTTGAGCCTAAAAGATGGAACAATCTCATGAGAATCTAGCTTGATGGGAAACTTTGATCTGTTAATCAAAGAAGAAACTGAATTACCGTATGTTGCCACAAATTGGTAGCCTTAATCCAAGTGTTCCAAGACTCTCAAAACTATGGAATACAAAGCTTCAATTTATATTGATTACTCGATTCTTGAATAAATGCATGTCACGGTCTGGTTTCAGTCTCCAAAGCAGCTTCCTGGTTCCTTATAAACAAGCTTTTGTCACCACTAGTAGCTGGTTTTTACTTTCACTTCAGTTTTTTAATCTAAATTTTCATCTCCAGTACTCCAGCACACTTGCCAATAAGAACTTTGGTCTTGGCTAGCACCTATATGTGAAGAATAGCAATTACAAAGCTCAAGCAAGCATTAGATGGCATGATAAGGGTGGCCTCCCCAAGGAGCACCCAACATATGCCGTGCAATCATGAACAAGTGAAAAAAATTAAAATCACCACCGCATAAAGATGAAAAATCTCAAAAGAAGGCCTACCTCTAAATGCAGAACTAGCTGCAGAATAGATAAGAAACAGAGGTAGCTAAAGCAACCAAAGGCCAAAGGAATTAAGTGAGCTACACAAATAGAAAGATAAAAACAAGTATGCTCAGAGTGGGAAAAAGGGGCTGAGGGGAGAGGAGAATCATGAATAAAAGTGGTAGAAAACCAAAGCAAGTTCCAGGGTGCAAAGATGATACAGTCAAACCCCAATAACAAAAGGAAGCCAATTTGCCCTTCATATGTTTCTGGACGTAGGGGATCCCTGAAACGAATTTTTATTTAGTTAGGCAAGTTCAATATAAAAATACGGAACCAGGAATCAAATGACTTTGTACCTGTGTTAAAACCATGAATTACACTAAGAAGTCCACCAATGCCTGACCCAGCCTATTCATCAAAAGATACAAGACATAAACAACCAAACAAGCAGGAGTGTGCTTTTTCTTATAAAAAAAAAGGAGGGTAAAAAAATAAGTAGGGGCTACATTAACCTACTATTAACCTCAAAGGAACATCTTCTGTGTATAAGAGACAGGTATTATGAATTTCCAATCAACAAGTCAGCATAACTACATTTTGGTCTTCTAATTTTAATTGGCAGAAGAGTTTTGAATGCCCAATGCCCCCAGAACCTATCGATGAACGGCACTTGGCAACAATAATCAATAGAATTGGTAGGCATTCAGTAACATAAGCACTTTAAGAAGTTGGTAGGGGATGCTATTCCAACAACAATAGTGCTGCAAATATATACTCCTAAAATAACAACTACCGAAAACAACTTTCACAGCCAATATCCAATTTTTAAGTAATTCGCATAAGACCCTTTACCAAGGTCGTATTATAAACAACACTTTGTGCTGGATTCTCAACATTCTGCACTAGTGACAGGATCTTACACAATAAACACAATGGCGGCGGCAGCCCATAACTTCCAAAGTATAACATTCCAAACTTGGAATGATTAATAAAACTTGGTTTACATAGTAAACTGTACCATGCAATTAATCATCCCATCAAACGAGAATAGACTCTAAAAACAGCTTGCTTAGAATAAAGAAGAAAACCCAAATGAATTGTCCAAAATTCAGAAACTTAGCATAAAAAACCAAAAATTTAAATTCCAAAAAAAAAAAAAAAAAAAAAAGAAGAAGCCCAAGAAGCTTAATGCACAGCCAATATGTTCTCTATAAAGACATCAAAAGCACCTGTATAGATTATATACTTACCACGGCAGTGGCATCGTGGAGCACCGGGGTGATGGTCCACTCGCCCTTTTCCTATAAACACCAAAGGAATCTGAACTCTCTTAGTTCAACTGCTCTCACAGACATTTCATCAAACAGCTAATATGCAAAACAAACAGCTAACATGCAAAACAAAAATAAAGGCTGTAAAGTAGTTATCTAGTTCTTACTAGTTTCATACAGAAGAAGCGTCTAAGAGGGAAAAACAAGGAGGGCAGCGAGGAGAGCCGAGGCCGGGTTTCATGGTGGGGTCGTATTCATACATATTGCCGATTCTCAGCTTTTCTTCGTAGACTTCTCGAGTCCCTACCATTTCTGAATCTTCAGTCGCAGATTCTCCCACACTTTCCGCAGGGGCTTTCAGGCTTTGTGCTGGGGATGGATAACTTATATACGAATATCAATTAGAAAGTCATAAATTCAAATTAGAAAGCCATAAATTTACATTTATTTGTTAAAACTATTTCACCTGGCAACATTGAATCATGACTCCCGATTTTGATTTTAAATCTGCCAAATTTTAACATTCATCCGTATCTTTTTAACTCCACAAGCTCATTTCAACAAAGTTAAAGCATAAATTTATATATTAAAAAAAATTCAAACTACTCATTCTTGATTTGAACTAACGTTTTTTCCTGAATTCGACTTAAAAGATATACATCTCAAAATTGAAAATATTTACAAATTCGTTGCAATGATGAAATAAGTTTTAACATTAACTTGTTGATTTTATTTAAGTTCGTTTACAACCGTATTTGGTGAAACATTAGATTGGGCCGGCGGGTGAGAAGGTATAACTTTCTTTCAAACTTAACTTCAATATATCTTCAAGCCCAATAACCCACCTTTGAATTAATAAAGGATATTCACAAAGATTAATGGATCGTTAAGTTAATAGTCACGAAAATTAGGAGGTGTTTGGTTCATAATCGGGAATGAGAATCATAAACTATACTATTAGTATAGATTTATATCATTATAAGAGACATGTTTGGTTTGAAATAGAAATGGATTTCATTATGTTAATGAGTTACTCAATTTGAAACTCATGTCACAAGTAGGGAATGAGAATAGGCATTTTCTAATACTTTCATTCCCACAGAATAATTTTCATAGTATTCAACCAAACAACATTTTTTAGTATCATTAACTTTGATTCTTATTTCTCCTCCCATAAACACCTCGACACAGTGAATAATAAAAATTCACGTACTAAGTTAGTATTACTTTTTTTCTTTCCCCTTCGTGAGGTCACCATTTGAACTTTTTAATTGATGCAGAAACTAATCTAGAAGCAAATATGTACAATTAGGACCTGGGCGCAAGACCTCATTGGGAGTTTGGTGGATGGCAATGGGTCAGGCTGGCTTTTTAGATCGCCTAGCCCAACTTGTAAAAAACTAGGGACACTCCGGCCCGTCTAGGTATTTTAGCGAGCTGGTCCCAATCTGTCTAAGTATCTAGGGTCGCTCTTGGGTCTGATATTTCCCAGTTCGTAATCGGTTTGGCACACCTTGCTTCCCAGTTCCCACCTCGTGATCGGCTTGTCCCACTTCCCAACCCATGACCGGCCCATCTTAAACTGGTCAACCTGTTCCATTTTTGGATTTTTTTTTAAAAATTTATAGCATTTTAAATAACTTTTTTTTTTTTTTTGTAATAAAATTTATGCATTTTCCTATTGAACTAGTATATAGTAATTTTTAGTAATAAGTAATGAAAAATGAAGTACTAATTAATAATAATTTCAATTATTAAGTAAAAATTTGGATTAATTAGTAGTAACTTAAAATAAAGAAGCAACAACTTAGAATATTAAATACTAACTTTAAATAAAATAAATAATAATTTTGAATATTTATGTAATAACTTGATTTAATAACTAATAACTCGTTTCTTTTTTCTTAGTTATAATATAACTTTTACTAATAAGTAATAAAAAATGATGTACTAATTAATAATAACTTAAAATAATAGGTAATAATTTGGACTACTAAATACTATCTTTGAGTAATAAATAATAATTTAGTGTATTAAGTCCTAATTCAAAATAAAATAAATAATAATTTGATATAATTTTAATTATTCAAAAGTGGGTCAATTCGAGCAACCATGGAGCTAGCCCGAGTGCCAACCTGTGGGGCTAGCTCGAGGCCAACCCAAGCCCTGCACGTTCCGCCTCATCTTGGGCCTAGCGCGAGGGCCGGGTCTAGGCCAAATATTTCATTAAATTCTTGACCTGCCTCTGCACACCTTGTTAGAAGACCTAACCCGTTGGGCTTTTGTCTTAACACGTTCCGACACGACCTACTACCATCCCTTTATAGGATCTAGACGACAATAATCTCTCTACAATATAACTATTTATTTATGAGACAATACTTAGGTAGATACCGTTCTAAACTCCATTAGTAGATTTTGTGTTCAAAATTAAATATTAATATGGAATCTAATTTATATTAGTTAATGTTATTTATTATATAAAGTTTAATTCATTTCACAGAATTTATAAGTAAAATAAAAAATTGAGTTATCTAAATATTTCGCATTATTTATGTACGAAAATTGGTGTACACAAACAAATATTCAAGTGATCTTGAATTGTGGAGTGTGGTGATTTGATACGATTATGCAATGGTTTTTACAATTGTTGATTAATTGTGGTATTATGAATGATTTTTCCATTACATGTTAGCTGAATAATTTTCTTAGTGGCAATTAGTGCACTTCATGATTGTTTCCCTCATACTAAAGATGGGAGTAGCAACCTAGTTTTTTGTAGGGTTAAATCCAAAAAAAAATTGACGAACTTACATTTCAGTTGTAATTTTCCTCATTTAACTTATTTAATTGTACTGGTTATCATTTTTTTATGTTTTGGGATAAAATTATCCCTATTATTTTAATCAGTATTGTTTTTTTTTTCTTCTTCTTTTTCTCTTTTATTTATTTTCTCATTTTTCTTTTTCCTTTTCTTTTTCTTTTCACTATACAATTACATTACTTTTAATAATTAATTAATTAAAGTCCTAACTTGTCACATGTGTCTAAATAATTTAATTTATAGATTAATCATACTTTAATACAATAAATATACCTTGTTATAATATAAAGTTTGTGATTAACTATTAATAACAAGATTAACAATTAAAAAATAAAACTATTGAACTAGTGGAAAATTAAAAATTTATTTTAGGATGAAAATAAAATTATAGAATTAAAAAAAATATGTACAACCTTTTATTTATGGTGTATTATCGGCAAAAGATAGTATGTAATATTGCATAATATAAGGATTTTTGGAGTTAGGGTAAATTCAACCAAAATATGGCACGTGAATGACATGGCACAAAAAAGTGTTTGTCTTACATTGAAATATTTTTTGTTTTTTTGATAATTTATTTTATCTTTTTATAGTTTGTTTATTTGTTAATTATAACATTAGTAAAACTCACAAAATCCTTATTATACTATTAAATATATGTAAGCTTATTAAAATTTTTATTTATATAAGAGACTTATTTATATATATAAAAAAAAATTAAAAATTTTAACTAACCAATTACTAGTAGTATAATAATTTAGCAGTAACATTTAAGAATGGGTAAGAAGATATAAGGAAAAATACAAGAGAGAAAATAAATAAATTGGTAAGAAGAGAAAAAAATAAAATTATCAAAATAATAAGAGTAATTTTGTCTCAAAACATGATAAAACGAGAAATAAAATGATAAAGTACTTATTAAATAAGTTGAGATGAATAAACTACAATTTGAGTATCAGTATAAAAAAATTTCTGCATTTAACCCTTTTTTGTATTTGCTTCAGAAAATAAATTCAATTGCCAAATCATTGCGAGTCCTCCAATGTAAAGTACAAAACTTCATCTATCCTCTCCACTATATTCTAAGTCGTTTCTAAACCAAAAAGTTGGCACCCCTCTTCAAAACTGTTAGGCTGTTTGCAATTACTACCACTTTACATAGCATTTGTAGCGTGTCCATTTGATTAGGAAAACACCTCAAATGATTGCTTTGACTTGGGAAGTCCAAGTCGGACCGTCTTGTTGAAGACTATTCTGACGAATTCCACGAAAAGGTATGCAAACATAGACAAATTAATTTTTTCTCCAGTTGGTAGGTGAGTCTATGAAATTCTCTATGGAATTTGTGACTCATAAATTCCAAATCAAGTTTTAAAAGCTTAGAGCATTCAAGTCATCAATATGGAGATTGAGCTAATTTTGATTTTACACCGTCAGTGTAAAAATAATTTTACATCATCGAATCTATATGTATGATAAGTAAGCAATATGCAAATTTCAGACACTATTTTTGCACACTTAACGTTATATTGTTTACATCTAGACCCGTTTATGTAAAAAAATAAAATTTATACCAGCAATATAAAAAAGATTATTGCTTAGAAATTATCTCTACAAAAATTTTAGAAAAAATGACTTTAATAGTCCCTCACATTTCACGTTTGTATTTTTTTAGTTCATCACATTCAAAATAATATATTTTAATCCTTCACAAATGCAAAACTCATCATTTTGGTCATTGAACACAATTACTTGTATATTTTAATTTGAAACACTCACATGCGTATTAAACGTAATATATTTAAGTTTAAAATTAACAATACATATTACATAACTTTAAATATTAAATTATCTCAAAAATGAACATAATTGGGGCTACAGGGGTTGGGGTGGTGGAGGAAAAGTAGAGAGAGAAGGAAATATGGGCGGTGATAATAGATGAGCATTTTGAAATGGTGGTAGAGGAAGTTTTAGTGATATCGTTTAATATTTAAAGTTTATGTATTACCAATTGTGCCCATAAAAATGTAACATTAGATATTTATGTAAATATTTCAATATTGGGCCCAAAATATGTTTATAATTATCTCAAAGCATCAAAATTGTACATTTTAAATTTGTAAGGAAATAAATATATTATTTTAAATATTATATATATATATAATATGAGAAATTATTACCATTGTTTTCCCAAAATTTTAAGTCCATTATCAACTTTAAATTCTTACTTTAGATTTTGTCGGAGATATTATACATGTCCTTCTCTATTTTGTTCTTGTCTTTGTTTTGGGTCTTCCCATTTCTTGGAAAGGAGAACGTGTCGGTGGGGAAGGAAGATCTTCAATAGCTACCATAGCAATTAATAATGGACACATTAATTACTTCAATTATATATATATATATATATATATATTAATTGAAGTAATTAATGTGTATATATATATATATATAAAATTGAAGTAATTAATGTGTCCATTATCAATTGCTATATATATATATATATAATTGAAGTAATTAATGTGTCCATTATTAATTGCTATGGTAGCTATTGAAGATCTTCCTTCCCATAGTATTGTTTTGGGAAGGAGCAGTTAATTTTATCCTTTTTCTTGATTGCTTTATTAAGTAGTTTTTTTTGTTCTTTGTTCTTGCATACACTTCTCATAGTTTTTGTACAAACTTAAAGAACTTCCCGCAAGCTAGCGAAATTTATCAAGTTCATAAAGCCATGTGTCAAAGAAGATTAATACACACTGAAATTTAATGATCAAATGAAGATGGTCTATACAAAATCAATAGATGCCAGGAAAAAAAAAAAAAGAAATCAAAAGATTTTCTTAGGGATTTAATTTTCCCTTTTGATATTTGAATATGTTTGCTCAAAAACAACAATCCCCTTTCTGGTTTTTGGCAACTAACTGAAAGGAAGTACTAACATGCAACAATTTAAAAAATTAAATAAAATTGATGATGTCAAAACAACACGATCACTAAAAATATTACGCGTGATTTCAAATTCGAATTCACTAGTTAAGAATATCTTAATAATTTTACTTTCATAGTTCAAATATAAATTCAAATAAGTAAGGTATTAAATATTCGATTACGGATTAAACCGTACGTCGATAACAGATACTTAACCTATTTATGTCTATTTGAACTATAAACATAAAATTATTACAATATGTCTAGTGAATCCGAACTTTTTAATGGGCATATTATTTTGATAGGAAAAAAAAATAAAACTATCAATCGGACAAATATTTCTGTTATTTTTTTTTTTGGGTTAAAATATTTCTGTTATTCGCAACGAAAGCTAATAATCTATAACAATATAATTAGTTTGATGTAAGCAGCACGGTGGAAAGGTAGGGAAAGGTAAGACAACTTCACCAACCTTGTGCCTTTAACAACAAATAGTGGTATTATAGTACAATAATGGTCAACCAGTCACTGCCCGTTTCAGCACGTAAAGTGGAGATGCCCATTTGAGGAATTACCAACAGGAAAGCAACATGAGAAAAAATAAAAGAAAAATTATTTACGAATTTATAAATTTAGAGTTATTTATTAAACATTATTTTATAAGATAAGATCAAATTAAATTACGATATTTTTAATTTTATATTTTCGGCAAAATCTAAGATTTTGGATTGTTAAAGTCACTCTATGTGACGAGATGATATCAAATTATAATCTCTTTAATTTTAAATTGTAAACAAGATTTCGTTCATTTTTTTCTAATTTAATAACACATCAGTGATTTTTATCACTTTATTATTTTGTATCGATAAATTTTAAAGTAAAAAAGTCATTGTTTCCTTTTTTATTTTTAATTTTGTTTAGTAAAAATTATTCTAGACTTGTCGAATGTGATAAAGTTGCACATATTCCGAAATCAATAATTGAATCTTTGTACATAAATTATAGATATTAGATCTACTTTACCTTCCTATTTATCCAAAAAAAAAAAAAAAAAAAAAAGTAGTACTTTACCTTCTTTTTATTCCAACTTGTCTTTACATTTCCCCTCTTCTCCCTGTTTCTTGTTTTCCCCACTTCTCCTTAAACTATTTGAATAGGGCACATCTTAATTAATTTTATATTCCCCACCTTATTAGTTGTGCTTAGTTGGGATCAATTCACACATTAGCAACATGCTTGATTAAATAAAAGCAGCCACATAAATATGCCCAAGAAATAGCAGTATTAAAGTCATAGACTCCCAAAAAGAAAACTAACAACATTTGCAATGTTTGAGACTGGAAAACACAAGAAAAACACCACCTTAAAGTAAATTTAATGTCATGTTTGCTAAACTATATATTGAGAAATTAGCTATGCTAGCAGTTCCATTCCGAGGATTAATTTTCTATTATACTTTTACTGTTATAATTGTGTTACGTTATCTTTATCTTAAGATATAATATAACGTAAATAAATTATATTTAATACACGTTAAAAAAGTAATAAAATATCCAAAACCTTTCTCAGTTTCCATCACTCGTTATTATTCTATCCTAAATATATATATAAAAACAAAAACAAAAAAACAAAACTAAGTTATCAAAATTATTTCATTAATAATGAATCTAGACATAACAATTGTACTCCACGACAGCATCCCCAGTCTTGAGATCTATAGTACGAGTTCTTGCCTGAGCATAGCCACGAGCAAACCTAAAAAGCCCACTTCCACCGACAATCGGCATCTCCCTAACTGTAGAAAACACAGAATTTCTACCCAATATGCTGAGTGTGCTGCCATTATATTTCCCTTCAACAAAAACATAGTTCAAAACCATCAACAATCCCACCTCATTCTGAGCTGCTGATGCATATATCCCTTGAGCCCTTCCCACAAGTTTGGAGCTCAAATTCGGCCCTTCGGTTAAGGGATCGTCTATCATCACCACGAACCCGAAACCGGTTGCTGAAGAGTTGGTCGTGGCAGCTCGAGCAACTTGAATAGCTGTGGGATTTTTCCCGCTAACAATGTCATGGAAGTAGAAGTGTAGGTGGCTTAGTTTCTCTCTTTTCAGCCCCATCTCTTTTTTGGACAATTTTCTTGAAAATTGTCCTTGACATGTTATAGGAAAGAGGAGAAGGGATGATGAAACAAAGAGAATGGTAATCAAAATAGTGAATGCTAGTTTTGGGAGAGTTTTGGCCATTTTTTTGTTGATTAATTGGTGATGGATTGAAGGGACTAATATATAGACTTTAGTGTAGTGGGGGTTTACTTTTGGTTGTGCACAGTCCATGACCCAACTTTACATATTTTACATATCACACAAATTACCCCAATTTTGAATGTGATTTTTGTGTTAATTCGATACTATTAATAAAAATTTATTACATAAATTTAATATTATAATAATTTTATATCTTTTAAATACTTTAACCTTATTATCTTATATTTAATTGTCAAAATTACTTATCAATCACACTGAATTGATACTAGATAATACCAGCAGCTTTATGTATATAACCAAAGCTAGTAGGTTAGTAAAGGGATTAATATTCATCAAAGAGTTGATGACCCATATTTACATATTTTACATTTTTAGACAAACTAGTTTAATAAGTAGGATATCTGTAATCACAAATAAAATTGTAATGTGGCTATTATTTTTTTCAAATATATATAACTTTTAAGCAAACTCAAACACATAGTCAACCAAAGTTCAACGAACTAAAATAGATACATGGAGTATCACATACGACTTATTTGTAGGCTGATTTTGGCACCTTTTACTTGTAGAATAATAATATAAAAAAAAATCTCCTTTCTCCTTATATCAATTAACTAACATCATACATAAACAAGTAAAAATAGTTTGAACTAATTAGTATTTAATATTGTGGTTAGAGAAGTAATAGTATCATTGTGATTTCAAATTAACACACTAATTATAATTAACCTTATCATAAGAATTTTTACTTCAACACATAAATGTACAAAAATTAGGGGATGGAGTCATTTACTTAAAACTTAGGAATAAAAGAAAAAAGTCTAGAAAAATTTCTAACTTGGTAAAAAGATTAGTGTCGATAAATTTTTTATTTTTCTCGGGACTAATTTATTGAAAGATAGCGACCATTTTACTAACAAAACTATACGAACAAATTTGACAAAACTATGAGGTCTTCCTTAACTTGATCTAGGTTGTAATATAGGATTGGGTTGAGAGGATGGTATAAATTTCACAATATAGGAGATAAATGGTTATGAATGAAGTCAATGAACCATATTGCACGATCGAGACGCCTACCTTTTGTGGTCCAGTACATGGTACAATTCATAAGCTTTGTATGGCTAAAGATGAAACAACTGATGATTAAATTGCACAAGATGTTTGCACAGCTCTAATGCTTAATGATTAATTTCTCAAAAGAAGCACAGAGAGAGAATTGATGTTGCAATATTTCATATTCACAGTTCAGGTTTCATTTTTTATGTACTCGTTTTTTTTTTTTATTAATCATGTTTTTTTTTTATAATAAACTATTACATTTACTTTACTTTTTGAAATATATGTATGACTAGTAAAAACATTTCTAACAGAAGGAAAATACGAATAAAATTATTTGGCTCTTTTGAATTTCAAAATCACCGAGATACGCGTGATGCTACATAGTACTCTCTATGCGGATGGTTAACAGCTTCTAATGCGGGAGGTGGCCAATAGTGGTTTTTTTTTTTTTAATTAATAGTACTAGTATTTCTAACACTACTAATTTTAGCGAGCTTTTGGTTTTTGTCTCTGCCTTAAATAAATCAATCATTGATATGTCACTAAATTTAAAAAAAAAAAATTTGATCGAAAATTTAAAATCAAGATGATCGTGATTTGATAAAATTTTGTTACGTAAACTGATTTTAAAAAGTAATTTTGAAATATTATTTTATAAAATATTTTCCAAAATCATAAGATTAAAGGTTTAACACTTGTTGATGTCAACATTTTATTTCTCAAATCTCTAAAAAGCCAATTGATGTACTCGAAATCTACATGTATATCAATCTATATATATATATTAGTGTATCTATATAAAGTTATAAATACAAACTAACAAAAAAAAATCAGTGATGTGTACACTAGATCCGAAAAAAAAGGAAAAAAATCTGATCGAGAATCTAAAATCGGGGAGGGGTCATGATTTGATAAGATGTTACTACGTGAATTGATTTTGCAAAGTAATTTTGAAATATAACTTTGTAAAATATTTTCTTATATATATATATATATATAAATACATTTATCATATATTAACTAACTCTTTATTATTCAACTACTATTTCTTTCTCATTCTATTTTCCAATGAAGATGGTTAGAAAAAAGTGTACTTTTTAATGACATTTAGGATTCATACTTTTTTTATCTTTCAACATATTCTGAAGTTTTGTCACTATTACAAAAAAAAAAAAAAAAAAAAAAGAACTCAAATTTCATTTATAGAATGATTTCTAACATAATAATTGAATATATTCTTGATAACTTAATTTTTGGTTTCATTCTTGATCTTGGATAGAAGTCAAAAAGTTTGATAGGAAAAATCTTATCATATTAGTATTTAAATAATTGACCATTTAATTATTGATATCAATTAACTGAATCCTCATTAAATTACTAACTATATATTAACTAACGCTTTAATATTCAACTAATAGTTTAAGTCTCATTCTATTTCCAAATAGAATTATCTTTTTTTGAAGAAATTATCTCGGTCAATGATTTTGACACTCCAACAAAAGTTTTAAACACTCTATAATAACTCTTACATTAATCAATTTGACAAAAGCACCCTTGAATTAGATTATTTAATAATTTCAATATGATATTTGCCCAAATATATAGCAAACTAAGCAACTATACTTTTCTATAATGGAAACTCTAACTAGATTTTGAAACAATTTAAATACTCACATCAACTTCAATTTTAATAGACACAGACTCAACTACACATAATTAAACAATAGAGTTGTTATATTATCTCATCATAGAAAACAAGCCTTACTTCACTGTGCATCACTTAACTTATATCCGATTTTCAATTTACTCTTTATACTAATCTTTTGAATATATTGCACTATAAACTTTCAGATTTATCCTATCCTTCAATCTAACTTTTAACGTCGTTACCAAAGTTAGCAGATATTAAGTAAGTGTACGTATATCACGCACTTGTTTAGAGCTTTATTGTACCAATGAAAGTAGTTATGACTAATTCCACTTTGCACTTTCTAACTTATGATTAAGTTTCACTTTGCACCATCAATTCTAAATTTTGGACATATTGCACCTCTACCTCTTAGATTCGTCCCACTTTGATCTAATTTTTAATAGTGATAAAAAATTTGACGAATGTTCTATTTTACGTGCATGGTTAGAATATCCATTAATTTTGGTAATAGTGTTAAAAATTTGACTGAAATAGATAAATCTAAGAGTTTAGGATGCAATATGTCTAAAAAATAAGTATAGAGTGTAATGTGAGAATCGGGTACAAGTTAAGGAATGCAAACTGGAATAAGCCCTAGTAAACAAGAATTTTGAACAAGAGAGTTCAAGACACAATTGAGTTCCTACTATTAATTTTTTTTTAAAAATTACTGTACCAAATTACTCAAAATGATTCAACAACAAAGAACCATTTTATATTGTTCAAAGTTTGTTGTAAATAATTAGAATTTAGTAAATTATGATATTTTTCTCATTTGCATCCTATGCCGGGGATTTTTGTTATAAAATATGATTATTAGAATGATATTTAAATCAAGAAAATGTGAAGGGCTTTATATTAATTTAACATTAAAAAATTAAAAAATTAAAAAATTAAAAAATAATCAATTTGTAGAGAAAATGGAACCTTTTTACTCAATTTAAAAAATAACTAATAGCGAATGTAAATATTTGTAACTAAGTAATTACAAGAAAGAAAAAGAAAAGACAAAAGACAAAATGTAAGGAAAAATATTTTTCTTTAATGATAAATATAGCAATTAAAAGTTAAAGGCGGCATTATCGGTTTTAGGATTTAGCCCATGGGTAATTTTGTAAACTTAGTTAAAGGAATAGGATGTGGAGTATCTAATAGTTTGTAACGTGACTAAATTTGTAAAATAAATAGTTCAATAACTTTATATGTAACAAATTAATAGTTTTGTGATCATTAATGTATTTTGCTCTAATAATAATTTTACCACGTGAGTTGGTTTTCACAAGATATACTTATTCTTATTGCTTACAACATATTGGCAGCTAGAATTATGGTACACCAATTTCTCATAGAAAACTGGTTGGTCTAAATATTAATTGCAGTTGTTACTGCAGGAATTTGAATGATGACATGCACATTGCAATGCTAGGATAAATTAAGTTGGTTAAAGTCCAAAAAAGAATATCGAATGCTTCAAGTATTCCAGTCTGCTCGCCCAAAAGAATGAATATGAGAACAATGGAGGCCAAATTCTTCCCTTTTTTTTTTTTTTTTTTTTTTAAACGGCAACATTTTAATCTAACTAAGGGGATATAAGGGGACCCAATTGGATACTATTAAGGGATTGGAAAAAAAAAAAAAGAACCCTCCAGATGAGGCAAGAGTGCTTTGACACCTCTTTAGATTTCAATACCCGATTTGAGGTTTAAACTCCCAACTTTACAACAAAAAATACCTTATGAAATTTCTCCTAACTAACTCCGGGCCATATTCCTTCTATATCAAAATTAGACAAGTGCAAGCGTTCAAAAATGTCCTAACAACCGAACAAGTGCTCAAGTAACTTATATCACGTAGAGATGTTTGAATTATAATTATTTGCACAGTGGATAGTAATACACGTTTGTGCTAAGCATCACAAAAGATGGGGCGACACAAAATTTAGTAAAAGACCAGTGAGAAGGCAAATGTTTAGAAGATTACCCTGAATATGAAATTTTTGATAACCAAAAAATGAAAAACATTGATGTATATTTTAGTGTGTGTACAATTTGTTAAATGAAGTCATTAAGATAGTGTATTTAGCGTGGTTCTGTCAATTGTCCTCGTGGCTGTTATGGTTGACTCCAAATTGAACAAATAAGGGATATGATTTAGTATTTTTTATAAGGGAGAATTACAATTTTGATCTCTAAACTATAGGTAGTATTTAAAATTGGTCCTGAAACTATGAAAAATTATAGTTTTGATTCCTAAAATATGCAAAATTGTAGTTTTAATCCCCAAGTTATCAATTATGCGTGAAAATAGGACAAATGACGGAAAATACTAAAAACCTAATAGTTTTGGTAATGTGCAGTTCACATAGCCGTTAGCTCTAAAAAAATTTGTCAAAATTCATGCAGTTGTGTGCGAAATTGGACCCCAATCTTTATACATTTTAGCTAAATAGGTCCCCATTCTAGGATGGCTTGCTAGATTATAAATGATTTAAACAAACGTCAGTTAATCTATATATTAAATAGTACAACAACATCTTAATATAAATGCCTTCTAATTTATTTTTTGAGTATTATTAATGTTAAACAAAATGTTAAAAAATTTAAAAAGAGAAGGGAAATAAAAAAAAATATATGCCAATGATTATATAATAAACTAGTACAGTGGATATGAATTGGGCAAAATAAGAGCTGCTTCTCAAATAGGGAATTGGTACGCAAACTTTGTTAGCTTAATTCACAAATCATATTCATTACTAATATAGGTATTTTATATCAAAAAAAGATAACTACTACTACATACCTCCAAAATTATAATGAATTACAATTGCAGGATTGCATGAATGTCAAAGTCAAAATTCTTCTGCAACTGCTAAAAATAAAGGGGAATTAATCAATTTTTATCATCAGAAAATAACATAAAACAAAGAAAATAGTACTTATAGTAGAGAGAAGGTATAAAATATAAGATAAATGTGAGACCTATAATTCTAGATGACTTATTTGATAGATTTTCAGGAATCCATGCTATTAGAGTAAACAGGTCGAAAAGTTCTTCGATTACCATAAAATCAATGTTGGGTGCCCAATTATGGTACAAATGCTTTGTTGGGTGTCCGATTATGGTACAAATGCTTTCTAGTAAGTTTATTGAGTATTATTAATTATTGAATTATATTAAAATGTTGTTGTAGTGTTTAATATATGGGGCTTGAATGACATTTGTTTAAATTATTTATAATTTAGCAAACTATTCTAGAGCGAAGACCTATTTAGTTAAAATTCATAAAGATTGGGGACCAATTTCATACACAATTGATGAATTTTGACAAAAACTTTTTAGAGTTAACAGCACATCCATTAGGATTTTGGATTTGTCTGTCATTTGTCCTATTTTCATGCATAATTGACAGTTTCGGGACCAAAACTATAATTTTTCATAGTTTGGAGACCAATTTTGAGCACTATCTATAGTTTGGGGACTAAAATTACAATTCTCCCTCTTTATAAAACTTTGGGACCACACATATTCATGAAGTCAAACTTTGGGACTAAAAGTGTATTTCTCCCTTAATTCTAACAGAGGTGGGCCTTGAAGTTGGCCATGGTTCGTTTCCTTTTCGAGTACTATTATGGGCTATGACAACTTCAGCCCATCGGCCCAAATAATTTCACGATGTTCAAAGAACTTGAACTTCATTTTGTTACTTACAGTCATTGGTGGGGAAATACTTAGACTCCATATTTTACCTCATTTCTAGATCCAGTTATACGATTTAAATTATAGTGTAAAATAAATATCATCAACTGATATAAGTAAAAATTTACAAAATTTACATGTGAAATTCAAAGTCGGATTTATCTTTGTATTTTCCTTATTGAAGAAGTAAAAACGTGAGTGTTAAAATATAATCTACTTGTCAGTGTAACTCAATCTACGCAAACTCGAGAGATCCAATTCTAATTATCTAACAGGTTTGGGCCTTTTAACCAAGCAAAGAATCCCACAAGCCCGATAAGCCCACTGAAATTCTTAAAATAAGGTATGTTCTCTTGCAATTAAACTCAAAAAATACATAATTAATAAATTCTTAGTGTCAATTACAGAGCCTACCCTTTATTATTTACAACTCTTATTGATTTAAATATTAAAGTATCTCCAAGGACAACTCATTCTGCCCTCCATCTTTTTTGCATACACACAGTGGTTGGAGCCACATGTAATGTCGAGTGTGACACATGCTTCTACTAGACTAATAGTAACGGTATATTTTAATAAAAAAATCCGTAAAATGTCATCATCAATTAATTTTGTGTTTCTATTGACGAAAAAATAAATATTTGCAAGTGAACTATTTCTAGTTGAACAATAAAAAAATGTAAAATATTTGATGATAAAATGATAGTTATTTGTCTCATTTATTAAATTTTAGTCTTATCATCATAGTTTAAGTTTGAAAATTGTATTTTAATTATCTGATCTTGTGAAAAAAAAAAATTAACGTAGAAATTTGTGTATCTATATGATAAAAAAAAAAAATGTCTTTACCACAAGATGTGTATAAGAGACAGTTATATATTGTGTCACTACTAAATAATATTTTTAGATCCGCCCCGGCTTTATGGGCGACAACTATGTATTCTAGGGCTTTGAAAGGGAAGGGGAGCAATAAGATGAAGGAAAAAGGGAAAAAAAATAATTTTACTCCTTCAATATGTCATGTGTAAGGCATATGATTGAACCAAACACACTTAATAGAAGAAATAGACGTGAAAGGTAAAAGTAAATCTTTTTTATAATTCATTGACCTATTTGACCATAAAAATAGTTGGGTTACCAAAACCCAAACAATATCATAGTTTATGACGTTTACCATTTTGCTGTATTGTAATCTAATTCGATTTAATAATAGTTCATTCGAAATTGAGTTTTTAATAATCAAATCAAGATTGAATAACATTTATCATTTACTAACTTTTTTGTTTTGGCTCAACTGGATAAGTTCATCATTTAAATTTATATATAAAAAATTCAAATTACTTAAATTCGACTCTAAAACTTGTTTGAGTTTGTCCCATAAAAATAAACAAGTCAATTTAAAATATATTTACAAACTCGTTAAAATGAATCAAACTTAAAAACAGAGTAATTTAATGTTTAGTTTGTTTTCCTTATTTTTATTGGGGACTCAAAAATCATACTGCCATATCCGCAATAGAAAAAATAAATAAATAAACGGCATAAGTAGTACCTAAATGGAAAAAAGGACAAATGGGAGGACCGAAACATAAGAACCATACTAGTTCGAATCGTACTGGTGGCGTACTTGCAAAACCCTTGAGAAGAATTTTATCTCGGTCCTCTTGAGGCAATAAATACCCTCCATTTGGAATGATCGAAAGCCAATATTTAGGTTATTGGGTGGTAATGGTCGTGTTGAATTTTTATTAGATTCGTATTAAAAATTTTGAATTCAAACATGATCCATTAAATATTCGTATCGAATCGTATCATGACCTGTTTATTAACAAGTTATAAACATGTGGATAAGACATGAATCATTAACCCGTTAAATTTTTTACTAATATAAAAGTTAGTTTACCCTAAATAACACAATAACACATAATTAATCCGTTAACCTATTCATCATTTATGAAAATTTGGCTCGGTAATAAATGTTTTAATTTGCATCATGGTAATTACTGTCGGATGAATAGTTGCCATAAAAATTCATGTCAATACATGAGTTGACACTACGCGAATCGTTTCAATTTCGAGTCATTAACGAGTTGACTTGATAGTAATCCAATTAAATTTTAATCGAATTTAAATTTGTTAATTTCGCAGCGTGTTCGTGTCGTATTAATTTCGTTTCGTATTCGTATCGTATTTGAAACTGTCATTTCTAATTAATATTCATATAATTTTTATAGTATAAATGCCAGATAAAAATTCTTCTGATTTCAGGAATAATTAGGTGACCGTATACAAAGAGAAATGAATATAATTCGATTTAATAATAATCAATAAGATTTTTCATCATATTTTAACTACAGCTCATGATACTACCGGTTTTGTTCCGAAGTTAGTCCATTAATTATGCAAATAATGTTTAAGAATCATTACTTAACACGCAGTTGTTTTCTTATATCACATATATCATCTTATGAAAATTAGTGATGGAGTCAGATTAATTTTTAGTGGGAACACTAATAATACAAAAAATTGTGTGATTTTAGAGGCGAAGCAAGCGAAACGCCATAGATTTGAAATAATTAAGCTGAAAAAGAAGTTGAATTTTTTTTTTTTGGAGGAAAGATGATGATGGAGTTGGCCGAATTCAATTTTTTAAATAATTTTACAAAAAAAAAATTGGTGAAGATAAAAAAGACAATAGAATTTTTGAAAAAAAGTGGTGCTTAGAAAAAAAATGGATAGTCTATTTTAAAGGATAAGACATTTGAAACATTATCCAATATTATAAGTTTATATTTTATCAATTAGTCTGAGGATCAAAAATTTTAAATTAATTAGTGATTGATAAAACAAAATTTTCATATTTTAATATGGGTACAAAATTAAATATTTTTAAAAATAGACATCATATAATATGCAATAATTTACATTATTGGGAGCCGGTGGGGCACGCGCCCCTAGTGCCCCATTATAAATCCGCCCATGATGGAAATTAATTACAATATTTATTTGAAAGTATATTCGAAATAACTACTTGAATTTGAAAAGTCATGATAATAAATAATATTTATTATTTGGTGGATCCATTTAATAATAAAAAATATTATAAGTAGAAAAATAATAATTATGAACATTCTAATTTAATCTCATCGCACTACATTTGATAAAGAGTTGAAATTGTAACTTTTCCTTGTTTTTAACAAACTCCACATACATAAAAATGGTTAATTTTAGTGCACCCTTTAATGTTTATATCCACGATCATTTTAATTTCTAACGTTATTTTTTAAGTATTTAAATTCTTCCGTTAAATCTAATTCAATATTCGATATCTAGATGTGTATAAGAGACAGTCTCTTATTCTTCTTATTTTTCTCATTTTTACTTATTCATTTTTTCTCTCTCTCATTTTGTTGACATATTTCAATATTTTTTTTATCATTCATCAATATATTTTAAATTTTATCAAACTCTATTCATGAAAATAAAATAAGATATTTTTGATGTTATGGAAAAATTTGTTCATATCAATAATTTGATGATAAAAATATCATTGTCTAGATTGAAAATCTAACAGTATTAGCCTTGACCATTAGTCCAACAACTATAGTGCCTAAAAAATAAAATTATGAACTAAAGTAATTATTATTCTAAACGTTAAAGAGACTAAAGTTAAATTAACCCTAAACAAAAACCAAAAATAAGAACTAAAATGAACAATGATAAAAGTTAATCAACATGTAGATCCAATTATTTAATGACATCTCTTAAGAGAACTAGAACACATACGCGTGCGCACAAACACACACATATATATAAACATTTTGCACGGAGTAAATATACAAAATAAATCAAATTAAATCAATAATAAATAGGGAAAGATTTAGGTATTATTCATATTTATTTTACTTTAAACCTTATGGTGTGGATTAAATATTATAAAATTTGTGACATAAGCTGATGTAAACAAGATTTTATAAGATTTAATTTTGATCGCAAGGTTTAGAAGTGGAGTTAAAAATCGAGTCTATGTAAATATTTTCCTATTAAATATTATTCATGTAGTTTAAAGCGAACCACAATACTCGAATTATCACTATAAGGAACAGTTTCGAATGAAGATCTAATATTAAAAATTGCAATAAATACAAGTTACATTAAAAATATATGATTCTAATAGTTATTAGATTAAGACGCCCTTATCTGGAAATAGGGACTACACCAAAAAAAAATTAATTCATCTATTTATTCATAATTATTAACTGAATATTTTCTAAAATGTAAATAATAAATAGGATATGAATAATACAAATAATAGATTATGTAAATAATAAATAATGAATAAAATAAAATATGAATTGTATAAAATATTATTTAGATAATTATTTATTAAGTAAATAATAAATATTCTGACTAAATATTATTAATTATTTTTACCAATTTTATTCTTATCTCTTTCAACTCCATTAATTACTCAAATAGTAATTAATTTTAATTTACTATTTAGTTAAAAGGATAATTAAGTTTTATAGAATGAATTTTATCTAAAATTTAAGTTATTTAATTAAATTAGATAATTATAATTTTTATATTAAAAATTAAAATTAATTTAAAAGGAACGAAAGTAATAATAAATAGTGGGTATTACTATGACTATAACATCTGTGGCTAGTGGGTAGCTTTTGACTTATCATATAATGGTTTTCTTTTGATAGATTTTACTTAAAATTCTATTGCATTTCTTATGTTTTTTGAATTTTTTTCTGCTAAAATTGTAATTGTTTTCTTAAAATATATTTAATTTCTGTGTATATTTAGGCTGCAATATTTTGTTTCTGTTAATTCAATATTTTTGATCGATTATTTCTTCCTTTTCCTTTTAAGATTCCGCAGAACGAATTTCTGGTAAATTTTTATGGATTTTTTTTTCAATTTTCTTCGCTTCTGTTTTTGGCAAAAATTCGAAAAATGCAGTGGCTGTTTTTTGATAGATATTACTTCAATCACTTCTCTAAAAATCTGATGTATTTCTAATCAGATTTTTGATTTTTCCGGCTAAGAGACAGATCTTACTACCATCCAAATTTCGCATGGCAAACACCACTTTAGGCTGCAATGTTTTGTTTCTTTTATTTCTGCTAATTCAATATTTTTACCTGTCTATTTGACTTGCTGTTCTAATTTTTCTGAATTATTTTTAGCTTATTTCAATAAGCTGTGCGGATGGAAAATTTCTTCTGCTGACTCATCTCCTGCCGGTTTTGGTGAGTTATTTTTCAATTATTTTTTTCGCTTTGTTTAGTTTCTGTTTCAGTTAAAAATTGTCAGGTTTTTTTTTGTGGAAATATTAAAAAAAATATTCTGTTTATTTAAAATCTTTGATGGAATGTTTCTTCCTTTTTTTCTGTTTAATGTTAATTTAAAATCTTTGATTGAATATTTCATCCTTTTTCTGTTGGATTTCAAAAGATTTGCTGTGCTAATGTTTTTTTTAAATTGTTTTAGGCTATTTTAGCAAACTGTGCTAATGGAATCCTCTCCAGGATTTCAAGAGCAATTAATGTAAAATTATTAAGAATCTCGAGCTCTTAAACATCTAGATGATTGTACAGAGTTTTTTTCGAGAATTTTTTTAAAAAATTGTGTACATCTTTGTTTATTTCTTTGATTCCTCCCTGATCATGTTAAATTTTTGACTGAATATGCTTTGCTTTTTTCTCTTGGACTTTTAATTTTAAATGTTTTATTGTATAATTGTTATATCTCTTAGATTCCAAAATATCTGTTCTAATATTTTTTTTAATCTTAGGCTATCGCACCAAACTGTGTGGATTGAATTGCTCTTGTACTGATGCATTTCCTGCTGGATTTGGTAAATATTTTTTTGTATTATTTTTTCATTTTCTTTAGTTCATAGATCTGTTCATATTGTATAATTTTTTTGATATTCTCTTTAAATTTATTTATACATCTAATTTACTTCTCCTTTATTTGTAATCATTTAAAATTTTTGATTGTATATTCTGTCCCTTTTCTGTCAACTGTTAATTTAAAATCTTTGATTGAATGTTACTTCTTTTTTTCTGTTATTAGATATCAAAAGATTTGGTATCCTATTTTTCTAATTATTTCCTGGATTTGGTAAATACTCTCCTGCTGATGCATCCCTTGGATTTTGTAAAGAATTATTGAATTATTTTTTTTGTATTCAGTTGCTTCTGTTTCAGCTCTAGTTGTACGAGTTTTTTAGAGATTTTTTTTTTAAAATGTCTATGTACATCGTTATTTGTTTCTTTGATTTATTCCTGGTCATGTAAAATGTAAAATTTTTGACTGAATGTTCCTTCCTGTTTCTTTGAAACCTGTTATATCTAAATTTTTTTGTTGAATATTTATTTTTTTTCTGTTAGATCTCAAAAGATTGGCTGTTTTAAATTTTTTTGGTTATTCTTAGGTTATTGCACCAGACTGTTCTCATGGAAATACCCTCCTACTGAGGCATTTGCTACTGGATTTGGTAAATATTTTTTGAATTATTTTTTCTTTTCTTTCTGTTTCTGTTTTTGCCCATTGAATAATTTTTAATTTTTTTTTTGGAAATTCTGTTCTTAATGTCCATATACATAAAAATATTTGATTGTAAATTTCTATGGGTTTGGTCCGACTCTGAATAGGGTTGATTGGTGGTGTTAGACATGCATCTGGTCTTGGTACTGTTTCGTTCGCTTGGGTGAGGATGAGGAACTGTTTATGTAATTATTTTTTTTGTTGCTTTTATTTTTCTTTTTATTGTCTTTTTTTAACCATTTTTTTTTTAACTAGCCTAAACCAGGTCAATTATGTGTGTTACCACTGTAACTACGCATGCGTCTCGCCAGCAGGTCTAAATTCTCATTACAATGGAAAGAGGGAGATAGACACGAAGCACAACGGAGAATTTTTCTGTTCTTTGTGTTTCAATTTCTTCCAGACAAAGGAAAGATTGAAGAGGCACAAATGTAATAGACAAGCTGAGAAACTTGATGGACAAGTTCGCATAGGAGTGCCTTACGATCCATCGTACAAAGGCCACGATGAGGATGATAATTTGTTGTAGGGATTATTTGAATTTTGGATTTTTGTTACTTGGTAGCTTGAAAGGTTTCGGGAGTGTATTGGTTCAATTTGACTGTCTGGTTTGTGTTGATTTGCAGTATATGTAAATGCGTATTAGTAATATACTTTACCATCTGGATGGGAGCTTCAAATGGAATGCCAGCTAGTGTTTGTACGATATGTCTCTTATACACTATGTATATCATGTCTCTTATACAGATCTAGGAGTGTATAAGATCCCGTGTCTAGGGCTGTAAACGAACCGAGCTGCTCACGAGCAGCTCGGTCAAAAACTCGACTCGAGCTCGAACTCTTGACGAGCCGATCTCGAGCATATGTATAATATGCTCGAGTGCTCGTCGAGCTTTTCGAGCATTATATAATTTTTTTTTAAATTTTTTTATTATATGACTAAAATATCCATACTTTTTAAAAAAATTACATATTTTACCTACGAAAAAGTCGAACTACTCGAGTTTGAACTCGAATTCAAGCTCGTTTTACTTATTTTCGAGCGAGCTCGAATCGAGCTCGAACTATGTCAAAATTCTATTCGAACTCGAACTCGAGCTCGAGCTCAAATTTTGACGCTCGTTCGAGCTCGAGTAGCAGAAAAAATTTTGAGTTCGAGTTTGAGTAGGGCATTATTCGTACTCGATTCGGCTCGTTTACACCCCTACCCGTGTCGGTACAATAAACAATATTTTGAGGACCGATGAGAGACGTGATTTTATTCTTAACCATACCGGAGTTGGATTACAGTTTTTTTTTCTTTGGTGGGGTGAACCTCTACAGTTCGAGCAGGTGATTTCTGAATACACATCAAGATGTTACTTTAGATCTTGAAAACTCATGTACACAAGTTTTCAAGGTTGTGTGGTGTTTGCCATGCGAAATTTGGATGGTAGTAAGATACAGTAGGAATTATGTAGCAGTGATAAAAGAAATTAGGTATGCCAAACTCAATCAAAATTTTAACAATTAACACAGAAAAAAAGGAAGAAAGCCTTTTGAGTTTTGAGTGACATTCCTAATTGCAAGTATAGGATAAAGCTTTATATTAAAATTGTAGCAGGATGAATAGTCTCTGTAAGCATGAAGTTATTATAACATTTATACCTCTGAATGAATTAGTTTTAATCCTTGTGGTTATGACGATTGGTGCATGGTTGAGATTGTTACAGCAAGTATGTGCCTTCTATTGGCAAAAATTCTTTCCAGTGTGTGACTGTGATAAGGTGTGATCTGTGAAAAAAGTTTTAAAATGATAAGGTTAAAAATTAGTTGTGTATATATGGGATATTGAAAATACACTCTTTATAAACTATAACAAACTCTTGCACAAGAGAATCTGTCCACCCGAGACACGGTTCGGAAGGTAATGCGTATATCACAACACATAGAATATTGGCGGGAAATATGTATATTAAGTGAAGTGGTGAGTTTTAGAAGAGCTAAAAAATACTTTGAATAGGAATGTGGGAGTGCTAGGATAAGTGTATACTCAATATCATTGCACAAGCCAATTTGCAGTTCTTTAATATTCCCATTTGAACATATCATTAAAAGTTAACACAGGAAAAGAAAAACATTTCTTGATTTATAATAATAGTGTGTAATGGTTAGTAATATTATTGTTCCATGAACTAAATGGAAACCCAAATTGTCCTAATTAAGTGGCTTAATCTTAATTGTCGAGGTCCCATGGGATATTATGTCAGTTTGGATAAAATTTATAGTGGTTATTAAATAAAAAAAATCAGTAATGATGTCACATTGAATATTATAAAGCATGCGACTCTTGTAATGTTTCTTGATAGGCTAAATGAACCTGCAAGAAAGAAATCAGTTTGAAGCTTAGTAATAAATTCGACTCCAATAGGACTTTAAATTTGGCACGTAAGTAACTGGAAAAAAAAAATCTGTCTGTTTTAAAACTAAATAATGTAACATTCAAATTAGTGGTGGGTTGTGGGCATTATACTTTCTATAAATGAACCTAATTAAGTTACACGAAATAATGTTTTAATTATGCCTTGGTTTGATATTTTAACAGGTTAAAGATAATTAACTCAGTCCTATGGGAGTCTCCCTCTATGGGTCCCCTCTTGCTTGTGCAAGTTTTGTCCCTTTTGGGTATTTCCTAGTAAGAGTTTTATACAACCCATTGTTCACTCTCCTATTTCACCAAATTAGTTTTGTTAGTTGTTACCATTCTCTTTTCATTTTGTGTTTGGTTGTTCTTATAGTTTAGTGCTTTGTCTTGTCCTCTTTGGTTTTGGTTTTGACGCATTTAGAGTACCATATTTGGATTAAGGAAGAAAGGGATGGCAGAGGATTTGGAGCTGCAGTGCAAGAATCTCAAGGAGCGGAGGATGTTGATCATGTGGTTTCTAAGAAGAAGGGTAATGTTGTTCGGGAGTAGGGCTGTAAACGAACCGAGTTGCTCGCGAGCAGCTCGGTCAAAAACTCGACTCGAGCTCGAGTTGACCGAGCTCGAGTCGAGCCTGCTCGAACTCGAAACTCTTGACGAGCCGATCTCGAGCATATGTATAATATGCTCGAGTGCTCGTCGAGCTTTTCGAGCATTATATAATTTTTTTTAAATTTTTTTATATATGTAAAATTACTAAAATATCCATACTTTTAAAAAAATTACATATTTTACCTACGAAAAAGTCGAGCTACTCGAGACATTAATTCGAGCTCGAATTCGAGCTCGTTTTACTTATTTTCGAGCGAGCTCGAACTATGTCAAATTTTTCGAACTCGAACTCGAGCTCAAATTTAAAATTAAAAAGTTATTCACTTAGATGCTTAATTATTTTAAATATTAGTTATTCACTTTATTGGATTAAATTTTAGTAACTCTTTGGATCTGATAACACCTTTTGTTCTTGCCTTTTTTTTCTTTCTTTGTTTTTGGGGCTGTTAGGGGCCATTTTAGACCTTTCATTGTCGTTTTTAATTTTTTTTTTGGTGCGTGCATAATTGATCTGAAATAATATCACTTTCTATCTTTGGTTTTAAACCGCCTCAGACCCGGATGCAGGCTTTAACCAGGTTTTATGTTTCATTCTGGACCTTGAAGGCCTTTTGGGCCGTATGTGGTTTTGATTTATATCTCATTACGGACCTTAACCTGTATCCAGGGACTGTGATAGCTAATTTAACAATCTAATCTACGTTTGTGTTTTTTACTTTTGGGCCTGCTAATTGGGCTTTTCTCTATGAATTATTCTGCTCGAACTCGAAGCCAATTTTGAAATTCAACAGAGTATTATAAATATAAATGCTTCTGTATTCATTCATTTCATATGCATCTTATATTCTATGTCTCTTATACACATCTAGATGTGTATAAGAGACAGTTTTATAATAGTTCATACTCAAGAAAATTTGAATAAATATGACACGACTTTTCGATTTTCTTCGTCATACAGCTAAAATTTGAATATTTATAATACTCTGTTGAATTTCAAAATTGGCTTCGAGTTCGAGCAGAATAACTCCTGTCTCTTATACACATCTACTGACCACATTTGGCTAAAATGCTCCATCAGAATTTCAAAACATTTTGAATTATGTATTTTCCTAATTTTCTTTTATAATTGTTTATATTGATGATATCCTGATTTTTTATGATTTTGTTTGACAACATTTTAAATGTTTAAAATGTTTTCTTAAATACAAGACTAAGAAATGGAATTGTGGTCTCGAAAAAATGTGCAAGAGTTTGTTATAACAAAGCAGTGTATTTTCAACCATCCCACTATATAGGACAACACATTCTGTCTCTGAGTCCATAGAATTTGCAAACAAATTCCTTGATGAAATTAAAGATAAAACTCAGTTACAAAATTTTTAGAAAGTTTAATTTATATTCATGAATATTACAAAAACTTAGCACAAGATTGTAAACTCTTATATCAAAGATTTTGCAATTTTTGTTGAGCTTTTTGATAAGGTATACCAGGTTCTTGTACAGCAAATTGGGCACAAAAATCTCTTAATTCTTTTCTTTGGGCATATTTTTGATTTGAGCTTTTAATTTCTTATGTCATTACAAAGTTTAAGTCCTTCTTCTGTTATAACAGAAATAATGTCTCCATATGTTAATTGATCATATGGCACATTATATCCATCATGGTAATCTTTGAGTTTAGTAAAAATTCTTTGAGCAAAAAGGTTTGGAAGACAAGAAATAAATTTTTCTTTCCAAAAGACACATCTAGATGTGTATAATTCATTACTTCTTGCTAGAAAAGTATCTTTATACCATTTGAAATGAGATAAGGTTGGACATCTAAGGTTCATTAAAAGTTCTTTTTGTATGCTATCAAAATTTTTTGAATCACCAATAAAATGTCTAAATATACTTATTAAAAGTGAGAACGCAGCATTAGAAAATTTTTCAGTAGTGGGAGTAGTGGATGTAGAGGCCTGTCCAATTGTTAATTCAGTTGAAGCAATAGTTTTAGTAGAATTTAGTATCTCTTTCTTTTGTATTTCTGTTAAATAATTATTCTACCATCCATCTAGGGTTCCTGTAAAACCGTTTCAAATATAACTATTATGACTGCTTTTTTTTTTTTTTTTTTCTGAAGTTCCTCTGCTTTTATGTAAAGTAATGAACATATTCATTTTTTTAAGGTATTAATAATTTGGTATGGTGCAGAATTATCAATATTCCATTCATATATGGACTGATGGTTTAAAGAATCTAAAACTCTGCTAGTTTCATATATGGACAAATCATCACACAGAAGCTGTTAAAAGAATTAAACAAAGAGTCCAACAATTACCACTTTTATATTTATCACACAATTTTTGGTACAAATTTCTACGTTAATTTTCTCGAAAAAGATGTAAAAAATATAGCATCCAAACATTTATTTGCAAGGTGACAGTCCATACTTTCTGTTTTGATTTTGATATTCAATATATAAAAGGTTCTACTAATTCACTTTCTAATTTTTTTGACTAGAAAATTTCTTGCAAGTCAGCAGAAAAACATGCCCCTGTTTGATTAGAAATATAAAAGGAAACTTTTTTTGTCTCTTGCATAAATGGCATCTAGCTCTTTTTCAAAACGAAATTTTCCTGTTTTACCATAAAAATATAGATTACAATAAGAAATATATACCTTATTATGAACCACCAGAAAGTTGGGAAAAAACAAAAAATTTATTAATTTCAGAAAAAGAATGGTTTATTCATAGAATATATGAAGAAAAGAAAAGAATAAACTCACATAGAGAGAAAATAATAGATATAGAAAATAGAATATGTTACAGTTTACAAGAAAATTTTATTATTTTACATCAGTTAAGAATACAGAGATTACAAAAAATAATGTAAACATACATTGAATTTACAATTATTATCTTTGTATGCAGCATAGTAGACATGGGGGCTTTTCTGATTGTTTATACACATCTAGTAGATTTAAAACCAAGAGGTACAAACAATGAATTTTGAAATGAACTTCATTGAAAGAAATTTTTCCCCTCTACCGAGCCAAACAAAAACACCTCAAACATTTAGAAATGTGGTCAGTGTCATTCTCAAAGACCCCATGCTCATTCTAGATGTGTATAAGAGACAGCATTACCACCTAATAACCTCAATATTGGCTTACATCAATTTTGATAAAGGGAAGAATGTTCCTTCATTGATCAAAATTCTTTAGTATGCAATATTGAATTAGATTGTTAAATTCTATCACAGTCCCTGGATACAGGTTCTGTCTCTGAAAAATGATTGTTTGAGATCATGGTAATTAAACCAAGACTCTATTTATTCTGTCTTTTGACATAGATTCATGTTTCTGAATTGACACAAGAAGACATGAAATTCTGAGCCCTATGTTTGCCAATAGACATGATATAATTCAACAATCTCATGGGGCACTCTAGTGTGTATAAGAACAAATGAGCTAACATTCCCGAAATCAAGAATTTTTATGGCAAAATGGTGGCCTAAGTGCGACATGCCGATTTCAAATTGTCTAAACATCCATCCAATACGCATTCCTTCATTAATACAGAAAGACATACTATTGAGGCAAGCTCATCACAACAACAGTAAACCCAAAAGAGCTACAAACATACATCTCAAAGAATGGTTTCTTCATACTTATCCAAGAGATCTTTCTATTCCAAGATGTGATGAGACAGCACCATTTTTGTCTCAACAAATAACTACAAAAGGAAAGGAGAAAATGGAAGATTTTCAAATACAAAATCTTTTTTCCCATTTGGAACAAGATTCCCAAGATCCAAACGATGTGGAAGAAATTGATATTCAAACACTTCTCAAACAAGCTGAAGAAATGACAAAAATTGCTGAATCAGAGAATTTTCTTTTTTGCAGTAACGTCAATAGTCTTTGCAATTTAGATGTGTATAAGAGACAGTTCATTATCTATGGCTTTTCGCTTGGAATGTCGCAAGACAAAAGAAAGAAGAAAGGACGTTAGGCAAGAAAAAGTGACTTTATTAAAGTTACTTTACCAAAAGATGATGTCTTTTCATACTATTCACAAACTGTACGAAGATTCCATTTTCTATTATAAATAGGCTAGAAATGCAAACTTAGGAGGCAGATTTAGGTTTTCTTTCCTCCTCTCTTCTCTTGTAATTCTTCTCTCACTCTTGTAAAATTTTTCTTTTATGTAATAAAGTTTTCAAGCTTTCAGTTTCCAAGAAATGTTGAAGATCTAGATTCTTGTAAGTTTCTCTTATTATTCTTAATTTTAAATATTATTTGTTTATTTGTTATGAATTTAATATTCCTGGGATTATTTGGCAGCACAATCCTATTTCCTTCCAAAAGAAATATTCAACAAAAAACTAAATTTAGTGATTTAACAGTTTGGTGAGACAGGAAGGAACATTTAGGAATAAATCAAAGAAACAAATAAAGATCTACACAATTTTATTTCCAATAAGAAACAAATTAGATTTTAATAAAAAAATCCGTAAAATACAGCCCAACTTTGTGTAGATTAAGATTTCTAGATGTGTCCCTAAGAGACAGATAAAAAATATACTATTATTATTTGTGTCACTACTAAATAATATTTTTAGATCCGCCCCGGCTTTATGGGCGAAAACTATGTATTCTAGGGCTTTGAAAGGGAAGGGGAGCAATAAGATGAAGGAAAAAGGGAAAAAAAATAATTTTACTCCTTCAATATGTCATGTGTAAGGCATATGATTGACCAAACACACTTAATAGAAGAAATAGACGTGAAAGGTAAAAGTAAATCTTTTTTATAATTCATTGACCTATTTGACCATAAAAATAGTTGGGTTACCAAAACCCAAACAACATCATAGTTGGGTGACGTTATGAGCATTTTGCTCTGTATTGTAATCTAATTCGATTTAATAATAGTTCATTCGAAATTGAGTTTTTAATAATCAAATCAAGATTGAATAACATTTATCATTTACTAACTTTTTTGTTTTGGCTCAACTGGATAAGTTCATCATTTAAATTTATATATAAAAAATTCAAATTACTTAAATTCGACTCTAAAACTTGTTTGAGTTTGTCCCATAAAAATAAACAAGTCAATTTAAAATATATTTACAAACTCGTTAAAATGAATCAAACTTAAAAACAGAGTAATTTAATGTTTAGTTTGTTTTCCTTATTTTTATTGGGGACTCAAAAATCATACTGCCATATCCGCAATAGAAAAAATAAATAAATAAACGGCAAGTACCTAAATGGAAAAAAGGACAAATGGGAGGACCGAAACATAAGAACCATACTAGTTCGAATCGTATGGACTGGTGGCGTACTTGCAAAACCCTTGAGAAGAATTTTATCTCGGTCCTTTTGAGGCAATTTATTGCCTCAATTTGGAATGATCGAAAGCCAATATTTAGGTTATTGGGTGGTAATGGTCGTGTTGAATTTTTATTAGATTCGTATTAAAAATTTTGAATTCAAACATGATCCATTAAATATTCGTATCGAATCGTATCATGACCTGTTTATTAACAAGTTATAAACATGTGGATCCGACATGAATCATTAACCCGTTAAATTTTTTTACTAATATAAAAGTTAGTTTACCCTAAATAACACAATAACACATAATTAATCCGTTAACCTATTCATCCGAATGACACGATATGCGATTAAAAGATATATTAGTGTGTTAAATTTTCATAAATGTTCCAATTACTTAACGGGTGGATCATGTTATTCGTAAAAATAAAAATAATGGGTTATCATGTCAATACATGAGTTGACACTACGCGAATCGTTTCAATTTCGAGTCATTAGACGAGTTGACTTGATAGTAATCCAATTAAATTTTAATCGAATTTAAATTTGTTAATTTCGCAGCGTGTTCGTGTCGTATTAATTTCGTTTCGTATTCGTATCGTATTTGAAACTGTCATTTCTAATTAATATTCATATAATTTTTATAGTATACTTTTATAAATTTATATTAAAATCAAAAAAGTAATTAGGTGACCGTATACAAAGAGAAATGAATATAATTCGATTTAATAATAATCAATAAGATTTTTCATCATATTTTAACTACAGCTCATGATACTACCGGTTTTGTTCCGAAGTTAGTCCATTAATTATGCAAATAATGTTTAAGAATCATTACTTAACACGCAAGTTTTGTATTATTAGTGTTAAGTATCTTATGAAAATTAGTGATGATGGTGCTGTCTTTTTAGTGGGAACACTAACTTACAAAAAATTGTGTAGTATCATAGAGCTCTAGTTAAAAACGCCATAGATTTGAAATAATTAAGCTGAAAAAGAAGTTGAATTTTTTTTTTTTTTGGAGGAAAGATGATAATGGAGTTGGCCGAATTCAATTTTTTAAATAATTTTACATTTTTTTTCTAATTAATGAAGATAAAAAAGACAATAGAATTTTTAATCTAAAAAGTGGTGAAGAAACAAAATCTAGTTATTTTAAAGGATAAAAGTGAACATCTTAATAAATAAGTTTATATTTTATCAATTAGTGAGGAGCAAAAAAATTTTAAATTAATTAGTGATTGATAAAACAAAATTTTCATATTTTAATATGGGTACAAAATTAAATATTTTTAAAAATAGACATCATATAATATGCAATAATTTACATTATTGGGAGCCGGTGGGGCACGCGCCCCTAGTGCCCCATTATAAATCCGCCCATGATGGAAATTAATTACAATATTTATTTGAAAGTATATTCGAAATAACTACTTGAATTTGAAAATAATAAATAATATTTATTATTTGGTGGATCCATTTAATAATAAAAAATATTATAAGTAGAAAGGAATAATAATTATGAACATTCTTTATTTAATCTCATCGCACTACATTTGATAAAGAGTTGAAATTGTAACAATTTCAACTTTTAACAAACTCCACATACATAAAAATGGTTAATTTTAGTGCACCCTTTAATGTTTATATCCAAATCATTTTAATTTCTAACGTTATTTTTTAAGTATTTAAATTCTTCCGTTAAATCTAATTCAATATTCGATATCATTTTAATAACAGGTTTCTTATTCTCTCTTCTTCTTATTTTTTCTCATTTTTACTTATTCATTTTTTCTCTCTCTCATTTTGTTGACATATTTCAATATTTTTTTTATCATTCATCAATATATTTTAAATTTTATCAAACTCTATTCATGAAAATAAAATAAGATATTTTTGATGTTATGGAAAAATTTGTTCATATCAATAATTTGATGATAAAAATATCATTTAGATTGAAAATCTAACAGTATTAGCCTTGACCATTAGTCCAACAACTATAGTGCCTAAAATGCTAATAAAATTATGAACTAAAGTAATTATTATTCTAAACGTTAAATGACTAAAGTTAAATTAACCCTAAACAAAAACCAAAAATAAGAACTAAAATGAACAATGATAAAAGTTAATCAACAATCTGTATCCAATTATTTAATGACATTATTAAGAGAACTAGCACACATACGCGTGCGCACAAACACACACATATATATAAACATTTTGCACGGAGTAAATATACAAAATAAATCAAATTAAATCAATAATAAATAGGGAAAGATTTAGATATATATCTCAGTCTTTGTTTCTACTTGTAAACCTTATGGTGTGGATTAAATATTATAAAATTTGTGACATAAGCTGATGTAAACAAGATTTTATAAGATTTAATTTTGATCGCAAGGTTTAGAAGTGGAGTTAAAAATCGAGTCTATGTAAATATTTTCCTATTAAATATTATTCATAGTTTAAAGCGAACCACAAAGTCGAATTATCACTATATGCATCAATATTAAAATACAGACAGACTGTTAACAAAAGATGTGTATAAGATATATTTTTAATGTAACTTGTATCTGTCTCTTATACACATCTAGATGTGACGCCCTTATCTGGAAATAGGGACTACACCAAAAAAATTAATTCATCTATTTATTCATAATTATTAACTGAATATTTTCTAAAATGCGAACTTGTAAATAGGATATGAATAATACAAATAATAGATTATGTAAATAATAAATAATGAATAAAATAAAATATGAATTGTATAAAATATTATTTAGATAATTATTTATTAAGTAAATAATAAATATTCTGACTAAATATTATTAATTATTTTTACCAATTTTATTCTTATCTCTTTCAACTCCATTAATTACTCAAATAGTAATTAATTTTAATTTACTATTTAGTTAAAAGGATAATTAAGTTTTATAGAATGAATTTTATCTAAAATTTAAGTTATTTAATTATAATTATAATTTTTATATTAAAAATTATAATTACATTTAAAAGGAACGAAAGTAATAATAAATAGTGGGTATTAAAGTGACTAGTGGGATAGTGGCTATTATTATACAGCTTTTGACTTATCATATAATGGTTTTCTTTTGATAGATTTTACTTAAAATTCTATTGCATTTCTTATGTTTTTTGAATTTTTTTCTGCTAAAATTGTAATTGTTTTCTTAAAATATATTTAATTTCTGTGTATATTTAGGCTGCAATATTTTGTTTCATCTAATTCAATATTTTTGATCGATTATTTCTTCCTTTTCCTTTTAAGATTCCGCAGAACGAATTTCTGGTAAATTTTTATGGATTTTTTTTTCAATTTTCTTCGCTTCTGTTTTTGGCAAAAATTCGAAAAATGCAGTGGCTGTTTTTTGATAGATATTACTTCAATCACTTCTCTAAAAATCTGATGTATTTCTAATAATTTTTGATTTTTTCCGGCTAAAATTGTGGTTGTTTTCTTTAGAATTTGTTTAATTTTTGGTTACATTTAGGCTGCAATGTTTTGTTTCTTTTATTTCTGTAAGCTAATTCAATATTTTTACCTGTCTATTTGACTTGCTGTTCTAATTTTTCTGAATTATTTTTAGCTTATTTCAATAAGCTGTGCGGATGGAAAATTTCTTCTGCTGACTCATCTCCTGAAAAAAAGGTGAGTTATTTTTCAATTATTTTTTTCGCTTTGTTTAGTTTCTGTTTCAGTTAAAAATTGTCAGGTTTTTTTGGTAAAAGGAAATTTTTATTAAATCTAGATTCTGTTTATTTAAAATCTTTGATGGAATGTTTCTTCCTTTTTTTCTGTTTAATGTTAATTTAAAATCTTTGATTGAATATTTCATCCTTTTTCTGTTGGATTTCAAAAGATTTGCTGTGCTAATGTTTTTTTTAAATTGTTTTAGGCTATTTTAGCAAACTGTGCGGATGGAAGTCCTCTCCTGGATTTGGTTAGTAATTATTGTATTATTATTATTTTCGTTATCTTTTCTGTTTCTGCTCAAATTGTACAGAGTTTTTTCGAGAATTTTTTAAAAATTGTGTACATCTTTGTTTATTTCTTTGATTCCTCCTGATCATGTTAAATTTTTGACTGAATATGCTTTGCTTTTTCTCTTGGACTTTTAATTTTAAATGTTTTATTGTATAATTGTTATATCTCTTAGATTCCAAAATATCTGTTCTAATATTTTTTTTAATCTTAGGCTATCGCACCAAACTGTGTGGATTGAATTGCTCTTGTACTGATGCATTTCCTGCTGGATTTGGTAAATATTTTTTTGTATATATTTTTCATTTTCTTTTAATTCTTTTTCTGTTCATATTGTATAATTTTTTTGATATTCTCTTTAAATTTATTTATACATCTAATTTACTTCTCCTTTATTTGTGGTCATTTAAAATTTTTGATTGTATATTCTGTCCCTTTTCTGTCAACTGTTAATTTAAAATCTTTGATTGAATGTTACTTCTTTTTTTCTGTTAGATATCAAAAGATTTGGTATCCTATTTTTCTAATTATTTCTGGATTTGGTAAATACTCTCTGCTGATGCATCCCTTGGATTTTGTAAAGAATTATTGAATTATTTTTTTTGTATTCAGTTGCTTCTGTTTCAGCTCTAGTTGTACGAGTTTTTTAGAGATTTTTTTTTTAAAATGTCTATGTACATCGTTATTTGTTTCTTTGATTTATTCCTGGTCATGTAAAATGTAAAATTTTTGACTGAATGTTCCTTCCTGTTTCTTTGAAACTGTTATATCTAAATTTTTTGTTGAATATTTATTTTTTTCGTTAGATCTCAAAAGATTGGCTGTTATAGTGATAATTCGACTTTGTGGTTCGCTTTAAACTATGAATAATATTTAATAGGAAAATATTTACATAGACTCGATTTTTAACTCCACTTCTAAACCTTTTTGAATTATTTTTCTTTTCTTTCATTTGTTTTTGCCCATTGAATAATTTTTAATTTTTTTTTTGGAAATTCTGTATACATAAAAATATTTGATTGTAAATTTCTATGGGTTTGGTCCGACTCTGAATAGGGTTGATTGGTGGATGTTAGACATGCATCTGGTCTTGGTACTGTTTCGTTCGCTTGGGTGAGGATGAGGAACTGTTTATGTAATTATTTTTTTTGTTGCTTTTATTTTTCTTTTTATTGTCTTTTTTTAACCATTTTTTTTTTAACTAGCCTAAACCAGGTCAATTATGTGTGTTACCACTGTAACTACGCATGCGTCTCGCCAGCAGTCTAAATTCTCATTACAATGGAAAGAGGGAGATAGACACGAAGCACAACGGAGAATTTTTCTGTTCTTTGTGTTTCAATTTCTTCCAGACAAAGGAAAGATTGAAGAGGCACAAATGTAATAGACAAGCTGAGAAACTTGATGGACAAGTTCGCATAGGAGTGCCTTACGATCCATCGTACAAAGGCCACGATGAGGATGATAATTTGTTGTAGGGATTATTTGAATTTTGGATTTTTGTTACTTGGCTTGAAAGGTTTCGGGAGTGTATTGGTTCAATTTGACTGTCTGGTTTGTGTTGATTTGGTATATGTACAAATACTGTCTCTTATACACATCTAGATGTGTATTAATGTTTTATCGAAATTTCATCCCGTGTCTAGGGTCAAACGAACCGAGCTGCTCACGAGCAGCTCGGTCAAAAACTCGACTCGAGCTAACTCTTGACGAGCCGATCTCGAGCATATGTTAATATGCTCGAGTGCTCGTCGAGATTTTCGAGCATTATATAATTTTTTTTTAAATTTTTTTATTATATGACTAAAATATCCATACTTTTTAAAAAAATTACATATTTTACCTACGAAAAAGTCGAACTACTCGAGTTTGAACTCGAATTCAAGCTCGTTTTACTTATTTTCGAGCGAGCTCGAATCGAGCTCGAACTATGTCAAAATTTTCGAACTCGAACTCGAGCTCGAGCTCAAATTTTGACGCTCGTTCGAGCTCGAGTAGCAGAAAAAATTTTGAGAAGAGTTCGAGTTTGAGTAGGGCATTATTCGTACTCGATTCGGCTCGTTTACACCCCTACCCGTGTCTGGTACAATAAACAATATTTTGAGGACCGATGAGAGACGTGATTTTATTCTTAACCATTTCAAAATTGTGTTCAGATGTGTATAAGAGACAGGGTTAAGGTCCGTAATGGAAAAAAAACTCACCAAAATTATTAGAAGATGAGTCAGCAAACAGAAAAGTTCCATTGAAGTAATATCTTATTCTTATGTCTCTTAAAAGGCATTCAGAGTGTATAATGACAACATTTGTTGAACTTGATGAGATAGAGGGGGAAAAATTGGTTGGCGTTCACGTGCATAAAACCTTTCAATGATGACGTGCTCAATATAGTCCTTGTTAGAATAAACCTGGAAAATATAGTAAAGAAATAGTAATGCAAGGATAATTTTAAGAATGCAAAATGAATAAAATTAAGAAGGAATTAGTTTTTATAACCAGCTTTCAAAGAAGAACCTTGCGGAATTTTTTGCTCGAACACCACAAGTATAGTGTTGCCTTTTGAGTTTTGAGTGACATTCCTAATTGCAAGTATAGGATAAAGCTTTATATTAAAATTGTAGCAGGATGAATAGTCTCTGTAAGCATGAAGTTATTATAACATTTATACCTCTGAATGAATTAGTTTTATACCTTGTGGTTATGACGATTGGTGCATGGTTGAGATTGTTCAGCAAGTATGTGCCTTCTAATATAAAAAAATTCTTTCCAGTGTGTGACTGTGATAAGGTGTGATCTGTGAAAAAAGTTGTTTAAAATGATAAGGTTAAAAATTAGTTGTGTATATATGGGATATTGAAAATACACTCTTTATAAACTATAACAAACTCTTGCACAAGAGAATCATCCAGAATATTTACGGAAGGTAATGCGTATATCACAACACATAGAATATTGGCGGGAAATATGTATATTAAGTGAAGTGGTGAGTTTTAGAAGAGCTAAAAAATACTTTGAATAGGAATGTGGGAGTGCTAGGATAAGTGTATACTCAATATCATTGCACAAGCCAATTTGCAGTTCTTTAATATTCCCATTTAATACACAACTAAAAGTTAACCTTATCATTTTAAAACTTTTTTCACAGATCACATAATAATGTGTGTAATACACAGTAATATTATTGTTCCATGAACTAAATGGAAACCCAAATTGTCCTAATTAAGTGGCTTAACTTAATTGTCGAGGTCCCATGGGATATTATGTCAGTTTGGATAAAATTTATAGTGATAATTAAATAAAAAAAATCAGTAATTAGTGATGTCACATTGAATATTGTAAAGCATACACATCTAGATGTGTATAAGAGACAGGCTAAATGAACCTGCAAGAAAGAAATCAGTTTGAAGCTTAGTAATAAATTCGATCAATAGGACTTTAAATTTGGCACGTAAGTAATGGAAAAAAAAATCATCTGTTTTAAAACTAAATAATGTAACATTCAAATTAGTGGTGGGTTGTGGGCATTATACTTTCTATAATGAACCTAATCTTTCCATTGTAATGAGAATTTAGACCTGCTGGCGAGACGCATGCGTAGTTACAGCTGTCTCTTATACACAGTCCTATGGAGTCTCCTCTATGGGTCCCCTCTTGCTTGTGCAAGTTTTGTCCCTTTTGGGTATTCGTAAGGCACTCCTATAAAACCCATTGTTCACTCTCCTATTTCACCATTAGTTTTGTTAGTTGTTACCATTCTCTTTTCATTTTGTGTTTGGTTGTTCTTATAGTTTAGTGCTTTGTCTTGTCCTAGATGGTCTTTGGTATTGACGCATTTAGAGTACCATATTTGGATTAAGGAAGAAAGGAAAGAGCACTAGGACAATTGCACTAAACGGTGCAAGAATCTCAAGGAGCGGAGGATGTTGATCATGTGGTTTCTAAGAAGAAGGGTAATGTTTTTAACAGGAGTAGGGCTGTAAACGAACCGAGCTGCTCGCGAGCAGTTCGGTCAAAAATCGACTCGAACGAGTTGAGTTGCTCGAGTCGAGCATGCTCGAGCTCGAAACTCTTGACGAGCCGATCTCGAGCATATGTATAATATGCTCGAGTGCTCGTCGAGCTTTTCGAGCATTATATAATTTTTTTTTAATTTTTTTATTATATGTAAAATTACTAAAATATCCATACTTTTTAAAAAAATTACATATTTTACCTACGAAAAAGATTAAAAAGTTATTCACTTAGATGCTTAATTATTTTAAATATTAGTTATTCACTTTATTGGATTAAATTTTAGTAACTCTTTGGATCTGATAACACCTTTTGTTCTTGCCTTTTTTTTCTTTCTTTGTTTTTGGGGCTGTTAGGGGCCATTTTAGACCTGTCATTGTCGTTTTTAATTTTTTTTTTGGTGCGTGTATAATTGATGCAGATTCTAATATCACTTTCTATTATTTGGTATAAGAGACAGTTTATTCTTATTCATTTCATATGCAATCTTAAATCATATCTTTTTGAATTTTGATGGCTTTTTCGCTAAAAAGTTCGATCCTTAAGATCTCTTGCTCAACAAAACGCATTTCTGGTAAATTACTACTGACTTGTAAAACTTTTCTACACTAAAATTTGAAAAATTCAGAAATAGAAAGAGGAACCCCCAAACTTGTAATTAATTACAAATCTTTAAACAAAGTTTTACAATGGATAAGATATCCTATCCCAGATAAAAAACATCTGCTAAACAGAACGGATCAATGCAAAAATTTATTCAAAAGTTGATTTAAAATCTGGATTTGGCAAATTCAAATAGCTGAAAAAGATAGGTACAAAACCGCATTTGTTGTTCCATTTGGCCATTATGAATGGAATGTTATGCCTTTTGGATTAAAAAAATGCTCCATCAGAATTTCAAAACATTTTGAATTATGTATTTTCCTAATTTTCTTTTATAATTGTTTATATTGATGATATCCTGATTTTTTATGATTATCTGTGGATCAACATTTTAAACATTTAAATTCTTTCTTAAATACAGCACTAAGAAATGGAATTGTGGTCTCAGAAAAAATGATGAAACTTTTTCAAACAAAAGTAATATTTTTATAGGAATGATTTGTCCTTTATAGGCCACCATTTTGTCCTATAGCTGAGTCCATAGAATTTGCAAACAAATTCCTTGATGAAATTAAAGATAAAACTCAGTTACAAAATTTTTTAGAAAGTTTAATTTATATTCATGAATATTACAAAAACTTAGCACAAGATTGTAAACTCTTATATCAAAGATTTTGCAATTTTTGTTGAGCTTTTTGATAAGGTATACCAGGTTCTTGTACAGCAAATTGGGCACAAAAATCTCTTAATTCTTTTCTTTGGGCATATTTTTGATTTGAGCTTTTAATTTTATGTCATTACAAAGTTTAAGTCCTTCTTCTGTTATAACAGAAATAATGTCTCCATATGTTAATTGATCATATGGCACATTATATCCATCATGGTAATCTTGAATCTTTGAGTTTAGTAAAAATTCTTTGAGCAAAAAGGTTTGGAAGACAAGAAATTAATTTTTCTTTCCAAAAATGGGAATTACAATCAGTTCTATTCATTACTCTTGCTAGAAAAGTATCTTTATACCATTTGAAATGAGATAAGGTTGGACATCTAAGGTTCATTAAAAGTTCTTTTTGTATGCTATCAAAATTTTTTGAATCACCAATAAAATGTCAGAATTTAGGACTTAAACTTTGTAATGACATCTAAATTAAAAGCTCAAATGTGGGACAATTGGATGTAGAGGCCTGTCCAATTGTTAATTCAGTTGAAGCAATAGTTTTAGTAGAATTTAGTATCTCATTCTTTTGTATTTCTGTTAAATAATTATTCTACCATCCATCTAGGGTTCCTGTAAAACCGTTTATAACTATTATGACTGCTTTTTTTTTTAAATGAAGTTCCTCTGCTTTTATGTAAAGTAATGAACAGATTCATATCTAAGGTATTAATAATTTATTTGGTATGGTGCAGAATTATCAATATTCCATTCATATATGGACTGATGGTTTAAAGAATCTAAAACTCTGCTAGTTTCATATATGGACAAATCATCACACAGAAGCTGTTAAAAGAATTAAACAAAGAGTCCAACAATTACCACTTTTATATTTATCACACAATTTTTGGTACAAGATTGTAGAAACAGATGCTTCAGACATAGGATACGGTGGTATTCTTAAACAAATAAATCCTCATACCAACAAAGAAGAATTAATTAGATATACTTCAGGATTATGGAACAAAGCTCAAACAGATTACGCTACAGTCAAAAAAGAAGTTCTAAGCATAGTTTTATGTATTACAAAATTTCAAGATGATTTACTTAATCAAAAATTTACAGTCAGAGTAGATTGTTCAGCAGCCAAACAAATTATCGAAAAAGATGTAAAAAATATAGCATCCAAACATTTATTTGCAAGGTGACAGTCCATACTTTCTGTTTTGATTTTGATATTCAATATATAAATCTAGGTTCTACTAATTCACTTTCTAATTTTTTTGACTAGAAAATTTCTTGCAAGTCAGCAGAAAAACATGCCCCTGTTTGATTAGAAATATAAAAGGAAACTTTTTTTGTCTCTTGCATAAATGGCATCTAGCTCTTTTTCAAAACGAAATTTTCCTGTTTTACCATAAAAATATAGATTACAATAAGAAATATATACCTTATTATGAACCACCAGAAAGTTGGGAAAAAACAAAAAATTTATTAATTTCAGAAAAAGAATGGTTTCTTCATAGAATATATGAAGAAAAGAAAAGAATAAACTCACATAGAGAGAAAATAATAGATATAGAAAATAGAATACGTTACAGTTTACAAGAAAATTTTATTATTTTACATCAGTTAAGAATACAGGGATTACAAAAAATAATGTAAACATACTTTACAATTATTATCTTTGTATGCAGCATAGAAGACATGCAGGGCTTTTCTCCCACCGGGCAAGGCCCAGGAAGAGGAAGAGGTAGAGGTACAAATAACACAAAATTCTTCATGTATGCAATATTGAATTAGAAGAATAACCTCTAAACCCTTACCAACTCATGGCAAATAAATACAGTCCAGAGTCAGCACAATCCTATTTCCTTTAAAAACCTGTCATATTTATTCAAATTTTCTTGAGTATGCACTATTCTAGAATAAACCTCTTGTAAAAATCAAAGACCATGATACCACAAATACAGAAGGGTGGTTCCCCAGAGAAAATGACCATGAAATATCCTATTCACAAATTTTTATAAACTGTATACCTTCTATTGAAGAATGGGGAGATCGGATTTCCACAAATTCAATGAAGTTCATTTCAAAATTCAACCAAAGAGAGTCTTGGTTTAATTACCATGATCTCAAACAATCATTTTTCAACCAGTTCTACTATCAAAATGCAGATTACCTACATACTTGGTGGATTCGTCTCGAACCCACAATTCTACAAACAAAAACCATACTTCCCTCCTGGTTTTACTTTTGGTTTCAAAATTTTGGAATTGAAGAATCATTATTCTCAAAACCAGTACTTGATGCATTCCAAAGATACAGAGATAAATATTTCTGAATTCTGCATTTTGAAGACATTCCTTGAAAGAGCCCTATGCCATTTCATGATAAAATTCAAAATACCATGGTGCTCTTATTGGAAATTAAAAATTGGATATAATCATACTACAACATTCCTGAAATCAGAAGAATTTTTATGGCAAAATGGTGGCCTAAGTGCGACATGCCAGATTTCAGCTGTCTAAACATCCATCCAATACGCATTCCTTCATTAATACAGCGAGAAAGTAGCTGTGTATAAGAGACAGGCTCCCAATAACAGTAAACCCAAAAGAGCTACAAACATACATCTCAAAGAATGGTTTCTTATGAAATATCCTGAATAATGGAATTCAAATAAATGAGACAAGACCATGGGAATATGTTCAAATAACTTTATCTACTGGAGAATACACATCTAAGATTTTATAATACAAAATCTTTTTTCCCATTTGGATCAAGATGTCCCAAGATCCAAACGATGTGGAAGAAATTGTCTATTTTTACACATCTAGATGTGTATAAGAAATGTTTGAAGTCTTTGCAATTTTTGTCCACGTTCGCAAAAAGAAATTATTCTCGATTCGATAAATAAATTAGATACATCTACTAAGCTCATCCTTAAGCTCTTTCACACCGGCCAAAAAACAAGACAAAAGAAAGAAGAAAGGACGAGGCAAGAAAAAGTGACTTTATTAAAGTTACTTTACCAAAAGATGATGTCTTTTCATACTATTCACAAACTGTACGAAGATTCCAAGTTTTCTATTATAAATAGGCTAGAAATGCAAACTTAGGAGGCAGATTTAGGTTTTCTTTCCTCCTCTCTTATCTTGTAGATTCTGTATAAGAGACTCACTCTTGTACAATTTTAGATGTGTGCTAAGAGACAGGAAATAAGCTTTCAGTTTCCAAGAAATGTTGAAGATCTAGATTCTTGTAAGTTTCTCTTATTATTCTTAATTTTAAATATTATTTGTTTATTTGTTATGATTTTAATATTCCTGGGATTATTTGGCAGCACAATCCTATTTCCTTCCAAAAGAAATATTCAACAAAAAACAAATTAGATTTAACAGTTTCAAAGAGACAGGAAGGAACATTTAGGAATAAATCAAAGAAACAAATAAAGATCTACACAATTTTATTTCCAATAAGAAACAAATTAGATTTTAATAAAAAAATCCGTAAAATGTCATCATCAATTAATTTTGTGTTTCTATTGACGAAAAAATAAATATTTGCAAGTGAACTATTTCTAGTTGAACAATAAAAAAATGGAATACTAAAATATTTGATGATAAAATGATAGTTATTTGTCTCATTTATTAAATTTTAGTCTTATCATCATAGTTTAAGTTCGAAAATTGTATTTTAATTATCTGATCTTGTGAAAAAAAAAAATTAACGTAGAAATTTGTGTAGATTAAGATAAAAAAAAAAAATGTACTACCAAAGATTAAAAAAATATACTATTATTATTTGTGTCACTACTAAATAATATTTTTAGATCCGCCCCGGCTTTATGGGCGAAAACTATGTATTCTAGGGCTTTGAAAGGGAAGGGGAGCAATAAGATGAAGGAAAAAGGGAAAAAAAATAATTTTACTCCTTCAATATGTCATGTGTAAGGCATATGATTGACCAAACACACTTAATAGAAGAAATAGACGTGAAAGGTAAAAGTAAATCTTTTTTATAATTCATTGACCTATTTGACCATAAAAATAGTTGGGTTACCAAAACCCAAACAACATCATAGTTGGGTGACGTTATGAGCATTTTGCTCTGTATTGTTGAATCTAATTCGATTTAATAATAGTTCATTCGAAATTGAGTTTTTAATAATCAAATCAAGATTGAATAACATTTATCATTTACTAACTTTTTTGTTTTGGCTCAACTGGATAAGTTCATCATTTAAATTTATATATAAAAAATTCAAATTACTTAAATTCGACTCTAAAACTTGTTTGAGTTTGTCCCATAAAAATAAACAAGTCAATTTAAAATATATTTACAAACTCGTTAAAATGAATCAAACTTAAAAACAGAGTAATTTAATGTTTAGTTTGTTTTCCTTATTTTTATTGGGGACTCAAAAATCATACTGCCATATCCGCAATAGAAAAAATAAATAAATAAACGGCAAGTACCTAAATGGAAAAAAGGACAAATGGGAGGACCGAAACATAAGTCTCTTATACTACATTAGAAATTATTCTCAAGGTCTCTTATGCAAGTCTAGTCGTGTTGAATTTTATTAGATTCGTATTAAAATTTTGAATTCAAACATGATCCATTAAATATTCGTATCGAATCGTATCATGACTCGTTTATTAACAAGTTATAAACATGTGGATCCGACATGAATCATTAACCCGTTAAATTTTTTACTAATATAAAAGTTAGTTTACCCTAAATAACACAATAACACATAATTAATCCGTTAACCTATTCATCCGAATGACACGATATGCGATTAAAAGATATTTATTAGTGTGTTAAATTTTCATAAATGTTCCAATTACTTAACGGGTCGATCATGTTATTCGTAAAAATAAAAATAATGGGTTATCATGTCAATACATGAGTTGACACTACGCGAATCGTTTCAATTTCGAGTCATTAACGAGTTGACTTGATAGTAATCCAATTAAATTTTAATCGAATTTAAATTTGTTAATTTCGCAGCGTGTTCGTGTCGTATTAATTTCGATTTCGTATTCGTATCGTATTTGAAACTGTCATTTCTAATTAATATTCATATAATTTTTATAGTATATTTTTATAAATTTATATTAAAATCAAAAAGTAATTAGAGACAGGCCTAAAACAATTTAAAAAAAACATTAGCACAGCAAATCTTTTGAAATCCAACAGAAAAAGGATTTAACTACAGACTCATGATACTACCGGTTTTGTTCAAGTTAGTCCATTAATTATGCAAATAATGTAAAGTTTTATAAAGCTGTCTCTTATACACATCTATAAAAAAGACAATAGAATTTTTGAAAAAAAGTGGTGCTTAGAAAAAAAATGGATAGTTATTTTAAAGGATAAGAGTGAACATCTTAATAAATAAGTTTATATTTTATCAATTAGTGAGGAGCAAAAAAATTTTAAATTAATTAGTGATTGATAAAACAAAATTTTCATATTTTAATATGGGTACAAAATTAAATATTTTTAAAAATAGACATCATATAATATGCAATAATTTACATTATTGGGAGCCGGTGGGGCACGCGCCCCTAGTGCCCCATTATAAATCCGCCCATGATGGAAATTAATTACAATATTTAAATAAAAGTATATTCAAATAACTAATTATAATGGGGCACTAATAAATAATATTTATTATTTGGTGGATCCATTTAATAATAAAAAATATTATAAGTAGAAAAATAATAATTATGAACATTCTTTATTTAATCTCATCGCACTACATTTGATAAAGAGTTGAAATTGTAACTTTTTCCTTGTTTTTAACAAACTTATTCCACATACATAAAAATGGTTAATTTTAGTGCACCCCTTTAATGTTTATATCCACGATCATTTTAATTTCTAACGTTATTTTTTAAGTATTTAAATTCTTCCGTTAAATCTAATTCAATATTCGATATCATTTTAATAAAAATATTCTTATTCAACCATTTTTATGTATCTCATTTTTACTTATTCATTTTTTCTCTCTCTCATTTTGTTGACATATTTCAATATTTTTTTTATCATTCATCAATATATTTTAAATTTTATCAAACTCTATTCATGAAAATAAAATAAGATATTTTTGATGTTATGGAAAAATTTGTTCATATCAATAATTTGATGATAAAAATATCATTTAGATTGAAAATCTAACAGTATTAGCCTTGACCATTAGTCCAACAACTATAGTGCCTAAAAAATAAAATTATGAACTAAAGTAATTATTATTCTAAACGTTAAATGACTAAAGTTAAATTAACCCTAAACAAAAAACCAAAAATAAGAACTACGACAAATGAACAATGATAAAAGTTAATCAACAATCTGTATCCAATTATTTAATGACATTATTAAGAGAACTAGCACACATACGCGTGCGCACAAACACACACATATATATAAACATTTTGCACGGAGTAAATATACAAAATAAATCAAAAAAAAATACAATAAGGGATAAATAGGGAAAGATTTAGGTATATCTGGTCTTTGTTTCTACTTGTAAACCTTATGGTGTGGATTAAATATTATAAAATTTGTGACATAAGCTGATGTAAACAAGATTTTATAAGATTTAATTTTGATCGCAAGGTTTAGAAGTGGAGTTAAAAATCGAGTCTATGTAAATATTTTCCTATTAAATATTATTCATAGTTTAAAGCGAACCACAAAGTCGAATTATCACTATATGCACAATATTAAAATTCATAGACTGTTAACAAAAAATTGCAATAAATACAAGTTACATTAAAAATATATGATTCTAATAGTTATTAGATTAAGACGCCCTTATCTGGAAATGGTTAAAACATTAAAGCAGGGACTACACCAAAAAAAAATTAATTCATCTATTTATTCATAATTATTAACTGAATATTTTCTAAAATGTAAATAATAAATAGGATATGAATAATACAAATAATAGATTATGTAAATAATAAATAATGAATAAAATAAAATATGAATTGTATAAAATATTATTTAGATAATTATTTATTAAGTAAATAATAAATATTCTACTATATTATTAATTATTTTTACCAATTTTATTCTTATCTCTTTCAACTCCATTAATTACTCAAATAGTAATTAATTTTAATTTACTATTTAGTTAAAAGGATAACAAGTTTTATAGAATGAATTTTATCTAAAATTTAAGTTATTTAATTATAATTATAATTTTTATATTAAAAATTAAAATTACATTTAAAGACAGAGCAAAAGTAATAATAAATAGTGGGTATTAAAGTGACTAGTGGGATAGTGGCTAGTGGGTAGCTTTTGACTTATCATATAATGGTTTTCTTTTGATAGATTTTTCCACTTAAAATTCTATTGCATTTCTTATGTTTTTTGAATTTTTTTCTGCTAAAATTGTAATTGTTTTCTTAAAATATATTTAATTTCTGTGTATATTTAGGCTGCAATATTTTGTTTCTGTTAATTCAATATTTTTGTTCAACATTTCTAAACGAAGAGACACACAGATTTCTTCTGCTGACTCATCTCCTGCCGGTTTTGGTGAGTTATTTTTCAATTATTTTTTTCGCTTTGTTTAGTTTCTGTTTCAGTTAAAAATTGTCAGGTTTTTTTTTTTGTGGAAATTTTTATTAAAAAAAATATTCTGTTTATTTAAAATCTTTGATGGAATGTTTCTTCCTTTTTTTCTGTTTAATGTTAATTTAAAATCTTTGATTGAATATTTCATCCTTTTTCTGTTGGATTTCAAAAGATTTGCTGTGCTAATGTTTTTTTTAAATTGTTTTAGGCTATTTTAGCAAACTGTGCGGATGGAAGTCCTCTCCTGGATTTGGTTAGTAATTATTGTATTATTATTATTTTCGTTATCTTTTCTGTTTCTGCTCAAACAGAACAGGCGTTGTTTTCGACGAATTTTTTAAAAAATTGTGTACATCTTTGTTTATTTCTTTGATTCCTCCCTGATCATGTTAAATTTTTGACTGAATATGCTTTGCTTTTTTCTCTTGGACTTTTAATTTTAAATGTTTTATTGTATAATTGTTATATCTCTTAGATTGTATAAGAGACTGTTCTAATATTTTTTTTAATCCAAGATATTTTGGAATCTAAGAGTGATTAAAAAAAATATTAGAACTGATGCATTTCTGCTGGATTTGGTAAATATTTGTTAGATTTTCAATCTAAATGATATTTTTATTCATCAAATTATCAGATTGTATAATTTTTTTGATATTCTCTTTAAATTTATTTATACATCTAATTTACTTCTCCTTTATTTGTGGTCATTTAAAATTTTTGATTGTATATTCTGTCCCTTTTCACAACTGTTAATTTAAAATCTTTGATTGAATGTTACTTCTTTTTTCGTTAGATATCAAAAGATTTGGTATCCTATTTTTCTAATTATTTCTGGATTTGGTACCCTGTCTCTTATACACATCTAGATGTGTATATAGAGATTTTTTTAAAATGTCTATGTACATCGTTATTTGTTTCTTTGATTTATTCTGGTCATGTAAAATGTAAAATTTTTGATGAATGTTCCTTCTGTTTCTTTGAAACTGTTATATCTAAATTTTTTGTTGAATATTTATTTTTTTCATTAGATCTCAAAAGATTGGCTGTTTTAAATTTTTTATGGTTATTCTTAGGTGTCTGCACCACACTCTTCTCATGTATAATACCCTCCTCGAGGCATTTGCTCTGGATTTGGTAAATATTTTTGAATTAATAATGTCATTAAATAATTGGATACAGATTGTTGATTAACTTTTATCATTGTTCATTTTAGTCTAGATGTGTATAAGAGACATTAAACCTGTCTCTTATATGGGACTAGATGTGTATAAATTTACAGGTCTAACACCACCAATCAACATGCATCCGGTCTTGAAATCTTGTTTCGTTCGCTTGGGTGACATGAGGAACTGTTTATGTAATTATTTTTTTTGTTGCTTTTATTATTTCTGGTTTTTATTGTCTTTTTTTAACCATTTTTTTTTTAACTAGCCTAAACCAGGTCAATTATGTGTGTTACCACTGTTACTACGCATGCGTCTCGCCAGCAGGTCTAAATTCTCATTACAATGGAAAGAGGGAGATAGACACGAAGCACAACGGAGAATTTTTCTGTTCTTTGTGTTTCAATTTCTTCCAGACAAAGGAAAGATTGAAGAGGCACAAATGTAATAGACAAGCTGAGAAACTTGATGGACAAGTTCGCATAGGAGTGCCTTACGATCCATCGTACAAAGGCCACGATGAGGATGATAATTTGTTGTAGGGATTATTTGAATTTTGGATTTTTGTTACTTGGCTTGAAAGGTTTCGGGAGTATTGGTTCAATTTGACTGTCTGGTTTGTGTTGATTTGCAGTATATGTAAATGCGTATTAGTAATATACTTTACCATCTGGATGGGAGCTTCAAATGGAATGCCAGCTAGTGTTTGACCATATTTGTCCTCGACTATTGACGTTTAGAGTGTTGCTTTAATGTTTTATCTGAAATTTCATCCCCGTGTCTAGGGCTGTAAACGAACCGAGCTGGTCACGAGCAGCTCGGTCAAAAACTCGACTCGAGCTAACTCTTGACGAGCCGATCTCGAGCATATGTATAATATGCTCGAGTGCTCGTCGAGCTTTTCGAGCATTATATAATTTTTTTTTAAATTTTTTTATTATATGACTAAAATATCCATACTTTTTAAAAAAATTACATATTTTACCTACGAAAAAGTCGAACTACTCGAGTTTGAACTCGAATTCAAGCTCGTTTTACTTATTTTCGAGCGAGCTCGAATCGAGCTCGAACTATGTCAAAATTTTCGAACTCGAACTCGAGCTCGAGCTCAAATTTTGACGCTCGTTCGAGCTCGAGTAGCAGAAAAAATTTTGAGTTCGAGTTTGAGTAGGGCATTATTCGTACTCGATTCGGCTCGTTTACACCCCTACCCGTGTCTGGTACAATAAACAATATTTTGAGGAGATTGTATCTACCGATGAGAGACGTGATTTTATTCTTAACCATACTGGAGTTGGATTACAGTTTTTTTTTTCTTTGGTGGGGTGAACCTCTACAGTTCGAGCAGGTGAATTCTTCATCATTCAACGCCCCCGGTTTACTTTAGATCTTGAAAACTCATGTAGCATGGTTGTGTGGTGTTTGCCATGCGAAATTTGGATGGTAGTAAGATACAGTAGGAATTATGTAGCAGTGATAAAAGAAATTAGGTATGCCAAACTGTAGCAGTGATAAAAGAAATTAGGTATGCCAAACTGGGTGAAGCAACTAATTTGATTAATTTGTCGAACTTGATGATTGGAGGGGAATTACTTGGTTGGTAAGATATTGTTAAAAGGAATTATGTAGTAATGACAAAAGAAATTGGGTGTACTGAGTGAAGCAACTAATTTGAATGATTTGTTGAACTTGATGATTAGAGGGGGAATTAATTGGTTGGCGTTCACGTGCATAAAACCTTTCAATGATGACGTGCTCAATAAAAGTTAGTCCTTGTTAGAATAAACCTGGAAAATATAGTAAAGAAATAGTAATGCAAGGATAATTTTAAGAATGCAAAATGAATAAAATTAAGAAGGAATTAGTTTTTCTACTTACCAGGCTTTCAAAGAAGAACCTTGCGGAATTTTTTGCTCGAACACCACAAGTATAGTGTTGCCTTTTGAGTTTTGAGTGACATTCCTAATTGCAAGTATAGGATAAAGCTTTATATTAAAATTGTAGCAGGATGAATAGTCTCTGTAAGCATGAAGTTATTATAACATTTATACCTCTGAATGAATTGGTTTTAATCCTTGTGGTTATGACGATTGGTGCATGGTTGAGATTGTTCAGCAAGTATGTGCCTTCTATTGGCAAAAATTCTTTCCAGTGTGTGACTGTGATAAGGTGTGATCCGTGAAAAAAGTTTTAAAATGATAAGGTTAAAAATTAGTTGTGTATATATGGGATATTGAAAATACACTCTTTATAAACTATAACAAACTCTGACACGTGCACAAGAGAATCTGTCCACCCGAGACACGGTTCGGAAGGTAATGCGTATATCACAACACATAGAATATTGGCGGGAAATATGTATATTAAGTGAAGTGGTGAGTTTTAGAAGAGCTAAAAAATACTTTGAATAGGAATGTGGGAGTGCTAGGATAAGTGTATACTCAATATCATTGCACAAGCCAATTTGCAGTTCTTTAATATTCCCATTTTAACATATCATTAAAAGTTAACACAGGAAAAGAAAAACATTTCTTGATTTATAATAATAGTGTGTAATGGTTAGTAATATTATTGTTCCATGAACTAAATGGAAACCCAAATTGTCCTAATTAAGTGGCTTAACTTAATTGTCGAGGTCCCATGGGATATTATGTCAGTTTGGATAAAATTTATAGTGGTTATTAAATAAAAAAAATCAGTAATGATGTCACATTGAATATTATAAAGCATGCGACTCTTGTAATGTTTCTTGATAGGCTAAATGAACCTGCAAGAAAGAAATCAGTTTGAAGCTTAGTAATAAATTCGACTCCAATAGGACTTTAAATTTGGCACGTAAGTAACTGGAAAAAAAAAATCTGTCTGTTTTAAAACTAAATAATGTAACATTCAAATTAGTGGTGGGTTGTGGGCATTATACTTTCTATAACTGAACCTAATTAAGTTACACGAAATAATGTTTTAATTATGCCTTGGTTTGATATTTTAACAGGTTAAAGATAATTAACTCAGTCCTATGGGAGTCTCCCTCTATGGGTCCCCTCTTGCTTGTGCAAGTTTTGTCCCTTTTGGGTATTTCCTAGTAAGAGTTTTATACAACCCATTGTTCACTCTCCTATTTCACCATTAGTTTTGTTAGTTGTTACCATTCTCTTTTCATTTTGTGTTTGGTTGTTCTTATAGTTTAGTGCTTTGTCTTGTCCTCTTTGGTTTTGGTTTTGACGCATTTAGAGTACCATATTTGGATTAAGGAAGAAAGGGATGGCAGAGGATTTGGAGCTAGCAGTGCAAGAATCTCAAGGAGCGGAGGATGTTGATCATGTGGTTTCTAAGAAGAAGGGTAATGTTGTTCGGGAGTAGGGCTGTAAACGAACCGAGTTGCTCGCGAGCAGCTCGGTCAAAAACTCGACTCGAGCTCGAGCTGACCGAGCTCGAGTCGAGCCTGCTCGAACTCGAAACTCTTGACGAGCCGATCTCGAGCATATGTATAATATGCTCGAGTGCTCGTCGAGCTTTTCGAGCATTATATAATTTTTTTTAAATTTTTTTATTATATGTAAAATTACTAAAATATCCATACTTTTTAAAAAAATTACATATTTTACCTACGAAAAAGTCGAACTACTCGAGTTCGAGCTCGAATTCGAGCTCGTTTTACTTATTTTCGAGCGAGCTCGAACTATGTCAAATTTTTCGAACTCGAGCTCGAGCTCAAATTTAAAATTAAAAAGTTATTCACTTAGATGCTTAATTATTTTAAATATTAGTTATTCACTTTATTGGATTAGGAATTTTAGTAACTCTTTGGATCTGATAACACCTTTTGTTCTTGCCTTTTTTTTTTCTTTGTTTTTGGGGTACATTAGGGGCCATTTTAGACCTTTCATTGTCGTTTTTAATTTTTTTTGGTGCGTGCATAATTGATCTGAAATAATATCACTTTCTTTTTTGGTTTTAAATCGCCTCGGACCGGATGCGAGGCTTTAACCGGTTCTATGTTTCATTACGGACCTTGAAGGCCTTTTGGGCCGTATGTGGTTTTGATTTATATCTCATTACGGACCTTAACTGTATCCGGGGGACTGTGATAGGGGGCGTTGAATGATGAAGAATTCACTCTGTCTCTTATACACATCTAGATGTGCTAATTGGGCTTTTCTCTATGAATTATTCTGCTCGAACTCGAAGCCAATTTTGAAATTCAACGAGTATTATAAATATAAATGCTTCGTATTCATTCAGTTTGGCATACCTAATTTCTATCTTTTTGAGGTCTTTGGCTTTTTGGACTGAAAAGTTTATACGATCCTTAAGATCTCGTGCTCAACAAAACGCATTTCTGGTAAATTACTACTGACTTTTTCGATTTTCTTCGCTTCTGCTACAGCTAAAATTTGAAAAATTCAGAAATAGAAAGAGGAACCCCCAAACTTGTAATTAATTACAAATCTTTAAACAAAGTTTTACAATGGATAAGATATCCTATCCCAGATAAAAATTTGTGAATAGGTAATTGTGGTCTCAGAAAAAATGATGAAACTTTTTCAAACAAAAGTAATATTTTTAGGTTATAACTAGATAAAGGACAAATCATTCCTATAGCCAGGTCCATAGAATTTGCAAACAAATTCCTTGATGAAATTAAAGATAAAACTCAGTTACAAAATTTTTTAGAAAGTTTAATTTATATTCATGAATATTACAAAAACTTAGCACAAGATTGTAAACTCTTATATCAAAGATTTTGCAATTTTTGTTGAGCTTTTTGATAAGGTATACGAGGTTCTTGTACAGCAAATTGGGCACAAAAATCTCTTAATTCTTTTCTTTGGGCATATTTTTGATTTGAGCTTTTAATTTTATGTCATTACAAAGTTTAAGTCCTTCTTCTGTTATAACAGAAATAATGTCTCCATATGTTAATTGATCATATGGCACATTATATCCATCATGGTAATCTTTGAGTACAGTAAAAGATGTCTATAAGAGACAAAGGTTTGGAATACAAGAAATTAATGTATTTTCTTTCCAAAAATGTGACAGTTCTCTTCATTACTCTTGCTAGAAAAGTATCTTTATACCATTTGAAATGAGATAAGGTTGGACATCTAAGGTTCATTAAAAGTTCTTTTTGTATGCTATCAAAATTTTTTGAATCACCAATAAAATGTCTAAATATACTTATTAAAAGTGAGAACGCAGCATTAGAAAATTTTTCAGTAGTGGGAGTAGTGGATGTAGAGGCCTGTCCAATTGTTAATTCAGTTGAAGCAATAGTTTTAGTAGAATTTAGTATCTCATTCTTTTGTATTTCTGTTAAATAATTATTCTACCATCCATCTAGGGTTCCTGTAAAACCGTTTATAACTATTATGACTGCTCTTTTTTTTTTTTTCTGAAGTTCCTCTGCTTTTATGTAAAGTAATGAACATATTCATTTTTTTAAGGTATTAATAATTTGGTATGGTGCAGAATTATCAATATTCCATTCATATATGGACTGATGGTTTAAAGAATCTGAAAACTCTGCTAGTTTCATATATGGACAAATCATCACACAGAAGCTGTTAAAAGAATTAAACAAAGAGTCCAACAATTACCACTTTTATATTTATCACACAATTTTTGGTACAAGATTGTAGAAACAGATCAGTCCCTGTCTCTTATACATAGATGTGTATAAGAGACAGGTGTCTTGGGCTGTTTGATTAGAAATATAAAAGGAAACTTTTTGTCTCTTGCATAAATGGCATCTAGCTCTTTTTCAAAACGAAATTTTCTATTTTACCATAAAAATATAGATTACAATAAGAAATATATACCTTATTATGAACCACCAGAAAGTTGGGAAAAAACAAAAAATTTATTAATTTCAGAAAAAGAATGGTTTCTTCATAGAATATATGAAGAAAAGAAAAGAATAAACTCACATAGAGAGAAAATAATAGATATAGAAAATAGAATACGTTACAGTTTACAAGAAAATTTTATTATTTTACATCAGTTAAGAATACAGAGATTACAAAAAATAATGTAAACATACTTTACAATTATTATCTTTGTATGCAGCATAGAAGACATGCAGGGCTTTTCTCCCACCGGGCAAGGCCCGGGAAGAGGAAGAGGTAGAGGTACAAACACTATGCTTGCAAACAACATGTTAGCAAGAAATTTTTCCCCTCTACCGAGCCAAACAAAAATACCTCAATACATTTAGAAATGTGGTCAGTCCACAATCTCAAAGACCGCATACTCCTTCACAAATGACAATTCTAGGAACAATTCCCAAACCACCAAAAATTTCTCAAATTTCTACAAATTTTGATACAGCTGAAGGAACATTCTTCCCTTTACACAAAATTCTTCATGTATGCAATATTGAATTAGAAGAATAACCTCTAAACCCTTACCAACTCATGGCAAATAAATACAGTCCAGAGTCAGCACAATCCTATTTCTTTTCAAAACCTGTCATATTTATTCAAATTTTCTTGAGCATGCACTATTCAACAATAAACCTCTTGTAAAAATCAAAGACCATGATACCACAAATACAGAAGGATGGTTCCCCAGAGAAAATGACCATGAAATATCCTATTCACAAATTTTTATAAACTGTATACCTTCTATTGAAGAATGGGGAGTTTCCACAAATTCAATGAAGTTTATTTCAAAATTCAACCAAAGAGAGTCTTGGTTTAATTACCATGATCTCAAACAATCATTTTTCAACCAGTTCTACTATCAAAATGCAGATTACCTACATACTTGGTGGATTCGTCTCGAACCCACAATTCTACAAACAAAAACCATACTTCCCTCCTGGTTTTACTTTTGGTTTCAAAATTTTGGAATTGAAGAATCATTATTCTCAAAACCAGTACTTGATGCATTCCAAAGATACAGAGATAAATATTTCTGAATTCCCACAAGAAGACATTCCTAAAGAGCCCTATGCCATTTCATGATAAAATTCAAAATACCATGGTGCTCTTATTGGAAATTAAAAATTGGATATAATCATACTACAAACATTCCTGAAATCAGAAGAATTTTTATGACAAAATGGTGGCCTAAGTGCGACATGCCAGATTTCAGCAGTCTAAACATCCATCCAATACGCATTCCTTCATTAATACAGCCAGAAAGACATACTATTGAGGCTGTCTCATCACAACAACTATCTTCATACTTATCCAAGAATAATGGAATTCAAATAAATGAGACAGCACCATCAACATCTCAACAAATAACTACAAAAGGAAAGGAGAAAATGGAAGATTTTCAAATACAAAATCTTTTTTCCCATTTGGAACAAGATTCCCAAGATCCAAACGATGTGGAAGAAATTGATATTCAAACACTTCTCAAACAAGCTGAAGAAATGACAAAAATTGCAAAGACTATTGACGTTCGCAAAAAGAAATTATTCTCGATTCGAAAAGGAAAAGGACAAACTCCTAGATTATGGTCTGTCTCTTATACAAAAAATGTGTACAAGAGACAGAATAAAGGACGAGGCATACAAAAAGTGACTTTATTAAAGTTACTTTACCAAAAGATGATGTCTTTTCATACTATTCACAAACTGTACGAAGATTCCATTTTCTATTATAAATAGGCTAGAAATGCAAACTTAGGAGGCAGATTTAGGTTTTCTTTCCTCCTCTCTTCTCTTGTATTGATATTCTTCTCTCACTCTTGTAAAATTTTTCTTTTATGTAATAAAGTTTTCAAGCTTTCAGTTTCCAAGAAATGTTGAAGATCTAGATTCTTGTAAGTTTCTCTTATTATTCTTAATTTTAAATATTATTTGTTTATTTGTTATGAATTTAATATTCCTGGGATTATTTGGCAGCACAATCCTATTTCCTTCCAAAAGAAATATTCTAGATGTGTATAAGAGACAGCATCGAAAATTGTATTTTAATTATCTGATCTTGTGAAAAAAAAAAATTAACGTAGAAATTTGTGTAGATTAAGATAAAAAAAAAAAATGTCAGTCCATATACTGTCTCTTATACACATCTAGATGTGTATAAGAGACAGGGATCTGTATAATAGACAGGATTTATTTTGTATATTTACTCCGTGCAAAATGTTTATATATAAGGGAAGGAGCAATAAGATGAAGGAAAAAGGGAAAAAAAATAATTTTACTCCTTCAATATGTCATGTGTAAGGCATATGATTGACCAAACACACTTAATAGAAGAAATAGACGTGAAAGGTAAAAGTAAATCTTTTTTATAATTCATTGACCTATTTGACCATAAAAATAGTTGGGTTACCAAAACCCAAACAACATCATAGTTGGGTGACGTTATGAGCATTTTGCTCGTATTGTAATCTAATTCGATTTAATAATAGTTCATTCGAAATTGAGTTTTTAATAATCAAATCAAGATTGAATAACATTTATCATTTACTAACTTTTTGTTTTGGCTCAACTGGATAAGTTCATCATTTAAATTTATATATATTTTAATTCAAATTACTTAAATTCGACTCTAAAACTTGTTTGAGTTTGTCCCATAAAAATAAACAAGTCAATTTAAAATATATTTACAAACTCGTTAAAATGAATCAAACTTAAAAACAGAGTAATTTAATGTTTAGTTTGTTTTCCTTATTTTTATTGGGGACTCAAAAATCATACTGCCATATCCGCAATAGAAAAAATAAATAAATAAACGGCAAGTACCTAAATGGAAAAAAGGACAAATGGGAGGACCGAAACATAAGAACCATACTAGATATGGCGAATCGTCGGTGGTCATTTTTTCTGGGGAGAAATAGGATCCTTCTGTATAGGATGTCTCTTATACACATCTAGATGTGTATAAGAGACAGGTGTTATTGTGTTATATTAGGGTAAACTAACTTTTAACATATTAGTAAAAATTTTAACGGGTTAAAATGATCGATTCGGACAAATGATCCATTAAATATTTATCGAATCGTATCATGACCTGTTTATTAACAAGTTATAAACATGTGGATCCGACATGAATCATTAACCCGTTAAATTTTTTTACTAATATAAAAGTTAGTTTACCCTAAATAACACAATAACACATAATTAATCCGTTAACCTATTCATCCGAATGACACGATATGCGATTAAAAGATATATTAGTGTGTTAAATTTTCATAAATGTTCCAATTACTTAACGGGTCGATCATGTTATTCGTAAAAATAAAAATAATGGGTTATCATGTCAATACATGAGTTGACACTACGCGAATCGTTTCAATTTCGAGTCATTAACGAGTTGACTTGATAGTAATCCAATTAAATTTTAATCGAATTTAAATTTGTTAATTTCGCAGCGTGTTCGTGTCGTATTAATTTCGTTTCGTATTCGTATCGTATTTGAAACTGTCATTTCTAATTAATATTCATAAATTTTTATAGTATACTTCTGTCTCTTATAAGAGACAGACATTAAACAGAAAAAAAGGAAGAAACATTCCATCAAAGATTTTAAATAAACAGAATATAGATGTAGATCTAAGAGACAGAAACAACTGCGTGTTAAGTAATGATTCTTAAACATTATTTGCATAATTAATGGACTAACTTCGGAACAAAACCGGTAGTTTTCTTATATCACATATATCATCTTATGAAAATTAGTGATGGAGCGATTAATTTTTAGTGGGAACACTGGTAATACAAAAAATTTTGTGATTTTAGAGGCGAAGCAAGCGAAACGCCATAGATTTGAAATAATTAAGCTGAAAAAGAAGTTGAATTTTTTTTTTTTTTGGAGGAAAGATGATGATGGAGTTGGCCGAATTCAATTTTTTAAATAATTTTACAAAAAAAAAATTGGTGAAGATAAAAAAGACAATAGAATTTTTGAAAAAAAGTGGTGCTTAGAAAAAAAATGGATAGTTATTTTAAAGGATAAGAGTGAACCATCTTAATAAATAAGTTTATATTTTATCAATTAGTGAGGAGCAAAAAAATTTTAAATTAATTAGTGATTGATAAAACAAAATTTTCATATTTTAATATGGGTACAAAATTAAATATTTTTAAAAATAGACATCATATAATATGCAATAATTTACATTATTGGGAGCCGGTGGGGCACGCGCCCCTAGTGCCCCATTATAAATCCGCCCATGATGGAAATTAATTACAATATTTATTTGAAAGTATATTCGAAATAACTACTTGAATTTGAAAATAATAAATAATATTTATTATTTGGTGGATCCATTTAATAATAAAAAATATTATAAGTAGAAAAATAATAATTATGAACATTCTTTATTTAATCTCATCGCACTACATTTGATAAAGAGTTGAAATTGTAACTTTTCCTTGTTTTTAACAAACTCCACATACATAAAAATGGTTAATTTTAGTGCACCCCTTTAATGTTTATATCCACGATCATTTTAATTTCTAACGTTACATTTTTTAAGTATTTAAATTCTTCCGTTAAATCTAATTCAATATTCGATATCATTTTAATAAAAATATTCTTATTCTCTCTTCTTCTTATTTTTTCTCATTTTTACTTATTCATTTTTTCTCTCTCTCATTTTGTTGACATATTTCAATATTTTTTTTATCATTCATCAATATATTTTAAATTTTATCAAACTCTATTCATGAAAATAAAATAAGATATTTTTGATGTTATGGAAAAATTTGTTCATATCAATAATTTGATGATAAAAATATCATTTAGATTGAAAATCTAACAGTATTAGCCTTGACCATTAGTCCAACAACTATAGTGCCTAAAAAATAAAATTATGAACTAAAGTAATTATTATTCTAAACGTTAAATGACTAAAGTTAAATTAACCCTAAACAAAAACCAAAAATAAGAACTAAAATGAACAATGATAAAAGTTAATCAACAATCTGTATCCAATTATTTAATGACATTATTAAGAGAACTAGCACACATACGCGTGCGCACAAACACACACATATATATAAACATTTTGCACGGAGTAAATATACAAAATAAATCAAATTAAATCAATAATAAATAGGGAAAGATTTAGGTATATCTGGTCTTTGTTTCTACTTGTAAACCTTATGGTGTGGATTAAATATTATAAAATTTGTGACATAAGCTGATGTAAACAAGATTTTATAAGATTTAATTTTGATCGCAAGGTTTAGAAGTGGAGTTAAAAATCGAGTCTATGTAAATATTTTCCTATTAAATATTATTCATAGTTTAAAGCGAATACAAAGTCGAATTATCACTATATGCAGAATATTAACATTCAGAGTTATGAATAATACAAATAATAGATTATGTAAATAATAAATAATGAATAAAATAAAATATGAATTGTATAAAATATTATTTAGATAATTATTTATTAAGTAAATAATAAATATTCTGACTAAATATTATTAATTATTTTTACCAATTTTATTCTTATCTCTTTCAACTCCATTAATTACTCAAATAGTAATTAATTTTAATTTACTATTTAGTTAAAAGGATAATTAAGTTTTATAGAATGAATTTTATCTAAAATTTAAGTTATTTAATTATAATTATAATTTTTATATTAAAAATTAAAATTACATTTAAAAGGAACGAAAGTAATAATAAATAGTGGGTATTAAAGTGACTAGTGGGATAGTGGCTAGTGGGTAGCTTTTGACTTATCATATAATGGTTTTCTTTTGATAGATTTTACTTAAAATTCTATTGCATTTCTTATGTTTTTTGAATTTTTTTCTGCTAAAATTGTAATTGTTTTCTTAAAATATATTTAATTTCTAAGGTGTATATTTAGGCTGCAATATTTTGTTTCTGTTAATGCAATATCAAACAAAAATTATTTCTGTCTCTTATACACATTTAGATGTGTATAAGAGACAGAATGTCTCTTATAAAAATAGATGAATATAAGAGACAGAACTAACTTCTAGTATGGCAAAATTCGAAAAATGCAGTGGCTGTTTTTGATAGATATTACTTCAATCACTTCTCTAAAATCTGATGTATTTCTAATAATTTTATGATTTTTTCCGGCTAAAATTGTGGTTGTTTTCTTTAGAATTTGTTTAATTTTTGGTTACATTTAGGCTGCAATGTTTTGTTTCTTTTATTTCTGCTAATTCAATATTTTTACCTGTCTATTTGACTTGCTGTTCTAATTTTTCTGAATTATTTTTAGCTTATTTCAATAAGCTGTGCGGATGGAAAATTTCTTCTGCTGACTCATCTCCTGCCGGTTTTGGTGAGTTATTTTTCAATTATTTTTTTCGCTTTGTTTAGTTTCTGTTTCAGTAGTTAAAAATTGTCAGGTTTTTTTTTTTGTGGAAATTTTTATTAAAAAAAATATTCTGTTTATTTAAAATCTTTGATGGAATGTTTCTTCCTTTTTTTCTGTTTAATGTTAATTTAAAATCTTTGATTGAATATTTCATCCTTTTTCTGTTGGATTTCAAAAGATTTGCTGTGCTAATGTTTTTTTTAAATTGTTTTAGGCTATTTTAGCAAACTGTGCGGATGGAAGTCCTCTCCTGGATTTGGTTAGTAATTATTGTATTATTATTATTTTCGTTATCTTTTCTGTTTCTGCTCAAATTGTACAGAGTTTTTTTCGAGAATTTTTTTAAAAAATTGTGTACATCTTTGTTTATTTCTTTGATTCCTCCCTGATCATGTTAAATTTTTGACTGAATATGCTTTGCTTTTTTCTCTTGGACTTTTAATTTTAAATGTTTTATTGTATAATTGTTATATCTCTTAGATTCCAAAATATCTGTTCTAATATTTTTTTTAATCTTAGGCTATAACGCACCAAACTGTGTGGATTGAATTGCTCTTGTACTGATGCATTTCCTGCTGGATTTGGTAAATATTTTTTTGTATTATTTTTTCATTTTCTTTTAATTCTTTTTCTGTTCATATTGTATAATTTTTTTGATATTCTCTTTAAATTTATTTATACATCTAATTTACTTCTCCTTTATTTGTGGTCATTTAAAATTTTTGATTGTATATTCTGTCCCTTTTCTCACTGTTAATTTAAAATCTTTGATTGAATGTTACTTCTTTTTCTCGTTAGATATCAAAAGATTTGGTATCCTATTTTTCTAATTATTTCCTGGATTTGGTACCCTGTCTCTTAAGACACATCTAGATGTGATTATTTTCAATATCCCATGAATTATTTTTTTTGTATTCAGTTGCTTCGTTTCACTCTAGTTGTACGAGTTTTTAGAGATTTTTTTAAAATGTCTATGTACATCGTTATTTGTTTCTTTGATTTATTCTGGTCATGTAAAATGTAAAATTTTGACTGAATGTTCCTTCCTGTTTCTTTGAAACTGTTATATCTAAATTTTTTGTTGAATATTTATTTTTTTCATTAGATCTCAAAAGATTGGTGTTTTAAATTTTTTGGTTATTCTTAGGTTATTGCACCAGATGTTCTCATGGAAATACCCTCCTACTGAGGCATTTGCTACTGGATTGGGTAAATATTTTTTGAATTATCTTATACACATCTAGATGTGTTAAACTTTTTGCTCATTGAATAATTTTTAATTTTTTTTTTGGAAATTCTGTATACATAAAAATATTTGATTGTAAATTTCTATGGGTTTGGTCCGACTCTGAATAGGGTTGATTGGTGGTGTTAGACATGCATCTGGTCTTGGTACCTGTCTCTTATACGCATTGGGTGAGGATGAGGAACTGTTTATGTAATTATTTTTTTTGTTGCTTTTATTTTTCTTTTTATTGTCACATTTTAACCATTTTTTTTTTAACTAGCCTAAACCTAGTTAAAAAAAAAATGCGTCTCGCCAGCAGGTCTAAATTCTCATTACAATGGAAAGAGGAGATAGACACGAAGCACAACGGAGAATTTTTCTGTTCTTTGTGTTTCAATTTCTTCCAGACAAAGGAAAGATTGAAGAGGCACAAATGTAATAGACAAGCTGAGAAACTTGATGGACAAGTTCGCATAGGAGTGCCTTACGATCCATCGTACAAAGGCCACGATGAGGATGATAATTTGTTGTAGGGATTATTTGAATTTTGGATTTTTGTTACTTGGCTTGAAAGGTTTCGGGAGTATTGGTTCAATTTGACTGTCTGGTTTGTGTTGATTTGCAGTATATGTAAATGCGTATTAGTAATATACTTTACCATCTGGATGGGAGCTTCAAATGGAATGCCAGCTAGTGTTTGACCATATTTGTCCTCGACTATTGCGTTTAGAGTGTTGCTTTAATGTTTTATCTGAAATTTCATCCCCGTGTCATAGGGCTGTAAACGAACCGAGCTGGTCACGAGCATGCTCGGTCAAAAACTCGACTCGAGCTAACTCTTGACGAGCCGATCTCGAGCATATGTATAATATGCTCGAGTGCTCGTCGAGCTTTTCGAGCATTATATAATTTTTTTTTAAATTTTTTTATTATATGACTAAAATATCCATACTTTTTAAAAAAATTACATATTTTACCTACGAAAAAGTCGAACTACTCGAGTTTGAACTCGAATTGTAAGCGTTTTACTTATTTTCGAAAACCAGCTCGAATCGAGCTCGAACTATGTCAAAATTTTCGAACTCGAACTCGAGCTCGAGCTCAAATTTTGACGCTCGTTCGAGCTCGAGTAGCAGAAAAAATTTTGAGTTCGAGTTTGAGTAGGGCATTATTCGTACTCGATTCGGCTCGTTTACACCCCTACCCGTGTCTGGTACAATAAACAATATTTTGAGGACCGATGAGAGACGTGATTTTATTCTTAACCATACTAGAGTTGGATTACAGTTTTTTTTTTCTTTGGTGGGGTGAACCTCTACAGATTCGAGCAGGTGAATTCTTCATAATTCAACGCCCCCGGTTTACTTTAGATCTTGAAAACTCATGTAGCATGGTTGTGTGGTGTTTGCCATGCGAAATGTGGATGGTAGTAAGATACAGTATCTTTTATGTATAAGAGTTTTCAATATCTCATAAGTAAAGCCCAATTAGCAGTGATAAAAGAAATTAGGTATGCCAAACTGGGTGAAGCAACTAATTTGATTAATTTGTCGAACTTGATGATTGGAGGGGAATTACTTGGTTGGTAAGATATTGTTAAAAGGAATTATGTAGTAATGACAAAAGAAATTGGGTGTACTGAGTGAAGCAACTAATTTGAATGATTTGTTGAACTTGATGATTAGAGGGGGAATTAATTGGTTGGCGTTCACGTGCATAAAACCTTTCAATGATGACGTGCTCAATATAGTCCTTGTTAGAATAAACCTGGAAAATATAGTAAAGAAATAGTAATGCAAGGATAATTTTAAGAATGCAAAATGAATAAAATTTATCGCAAGAAGGAATTAGTTTTTCTACTTACCAGGCTTTCAAAGAAGAACCTTGCGGAATTTTTTGCTCGAACACCACAAGTATAGTGTTGCCTTTTGAGTTTTGAGTGACATTCCTAATTGCAAGTATAGGATAAAGCTTTATATTAAAATTGTAGCAGGATGAATAGTCTCTGTAAGCATGAAGTTATTATAACATTTATACCTCTGAATGAATTGGTTTTAATCCTTGTGGTTATGACGATTGGTGCATGGTTGAGATTGTTCAGCAAGTATGTGCCTTCTATTGGCAAAAATTCTTTAAAGATGATGTGATAAGGTGTGATCCGTGAAAAAAGTTTTAAAATGATAAGGTTAAAAATTAGTTGTGTATATATGGGATATTGAAGATACACTCTTTATAAACTATAACAAACTCTTGCACAAGAGAATCTGTCCACCCGAGACACGGTTCGGAAGGTAATGCGTATATCACAACACATAGAATATTGGCGGGTGAAGTGGTGAGTCACAGCAAAAAATACTTTGAATAGGAATGTGCAGTGCTAGGATAAGTGTATACTCAATATCATTGCACAAGCCAATTTGCAGTTCTTTAATATTCCCATTTTAACATATCATTAAAAGTTAACATAGGAAAAGAAAAACATTTCTTGATTTATAATAATAGTGTGTAATGGTTAGTAATATTATTGTTCTATGAACTAAATGGAAACCCAAATTGTCCTAATTAAGTGGCTTAACTTAATTGTCGAGGTCTCATGGGATATTATGTCGGTTTGGATAAAATTTATAGTGGTTATTAAAACAGTACCAAGACCAGATGCATGTCTAACACCTGTCTCTTATACACATCTTATCAAGAAACATTACAAGTAGGCTAAATGAACTGCAAGAAAGAAATCAGTTTGAAGCTTAGTAATAAATTCGACTCAATAGGACTTTAAATTTGGCACGTAAGTAATGGAAAAAAAAATCATGCATTTTAAAACTAAATAATGTAACATTCAAATTAGTGGTGGGTTGTGGGCATTATACTTTCTATAACTGAACCTAATTAAGTTACGAAATAATGTTTTAATTATGCCTTGGTAAAATTTTAACAGTCTCTAATTAACTCAGTCCTATGGGAGTCTCCCTCTATGGGTCCCCTCTTGCTTGTGCAAGTTTTGTCCCTTTTGGGTATTTCCTAGTAAGAGTTTTATACAACCCATTGTTCACTCTCCTATTTCACCATTAGTTTTATTAGTTGTTACCATTCTCTTTTCATTTTGTGTTTGGTTGTTCTTATAGTTTAGTGCTTTGTCTTGTACACATCTTTGGTTTTGGTTTTGACGCATTTAGAGTACCATATTTGGATTAAGGAAGATGTGTACCCGATGTCGAGATTATGTACTTATGCTCGAGTGTTCGTCTAACTTTTCGAACATTATATAATTTTTTAAATTTTTTTTATTATATGTAAAATTACTAAAATATCCATACTTTTAAAAAAAATTACATATTTTACCTACGAAAAAGTCGAGCTACTCAAGTTCGAGCTCGAATTCGAGCTCGTTTTACTTATTTTCGAGCGAGGTCGAACTATGTCAAATTTTTCGAACTCGAGCTCGAGCTCAAATTTAAAATTAAAAAGTTATTCACTTAGATGCTTAATTATTTTAAATATTAGTTATTCACTTTATTGGATTAAATTTTAGTAACTCTTTGGATCTGATAACACCTTTTGTTCTTGCCTTTTTTTATTCTTTGTTTTTGGGGCTGTTAGGGGCCATTTTAGACCTTTCATTGTCGTTTTTAATTTTTTTTTTGGTGCGTGCATAATTGATCTGAAATAATATCACTTTCTTTTTTTGGTTTTAAAAGTTCAGACCCGGATGCAGGCTTTAACCCGGTTCTATGTTTCATTCTGGACCTTGAAGGCCTTTTGGGCCGTATGTGGTTTTGATTTATATCTCATTACGGACCTTAACCTGTATCCAGGGACTGTGATAGCTAATTTAACAATCTAATCTACATTTGTGTTTTTTACTTTTGGGCCTGCTAATTGGGCTTTTCTCTATGAATTATTCTGCTCGAACTCGAAGCCAATTTTGAAATTCAACAGAGTATTATAAATATAAATGCTTCTGTATTCATTCATTTCATATGCATCTTAAATCATATCTTTTTGAATTCTGATGGCTTTTTCGCTAAAAAGTTCGATCCTTAAGATCTCGTGCTCAACAAAACGCATTTCTGGTAAATTACTACTGACTTTTTCGATTTTCTTCGCTTCTGCTACAGCTAAAATTTGAAAAATTCAGAAATAGAAAGAGGAACCCCCAAACTTGTAATTAATTACAAATCTTTAAACAAAGTTTTACAATGGATAAGATATCCTATCCCAGATAAAAAACATCTGCTAAACAGAACGGATCAATGCAAAAATTTATTCAAAAGTTGATTTAAAATCTGGATTTGGCAAATTCAAATAGCTGAAAAAGATAGGTACAAAACCGCATTTGTTGTTCCATTTGGCCATTATGAATGGAATGTTATGCCTTTTGGATTAAAAAAATGCTCCATCAGAATTTCAAAACATTTTGAATTATGTATTTTCCTAATTTTCTTTTATAATTTTTTGATAGTGCATGCTCAAAGTCCATAGAATTTGCAAACAAATTCCTTGATGAAATTAAAGATAAAACTCGAGATTACAAAATTTATCTAGTTTAACTAATTCATGAATATTACAAAAACTTAGCACAAGATTGTAAACTCTTATATCAAAGATTTTGCAATTTTTGTTGAGCTGGTTTATAAGGTATACGAGGTTCTTGTACAGCAAATTGGGCACAAAAATCTCTTAATTCTTTACTTTGGGCATATTTTTGATTTGATATGCCGATTTTAAGTAATTATAAAGACAGGGTATAATGTTCTGTTATAACAGAAATAATGTCTCCATATGTTAATTGATCATATGGCACATTATATCCATCATGGTAATCTTTGAGTTTAGTAAAAATTCTTTGAGCAAAAAGGTTTGGAAGACAAGAAATAAATTTTTCTTTCCAAAAATGGGAATTACAATCAGTTCTATTCATTACTCTTGCTAGAAAAGTATCTTTATACCATTTGAAATGAGATAAGGTTGGATATATGACATCTAAGGTTCATTAAAAGTTCTTTTTGTATGCTATCAAAATTTTTTGAATCACCAATAAAATGTCTAAATATACTTATTAAAAGTGAGAACGCAGCATTAGAAATTTTTTCAGTAGTGGGAGTAGTGGATGTAGAGGCCTGTCCAATTGTTAATTAAGTTGAAGCAATAGTTTTAGTAGAATTTAGTATCTCATTCTTTTAAATCTGCCTCCTAAGTAATTATTCTATGCTCTATCTCGGCTACCTGTAAAACCGTTTCGAACTATTAAAAGCTGCTTTTTTTTTTCATCTTCTGATTCCTCTGCTTTTATGTAAAGTAATGAACAGCTTCATTTTTTTAAGGTATGGAATAATGGATGTATGGTGCAGAATTAAAATCAATATTCGAACTTAAATGGACTGATGGTTTAAAGAATCTAAAACTCTGCTAGTTTCATATATGGACAAATCATCACACAGAAGCTGTTAAAAGAATTAAACAAAGAGTCCAACAATTACCACTTTTATATTATTATCACACAATTTTTGGTACAAGATTGTAGAAACAGATGCTTCAGACATAGGATACGGTGGTATTCTTAAACAAATAAATCCTCATACCAACAAAGAAGAATTAATTAGATATACTTCAGGATTATGGAACAAAGCTCAAACAAATTACGCTACAGTCAAAAAAGAAGTTCTAAGCATAGTTTTATGTAATACAAAATTTCAAGATGATTTACTTAATCAAAAATATCATCAGTACATTGTTCAGCAGCCAAACAAATTATTGAAAAGATGTAAAAAATATAGCATCCAAACATTTATTTGCAAGGTGACAGTCCATACTTTCTGTTTTGATTTTGATCCTCAATATATAAAATCTTCTACTAATTCACTTTCTAATTTTTTTGACTAGAAAATTTCTTGCAAGTCTAAACATCCATCCAATACGCATTCCTTCATTATTACCAAAGATTATGGATTGATAATTTCTAAATATATTATGTATATTTTTCTGGTCAGGTAGAGGGGAAAAAACAAAAAATTTATTAATTTCAGAAAAAGAATGGTTTCTTCATAGAATATATGAAGAAAAGAAAAGAATAAACTCACATAGAGAGAAAATAATAGATATAGAAAATAGAATACGTTACAGTTTACAAGAAAATTTTATTATTTTACATCTATTAAGAATACAGAGATTACAAAAAATAATGTAAACATACTTTACAATTATTATCTTTGTATGCAGCATAGAAGACATGCAGGGCTTTTCTCCCACCGGGCAAGGCCCGGGAAGAGGAAGAGGTAGAGGTACAAACACTATGCTTGCAAACAACATGTTAGCAAGAAAATTTTCCCCTCTACCGAGCCAAACAAAAATACCTCAAACATTTAGAAATGTGGTCAGTCCACAATCTCAAAGACCGCATACTCCTTCACAAATGACAATTCTAGGAACAATTCCCAAACATTCACCAAAAGTCCATCAAATTTCTACAAATTTTGATACATCCTGAACATTCTTCCCTTTACACAAAATTCTTCATGTATGCAATATTGAATTAGAAGAATAACCTCTAAACCCTTACCAACTCATGGCAAATAAATACAGTCCAGTCAGCACAATCCTATTTCCTGTATAAGAGACAGATTTATTCAAATTTTCTTGAGAGGTTTATACAAAGTGCAAAGATGTGTATAAGTGACAGATGTGTATGTGAGACAGGTAGACAGCGTGGTTCCCAGAGGTCTTGATCATGAAATATCCTATTCACAAATTTTTATAAACTGTATACCTTCTATTGAAGAATGGGGAGTTTCCACAAATTCAATGAAGTTTATTTCAAAATTCAACCAAAGAGAGTCTTGGTTTAATTACCATGATCTCAAACAATCATTTTTCAACCAGTTCTACTATCAAAATGCAGATTACCTACATACTTGGTGGATTCGTCTCGAATACACAATTCTTACAAATAAATAAGACTTCCCTGTGGTTAGACTTTTGGTTTCAAAATTTTGGAATTGAAGAATCTTATTCTCAAAACCAGTACTTGATGCATTGTCTCTTATACACATCTAAATATTTCTGAAAGAGACAAGAAGACATTCCTAAAGAGCCCTATGCCATTTCATGATAAAATTCAAAATACCATGGTGCTCTTATTGGAAATTAAAAATTGGATATAATCATACTACAACATTCCTGAAATCAGAAGAATTTTTATGGCAAAATGGTGGCCTAAGTGCGACATGCCAGATTTCAGCTGTCTAAACATCCATCCAATACGCATTCCTTCATTAATACAGCCAGAAAGACATACTATTGAGGCAAGCTCATCACAACAACAGGTAAACCCAAAAGAGCTACAAACATACATCTCAGCAATGGTTTCTTCATACTTATCCAAGAATAATGGAATTCAAATAAATGAGACAGCACCATCAACATCTCAACAAATAACTACAAAAGTTATTTATGAAAGGAGAAAATGGAAGATTTTCAAATACAAAATCTTTTTTCCCATTTGGAACAAGATTCCCAAGATCCAAACGATGTGGAAGAAATTGATATTCAAACACTTCTCAAACAAGCTGAAGAAATGACAAAAATTGCAAAGACTATTGACGTTACTGCAAAAAAGAAATTATTCTCTGATTCAGAAAAGGAAAAGGACAAAACATCCAGCTCATCCTTAAGCTCTTTCACACCGGCCAAAAAACAAGACAAAAGAAAGAAGAAAGGACGAGGCAAGAAAAAGTGACTTTATTAAAGTTACTTTACCAAAAGATGATGTCTTTTCATACTATTCACAAACTGTACGAAGATTCCATTTTCTATTATAAATAGGCTAGAAATGCAAACTTAGGAGGCAGATTTAGGTTTTCTTTCCTCCTCTCTTCTCTTGTAATTCTTCTCTCACTCTTGTAAAATTTTTCTTTTATGTAATAAAGTTTTCAAGCTTTCAGTTTCCAAGAAATGTTGAAGATCTAGATTCTTGTAAGTTTCTCTTATTATTCTTAATTTTAAATATTATTTGTTTATTTGTTATGATTTTAATATTCCTGGGATTATTTGGCAGCACAATCCTATTTCCTTCCAAAAGAAATATTCAACAAAAAACAAATTAGATTTAACAGTTTCAAAGAGACAGGAAGGAACATTTAGGAATAAATCAAAGAAACAAATAAAGATCTACACAAATTTTTTTAAAAAAAAATCTCTAAAAAATTCCTAGAACTTGACCTAAAACAGAAGCAACAGAAAAGATAACAAAAAAATAATTTGAATGATATGGATTTGGTAAGTAATAATTTGAATTATTATTTTTAATTATTTCTTGGATTTGGTAATAGGTGTTATTTTTTAATCTCTATAAACATGAAGTTATTACAACATTTATACCTCCGAATGAAGTAGTTTTAGTCCTTGTGGTTATGACGACTGGTGCATTGTTGAGATTGTTCAGCAAGTATATGCTTTCTATTGGCAAAAATTTCCTATGCTCTTCCTAGTGTGTGAGTGTTATAATGTTGATATGTGACAAAAGTTTTTCATGTGGTAAAATTAAAAATTGGTTGTGTATGTCAGGGATATCGAAAATGCACTCCTCATTGGATAGCGAACTCTTGCACAAGGGAAAAGGGAATCTCTATACACCCAAGACACCATTCGGAAGGTAATACGCATATCACAACACATAGAATATTGGCGGGAAAAATGTATATTAAGTAAAGGGGTGAGTTTTAGAAGAGCTAAAAAATACTGTGAATATACCAAAATTTGTTAGGTAAAAGAAACTAGGAGAAGGGAGGAGAATTAGACTCTCGACTCTTAGACCGACTCGGGAAGAAAGGGAAACATGACCATATTTCATCCGATCAAATCACCCAGAAACATGACAATCTATAGTATCTAAATAACCAATATATTTAGTATAGAGAGTTTCTGGACTCATTTTACGGGCATTTTCCCCTTGAGCAGCTCATTTGCCTTAGCAGGTACTATTGAATGACCCTAGCCTTTTGTCCCCTTGAGCGGAAGTTATTTCTTGGATTTGGTAATAGGTGTTATTTTTCAATCTCTATAAGCATGAAGTTATTTCAACATTTATACCTCCGAATGAAGTAGTTTTAGTCCTTGTGGTTATGACGACTGGTGCATCGTTGAGATTGTTCAGCAAGTATGTGCTTTCTATTGGCAAAAATTCTTCCTAGTGTGTGAGTGTTATAGTGTTGATATGTGAGAAAAGTTTTTAAAGTGGTAAAATTAAAAATTGGTTGTGTATGTCAGGGATATCAAAAATGCACTTTTCGTTGGATAGCGAGCTCTTGCACAAGGGAAAAGGGAATCTCATACACCCAAGACACCATTCGGAAGGTAATACGTATATCACAACACATAGAATATTGGCGGGAAAAATGTATATTAAGTAAAGGGGTGAGTTTTAGAAGAGCTAAAAAATACTGTGAATATACCAAAATTTGTTTGGTAAAAGAAACCAGGAGAAGGGAAATCTATGTGGATTAGACCCTCGACTTTTAGACCGACTCGAGAAGAAAGGGAAATAGGACCATATTTCATCCGATCAAATCACCCAGAAACATGACAATCTATAGTATCTAAATAACCAATATACTTAGTATAGAGAGTTTCTGGACTCATCTTACGGGCATTTTCCCCTTGAGCGGCTCATTTGCCTTAGCGAGTACTACTGAGGCCCTAGCCTTTTGTCCTGAAGTTCTATACTAGTTGTATTGGATTAAAGATTTTAACCATAGATGAGGATAAATCAACCGAAGCATAACCACTTACCTCATGGTGCCTGAGATCCTGTGTCTTCGAGACGATCCTTTGGTTTTTCTTGTTGATTTTAATGGGTTCGAAGCCTTTCGGTCTCTCCCCCTAGTCTGCCTAGATTAAAAAATTAAATAGAAAGGAAAACTTTTGTACGTGGTGTTATTACAAAAGCACAAAGAAAGAGAAGGTTATTGTACTCAAGTTTTTAGTAAGAAGGGAATTTTATTGAATTTGACTTTTTCAAGAGAATTAGGAGAAGAAAATTACAAAAGAATTTTTAGGAAAATATTAAGAACAAAAGTAATATAAATGACAAATATAGAAAGAAGAATTATTCCAAAAGCAACCTTAGGAGAAACCAGTATCCCTATGATTCAAACTGAAGTTTATGGAGAAAGACTTCGACAAGGAATACTATGATAAAAAGGATGGTAGTTTGGTAAGTAGTTCTAGATATGATACTTTTCATATAATTAGAAATAAAAAAGACAGATATAGTTATGAAATTCATCAAACAGACGTATCTAATTTATTTATAATGTTACCAGATCAATATAACTACAAAGAAATTTTAGAAAGAAAAATCAGACAATGTTTAGAATTAAGCATACAACATAAAAAAGAAATCTTTAGAATCACTAACACATTAGACAAAGTATCTAAAATGATAATTTTAGAAAAAATAGAAGAATGGAATAAACCACTTAGAGAATTTTTATTATTCATAAAATCAGAAATTATAAAATGATAATTACAAAATAGAATTTTTTACAGCCACAAAAGACTTCATAATATTTACATCAGTACCAGAAGTTAATAATGATTACACTTGCTATAATTCTTTAGATTATTTTGACTCTGATGAATATCCAGATACTGATTAAATGTCTATAATACCAATAAGGTGTTGGAAATATTGTTTAGTAGATTCTGATATGAGTACACAAAAATCATTAGAACAGACTGTTACATATTTAGAAGAATGCCTAATAGATGTACAGACATATCTAAGAATAACTTCAGAGGCTGGAATTTCAGAAGTTCAACCTGAAATAAAATTTAAAGAAGGATTAATAATTAGCTTATTAGATTATATCAAACAATATAAAAAAGATTTTTTTAAACAATAGATAGAAATATAGAAAGCATGATAACAGTTATTTTTGAGACCCTAAAAAATCAAAATAAGGAATTAAAAAGTATAAGAAAAAATCTTGGAAATACAATACACCAAATAATAACAGGAGATGACCCAAGTATTTAAGAAATACGGAACAGCAGAAAAATGCTCTAATAAAATTAGAACAATTAAATTTAAAAGTTTGTGCCTCACTTAGTGGAAATACATGGAATAATGAAATAGGAAATAAACTTTTTAATAAATTACCTGGAGCATTAGAATTAGAAATCAATAAAAGATTTAAAGAAGAATTAATAAATAAAAAAATGGAAACAGACAAAGATATAGGAATATCTTTAGGACAAAAAGTAATGTTTATAATAAAAATATTAGTAGAAAAATGTACAAATATACAAATAAGCAGACAATTAAAGAATGAAACAAGTTTTTGTAGTCAGATATATACTCCACAATATTATGATAAAGAAGAAAGACCTAGATATAAAAATAGAAAATCTATAAAACAAATACCAAGAAGAAAAAATTATTACACAAAAAGATCACAGGCTAGAAAATCCTATTTAAATAAAGATAGACATGTTAGAAATAGCATATGACCCAGATATAACTTATAGAAAAAAACTATATTGTTATACATGTAACAATCCAGATCATTTAAGTTCGGCTTATCCTAGAAGAATGAATATGACAAACCGCAAAGCAATGTTTGTAAATAATATGGAACAAGATTATTTGGATATAGATGAAACCCTTAGTGACATATAAACAATTTATTCAATAATCAGTTTTGAAGAATTATTAGAAGATCAAGAAATAGAAGAAAGAAATGAAATTATAAACCAATTCATAGAACCAAATGAACCAGATTTAGAAGAATTTATACAAGATTTACAAGAAATAAATTTTATGTTTAAGGCAAAAATAAAAATCTCTGAAATAGACTGTGACCATAATTGGCAAAAGAACAAAGGATTAGATTCTAAACCATGTTTATTCTGTGATTGGCACCCAGCACGAAATAAAAGGAGTAAATGTAATTTATGTTTTAATGAGGCTTGCATAAGCTGTGTAGAAAAATATACAGAATTTAGATTTCATTTTGCACAAGAAATACAAAATATAGGTTATTCCCAAATAGATGAAAATACTTTTGAAAGAATAACTCAATTAGAACAAAGAGTTGCTAACCTAGAACAAGAAATTTTTTATAAAAAGAAAAGAAAAGAAAAAGTAGAAGAAAATATAGAAGGAAAAATTAATAAACCTCTTTTGGAAGAAAACATAAATTTGGCTCATTTAGAACAACAAATAAAAGTTTGTAACCAAGACAAAAAATTAAATTCTATAAAATTAGAAGTTACATTTAAATATTATAATAAAATATTAGGAACAAGTGCAATTATAGGCACAATCATAATTGTAGACCCAAAATTAATAGATACAACTAAAATATTAAAATTTAAAGAATCTGTAAAAGCAACACAAATGGATGGAAGCATAAATGAATATAATTATTATGCAAAAACATGAAATATAGATTTTCTAAATAATTGTAATATCCATAGCCAATATTATTTTATGCCATATGTATTAGTTAAAGATATTCAAGTAGAAAGACATGGGATAGGTATAATTATAGGTTTAAAATTTTTACTAGACTTAGATGGAGGGATCATTCTAACAAAAGAATATGTACAAATTTTTAAGAATGTAACTACTAGTCCATGTAACCCAACTTCACTTTCACCTATCCATCCAGACATAACAAAACAGATAGAAAATAAAGAATCTAATAACAAAACAGAAGAAAAATGCATTTAAGGAAAAGAATGTTGTTGTAATAATATAATAATCTTAGAACAAGACTATTTAGATATTAATGAATTAAATGAATACCTAACAGATAGAATAAATCTTAAAAATTCATTACATTTAAAAACAAAGACAGAGATAGCAGCACAAATAAACACTTTACCATTTATAGGGAAAATCCTATAAAACTTTGGGACAAAAATAAAATATATTGTGAAATAAAAGTTAAAAATCCAGACTATGTAATAAAAACAGCAAAAATAGAGGCAAGCCCACAAGATATAGAAGAATTTAAAATGCATATAAAAGAATTATTAAACTTAAAAGTAATCAGACCATCAGAATCTCCTCATAGATCAGCTGCATTTATAGTAAGAAAACATAGTGAAATTATTAGGGAAAAAGTTAGAATGGTAATTAATTATAAAAGATTAAATGATAACACCATAGATGATAGTTAAGATATTCCACAGATAAAACATTTTTGATAAATAGAATACAAGGCAAACAGATTTTTAGTAAGTTTGATTGTAAATCATGATTTTGGCAAATAAAAATACACCTAGACAGTATAAAATGGACAACTTTTACTTGTCCTTTAGGATTATTCGAATGGCTATTTATGTCATTTGGATTAAAAAATGCACCAAATATATTTTAGAGAAAAATGGACCAAATCTTTTTAGAACACTCCCAGTTTGTATTAGTATATATAGATGACATACTAGTCTTTTCAAAAAATGAACAAGAACACATAGGTTACTTAAACACAGTTTTTAGAATTTGTCATCAAAATGGCATAGTAATAAGTAAAAAGAAGGTAGAACTATTTAAAACACACATAAAATTCTTAGGAGTAGAGATTGGAAATGGCCAGATGAAATTACAAGATTGTATAGCCAAAAAGGTGTTAGAAATGCCAGACAAACTAGAAAACTTAAAAGAATTACAAAATTTTTTGGGACTTATAAATTATGCAAGACCATTTCTAAAAGATATAGGAAAAGTAGCAGGTCCATTATACTAAAAAATTGGAAAAAATAGACAAAGATTCTTTAATATAGAAGATATTATTTAATTCATATGCTACTAAACTCATATCATCTTCTATTTCTAAAAATTCTTCTTCTGTATTTTGTCTCATAATTAAATTATCTTTTCTTTTTTGACAATTAATTACATGTTTAAATATTATATTAATGTCATTGTATTCTTTTTTACATCCTGTACAATTTATTTGCCTATTTTCAATTTTTACTTTGAAGATATCTATTAGTTTTTGTCATAATTTATTTTCTTGTGTCTTTATAATAAAATTCTATTTCTTTTTCTAAGATTTTTAAATTTTCCAATATTTCTTTACTCATCTTCTTCATTATTATTACTTTGGCTTGCTTCTATATAGTCTGTAAATCTTATAGATTTTCTTCCTACACTGTCTTCATAATAAATGCTTTCTTGTGATACTATTATCCTTTCTGGCCTATTTACTAGTCTGTCTAATTCCCATGGTAATCCTGATTGGTCTGTGTTATCTATTGTTAATGGTGGTAAAAGTCTTATTCCTTTATTTCCTAACATTTCTACAGTTTTTTTTATATTTACTTTATATCTAGGAGTATTACTTTGAGTTAATTTTCCTAAGAATGTTGTGCACAATAATAAATTTTTTCCATCAAAATTTTGATAACCTCTAGTCATTATCTTTATTTGTATATATTCTGCAAATTCTCAAGTATCTAACATATAATTTGGACAACAATAAAAAATTCCGCCTCCTGTTTGCATGACATATAATTTGGACAACAATAAAAATTCTGCCTCCTGTTTGCATGTCTATTTCTGTTCCTCCTATTATTGCTTTATGTACATCATTTTTTCGGGTATCCATTATTAATAATAAAACTTTTTCTCCTAAATTTGTTCTATGTAAGTCTTTTATTCCTATTACAATTAATCCTGAATGGGTTAACCTAAAATTTCCTTCTAAGAGTCTTTGTCTATGTGATGGAGTTACTAAATGTAAATGGACTGTGTCTCCTTCTAGGCATCTGATCTGAACTTCTCTGTAATGTCTATAAAGTCTGGTTTGATCTGATGCTTCATATAAAGTATTGGAATTAATTATATTTATCCTATTATTTCTGAATATTTCTATGTCCCTGTCTATATCAATTATTTCTCCTAAATTTATTAATTCTTCTGTTTGATTTCTATATGGCCTTATAAATATTTGGATCCTATTTACTATTGTACTTACTGTATTATTTTCTTCCCTATTTCTTCTTGTTTCTGCAGCTATTGTCTCAGTTCTTTCTCTATCCTCTGAATGAAGAAATTAATGCCTGTTTCTAATCTGGGCATTATTGTTTAGATTGCAAAAATGTCCAAATAGGTTGTTGTCTTATCTTTTTCTTTCCTTTTGATCCTAAATCTATTTTATTTATTGCTTCTGCTAATTCATCTACTTCTTTATGTGAGGCTAAATCTTTTAAGTATTTTTCTACTTTTACTAATTTTTGTCCTAATTTGTCTATTTTATCTGAGTTGCTATTAATAATGCTATTATAGTATTGTTCTGCCTTATTAATTGTTTGTCTGCTGGTGTTTCTGATTCGAATGTTGAAAATCCTACTGGATCTTGTAAGTATTTCTTTGTTTCATCTATTGCAACTTGATAGTCTAGATTATATTCCATCATTCTATTTGTTGGACTTTTATTATGTTGTCTACTTATTTTCTTATTTTTTCTAAGTTATTTTGTATTTTTTGTAAGTTAGGAGTTTTATTTTCTTTTTTCTTTTCTATATTTTCTATTACCTTATTTAAATAGTCTAGATTTTTTCTTATACTTTTTAATTCCTTATTTTGATTTTTCAAGGTCTCAAAAATAACTGTTATTCTTAGATATGTCTGTATATCTATTAGGCAATCTTCTAAATATGTAACAGTCTGTTCTAATGATCTTTGTGTACTCATATCAGAATCTACTAAACAATATTTTCAACACCTTATTGGTATTATAGACATTTAATTAGTATCTGGATATTCATCAGAGTCAAAATAATCTAAAGAATTATAGCAAGTGTAATCATTATTATTTTTTGGTACTGGTGTAAATATTATGAAGTCTTTTGTGGCTATAAAAAATTCTATTCTGTAATTATCATCTATTATTTCTGGTTTTATGGATAATAAAAATTCTCTAAGTGGTTTATTCCACTCTTCTATTTTTTTCTAAAATTATCATTTTAGATACTTTGTCTAATGTGGTAGTGATTCTAAAGATTTCTTTTTTTATGTTGTATGATTAATTCTAAACATTGTCTGATTTTTCTTTCTAAAATTTCTTTGTAGTTATATTGATTTATAAGGGTAACATTATAAATAAATTAGGTACATCTGTTTGATGAATTTCATAACTATATTTGTCTTTTTGATTTCTAATTGTATGAAAAGTATCATATCTAAAACTACTTACCAAACTATTGTCCTTTTTATCATAATATAGTATTCCTTGTTTAAGTCTTTCTCCATAAACTTCAGTTTGAATCATAGGGATACTGGTTTCTCCTAAGGTTGCTTTTGGAATAATTCTTCTTTCTATATCTGTCATTTATATTACTTTTGTTCTTAATATTTTCTTAAAAATTCTTTTGTAATTTTTTTCTCCTAATTCTAAATTACCTAACTCATTTGGAAATTGTTTTTTAAGATATTTTGCTTCTCTAATATAGTAACTTATCAAAAAGGTCTGTTCTTTTACATTAGTTATTTTATTTTGTCTTACAAGTCTTTCTATTTTCTTCATTTTATACATATTTTTTATTAAATATTTATGCATATTTTCTAGTTCAAATTGGTCTCCCATTAAAATATGTTCAGTTATATATTTCTAAATCTAGATCTGAATCTATGTTTCCTAAAACTTCTAAAAATCTTATTTTTAAATAATTAATTAAAAATACTTTGTCTTTGATGCTAATAACAAGTCTTTTTATTTTTTTTTTCTTTTAATATTTTTCTCAAAATAATCATACAATTTTTGTTCGGTATTCATCAGTTTGACGTGTTGGGGAACCTACTAAGTCTCTACAACCATTAAAATTCAATAGAAAGGACCAAAGTCATGGCTCTGATACCAAAATTTGTTAGGTACAAGAAACCATGAGAAGGGAGGAGGATTAGACCCTCGACTCTTAGACCGTATCAGGAAGAAAGGAAAACAGGACCATATTTCATCCGATCAAATCACCCAGAAACATGGCAATCTATAGTATCTAAATAACCAATATACTTAGTATAGAGAGTTTCTGGACTCATCTTACGGGCATTTTTCCCTTGAGCGGCTCATTTGCCTTAGCGGGTACTACTGAGGCCCTAGCCTTTTGTGCAAGGCTCCTGAAGTTCTATACTAGTTGTATTGGATTAAAGATTTTAACCATAGATGAGGATAAATCAACCGAAGCATAACGACTTACCTCATGGTGCCTGAGATAGGGTGTCTTCGAGACGATCCTTTGGTTTTTCTTGTTGATTTTAATGGGTTTGAAGCCTTTCGGTCTCTCCCCCTAGTCTGCCTATATTAAAAAATTAAATAGAATAAGGAAACTTTTGTACGTGGTGTTATTACTTTTTCGTTTCCTCATTAACATCTGTCTCTTATACACATCTAGATGTGTATAAGAGACAGAGACAAGACAAGTCCGTTAATGGTTGGTGCTTAAGATAAGGCATAAATATTATATACAGACCAACGAACATTAACTTAGCTTATTGCAATCAAAAGCAATTAATCTGCAAAGATCAAAGTCTATTTACAATTTAAGATAAGAGCAAATAATTTAGTAATTATCAAAGTAAAAAATGTCAATGACGTCTATCTTGGGCCCTTTCTAATGGCTAAAATGACCCAATTGACAATAGTAGACCAAACTAAAATCCAAATGGACTATTTTTCTTTGGGTTTCAGTTGTAGAGGTACAACTTTTGTTCTTTGAGTTTAGTCTAAATAATGGAATTTTGGCTTAAAGATTTTTTTGCTTAAGAAAATATAGAAAATTTTTTTCTCCTCCTTTAGACTGATTTTTGTGCTAAAAATGGTCAAAGAGTATTCCTTGTCATGTGGGGAGTATCTTATAGTGTTAAACCCTAAAAGAGTGTGTAGGTGTATTAAGAGATTGTGGGAGTATTTCAGAGACATAGAATGCATAAGAATCAAATACAACTTCAAAACATTGTGGTGGTGTGCCGATTAAAGGGTAAATTTTTATGAGAGACAAATTAAAAGGAAAATAGGGGACAACTTAAGGGACAAAAATAGGTGTCTACACTATCCACTCTATCAGTGAATCATTAGACACCTGGTCTTCAAGATCTTCTGGTTCTTGTGGGTCAGAGTCTTTAGTGGAGTCTGTTTTGTCTTCTTTGTTGATTCCTTCTTTTTGATCATCTTTTTGCTTAGTCATTATCCCACTTATGGGTGTATTAAGAAGATTTTTGAATTTTCCGAAAAGCTGTTCTAGGATTGTTCTGGCAATGTCTTCTTCTTTCTTTTTTATTTTGGTCTCGATCTTTTTCTTTAATTTTTCCCCTTTTGTCCTGAGGATGAGGATACCTCATTTTCAGAAGTTTTTGGCAAACTTCCAGCCATTAACGGACTATTGATTATGCCTTTACCCTTGTCCGATTGCAAGGGGCTAGGTACAGGCTGACACCCTGTACTGGTATTTGTGATTTTTGGTAAAGCACCAACCATTAACGGACTTGTCTTGTCTTTACCGGCCACCATTTGAGCCGGACTAGGTGTTCCTTTGTTGGAAACACTGGCCTTGGTTATATTGATTGTATTAAAATATCCATTTTTCCTGTCTTCTCTAAAATGTCTTCTAAAGTTAAAACTTGGATTTTTTGTTCAAGATCTGAAAATTGAATCCAGTTATTGTAATAATCTTGTTCTAATATTTGACATTTTTCATTTACTTTCTTAAAATTTTTTATTATGGTCTCGCAATGGTCGTAGAAATTAATATGGCTACCTTCGTCTGTTTGGATACTTGGTCTGACATTAATTTGTTCTGAGATAGTAAATTGGTTTCCGAAGTAAAATTTACAAGCTTTCAATCCTTCTGCTATGGTCTGAAATCCTTTATATTTTGGATTTTTTACTCCCTTTATAGCTGAAAGAACTTCAACCCATGTCTTATAGAGTCATGACTTTCCAGGGACACCATGGAAAACTGCATAACACTCAAACTTAGAAAGATCATTAAGACCATGGAAATAAGCTGAAAGTGTATTTAATGAATTTGTAAAGTGTCCACTATTCTTTTTCTGATATGAAATTCATAAATTATCTAAGGTTACTTTTTGTTGCTCATTAATATTGTTATAAAGGTGGACTAATAATTTGAAACTACTATGTGGTGTTATGGTGCATAAACTATGTCCATTGAAATCAAATCTTTTTTCAGTGCCACCGGGGGTCTAGTCTTAAAATGTTTGGAAAATGAAAAGGATTATCTAAACTTATTAGTGCCTGATGAGTTTGCTGGCTTGTTTCAGCAACAGCGGGTCTTGATGCAGTATAAGAAACAAAACTTGGTCTAGGTACTCTGAATTGTGCTCTTGGGTCTGATCCAGGCCTGTAAAACTTAGAAAACGTTAGATATTATAAATCTTTCTAGACAACTCATATGCTAATTTATTATCTTTTCCTTTTATATGCTCAAAATTAATATTATATTCAGCTATAGAAAGTGAAAACTTTTGCCACCTTCTGTGTCTACTTTTTTCCTTCATATTTTGAGAGTATTTGACTATAGCTTCACAATTAGTTCTAATTGTAAATTCTTTCTTTGAAATAATAAATAATTTAAATGCATTTAGAGTATATATTATTGCTAAAATTTCGTCTTTAAATCACAATCTAAACTTGTCTTATATCCTTTTTCTTTATATGTGCCACTAGAATACCTACATAATTTCTCTTGGTCTTTGGGAGAATATTTATGGGGTTTTGATTTGAGATTTCCTCCCCATCCTAAATCACAACCGTCCGTTTCTATTATTAGGTAGTCTGATTCTAAGGGTAATTGTAGTGGGGGTATATTTTTTATTTATGCTTTTTTAATAACACCACGTACAAAAGTTTCCCTTTCTATTTAATTTCTTAATCTAGGCAGACCAGGGGGAGGGACCGAAAGGCCTCGAACCCATTAAAATCAATAAGAAAAACCAAAGGATCATCTCGAGGACACAGGATCTCAGGCACCATGAGGTAAGAGGTTATGCTTCGGTTGATTTATCCTCATCTATGGTTAAAATCTTTAATCCAATACAACTATTATAGAATTTGTGGACAAAAGGCTAGGGCCTCAGTAGTACCCGCTAAGGCAAAAGTGAGCCGCTCAAGGGGAAAATGCCCGTAAGATTATAATGAGTCCAGAAACTCTCTATACTAAGTATATTGGTTATTTAGATACTATATACTGTCATGTTTCTGGGTGGTTTGATTGGATGAAATATGGTCCTGTTTCCCTTTCTTCCCGAGTCGGTCTAAGAGTCGAGGGTCTAATCCTCCTCCCTTCTCGTGGTTTCTTTTACCCAACAAATGTGGGAGTGCTAGGATAAGTGTATACTGAATATCATTGCACATGCTAATTTGCAGTTCTTTAATATTCCCATTTTAACATATCATTAAAAGTTAACATAGGAAAATAAAAACATTTCTTGATTTATAATAATAATAGTGTGTAATGGTTAGTAATATTATTGTTCCATGAACTAAATGGAAACTCAAATTGTCCTAATTAAGTGGCTTAACTTAATTGTCGAGGTCCCATGAGATTTTATGTCAATTTGGATAAAATTTATAGTGGTTATTAAATAAAAAAAATCAGTAATGATGTCATATTAAATATTATAAAGCATGTGACTCTTGTAACGATGTTTCTTGATAGGCTAAATGAAGCTACAAGAAAGAAATCAGTTTGAAGCTTAGTAATAAATTCGACTCCAGTAGGACTTTAAATTTGGCACGTAAATGACTGGGAAAAAAAAATCTGTTTGTTTTAAAACTAAATAATGTGACATTCAAATTAGTAGTGGGTTGTGGGCATTATGTTTTCTATAAATGAACCTAATTAAGTTACACGAAATAATGTTTTAATTATGCCTTGGTTTGATATTTTAACACGTTAAAGATAATAAACTCAATCCTATGGGAGTCTCCCTCTATGGGTCCCCTCTTGCTTGTGCAAGTTTTGTCTCTTTTGGGTATTAGAAAAACTTACATAAATTCGATCTTTGGCTCCACCTATAGACCCTGCGGTCAAGATTAAATCTTATGAAATCTTGCTTACATTAGTTTATGTCATAGATTTCATAACATTTAATCCACACCACAAGGTTTACAAGTGGGGTCAAAAACCAGGTCTACCTAAGTCTTTCCATCTTGGGTATTTCCTAGTAAGAGTTTTATATAACCCATTGTTCTCTCTCCTATTTCACCATTAGTTTTGTTAGTGACCATTCTTTTTTCTTTTTGTGTTTGGTTCTTATAGTTTAGTGCTTTGTCTTGTCCTCTTGCAGTGCAAGAATCTCAAGAAGCGGAGGATGTTGATCATGTGGTTTCTAAGACACGTACCTAATATGTGCGGGTCAGGGATGTGACATTTTTAATGGTATCAGAGCTTAGGCTATGAATTATGTAGTGTGTCTTAGGATACTTAAGATACCGGACTGTAAGGTTTAGAAATAAATGTAGTGCATGCGAAGTATCATACTTAGAATACTAAGTAATTTTAGCGCAATAGAAGCGTGGTGGATTCATTTACCTATAGATTTTGAATTAAGTAAAGGAGTTGACAAAAGAACAAAACAAGAGTAAGAAAAAGGAAATAAAGGAACCCTGGATATATATAGCCAAAGAGATTGGGATTTAGAATTATAATACTAGACCAATCCAAATGAAGTCGAGCAACTAAAGTTACATAAGTATTGAAGTACTATCGTATTAGGTCATAATTATGAGGACTAGAATTGGACATGGACAACTACCAAATAAGATGCGGACAAAGAAAATGAGCATAGAGATGAAGTTGTGGATAACCCAAATATTTATATATTACGTCTCTTGTTAGTATGAGTATTTTGGACTCTCTTAGTCAAAGAATATGATTATATCTTGAGTGAATTTTTGGATTTGATACAATATTTACCTATGTTTGAAAATTATACATATTATTGAAGTTGTTAGACCAAAAATTTACATTTCTATATATGAGAGTACATTTTTGTCGTGGTTTTGATAAGTTAGAAAATTAATACTTGATTTTTCGTATAGAAAAATGGCACAGCAAATTAGGTCCAGAAATAGTAACTCAAACAACACAAGATGGTGTATTAACATAAACATTTGTGTACCCCCCGAGGGAGTGGATCGGGAAGTGCTAATCGCAGGCTAAGAATAGAGATTTAGAAAATAACTAAACTCCAGTGATTGTCCTTGCCGAATTTATTACTGCTATAACTACAATAGCACAAGCTATCCAAGGACAAAATCAAAGTCAAACCCCAGTACCACTAGGCCATTTGCAAAATAGTATACACATTTACTATGAACGAATGAAGAAGGTGCAAGTGCCTACCTTCGATGGCGAACCAAACCCGGAGAAGACTGAGAAATGGTTAGGTGAAGTGGAGAATAATTTCATGTTGCTTCAAGTAACAGAAGAAATGAAACATGAAATTATTAAACCATTCTTAGTTGGAGATGCAGATAAGTGGTAGATGACTATCCAAACAATTATCCCACCATTGCTTACTTGGGAAAAAGTTTAGAGGAGTCTTTTTGAAATATTTCTTTCCTGCAGCTATCTGTTTGCAAAGAATTGAGTAGTTCGAATCCCTTAAACAAACCCTTGGAATGTCAATCGCAGATTATACCAATAACTTCACTACGTTAGGGCAATTCGTACTTGTGAAACCATGGCAAACGAGGAACTCAAAATGGTTAAGTTCACTCGAGAACTCACAAGTGAAATGTAAACTAGGATATCAAGTGCTACTACACTTACTTTTGATGATCTATTTAATATATGTGTGAAAGATGAAGTAGATACATAGAGAGTCGAGGAGGAGAACATGGGAAAGAAGCTCCAACCAATTGCAGAAGCAATAGTAAGAGGGACAAACATGGCAGGCCAATTGGTTAGAGACTTAAGATGAAATGAGGACCACCACCGCTGTTTGCCCCAAAGAGCAACCTAAGAGGGGGGGGGGGGTGAATTAGGTTGTACCTAAAACAAAACCTTTTTATGTGCTTAATAGAAATTCAAACTTTATGCACCAAATAAAAACTTAAGCACAAATGAATACAATAGATATTCAACTATTTAAGCTTAAAGAACAAATAAGAATATTGAGATTAATAGAATCAAACCAATTTCCCAAGCTTCTCAAGCTTGGAGCTTACAACAACAAAGAGCTTCTTACAAGGCAACTACCAAGTTCACAACTTGAAGTTTAGCCACTAAAAGTCTCTTCAAAGTAGGTGAGACAATAACCTCTTGTACACAAATGAGGATCACTCTTGCTCACACTAATTTCCTTTAGTTGAGCCAAGAGTTTTACAATCACAACCTCCCTTTGTTACAATTGTTATCTCTCCACTATTACACTTGAAGAACTCTTACACTTCTAAGCTCTTTTCACAAAACTACCTACAATTTTACAACACTTGTACCCACTATTTCTCCCAAATAGCTCAAGTATTATTTTGTAATCAATGTAGAAGTCTTTTGGTTGTTTTGTTCGGACGATCATTTTTGTCCTACCTATTTTTCTGAACACTTGTTTTCAAACCATTAGTGTGATTTGGTCATCATCAAAACATGATTAACATAACTGGGGTTCAACAATCTCCCCCTTTTTGATGATGACAAATCAATTGGACAATTTTAAAAATAACCAAAAAATATGAAGCATAAGTTTACTAAGAAGTTTTGTCCAATATTTTCTCCCCCTTTTGACATCATCAAAGCATAAAAAATATAATGCAATTTAAGCTCCCCCTAAGTTTGTTCTCCCCCTTGAAAGGTGAATATAATTCAATATGAGTACATGGAGAATATGTCAAGTTATGCAAAACGTTTCTTCCCTTCAAGAATATATATTCAAGTAGATATGAGGGAATTCATGCAAAGAATTAGGATCAAAACAATTTTCGCTCATTCTTCACCGAAAACATCATCAAAACAATAAAGCATGTGTGATGCAATTTTTGCAAAATAATCCATAAAAAAAAATTTGAATGCTCCCCCTTTCTTTTACAAGTTGTGACTTATTATAGACAAAAAATTGGGGATACATATTTCCTAGCATTCTAAATAAATTCAAACACAACATAGTTCAACTTGATAAATGAAAGCACACAAAATTTTAGATGTTACCCATTTCAATATCATCTTAGCTCATATGCCTTGAACACCCTTCATAGATAATTTATATCTTGAATTCCTTGGTGCTCTCCAAGCATACCTACATACAAAGTTAAGCAACAACTTTTGGTACCCAAACTTTCTTGGGTCCAATTGGATTAGTAACATGCTTAATCACCCAAATCGAATTTATTTCCAATTTTTCATTTCTTTTAACATAACAATTTCTCTTTATATGGCCATGTTGATGACAATAATTACAAATAATATTCTTATTGCCATAAAAGGAAGATTTAGATTTAACAAAGCACAAATCATTTTTTCTAAAGGTGATAAAATTTTTGTTCAAACACATATTTCTAGTTCTTTTCTTTTCAAAAACATTTTCTTTCTTCTTTTTCAAAATATCATCAAGATCATCTAATCTCTTCTTCAATGAAGCTTGTTCTACCATGATCTTGGTTTTTCCAACAAATTTTTCTTTCAAAACACCATTTTCTTTTGTCAAGGAATTATTTTCATGCACAAGCTTTGAGTTGGTACTTAATAAAGCATTAACTTTAATTTTTAATTTACTCTTTGTTCTTGGCATATGATTCTTTCAAACATTCATGCATATTAAAAATAAATGATTCAACATCATCATCTTTATCATCATCATCATCTTTATCACATGAATCATCACAAGAATCACAACTAGAGGATACCTCATTATTGCCAAGTGCCATAAAAGCCATTTGAGTTTCCTCATATTCTTCTTCAACCTCTCCATCCGAATTGCAATCATCCCAAGTGATTTTGAAGTTGTTGAATTGAGGCTTCCTTGAGTCTTTTCTCCTTTTTGATGAAGCTTTAAGTGCTGTGCTTCTTTTTTCTTTTGCCTCCTTATTTTGTACCTTGTATTTCAACTTCAATTCAAATGAGGTTAGAGAATTGATCAATGAATCAATAGGCATAGAATTTAAATTTTTAGACTCTTCTATGGCAATGGATTTAGGTTCCCATTCCTTAGGTAAAGCATTCAAAAATTTTCTATTCTTTTCACCCTAGGAATATTTTTTACCCAAACCTTCCATAAATCCTTTACCATATCATTGAACCTACAATACATCTTGTCAATGTTCTCATGAGGTTCCATTTTGAAGTATTCATATTTAGCCACAAGAAGTGACTTCTTTTGCTCTCTTATATCTTCACTTCCTTCATGGATTTCTTTCAATTTGTCCCATATCTCCTTGGCCGATATGCAACCTTTTACTTTAGAAAACTCATCTGCATCCAAAGCATTATACAAAATATTAATGGCTTTAGCATTTAAAGATAAATTTATTTTATCTTGTGCATTTAACTCATATCTAGTCTTAGGCCTTAATCTATGAGTATTTTCATCAAGAATATTTGCCTTAAAAGGACCTTCATAAAAAATATACCACAATTCAATATTAATAGATTGAACAAAAATTTTCATTCTATCCCTCCAAAAAACAAAATTAATTCCATTAAACATGGGAGGTCTAGAAATAGAATGCCCTTCTAAAAACAAAGCATTATTGGTTGCCATGATCTTTACTCTAATGCAAGATTCCTTTAAGCAAAATAAAGAGACCAATGCTCTGATACCAATTGTTGGCCCTAAAGAGCAACCTAAGAGGGAGGGGGGGTGAATTAGATTGTATTAAAATTAAACCTTTAGCATGTGTATAAGAGAAAGGTCAAACTTTATGCACCAAATAAAAACTTAAGCACAAATGAATACAATAGATACAACTATTTAAGCTTATAAGAACAAATTGAAATATCTGAGATTAATAGAATCAAACCAAACTCCCAAGCTTCTCAAGCTTGGAGCTTACAACTGCAAAGGGCTTCTTACAAGGCAACTACCAAGTTGGCAACTACCAAGTTCACAACTTGAAGTTTAGTCACTAAAAGTCTCTTCAAAGTAGGTGAGACAATAACCTCTTGTACACAAATGAGGATCACTCTTGCTCACACTAATTTCCTTTAGTTGAGCCAAGAGTTTTACACTCACAACCTCCCTTTGTTATAATTGTTATTTCTCCACTATTACACTTGAAGAACTCTTACACTTCTAAGCTCTTGTCTATCACACTTTCACAAAACTACCTACACTTTTACAACACTTGTACCCACTATTTCTCCCAAATAGCTCAAGTATTATTTTGTAATCAATGTAGAAGTCTTTTGGTTGTTTTGTTCGGACGATCATTTTCGTCCGAACCTACCTATTTTTCTGAACACTTGTTTTCAAACCATTAGTGTGATTTGGTCATCATCAAAACATGATTAACATAATTGGGGTTCAACAACCGCCACAACCGCCTAAGAATAACGTGAAAGAAAATATAATTGAGTGTGTTCATTGTCATAGATGCCATTTTGGTGAATTCCGACTGAAGTTGGGAGCTTGTTTTATTTGTGGCGAAGTGAAACATCGAATGAAAGATTGTCCAAGAAATGTGAGGAATGGAAGAGGAAAGGTAGTTGAACCGGTGGCAGCCAATCCCAAAGCCAATGCTAGAGTATATGCTATGAACGAATTGGAGACTAGAGGGTTGAAGGACGTAGCATTAGGTATGGTAATAATAAACTTTGGGTATGTTTACATATATGCTCTTAGACTTGGACATTGTTTTAATGCTGTTTAGATTTTGACATGAATCATTTGGATAAATATTGCTTAGAGATTTGTGAATATATTTTATATCATGGTCGAATAGCCATATAAACCTTAACAAGTGCTTACTCGATAGTTTTATGATAGAGGTTGAACGTGGTGAATATAAAGGAAAGTGCACATATGTAATGCGTGAACATTTGAGTATTACCATTCGATATAGCAAGCATGTAAATATGTGGTATGATTAGTAGTGGAATGTTAATTTACATTTGGATTAATCAACTGAAGTGGTCAATAAGGTTAGAGTTTGCTGTGATATTAGTGAGCAAGTTTCGAGGACGAAACTTTTTACAAGAGGAGTTGAATGTAATACCCACAATTTTTTATTTTATTTATTTAAAATAAAATACTTAAACCTACTAGAAGATAAAAACTGTGTAAGAGTCCTAACGCATGAAATAACTGAAATATTACTATCCTACTAGTCCTAGTATAATTACATCGGTAGTACATATCTGCAAGTAATGATTAGGCTATATATATGATAGAGGGTAGAGTATCTGATTCTTTTTTTTTTTTTACGTAACACAAACCTTGGGAAGAATTTCAGCCATATTAAAGGTTAGTCTTCTTCTTCCTTAGTTTTAATTAATTAATTTCGTTTTTAATTTTAGAAAAATTAGATGCTTAATTATTTTAAATATTAGTTATTCACTTTATTAGATTATTTGCTTATAAAGTTAGTTCAACTAAAATTATTTTTTTGGAGATTAAAATCGGATTTGTGTATATGAAAATTATATTTCTTTTTTTAAAAATTATAATAGTATTTTATTATTTCTAGAACTTTTATTTAAGGAAAAAAAAGATGAAAGAATGATCTAATCGTAGAGAGAATCAAAGGAAGAGAGAGGAATTTGAGTGAGAAGGATTTAATTTAGATTAGAATCACAAAAAAAAGAAAAAAAAGAAGAAAACAAAATTTAGTTGTAGAGAAGAAGATGTGATTTGACAAAAGTTTCAAACATTGCATCTTACACCCCCAAAGTTTTATACAACTTTTACAAAAGCCCAAACAAACTTTTATGGCATCAGATTGAGTCCTTTTGAGTCTCTAAAATTATAAATAAGCCTGGATGATTTTTAAAAGGACTCCATCGGTCCATAGAAGCCTACTAAAAGGCCCTTGCAGTTTGTCAATATTTTACCTAAGTCCCTGGAAGTTTCTATAAATGATAAATTAACCCCTAAAAGTTTAAATGAAGTTTATATTTAACCCCAAAAGGTTCTATATAATATATAGAGACCCCCAATGACTCTGTAAAATGAACAAAATACCCTCAAGTATTTTAAAAATTACATAAAAGCCTAAATTAATTTTTCAAAGTTACGAAAAGACCCCGAATGGATTTCTAAGTTTGTAAACTGTTCTAAAATATTTTTTGTTTAGCTCAAATAAAGTCCAAAAAGTTTTTCAAATATTATAAATGATTTTTATTATGTGTATCATAGTAATTCTTATAAGGTTATAATAATGACTTCAAATTACCTTTTTAATAAAAGAAAACTATATGATATTATAGTAAATATTATTTTTGCAAATATTGGGACAATTATAGATGTATGGAAAGGTTTAGTATCTAGGAATTGTTATAGGATATTTAAGTAAATACCAAACATGTACTAAGTGACAAATGTGAATTTTTGATAGGAAATACTAAAAAGGAGCAAGTATAAGAGTAACGTGATTCTTTAGCATAACGAGGAAGGTGAGGCTTACCTTCTGATTTGTAAATTATTTTACGAACCCATATATGTTCTTAAATGGTTTTATGAATTTGCATGTTTTTTTGAATTTTTATGAAATGTGTTTTACTGTCTCTTGATTATTTGATTATGAAAATCTGGATCATGTATGACTATTTGACTTGCTTGATTTTTATGCATGATTTTTTATATGTATGAAATGCATGTGACAAATGGGTAAACATTAATGGACAAAGGCTTTGAACTGAATGGACATAAAATATTTGGTAGGGATTATAGTCCTGATTTATACTGATATACTGGTATACTAATATTCTGATAAACGATAAACGACAAACGATATACGATAGGTCAAGTGGTTCCATGGAAACTTCTTGACAACTTTTTCTAGTGAGGTCCACCACTAGGCTGAATACTCAGAGCCGATAAAAGCATGTATTGTTTTGAGCCTCTAACAAAGTGTACATGATTTGGAAATGAATTTGTGATATGCGATAGATTAATCGAAAAGTATATGTTATATGACTTGATATAGATAAATGATACATGAATTTCAAAATGTCAGTTGAATTACATGACTATATGTAATGAAAATGACATATGATTTTGAAAGATGATTTTGATAAAAGCATATGCGTGTGATAGTATGACTTGTCTTTGTGAAAATATATGTATATGTAACTGCATGATCCAGCAAGGTGTAAGTGTTATCTACTTGGTGAATATATATATATGTCGCTCACCCCATTTTTTACTATTTTTTGTACAGATGATGAGTATGAGCACGTCATCATAGAGGATGAAGTATAGACGTACTCAGGCAAAGAAGATTGTTATTTAATAATAGGATTCTACTATAATTATTTGATTTTGAATAGTCCATCTATTAGAATAAGTAGAGCATTAAATCAAATTTCATTTGTGAGTCGATATTTTCGCTGCGTAATTTATATTTGAGTTAGTATATATAAATGATGCTTTGAATTTGTGGGAGTACGGTCTCATAGATACGGCGAATGACACGTGCCTGATATGAGCGGGTCAGGGGCGTGACAATGTCCACACTGAAGAGTTTGTGGAAACCCCCTGCAAGGCATTCAGTCAATGGTGATAGGAGACAATTTAGTCCTTGTTCCAATTTTTTTTCTAAAATTGATATGCAAAGAGTAATGGAAGGAGCCCCATAGATGTTTGATACTAAGCTAATGGTCCTTAAAGAATATGAAGGAGAAATTCAACCCTCTAAGATGGTTTTTGACTCATTTCCATTAAACAATATGGATTAGAGTATTTAACCTCCCTCTAGATAACATGGATGAAGAAACGAATGTAGTGATTGGTAACAAAATTAGTGAAGTCGTTTCAGTAGACACAAATGAAGAGGGTCTTGCATGGGGTGTATTTCTGCATATCTTTGCTCGCATTAATATAAATCAGCCATTGAGGAGATTCATAAAATTAGTCTTTGAGGGATATCTCACAAAAATTTTCTTCAAATACGAACGTGTTCTAGATTTTTGTTACTTTTGCGGTCGTATTGGCCACGGGGATAAGGATTGTGAATCTAGAATTCAAGCAGAAAACTTGGGATCAAAGCAGCACTAGTATGGGTAGTGGTTGAGAGTGAAGAATGAGGTAAAGAAAGGGGATTTTGCCCGTAAACCATCTGTTACTGTAGTGCCGGTAATCGTGGTAGTAATGAGGTAGGGGGTGGAAAGAGCGTGTGGGAGGGGATAAGAAGTTGGAGAGTGATTCCAGGGAATTGGGGTGCGTTCAAAATTATGGAATCCTTGAATGAGGAGAGAGAAAAGCGGGGTTCTACTGCATTTTTGAATTTAAAAAAGTAAGGGTGAGTAGGGGTTAAGGAGGGAAATGGTGTTAATAGGTTTACAAATGAAGTTGAAGTGGGTAATAAGGGCCTTATTGGGCTTCCTTTTTAGGACGTAAGTGGGCTAAAATACTTGAAAACCTATTGGAGAGAGGGGAAACATGTAGAGCTAAGTTGGGGCTTTGGTTGGGAAACTTCTAGTGTACTTCAGAATGTCACTAAGATTAATGATACAGTCACTGATATGGAGATTAGGTCTGATGATCTAAGTATAACTAAGATGGGAGTGGGTTGTAGCTCAGGCGTGGGAAAATTTGCTCTTCTGAAGAATCAGTCTCCAGTTTCATTAAGCAGGTGTGGCCACATGCTGATATTTTTCTGTTGGATGTCTCTCTTACAGATGATGTATCTAATTCAACCAAATTCAAATCTCCTTCAGTGAGATGAAGACCTACTCTACAGAAGAGTAGTGATGACCGTGTAAGTATCAAAAATAGTAGTGATGGAGCACAAAGTACATTAGATTGCTCAGTGCATGGTAAAAGAAAGCTTCTAAGGGATGAAGGGGTAGGTTCTCCTTGGAATGAGCCTACACTAAAAAGAATTAATATTGAGCATGGTAAGGAAGATACGACGTGTTTATTAGAATCGGCAGAGGCTGTAGTTCAGCCTTACTGGCAACCATGAGTATCATTTGCTGGAACTGTTGGGGCTTGGGAACCCCCCGAATAGTTTGTGACCTTCGTCGTCTTTTACGGAGTGAAGATCCCGATTGGTTTTTCTAATGAAAACTAATTAAGGGATTGATTAATATGTTTGGGGTGGCAGTACCGTCACAGGGGTCAGCTGGTGGTTTAGCACTTCCTGGAAAAAGATAGACCAATAATTCTACAAAGCTTCTCTAAATGGTTTATTGATGTGAAGGTCCAACTTGGTAAGGGAAGCAATTGGTGGTGTTTCACGGGTTGTTATGGAGAACTAGATGTTTCAAAACGCAAAAATTCGAGGAATAATTTGAAAGCTTTGTCCTCTCAATTATGTCTTCCATAATTGTGTGCTGGTGACTTTAATGATATACTTGCTCATAGAGATTTAGGTAGAAGCTAGCAGAGGGATTATTGATAAATTTGTAATTGTACTGTATTGTATGTGTTATTTACCACGTTTTTATGTGTTGTAATAGAGATTTGAGTTGTTATTGAGGTTAAGTTAATTATTCTTAACTTTTGTAGGATTAAAATGAAAAAAGGCTGAAAATGATGGAAAAAGTGAAAGAAAATTCTAAGGGCGAAATGTGTGCGAGTATAGAGCCATTCTGGCTGCTGTTTTGTATTTTAAATATAACTTTCAAGTACAAACTCCGATCGATTTGATTCAAGTTGCAACAAGAACAACAAGGTCAAAATAGAAGTTGAAGGTGAAATGCAGTACAAAAATCTAGTGCACATGCGTTGGGGTTGCAGCTTCAGCGCATGTGCGCCGTGTCTAGAGAGCAAAGTTCCAGAATTTTTGAGTGCGTATGTTAGGGGGTGGATGTGCGCCTGGTATAGGAAAGTTACATGATTTTTAATTTTTGATAGATTTCTTTGTTCGGTTAGATTCCTTTTTAGCCGATTCCACGTTTTTGTCCTATGATAGGAATTGTAACCCTAGTGTTCATTATAAATACCTCATGTAGGGTGATTAGAAGAGAGTCAACACTTTTATTCATCATTTTAGCTAGGGTTTTCAGCAAAAACTTTTTATTTATTCTTTCATGGCACTTAGTGCCTAGAACCCTTTTTTTTTGGTTGAGGGAATTGATGTCATGGTTAATTCTACTATGTTGGGAGACCTTTTGTTCTTGAACTTATTCAATTTTATATCAAGTATTGATTATTTTTCTGTGATTAACTTTATGATTGTTTTTTTTAACTTGCTATTCCTACAGAACACTGAGTTATTGGAATTAATCTATAGCTTGATTGTGTTAACCGCGTGTGCTTAATTCAATCTGTGATAATTGCTCAGTTAGCATTATTAAATTTAGAGAAAATAATCAACTAATTGGCATAACCGCATGTGTTCATGTTTTATTAGCCTAATTGTTCTTATTTATTCTAATGCTTCTATTAATTAATCTTTAGCGCGTGTTTGGGTTAAATTAATGGATAGGGTTAATTGGATTGCATGTTAAAAATTAGCCAATTTTAGAAAGAAATAAGAATCAACTTTGAATTAGAATTCGGGTTAATTTTTCAATTAGTGTTTGGTATAAAAATTAAATTATTTTCGGTGTCAAGGATCGACTAGTAATAGTGTCATGATAGATATGACTGCAATCAAGATTCTTCTTAAATTGAATTCTCTTCAGTTTACTTTCTTGCTTTAGTTTTTAGATTAAAAGTATTCAAAGCCCTCTTTCCTTTCAAGGACAAGAATAGACTCCGTTTTCTATGGGATGATTTGTACTCACTACTACTACATAAATATTGAGGAGTTTATTTAATTTTGGGCTCTAGCGACAGCACAACCAGAAGTTTTACGCCATTGTCGGTAAACAGTTTGATTTGTTTTTGGTGCCATTTATTTCAGTTTTTTCTTTTCTTTTATTATGTTATTATTTATTCCACTAATTGTGTATGCCAATGACACGATCAACTGGACAAGTTGAATTCTAATTTGATCTGAAAATACAAAAAAGTTTACGAGAAAGTAGCTGGCCCTATGTGTAAAATCGTGCCATGTTGTTCAGTTGGAAGCCTAACCAAGAAGCGAGTGATAAGCGTAGGAGACGTAGGCCTGAAGGGTGCTCATGAAAACCCGGGTTGGTCAGTTCTCCATTCATCCGACCGGAGTAATTCTATGATACCAGTGGGAATTCAGGTTTCTTCGGTTCTGGTAGGATTATAGTTCATAAGCCCCAACGAATCTCTACACACAATTCGCAGGGTATGTTCAACAGATGAATCCATGAACTTGAATGCTTTATCCAATCCAGTTCTTCTTTTAAAACCGAATATATGTCAGTCTAAGATCTCTTCATAGGTACAGGACCCTTTACACGGAAGACCTATTGCTCATGTAATTTGGGATCTTTATTTTGGTCAACTGGCTGTGGAAGATAATTTTGTATATCAATGAAGGAAATAACGATGTGGCAATTGATTCACGAATCCGATGTAGTTAATGAGAGTCGTGGTAGTTTAGTAGAAAGGCAATTCCCAAATGACAACTGCCTTTTCCTACTGCGAGGGCGTTGCACGAAACCGAACCGCCTCTCGCCCGATCAAGTACCAGTTGCTTCTCTGGTAGGCGTAATGTAAAGATAAATTTCTGCTACTCAATGGTGGCACCCCTACTATACCCCCTAAACTACAAGCTAGTGTGCAATAGCATTTCAGCCGTTGTTGCTTGCTCGAAGGGAAACACTTCTATATGTGATCGTAGTATGTCACATGATTTTTTTTGAGGTTCAAGAAGAAGGAGAGGAACACCGGATATAGATCACTGCTCTGGGCACTGTACAGTCTGCTTAGCTTTGTAAGGCTGGCCAATCGTACGCAGCAGGCTTGGATGAAAGTCGATCCATTACGACCAGCGTGGTTGTTCGTATATCATTTTCTTCTTCCATGTAAAGTCACATTCTTTTTTCCATTTGGGAACTGAAGGTGGCTAAATCAAGGTGTTTTATCTGAACACCAACCCAATCTCGAATTCTTGCAACTACGAAAACTACAACAACCTTCGTGAACATCTTGTCTTAGCCCTATTAGTCAATACCATCTCAACTAGTATTTCAATGAGATGCCCTTAGATCAGAACTGGTAACTACCTCAAACTCCTGAAAGATTGCTCCCACACCTGTAGAGTTCGTGAGCAGCCTCCTTAACTGTGTATCGATCAAAATGGAGGGCGGCACAGCCCCCAACCAAGGGAGTGGTTATGTCCTGTACAAGTCTTTAATCTTTGATCTTAGAGCGTTGGATGGACAAGTTGCCAAATGCCACCTTCACTGAAAACTCTTTGTTCTTTGTATGATGTATTCATGCTTATCTTGGTTTGTTGGTACTGACTCGACGTGATAAGCAGCGAGCTAGCAAAGAATTCCATTCTGAGCTAGCCTAGGAGGTGAGAGAAAGCAATGTGCCGGGCCATTCGGGTGTCATATTTTGATGGATATGCAAGATAACCAAAAGTTGTCTAATGAATGGGAATCTCTTGAGAGAGAAGTGCGGTCCTAAGAAGGATCAAAGAAGAGTGGGGAACTTCCCGCTGGTTTTTGGAACTCAACATCAAGAAGTGTTTTCACACAATCGATCGACAACGACTCATCCCAATCTTTGAAAGAACCTCCCGCCTTAGAGAGGAGATATAAAGTCTGGGTCCTCTTAATCGCTCATGGAGCACTATACTCCTATTCAATGATAAAGAAGACTACATTCAATACAAACACTTGTAAGAATTAAGGAGAAAAGGCTAAAATATTGTGGGTTGTATTGGTTTGAGAAAGGCTAGTGGGAATTAGTGTGAGCAAGAGTAGCTAGTGAGATCTTCAAGTGTAAGAGTGGAGGAATAACAAGTGTACAAAAGTGAGGTTGTAGACCCTTTGGCTCAACAATTGTGGTGCAAGGTGAGCCTACTTTGTGTACAAGAAATTTCATCTATTCTTTATCTCAATCTTTTACTCGTTCTTTAAGCTTTGACAATATTTGTGCTTAAGTATTCATTTGTTGCCAAGGGGCTTTAGAGACAACCTAATTCACCCCCCTCTTATGAACATGACATAAAGAACTCTGAGAGAATTAGCAGCGCCCACTTTAAATCAACAATCTTTGTGCATTACATATCCTGAATTCGATGCAAGTATTACATTTGAATTAAAGTCTGGACTAATCCATCTATTATCTTCCTTTCCTTTCATGGATTGCCAGGTAAAAATTTGAATAAGCATCTTAAGGAGTTCCACACAGTTTGCACAAGTATGAGACCTTCTGGGATTTCAGAGGAGCATATTAAGTTGAAAGTATTTCCATTCTCGCTCAAGGACGAGGCAAAGGATTGGCTGTTTGATTTACCTTTGGGCAGTATTACAACCTGGGAGTAGATGAACAGATTATTTTTGGCAAAATGTTTTCCAGCTTCCCGGACTGCAAATATCCAAAAAAAATTGTGGCATAAGGTAGTTCAGCGATGAGTCCTTGTATGAGTACAGGAAGCGTTTCAAGAAACTGTGTGCAAGCTATCCACATCTTCAGATAAGTGACTCCTTGTTAATTCAATATTTTTATGAAGGTTTGTTACCAAATAAGAGGAATATGGTCGACGCCACTAGTGGAGGAGGCGTTAGATAATTTAACTATTGACGCTGCTCGTGAGCTTATATCAAATATGGCTGCGCGTTCTCAAAAGTTTGGGACACGACATGAACCTATTCTCAAACATGTCAATGTTGCATCTTTAGAATAACAAATGGCCAGTCTAATTTTTTTTGTGTGACAACTAGCTTCAGGGACTGTGTTGATAGTACCACCCTGCGGGATTTGTTCAGACGAGGGATACTCAACAGATATGTGCTCACTTTATAAAAGGAATATTAAGAGCAAGTAAATGCTGCAGGAGGATTTTTAGGGCAATCTCGAGTAAATCATGATCCCTATTCCAACACGTATAATCTTGGATGGAGGTATCACCCTAATTTGAGATATAGGATTCCGGCACAACTTCAACCTGAACAGAGTTAGGCATTCATTTGCTCGAAGACAAAAAATAATCTAACTAATCAGTCGGGTAAGTGATAACCCTACTAAACTAGAGTTATTTTCCTCTAAATTATAGTATTTTGATAGTTTAAATTCTAAAATTGGATAAGTAATTGAGGATTTTAGCTAATTTCTTTCATATGTATTTGTATTTTCGTTCTTGAATTAATTATGATAAGTATACACATTTGTTAAATTTTTAGTTTAATTAAATGCTTAATGGTGTTAATATTATGCAGGTTAAAAATTAAAGGTTAGAAGCTGGAAGAAACAAAGCTCAAGGGACCAGATTGCAAAAATGGATAAATTGAAGAATGTTGGAAGGAGACTCGAGATCGCGGTCTCAAATGTTCCAGACTGCGATCTCGACTCGGGTATTTATTTTACTATATTGGAGTTGAGATCACGGTTTCAAATGTTGCAGACCGCTATCTCAACTCACTGAGAGTTAAGTTGTTAGGGCAATTTTATAAACTTCCTGCCAAAAACTCCTAATTTTGCCTTGTGTAATGCTGCACTATTTAAGCTAAGTAGAATTAGTAAGAAAGAGAGTAGTAGATAGTTTTAGTTAGTTTTTAGATAGTTTTGGATAGCTTGAACTCCAAGTTTACTTTCATCTTAGATCTTTTTTTAATTTCTTGTCAAGCTCAAATTTTGATTAGATAATTGTAGTGGGTTAATCGTAATCTGCTCGTTTTGCGTAGATATAATTTTTATTTGCTTTCTTGTCCAATTTAGTAAGAAATTGTTTACTTGAAAATTAGGGTTTATTAGGAAAATTAGGGTTCTTGTTAATTTCTTGCATTTCTAGTTAGAATTTTCAATTTCTTGCTTTAATTCCTAGTTAATTCTTAGTGGGCTTTCTTAATTTCAATCAAAAATTCAAAAATATTTAGATTTCTAGTTTAACTCTTTCCAAATCATAGTTTAGAAATGGTTGTTTTTAATACTCAAGGCTTTTCTTTTGTAGTCCTTTCAGTTGGGTGAATTGCTTGTTTTTAATTTTAGTCTTAATTTTGGTTAGATTTAGGTTAGAATTAAGATTATGATTTTTATTAGAATAATTCTATCACTCATCGCTTGATTTTGCTTAACTACACAAGCACCCATAATTCTTGGTAATTGCTATCGACAATCCTCGTGGGAACGATCCCTACTTCCCTTTACTACTAGTTGACAACCGTATACTTGCGGATTGATGCCATCTAGTTAGTAGTAGGATTTAGGTGTTTCATTTATTTATAACTAGGTGTGTAAAAGGCATCGAATGTTAAATGCTTTGGTTGCCAATACTATGCAATTCCAATAGGACATCAAGGCCAATCTTCAACATTTGCAGCAACAAATGGGGCAAATGGTGACTGCAATAAGCCTATTGGAAGCGCAGAGTTCTAAAAAGTTACCGTCTCAAACAATTGTCAACCCCAAGGAGAATGCTAGTGCAATTGTGTTGAGAAGCAACAAAGAAGTTAAGGTGCCAAACGAAGTAGTTCTTGAACAAAAGGCCAAAAAGAGGGGAATAAAAGTAGAGAAAGAAGTCGGTCCCTTCCATAAAGATGAAAAAATTGGTAAGTTAACTCCGTGGCTAGAATGTACACCTGAGCCACTATTTCCCGAAGCATTCAAGGAATTTGAGAAAAAGAACCCTAACCTAGACTTGCATGAAACTTTTCACAAATATGAGGAAAACATTCCGTTTTAGAGCTTGTATGCTATCAAACAAATTTCTCGTTATGCTAAATTTTTGAACGAATTATGTACACAAAAAAGAAGCAAAGACAAAAAAAGGGAGAGAAGATTACTTTGGGTAAAAATGTATCAGCCATGCTTACACAACATAATCTTTTCATGAAATGCAAAGATCCAGGTATGTGTACAATTCCTTGTTCAATAAACAATACTAGAATTAAGGTGGCCATGTTGGATTTAGGAGTTTCTATAAATGTTATGCCTTATTTAGTTTATAAATCCTTACACATAGGGACTTTATTTAAAACTAGTACTATTATTGAATTGGCAGATAGATCAATAGCTTATCCGAAGGGTATAGTTGAGTATGTTTTAGTCCAAGTCAATGAATTAATTTTTGTAGCTGATTTTTATGTTCTTAATATGGACAACAATGATGAGTCTGCTCCTATTTTGTTAGGTAGTTCATTTTCGAAAACATCTAAAACTAAGATAGATGTAGATACTGAAATTTTGACGATGGAGTTTGATGGCAACATTTTTCAACATAATATTTATAAGTCCATGAAGTATCCTACTGAGGACAATTCTATTTGTTATGTTGACGTTGTTGATTTATTAGTACAAGATCTTGTTGAAGAAGACTTAGATGTGCAATTGGAAAGTGATGTTGAGCAACTGCAAAATGGTAAGTTATCTTATGCTACATCGTAGATTTCTAATAATAAAACTTCACCTTTTGTTCTGCAGGCGGCCGAGTTAGAATTAAAAGTTCTTCCAAATCATCTCAAATATTTGTTTCTGGGTAAGAGAAAAACTAATTCGGTAATAATTGCCAATAACCTAATCGGTCAACAAGAAAAAAGATTGTTAAAAGTTCTTCGGGAGCACAAGACAACAATTGGGTAGACTATTGTAGATATAAAGTGAATTAGCCCATCCACATGTATGCATTGTATATTACTCAAGGATGGAGTTAAACCTACTTGTCAATTGCAAAAAAGGCTAAATCCAATAGTAATAGAAGTGGTTAAGGACTTACAACAAATACTCAAACTTCTTAAGCGGGGATAATTTATCCTATTTCAAATAGTGAATGGGTTAGTCCGGTACAAGTGATCCTTAAAACGACTAGGTAACTGCAGTAAAAAATAAAGAAAATGAAATAGTGTCCATTCGTATACAAAATAGGTGGCGAGTTTGTATAGATTATCGAAAGCTTAATTCTCTTACTCACAAAGATCACTTTCCTTTACATTTTTTTGATCAAATACTTGAAAGGTTAGCTGGTTGTACTTATTATTGTTTTCTTGATGGTTACTCATGATACTTTCAGATCGCTATTGCTTTCAAAGATCAAGAAAATACAACATTTATATGTCCATTCAGAACATTTGCTTACCATTGTATGCCATTAGGGTTATATAATGCCCCTGCCATATTCCAGAAATGTATGTTTAGCATTTTTTTTTTGATTTTCCAGGACATTTTATTGAGGTATTCATGGAAGATTTCAATGTTTATGGAGATTTTTTTTGTTAGTGTTTGCACATCAAGACAACCTTACATTGATATTGTAAAGTGCATAGAAACTACCCTTGTTTTGAACTCTGAAAAATGTCACTTCATGGTTCAACAATGTATAGTGTTAGGTCATATGGTATCATCTAAGAGGATTGAGATTGATAAATCAAAAATCAACAAAATTCAATCATTATCTTACCCTACCGAGGTATGAGAAGTTCGTGCTTTCCTTGGTCATGTAGGTTTTTACTAAAGGTTCATTATGGAGATCTCTAAAATATCAGCACCTCTATGCAAGTTGTTGCAAAAGGACGTGGCATTCGAGTTTGGTGATGACTACAAGGCGGCATTTGATAAATTAAAACAACTTCTCATGTCAACTCCAATCATCCAACCACCCAATTGGAATCTATCATTTGAAATAATGTGCGATGCAAGCAACTCTGTAGTGGGCGCATTTTGGGCAACAAGTTGGAAGGGTGTCTCATGCAATTTATTATTCTTGCATGACCCTAAATGATGCGCAGAAAAACTATTCTTCATCGCAACACTAAAAAAGAGTTTTTGGCTGTTGGTTTTGCTTTAAAAAAATTTCGTTCTTGTCTAATTGGTGCTAAAGTGATTTTATATTCTAATCATGCAGCTTTACGCTATCTAATGATGAAGAAGGAGTCAAAATCAAGGTTGATAAGGTGGATACTCCTCTTAAGTGAATTCGACTTGGAAATCAAGGACAAAAGTGGCATGGGAAACAAAGTAGTAGACCATTTAAGTCTGCTACCACACGTGGAGGATGAACTGGGGATACAAGAAAGATTTCTGGACGAACAATTATGTTCAGCAAGGTCAATATTATCATGGTATGCAAATATTGTCAATTTCTTAGTTACTAATAAATTACCTCATGGTTTGTCTAGGGTAGCAAGAGAGAAGATTAAAAGTGATGCTAAATATTATGTGTGGGATGAGCCCTATTTATGAAAATATTGCGCCGATCAAGTAATAAGAAGGTGTGTCAATGATTATGAGATTATTTCAATGTTAGTGCGATTTTGCTATACTTTTGCTTGTGGAGGGCATTTTGTGTACCAGTTACAGCACAACCAATTACTTGATGAAAAATTTTAGAGACGCTTTGGATGAATGTGGTTTGATTGACCTTGGCTTTGAAGGTTTTCTATTTACATGGAGTAGATTATCATCTAACCCATGTTCATCTTGGGCTCGTCTAGATAGATCAAATGCATGCAGCAGGTGGAAAATTCAACTCCTACATTCAAAACTATACCATCTTTGGTCTCATGTATCTGATCACTTTCCGATCAAAGTAGTTATTTTCCCGTTACAATCGTCCTTGGGAACTAGGATGAGAAAGAGGTCTTAAGAGAGATGGGGTTAGTTTGAGGCCATGTGGACGAAGGTAACGGAGTGTGAGACAGTACTTGAGGATTGTTGGAGGAATTCTCAAAGGGGCAGTAGTATCAACATGAAACTCAAACTTGATACTTGCATGACAAAATTAAAAAATTGGTCCAAAGAATCTTTTGGCAATGTTAGGTAGCAGACTGATGAATTACGAAAAAGAATTGAGTCTCTGTTCGAATAGTTCATAGATGATGTGGTAAGGGTTGAAATTGGTGTGCTCACAAATAAATTGGAGGACATTCTAGATAGAGAGGATTTAATATGGAAGCAAAGAGGAAAGGTCCAATGATTTCGAGATAGAGTTAGGAATACGAGTTTTTTCCATGCTTGTGCCTAAGCTAGACCAAAAAATAATCATATATCAGGTTTGATGGATGAAAATGGGAGATGGTGTGTTAAAGATGAGGAATTGGAGCGTATTATCCTGGCACACTTTGGCTCTATCTTTTCTTCTATTAATCCAGTGCTTGATGATGTAAATCTAGTACTTCAACGAGTCCAACCCAAGGTCACTGAGAGGATTAATATTGGGTTGGCAAAATTTTTTTCTGGGAAAGAGATAGCGACTGCTATTTCTCAAATGTATCCTCTTAAATCTTTCAGTCTAGACGGGCTAAGTCCTGTTTTTTTCCAAAAATAAGGACGTATTGGCATATTGTGGGACAGGATGTTAGCAATCGTGTTTTAATTTTTTTGAGCTATGGAGAGTTTGACAAAATGTTGAATTCCACTAATATTGTCCTTATTCCTAAATGTCAAAATCCAACTTCTATTACTCAATTCTGCCCCATTAGCTTGTATAATGTTATATATAAAATTGCTTCTAAAGTGCTAGGGAATCGATTGAGTGGTGTTATTTCTAAGGTTATTTCGGATACTCAATCAGTTTTTATTCCTGGTCGTCTTATAACTAACAATGTTTTTGTAGCCTATGTGGTTAATCATATCATTAAGACCAAAAATGCTGGTAAGATGGGGTTTATGTCAATTAAACATGATATAAGTAAAGCGTATGATAGGTTGAAGTGGATTTTTTTTGGTGAAGTTATTGTATAAATTATGCTTTCATGAGAAATTCATCGAATTGATACATACTCGTATCTTTACCGTTTCATACTCTTTCATCTTGAATTCTTGCCAGTTGGGCAGTTCTAACTTCTAAACGTGGTATTCGTTAGGCTGATCCTCTCTCCCGTAGTTTGTTTATTATTTGTGTAGAAGCTTTTTTGTGTCTTATTCAGGAGGCACAGAGATGTGGTCTACCTAAGGGGATTCAGGTTGGTGTGGAGGCCCTACAATCACTCATATGCTATTTGCAGACCACAAATCTTTTTGGCAGAACATCAGTGGAAGAGGTAGGAGTGATCAAGGCAATTTTGGAAATGTATGAGGTAGCTTCGGGTCATATGATCAACTTGGATAAATTAGAAGTATGTTTTAGCAAGAACACACCATCTCATGTTAGGGTGAATGTTTTAGAGGTATTGGGTTTCAAACAAGTACAGGCATATGATAAATATTAGGGCTACCAACTATAGTAGGCAAGTGTAAAAAGGATATTTTTTCTTCCATCAAAGATAGAGTGTGTGTCAGACTTCAGGGGTGGAAGGAAAGACAACTCTCGGTTGCAAGTAAGGAGGTTCTCATTAAGGCAGTTGTTCTCTAAGCTATTCCTACTTATACGAAAGTTTTGGTAGGGCGATAATAAGGAGAACAAAAAGATTCATTAGGTTGCATGGGATAAAATGTGTTTGCTAAAGGACAAAAGGGGACTTGGATTCAGGAGTCTTAAGGTCTTTAATTGTGCGATGTTGGCTAAACAAGCTTGGCATTTAGTTTCTCAACTAGATTCTTTACTTGCTAACGTCTATAAGGCCAAGTATTTTCCAAATTGCTTATTGTTTGAAGCTCAATCGGGATCAAGGCCTTCTGTTAAATGGTGAAGAATACTTTGGGCTTCAAAACTGCTGTAGATGGGTTGTAGATGGAGAAATGGTTCAGGTGCAAGTGTTGAGGTATAGGAAGATAAGTGGCTGCCCGATAAGTTCACAATTGTGCTATATTTTGTGTCATTTATCACATTTTTATATGTTGTAAGAAAGATTTGAGTTTATTGAGCTTAATTTGGTTATTTTTAGTTTTTGTAGGGTTAGAATGAAAAAGCGGCTAAAAAATATGGAAAAGATGAAAGGAAGTGATAAAGGTGGAACATGCACGAGTATGAAGCCATTTTAGAGAATTTTTTTGTATTTTAAGTGTAATTTTGATTCCAAGATCCTATTGAAGTGATTCAAGGTGTGTTGAAAAGTTAAGAGAGAGGGTTACAACTTTTGTGTTTTACACTTTCCCAAATTCCAAATGTATCAAGGTCAAAACTGAAGCCAAAGATGAAGCACAGTGTTGAAGAAAAGTGCATGTGCCCTGAGTCTAGAAGAGAAATTTGCAAAGTGTGTTTGCGCGCACAGCACATGTGCACCCGAAATAGTAGGGTTACGTCATTTTTGGATTTTTGGCAAATTTCTTCGCTCGTTTGGACTCTTTTTCGTACTATTTCACATTCTTATCTTTAGATAATTATTGTAACCCTAGTACTCATTATAAATATCCCATGTAGGGTGATTAGAAGGGAGTGGAAACTTTATTTTCTCGTTTTAGATAGGTTTTCAACAGATGAAAAATTCTTTGTTATTCTTTCATGGCACTTAGTGCCTAAATCCTTTTTCTTGGTTGAGGGATTTGAAGCCATGGTTAATACTATGTTCTGAGATTTTTTGTTCTTGAATATATTCAATTACATATCAAGTATTGATTACATTTTTGTGATTAATTTTATGATTATTCTTTTTAACTTATTATTGCTACAGAATATTGAGTTAATGGAATTAATCTACTGCTAAATTGTTTTAACTGTGTGTGCTTAATTCAATATGTGAAACAACTAAATTTGAGAATTGCTCAATTAGTGTTTTTGAATTTAGGAAAAATAATCAACTAATTGGCATAACCGCATGTGTTTATGTTTAATCAGCCTAATTAATTTGTTGATTTTAATGCTTCTATTAATTAGTCTTGGGTGTGTGTCTGAATTAAATCAATAGTTAGGGTTAATTGAATCGCGTGTTAAAAATTAGCTAACTTTAGAAAGAAACAAGAATCAACTTTGAATTGGAACTCCAGTTAAACTTCTTAAATTAGTGCTCGGTATAGAAATTGAATTATTTTTGGTGTCAATGATCGACTAGTAAAATTTCTATGGTGGATATGACCAAAACCAAGATTTTTCTTAATTGAATTCTCTCCAATTTACTTTATTGTTTTAGTTTTTAGTTTAAAAGTATTCAAAAACTCCCTTTTTCGTTTAGCACAAGAATAAACTCAGTTCTTTGTGGGATGACCTGTACTCACCACTACTACATTGTAATTGAGAGTTGTTAGTTTTGGGGTGCCTATGACAGCATTCTACCCAAAAGTTTTGGCGCCGTTGTCGGGAACGATTTGAATTATTTTAATGCTATTTATATTAGTTTTTCCTTTCTTTTCTTTTCTTTTATTATTATTCTTTCACTAATTGTGTATGACAGTAACACAATCTATTGGACAAGTTGAATTTTAATTTGATCCGAAAATACAGAGAATGCTACGCAAATTAAGGTAGGAATTAAACGAACGCCCATTAGGGATAATCCAAGATCAATTGTTCAATTTTGTCTTTGCTGGTGACAAGGAACAACACGAAGAGATAAACATAGTGCAATGAACTCTAAGAGAATTAGCAGCGCCCACCTTAAATCAACAACTTTTGTGCATTACATATCTTGAATTAGATAGAAATGTTACATTTGAATTAAAATCTGGACTAATCCATATATTATCTTCCTTTCATGGATTATTAGGTGAAAATACAAACAAGTCTTAAAGAGTTTCACGTAGTTTGCACGAGTATGAGACCTACTGGAGTGTCAAATGAGTATATTAAATTGAAAGCTTTTCCATTCTCGCTCAAGGATGAGGCAAATAATTGGCTATTCGATTTACCTTTGGGCAGTATTACAACCTGGGAGTAGGTGAATAGATTATTCTTGAAAAAATATTTTCCATCCTCTTGGACTGCAAATATCCGTAAAGAAATTTGTGGTATAAGCCATTTCAATGATGAGTCCTTGTACGAGTATTAGGAGCGCTTCAAGAAAATCAATTGTGTGCAAGTTATCCGCATCATCATGTAAGTGACTCTTTATTAATCCAATAGTTTTATGAAGGTTTGTTGTCAGTCGACACTGCAAATAGATGGGCGTTAGATAATTTGACCATAGATTCTTTTTGTGAGCTTATATCGAATATGGATGCACGTTCTTGAAAGTTTGGGTCACGAAGTGATCAACCTCTCAAACGTGTTATGAGGTAAATGTTTCATCTTTAGAACAACAAATGGCTAGTCTGACTTCTTTTCTATGACAATTGGCTTCAGGAACAGTAGTAGCAGTACGACCTTGCGATATTTGCTCAAATGAGGGGCAATAAACAGACATGTGTCCCACATTACAAGAGGACTTCCAAGAGCAAATAAATGCAGCAGGAGGATTTTCGAGGCAATCATGAACAAATTATGATTCCTATTCTAACACGTATAATCCCGGATGGAGGAATCATCCTAATTTGAGATATGGCAATCCAGCAAAACCTCAAGCACAACAGAATCGGCATCTAGATTTGAGAATTTCTAACTATACAGGCCATCATTTGCTCAAAGACAACAAGCTAATATGAATAATCAGTTCGGTAAGTCTTTAGAGGAAATGTTGAATACTTTAACGGCTAATACTATATAATTTCAATAGGATACCATGGCCAGTATTCCGCAGTTGCCGCCCCAAATAGGACAAATGGCAATTGCAATTGGTCGATTGGAATCGTAAAGTTTCGAGAAGTTGCCATCTCAAAGTATCATCTACCCTATAGACAATGCTAGTGTAATTGTGTTGAGAAGCAGCAAAGAGGTTGAGGTGCCAATGAAGTAGTTCCCGAACAAAAGAAGGCCAAAGATAGGGCGATCGAAGTGGAAAAATCATTCCCTTCCAAAAAGATGAAAAAACTGGTAAGTCAACTCAGTGGCCAAAATACACACTTGAGCTACCAGTTCCTAATACATTTAAGAAATTTGCGAAGGAGGACCCCAATAGAGACTTATATGAAACTTTTCACAAATGTGAGGTAAACATTCTGTTGTTAGATGCTATCAAACAAATTCATCGTTATGCTAAATTTTTGAAAGAATTATGTACACATAAAAAGAAGCAAAAACAAAAGAAGGTTGAGAAGAGTATGATGGGTACAAATGTATCAGCTATGCTTACACAACAGAATCTTCCTATGAAATGCAAAGATCCAAGTATGTGTACAATTCCTTGTTCAATAAACAATACTAGAATTAAGGAGGGCATGTTGGATTTAGGAGTTTATATAAATATTATGCCTTATTCAGTTTATATATCCTTACACACAGGGCCTTTACTTGAAACTTGTACTATTATTCAATTGGCAGATACATCAATGACTTATCCTAAGGGTGTAGTTGAGGATGTTTTAGTCCAAGTCAATGAATTAATTTTTCTAGCTGATTTTTATGTTCTTGATATGGAGAACAATGATGAGTCTGCTCCTATTTTGTTAGGTAGACCATTTTTGAAAACATCTAAAATTAAGATAGATGTAGATACTAACTACTAGGAATTTTGATGATGAAATTTGATGGTAAAATTTTCATCATAATATTTATACGGCCATGAAGTATCCAACCGAAGACAATTCTATTTTTGTTGTTGTTGATGTTATTGATTCATTAGTACAGGATGTTTTTGAAGAAGAATTCGAAGGAGATGGAGATGAGATGAGCAAGCTGAAAGTGATGTTGAGCAGCCGCAATTTGGTAAGTTATCTTATGTAATATCGAAGATCCCTTATGATAAAGCATAGGTAAAACTTATTCGGTGATAGTCACTAATAACCCACTTACACTTGATAACAGATTTATTTAGACAACATAGGTAATTAAAGTTGCCATTTGAGTGAGTTTTGATTTTGTAAACCCATTTACACTTGATAACAGATTTATTTGGAAGAACATCAATCAAGTCCCATATGTGAGTTTTCTCAAGAGCCTGCAACTCGTCAGACATAGCTTGTTACCAAACAGAATTAGGACATGCTTCTCTATAGGATGTGAGTTCATGCAATAGAAAGAATAGTAGAGAAGCAATAAAAATGACGAAGATGAGTGGGAGGTACTCTTACTCGAGTAAATCGGCGAGGAGACAGATGTGGTGATGCAATAGGAGACTCAATAAGGGTAGAAATACTTGGCCGTCAGCTGGACTAGGATCCTCGAATGAATTGACATTGCTTCTATCAAAGTTAGTTACCTCCAGTAATAGACCCTGTTGAAGGAATAGTATCTGAAAAAGATCTGTTGTGGGATGGGTGAAAAGAGGGGGTAAAGAAGAAGGAGATAATTTAAACTTGGACATTGAGGAAAACATCTTATGTTCCTCAAAAACAACATGATTGGATATTCATAACCGTTGAGATTGAGGAACCTTACAACGATAACCCTTGTGTTCAATACCGTATCCTATAAAACAGCACGACCTAGCTCGTGCTTCTAATTTGGTATATTCGTGGGTTGTAGAAGAACAAAATAAGCACAACCAAAAACTTTGAGGTTCTTATAGTTTGGAGAAGAACTTGAGCATACAGATGCTCATAAAGATAGTGATTATCAGTAACAAGAGAAGGAACCCGATTAATAGTGTAGACAGCAGTAAGAGCGGCTTTACCCCAGAACCGCTCTGGATAAGAAAAGGCAAGTAATAGAGCACGATTGTGTCAAGAATTTGTCAGTGTTTACGCTCAGCACGACTGTTTTGTTGGGAAGTACTTGGACAAGAATGATGGAAAATGGTACCTTGTTGACGAATAAAGTTAAGAATGGAAGTTTCTTTGTATTCCATAGCATTATTAGTACGAAAAACTTTAATAGATAGAGAAAATTGAGTTTTGACCATAAGAGCAAAATCATGATAGATTTGTTGTAATTCAGACTTATTTTTCATAAGATAAAGCCATGTGTATAAGGTAAAATCATTGACAAAAATAATATAATACCTAGAACCTCCTATAGTGGGTGTTAGAACAGGACCCCAAATGTCTGAATGGATTAAATCATATGGTGTAGTTGAAATGGAGTCACTAGCAACGTAGGAAATGACAATGCACGAGTGTTGGCGAGTTGGCAAGAAACACAATCAATAGAATCATTTTGCACTTATCCTAATTTACCACCAGAAGTTAACATCTTAAGTTGACTCAAAGAAACATGTCCAAGACGAGAATGCTAAAGACTTAATGAAGGAATAGAAGACGAAAACGCTACTGGATAGATGAAGGAAGCTTGAGGTTGTCTAACTTAAACAGATGCCTGACTTTACGACCAGTTTTGAAGAGTTGTCCAATTTGATGGTTCTATAAACGACAATCAGTGATCGAGAAAATAACATCAATACCAAGTTTAACTAGTTGACCAATAGAAATAAGATTTAAAGTCAACTTAGGGACAAGAAGGGTTCGTGCCAAGAAAAAGAAGGTGTGGATATAGTGCCCATGTGACTAACATACATGATAGATCCATCAGCAGTTTGAATGAGTGGTATATGTGAGTGTTGTTTGGAAGAGAAAATAGTGGATTCAGATGTCATGTGAGTCTCTTATACATTAGAACAAACAAAAACTAGATACCAACCAAAATTGGAGATGACAGAGTATGGACTACATGAAGGGAGAAGTTTAGAAAGTACCTGCTTGATGATCATTTCAATATTATCCAATGTTACAAGTGTTTGGGAAAAAGTGTGAGCTGATATCGAACTATATGAAGCCATCAAACCAAGAGTAAAAGGCAAAAACTAGATAACTAGGTCAAGGAGTATGTAGAAACAAAACCTTAGAGGCTGATTTTGGGAAAATCAAGGCAACAGATGGATTCAGAATGTCAAAAATAGTAAGGAACTAGGTTGAACTGAAAAAGAACCAAATAGAATATGGTCGAACCAGATAGAACAGATGGCTGACCAGTTGAACCGAACCTTGAACCAGCAAGAAGAACCTTGAAAATAGCCAGGCTGATGATGTTGATGCTGACGTGGCAAGATGTTGACGTGGATAACGATATGGCAGGTAGAGAACCTTTGTTGATGACGTGGCAACACGTGTCGTGTGACATGTCGAATGATGTGTCTGATGATGTGGCAGATATCCCGGACGTGCCTATGATTTGGCCGTTGACGTGGGGCTGAGTGGTTGTTGATATGGTTCAAAGATGGGAGAAAGTGTGTTTTCCAATCACGCTTTCTACAAAATTAACTAAAAGCGATGATTGCTCTTCTTAGTTGAGAAGATAGACCCGGTTTTCCAAAAGGGTTGCAGTCGAGTCACTAGAGCGTGTGGGCACGTGAGGTGTTCTCCAATGAAAGGAAGACAACCAGATTGGAACTTGTAACCTTGGGAACAAGTTTGTGGTAATCTTAGATGTCGGTAGTGACTGAAATTCGAGCTAAAGAATGAGATAGCCCAAGGAACAATAGTGAGAATAATGAGCTGGATCTTACTAATTGAACTACTTCGAGTTAGAAAATCAAGTTGGCTCTGATACCATAAGAAGATATGTGAATAAAGGTTATATTCATCATCACACATACAAAAGTACAAGGATTGCCTTTATATAGGCATGAAAGTACGAACTGTCTAAGGAAAAACTAATCAATAGCAATAATCAAGGAAGAGAATCCATAAAGTGATATATACAGCTAACTTAAATATGTATAGTTTACATATTAAGATATAGTTTACATATTAACAGTGGTGGTTCTGCTGGTGTTTGTGTGAACAATGGTGGTGGTTGTGCTGGTGGTTTTGGGTCGGTAGATTGGGAATATCTTAGATAGTCAGGTTATAATTACAAGATAAATGAAGTTTTCGAAATTTTAATTTTAGCCCAAAAGTTTCTGGTCGATCAATGTATTCAAAGAACTCAAATTATTTTGCCTTTTTATTTTGGCTAATAATACTTTGCCCCCCTCCTGAATTAGAGGTAATTATACTTTGCACTCTTAAATTACAGAAATATACACTTTGTCCTCCATTTACATTATTCATCCTTTAAAAATTTTAAAATATCAAGAAAATTTAGTTAAATGATTGAAATACCCTTAGTATTATATTTTTATTTTTCATGTTTAAAATTGTTGATTTTTGATAGTTATAAAAGAATTAAGAAAAAAATAAGATATAGTAACACATTGATATCTTTGACTTTAGGGAGTGAAAATGTAAGAAAATATTGAATTATATTATATCCAACATCGCAATTTATACAGTTTAAACCAAATATTAAAAGTATAAAATATTAAGAGACATCAAAAAAATCACAAAGTTTTATAAAAAAATATATTTTTATACAATAACTTTAAAGAAAAAATTTTAATTGAAAATAAACCCATTTGGAAATTGTTCTACCCTACAGTTAAATATTCAAATTCGAAATAATATAATATGAAATCTAAATTTTTTTAAAATTTGACCAAGAAATACATTGATATACATTATATTCAAATATTATATAGTTTTATTTTTCTTATTTTTAAATAATTATTACATCACTAATCAAAATTTAAATACATAAAAAATCAAACTATAGTACTAAGGATATTTAGTCATTTAATTAGATTATCTTAATAACTTTAATATTGGTAATAGATGAATAGAATCAATGGATGGCAAAGTGTATATTTATCCACCTAGTTCAGGTGGTAAAGTGTCATTAACCCTTTATTTTTCCACTTGACTTTTCTTTTTTTATCTTGTGTACTGGCCCATCAGTTTTTTAAAATTGGTTAATTATTTTAAATTCATTTCTAATTAGGTTTAATTATGGTTAAAATGAGCCAAATAATTATCTCCATAACTTTGATTTTGACTTTCAACTCTATCAAAATTGAATAATCAAGTTTTCACTTAACTTACTATGACTTTGTTAAAATCCTATACTTTTTAAATTACTTTTTATTTTTTTTATCAAAACTATTCACGATGAATTTTAAGTAAAATTTAATATCTGTAATTTTATCTTAATTATAAAACTTAGTAGCTTTTCTCCAACCCAGTAGTTTTCTCCAACCATCTCAATTGCTTTAAAAAGATAGAAGAAACTTCCTTTTTCTGGATCATGTGTGTGACTAAGTTTGTTTTTTTGCTATGCCCGCTGGTTGATACGTAAAATATTTAGTTATAAAATTTGTAATTTTTTAGTCCAACTATTAATTAGATAACATACCGCAGGCATACGGGATTAATAGTATATAGCAGAAGTAGAGTTCAGACCCGCAATGATTGGTTTAACAAGTACTGTTTATTTGGTTTAAATTACATTTGAAGAAATCATTGTCAACGAGATTTTAAAAAAATTAATCTTAGAACTAAAATTATAATTAATCTAAGGAAGATATTGAATTACTCTAGTAATTAATCTACGAAAGCAATTAAAGAAACCATTACACTAAAGGCATAGATGAACAATTATAACCTTGGAAAGCATTTAATCAATAAAACAAGAATTAAAAAAGCGTAACAAAGATCTAATAAGATTGAAGAACACTTATCTAATGAATATTTGTAAATTTTTGGTCTAACGTTGTCAATCTTAGAACTTCGTCTTCAATTCTTCTTAAAAATAAAGAAAACCTTAGTTTAATTAATTTTTTTGAATGGCCATTGACCAACTAAATCTTGGAAACACCATTCCTCAAAATTTTTTTTGGGGAAAGCTCATTCTAACTCTAAGTTAGAAAGAGAAAATTATGTGATGTCAACTTTATCCTACTATTTTAAAATTTCAAGCCAAATATAATATCAACAAGCAAACATAATTACATGTAAATTAAATAAATAATTAATTAAAACACAATTTAGATACTATATGTGGTCAATAAAATTTTTTGGCATAGCTATCTCATTGTAATGAATATAAATTTTTTACAATAAATATAGTATTACAAAATTTGCAAAATTTTACTATTTAATGTATATTTGAATGCAAGAAAAAAAAATTGATGCACTTTTTTAAAAATTTGTATCTTTGACACAAAATATTTAAAGTTCCTCACACCTATGAAAATGTTAATAACACGAGTTAAACAACAAAATAAAAATTTGTTATATTATTCAAACTTAAAGGTATGTAAGTCAAATTAATATAAAATCCTTTCCATTCTAACATTTAAAAAATCATAATACAAAACACTAAAAAAATAATGGTCATTCTATTCTACTTTTAGTCACCAGACATGAGAATGAGTATTGTTGCTTATTTCGAGTTGAAAGACATTCTGTTTGAGATAACCGTTTTACGCTAGGTCATTCCTGCATACCAAATGTTGGGTTAGGGTTATCACTAGCCATCGTATTTCTTTTCTCGTTCTTTGAGCATCCTCCTGGTATGGGTCACCATGTTATGCATTTTGATTGCTTCAGGTTTATATGCAGATCCAAACTGTGCACATTCTAATGCTTCAGGTTTATATGCATATCCAAACTCTGCACATTCTAACTTTTGGATCTGATGGTTGCTGCACATTCTAAATTTAGGATCTAATTTGGGAAGCCATTGCCTTCTATCAGGGTGGACCGGCGGAGGAACGAACAGTGAAAATGGCTTTCTCAATCAACACTTCACCCTTTTGATGGTCGTGAGGTACGACTAGTTGACAGCCATGAAATTTCAGGAATAACGCTTCGCGTATATTCATTTATGGGTAACTGGAGAATTTCCTTTCTCAAGCAATAAGGATCTTTCAAGTGAACGCTCTGCTCATAAGTTTCTGATAGTATCATCCCACTTTGTTATTTCTGCTAGTGAGCGTAAGATCTAAAAAATCTCCCTTTTCTCAACTTTTGATTATCTGAATATTTTTGTTGTTAATCTAATTTTTTTTTTTAATTATCAGTTTAAACTAGATTTATTTCTGGAGCTTTTCTACATTGCTTGCTCCTGATGTGTTTATTATCCTCAAGACTTGTGAATTGAGGGATATATGCTTTCGAGTAGGAAAAAAATTGATAAATAGGAACCTAGTCCTGCTGCATTTTTAGTTCAATAACACTGGCATTTCTGGTGGAGATTGTGCATTTTTATTTCAAAATGTGCACAACATCAGAACATATGCAAAAAGCACCCGGAATCGGAGTTGTCATGACAAAAAAATGATGATTCATACTAACCAATGACAGAATATTAAAGCGGATGAGTGATACTAATTAAGGGGGATAACTAACCAAATGACAGAAATTAAATGGTTGATTGATACTAATTATGGGGATAACTAACCAGTGACAGAAATTAAAGTGGATTAGGTAAAATCCAGACGGGAGGCTGTTGGAATTTCTTTACATCTGTACAATGGAATGATCCAACCTTGCCTTGTTCAAGGTCATAGACACCAATATCGTGACCTCCGAAGTTGTCGGATTTGACCATTTCATCAATGTCATCGTCGCAAAAGTAGATGGAATTCTTCTTCAGCATAGGATATTCAGTAGTCGATAGAGAAATTGAGTGATTGAGACCAATAAACAAGGCCTGATCGCCTAAGCATTTAACAGGTTCCCAGGCATTCCTTTGGCTGTTCAACTTGAATACGTATATGCTATGAGTTGCATATGTGTGTCTCTCGCGAACCCTACCACTTGTATCTTCATTCTCGAATTCTTTCCCCTCCTCTATAGGGGAATAGGGCTCTTTTCGTATCCTCGTCAACGTAGTTAGTAACAAGCCTGTCAACAAAAAAAAGCTGCCCTCCAACCAGACATGATTCCACCAAATACATTCGCTTGTGGCAAAAATGAGGTCCTGAAATATGCCGTGGTAAAGAAGCCTGAATCAAAATTTTCTTTTCTGGGGAGGAAGGGCCACGGCTGCTTAAGTCCCAGGCCTCAACGGATATGTTACCCTCCAGCCCACGAAAATTGAAGGCTCGATGATAAGCAAATTCTATTACTGGAGGCATACTAGGAGGATTAGTACTTCTAGGAATATCTCTGACCATTTCTTCAATTTCTACATCTCTATCTGGACCTTTCATGAGACGAAAACGTCCATCTTTGGGAATATAATTGTTCTCCTCCTTTTAAAGCATAAAAGAGCCCTTCCTTACTAGAATAGATAATATCAGTATATGGACCAAGTTTAGTAGTCTCCCCTCCACCAAAGCCGAACCAACTAGTTTCCCCAACCCTGCAACAATTAAAGACTGCCAGCTCATTGTTATCCCCACCAATCACCACAGCGATGCAATCATCTTCTTGATCTTGATTCTTTTGTTTGCTGTTAAAAGGATAGATCGGAACAGATGGTACTGAAGACAAAACAAGCTTTTGTAAACAAGTTTTGGGATTCCGGTGGTTCAATCCAAAATATTCGGGAAAGGGCGTGGAGGAGGAAGAACTATTACCTATACTAGTTCGCAAGGTCTCCATGAAAGGAAGGGTTTCGACCGAGGGAAGGGAAAGAAACGGTACTACTGGGAAATTTTTGGAATTATTATTATTATTGCTGGTGAATGGATTGACGAGAAATATAGAACCACCATCCCTCAAGTTGAAAAAGGCAAGCCAACCATTGGAGGCACCTATGCAAACTGCATCCTTGGGAAATAGGAGATCACTTTCCCAAGATTTTCCCAATTTTTTCTGAGTTTTCACTAGTTTCTTTTTTGCGAGACTGAGCATATGAACTAAAATAACCATCATCATCATCATCACCATTGTGGTTGTCATTGTCATTAATTTCAGTCTTCTCGTCGTCATTGCTACCAATGATGGTGGTGTAAATGTTCGATGGAATGAACAAGTGCGGGCCAAAAAAGGGCGATTTTGAAGAGGAACATCCGGCCGCTATGGATGATCCCTCACTCACTTCGGCGGAAGAAGAAAAGGCACGAAAGATTTGGCCGGTGAAGGAGTTTGAGGGCAAAAGCTGTGCAGCTGTCTGAAAACTCCTCCATCTCCGATAGAATACCCGTGGAGCCCCACGGTAGCAAAGAAGCATGGTGTTTGCTGTGATCACCATTTTTTTTTGGTGAGTAAATGGTGGCCGAGGAACCCTAAACACAAAAACGAGGAGTATTGCAAGTCATTTACGTCTTTAGTTACTTGCAAGACAAGTAAGGGAATAGATAGTATTGCAAGTCATTTACGTCTTTAGTTAATCACTTCTGTTATAAAACAAATAATATATAATAAAAGGAAAATAGAACATTTATTGTTTCACACATACTTCTTAAAGTTTATTTCACATTCTTATACTTTAGATTAACTCCGCTCCTTAATTTGTAGACAATAATAATTGATATATGTGATACTAGCCCTTCTAGGTTATAAAAGACTGAAATATATAATAAAAGTAAACAAATAATTAACCAAATAACAAAGAATGTCCTTCTAGACTATGAGTGACTTACCAAATAACAAAGAATGTCCTTCTAGGTTATAATGACTGAATCACTGAACTTATATAACAAAAAGTAGCGGAAGTAAACCGTGTTTTATATGATTAAATTAAATAAAGGGTTAATTACATTTTATTCCCTTCAACTTAATTTAGTGTCACTAATATTTTTTGTAGAGCATTAATTGTTTGAAAATTTTTCTAAATAAACAAATATATCCTTTTGTTAATTACACTTTACTCCTTTAAAGTTTAGCCTCACTAACACTTTAGTCTATAATGTTTGTATTTTGAACACTTAACCCCTTTCGTTATATCAACTCAGCATCTTGACAATTTATTGTACTTTTTATTTACCTTAAGTTGCTCTCCCTCATTCCAATAACTACTATTATTACAAAACACAACAACAACAAATAATGCATTTTTTTTCTTTTTTAAAAAATTTCCTTTTATTTTTATTAGCCTAAATAATTCCAAAATAAAAATTAATTCAAAATTCTAAAACTTACCAGTTTATCTTTCTATTTAGCTAAATATTGAGTTAAAAAAGTCATTCTAATTAAGAGATATGAAACTGTTCTAATTCATAATCAGTTAAAATGATATGTACTTAAAAAATAATGTTGGTCATTTTTGTCATTTTTTTTTTAGACTCGCCTCAACCAAAAAAAAAAATCATAAAAGTTACTAAATTATACTTATAACCATCTATTTATATTAATTTCTACATGAATTCATCCTAATCCTTATAAAATTTTAGTCACTAAACAAAAAATAAAGATCATAAACTGATGAATGAGGATAAAATGGTCAAAAAACAAAAAATGTTAAAAATGATTGAATCACTGAACATATATAATAAAAAGTAGTTAACCGTGCTTTATATGATTAAATTAAATAAATGGTTAATCACACTTTACCTCCATCAACTTAATTTAGTATCATTAATACTTTAATCACTAATGTTATCCTTTTGATTATTAACGGTATGAAATTTTTGCTGAAAAGATAAATATATCCTTTTGTTAATTACACTTTACCCCCTTTAACTTTAGATTCAATAACACTTTAATACCTAATATTATATTTTGAACACTTAACCCTTTCCATTATGTCAATTCAGTATTTTGACCATTTATTGTACTTTTTATTTACCTTAATTTGCTCTCGTCCCTCAAATAACTATTACTAACAACAGCAATTTTGACCATTTATTGTACTTTTTATTTACCTTAATTTGCTCTCCGTTCATCCAACAACTATTACTAGCAACAACAATTTTGACCATTTATTGTTGACTTTTTATTTACCTTAATTTGCTCTCCGTCCCTCCAACAACAACAACAACAACATAATGCATTTTTTCTCCATTTTTAAAAAAATTTCCTTTTATTTTGAATGGGCTAAATAATTTTAAAATAAAAATTAACAACAACAACATCATAATGCATTTTTCTCCTTTTAAAAAAATTTTCCTTTTATTTTGAATGGCCTAAATAATTTTAAAATAAAAATTAATTCAAAATTCTAAAACTTATGAGTTTATCTTTCTATTTAGATAAATTTCAAGTTAAAAAGTCATTCTAATCAAGAAACCTGAAAGTATTCTAATTGATCGTCGTTAAAAAGATAGTGTACTTAAAAAATAATGTCGTCATATAATGTATTTTTTCTAAAAATAATTTTGTTAGAAGTAAGAAAAAAACAATTCATTATAATAAGAATCTATCTTATATTTTTACGATTGATTATAGAGGATCAACCTCTTGAGATACGATCCAAAACCTTTCTAAAACCTTTCTTCCCCAAATCACAAATTAAACAATATATATATATAATGCATCTCCTTTAGATCAGAGGGCCGCTAGCTGCCTGTTAGTCCCCTCCCTTGTCAAAAGTCAAAAAAAAACTAGAAACAAAAAATACGTAATTTATAATGGACATTTTTTATACTGCTATGTGAAATCAAGTTCTTGTATGTGTTGTTCCATGAAGTTATTCATTAAGAGTAATTGAATTGTAATGGCAGACTTATTTAGCTGAATAGGATTGTCAGTGTAACATTTCATTTGGTTTTCAAGAGGATTAATCGTGTTTAATTAGGACACAATTGAGATGAATTAGGAAATTATGTAGATAAATACTTGATTGAAGTGTTTGAGATAAATTAGGAAATTATGTAGATAAGCATATTTCTGGGTTCGTCCCTACCTTGCTGTAGATTTTATGCTAGGTTAAAAACCATATAGAATTTTATATTTAAAAAATTGATTTGTCCTATATATATTATATATGAAATAATGATGAGTAAGAAATCAATTTCCATGATTATAGAGTATCAACGATTCAATACCTTTCTTGTCACACAATAAATTTCCATGATTATAGAGTATCAACGATTAATTCAATACCTTTCTTAAACACTAATTAACAGGCCGCTAATTACCTTTCTTCCCAAACAAGTTATTAACAAGCCGCTAATTAATTACCTTTTAGAGCCAAAGCCGAAGTCCATCCCTCGTTCTCTTGTCATGATGAGTTTGATATCGAAAAGGTTGGTTTCAAGTCAGGCTAGGCAGGTTGGAGAGTTATGGCGCAAGAGAAATATCATCACGAATCGTTGCCCGGCTGCAGCAGGAGGCCTTTTGCACTCAAAATCTAACTTGCGTGGCTTTTCGTCGCAGTTGGAGATGTCGAAGAAGAAGAAGAAGACGGATGCATTTGACAAGTTGGAAATCTCAAAGACTGAGGAACTAAAGGGTTTTCCTTGCCTATTCGTACCATTTGGATTTGACATGAACGAGTACTGGTGGTAGTACTGAATTATTTATACCAATACTTATGACTGGTTTCTTTATTTGGGAACAGGAGATAAATAGATTTGTGGAGCGAGGACGATCCAGGGCGTTACCATTTCTTAAATATAGCTAACAAGAAACTGGTTAATCTAGAGAAGAACATGAGGACTATGTGGCGAGGCCGGTATCTTTCGCCTGATGATTCCAAATGCATTGGATCTTCAAAAGGCTGGCTGGCCTTTATGAATAAGCACCATGGATCCTTGTATTTGTTCAACCCTTTGATCCCTGTTGATTCCTTCTCCTACCCCTTCATCCCACTTCCTCCAATTGAAACCCTTCCCACCGTGCTATCTAAAGTTTCACAGAAACGACCCCCTTTCTCTCTTCGGAAGCCGAAATTTTATGGATCAGGATTAACATTCATTTCTTTGGAGAGAAATGAGCAATTTTCGTGTTCCGTGGGAGCAACTTTTACTTGTACTAAGCAAATTGCACCGGTATCTTCGGAAGAATTGAGCACGAGGAACCAGTCCTTCATTAAAAAGGTTGTTTTGTCCTCGTCCCCAACTCCATTCCCGTCGATGATTACTTCTGGTGGGTGTTCGGATGATACGGTAGTTATGATTATCCATGGATATAACAATGAGTCTCAACTTGCCTTCTGCAGGCTCGGGGATGAAACCTGGACAGCCTTAAATGGACCTCGAACATCTTATCAAGATATTACGTATTTCAGCAAGGACCAAAAGTTCTATGCTTTGTCAAAAAGTGATCACATTGAAGCTTGGGATCTCCGCTCTTCATCATCATCATCTTTCACTCTTGTAAAATCTGAGTACCCTTCTTATGCTCATTCTGATAGTCATCAAGGCGATCAGGAAAAGAGAGCTCAACTAGGCCGCAAGAAGTATCTTGTGGATTCAGGTGGTGACTTGTTGCTGGTAATCAGGTATTTTCAGACCTTCAAATCTGACGTCCCAGAGAGGAACTACAATCATAGGTGGACAAGATGTTTTGATGTTTTCAAGTCCTGGACATTGGCACCAATAAATGGGTTAAGATCAAAGGGTCTTTAGGGGGTCGTACTTTGTTTGTGGGTACTAACGAATGCTTTTCCGTGTTTGCTCCGGATTACCCCGGCTTGAGACAAGACTCTATTTACTTCACTTGTGTAGATGCGGAAGTAGTTGATCAAGCAAACAACAATGTTATACAACATGTATATGATCTGGGTAAAGGAGGAGCTTATGATTTGGGTGTTTTTAGCTTGAAGCATCAAGAGATTGATGTCCTCTACCAAGACGAGTTCAGAAAGATTAGACCTCATCCTGTCTGGATTTTCCCTTAGTTACATAGAGAAAATTAGCATATACTATTTAAATGTTTTTAGAGTCCTCTTTGAGGTTTTCTTCTACCATTCCGTGTCTTATTGTACCAACTGCTTAGTTTCATTTTGCAATCCACCATTTGTTAGTATCGTCAATTGCATTTATAGCATGTCAGTCTCATAATCTTGAAGCAATCAGTATGTGTCGTCTGACTCATTCATATCATGCAGATGGACAGTCATTTTTGTGTAGGTTGTCAAAGTATCTTCATGTAGTACTTTGTGTGTTTTTCTATTGGAGGTGTTGATGCACAGACTGACTCTATTTAGTGTTCGTATTACAGTTTATTATATATGACATGCACTGGATTTTTGAGCAAAAAAAAAGTTTGATTTTGAACTTTGCAATTTTGAGTTTATTAATTTCATTAACCATACTTATTTCATTTCATTGACTATTTGTATGCTGGTGTTAGGTTTAACATAACTACATTGGTTATTTAAAGAAGTTTTGTGGATCTGCATTATCAGTGGTGATTTGTTGTTTGCTGTTTTCATGAGAATTTCCTACAGCTCCTATTGTATTTTATCTGTCATATGTGATTTCACCACTTTGGTGTTATGGCAAGGAACTTTTCAATTATTTATTTATTTTTTGATTAAATTCTATTTCTCTTATCCATTCGTTTTTCTTTTATCAGTCAACAGGAACCTGGTTTTGTGTATTACCATTGACCCTATCCTTTTATTTTACAAAATGGTCTTTCAGATCACTACCAGTGTAAAAGAGAATAAGAAGCATAGTGGTGAAGTTTTTTGCAAAAGGGTGCAACAGGCAGGCTGAAGTGGATGTGCCTTATGATCCATCCTACAAAGGACACGATGAGAACGACAATCTAATTTGATATGGATCAGTCTTTTGCTAAATTTAGGCATTTGAACTCTGGAATTGAAATTTGGAAACAGAATGATAAGAAATCTCTACTCAAATTTTCACCATTTTATATTTTACTTCTGATCCAACAATTGACACCGAGAAACCAATAAAGATGGAAATTGTCAAGGAAACCTGCTTAAAGAATCAATAGGAATGTTTTCAAACACGAAAATACCATATTGTTTTTTGTTGAGCTAAAAATTATGAATTCTGATTTTGCACCATGAAATTTCTTATCTTTAAATACTCAAAAAACTTGGATCTTTTTATTGGGTTATGTTTTCAAATTAAATCCACGATATGCAGTTAACAATTTAAATAAAACCCAAAAAAGGGTTATCAATCACCGATATTAGCATATCTGGATCCAATTCTCATGGTGTTGATGGAGGAAGCAGACGAAATTAATCATATTTCTTGCGTTAGTATCTTTTCCAATTAATTAAGACTTTGTCTTATTCTCTGTTGGATAGATCAACAAGCTTATGGCAATTCCTACCCAAAAAAACAAAAAGAGCTTAAGCATCATGCTGATGCTGTTTCTATTGGGGATGGGCCAAGAAGGAAGACCTTGCAACTTCAAAGAGGAGAGAGAGAGAGTATGAATAAAGAGAGTGAAAGAGAAGGAAATAAAGAAGATATTATACAAAAGTTTGAGTCCCCTAAAGAATTTTAGACTTTGAGTAATTAAGATAATTATGAAGGGTAATCTTGTCAGTTAAAACAAAATTACTTTGATTGGATATGATTTACTCTGACAATAACATCACCCCATCAACAACATACTTTTTGCTATGGCACTAGTATGTAAGGAGGATTTTGTAACCTAAAATTCTATGTGAGTGTTTATCGTTTAGGTAATTTCTTACTAAAAGTTAGAAATGGTTACCTAAATCTTAATTTTGAATACCAAAATCATTAACTATAAGTTATTGGGAAGATTAACGCAAATTTGTTAGTATAGGCAGTTATATATACATCTAGATGTGGTCAACAAATTACACTCGTGCTAGATTGGACTACCAACTATTCACATCAAACTTAGTAAGAGATACACGTAATATGAAATTCACATTTAAATAAACCAATTTACTTCTACTCAGTTCAAACTCTTAGTTAAAAAAAAAAAAGTTCGTTTAACCACAATTACAACATTAGCAAACCAACTACTCAAACTAAAAAATATTAATAAAAAAACAAAATAATCAATCAAACTTAAAATAAGGGGTGGTAAAAGACGGAGCCTCTGGCTCTGATACCAGACGGAGCCTAAGGGCCTTGGAAAATAATAAATTAAAAGAAGAGGGATAATGGTAAGAGGGTCACAGTCGGACTGTAAATTAAATAAATGATCAGGCGGCTATGCCGGCCATTAGACAGTATGAATGTAAAACAGATAATATAAAACAAATAAAACAAGTGCTTAGGCGGCTAAGCCGGCCATTTGATAAAATAAAATTGATAATAATGTTGGAGTTTATTGATAATCGAATGCTTACAATGTTTAATGTCTTCGAAGCTTCTGAGCCTTAGCTAAATGGTGTTGGAGACAAGTGAGAGAAGGGAGAGTTTAGAGAGAAGGGAGGGGTTTTAGAGAGAGAGAGGTCTTCCCTAAAATTTTGCGTGCCTTCTCTATGTGTTTGAGGGGGGATTTTTAGCTAAAATTTCAGACTTCTACAGTGTTGCTATAGTACACGTAGTACAAGTGCTACAGTGCCGCTACAGTGTACAGTATAAATTTTGTCTGTCGTGTTTTGTACAGTGTTTGGTCGGATTTGAATAGTAGTTTCCGGTGTATTACATAATTTGTTTGTAGATGAAGGACCGTGTTTGTACAGTAGTATCCGGTGTATTACACTTTATGGAATCTGTGAGAAAATTCCATAACAGTCGTCCTCGTTTTGGTTTGGGTCTTCATCTTTACATGCTTGTCCCAGTTGGGCTAGAATCTGTTGTAGTTGTTTGATATAGTCTGCTTCGTTTGAGACTGCTGCTAGGCTTGCTGCTGACTGAGCCTTTTGTTGCAGGAAGGTTGTGTTTTGTTTGTCAGCAATTTTGACCCTTTGGGGGTTTTCTAGGAACCATTTTTGGACATGTTGTTTTTGGAGGAATTTGTTGTAGTCGTATTCTTTCCACCATTTGACATATCCTTGTCTGACTAGGAGTGGGAGCTGTCCACCTTCAAATCTTTGTTGGACTTCAGGTACCAGGATTTCCGTCTGTGGTCTATGGGATTTCTACCAGTTTGAAAATCATGCAGGAAATTGGTAATTGTTGCCTCGTTTAAAGTAAAATAGATATGAGTGAAAGTTTGTACAATTGTGGAAGGAGAAAGTTTGCCTTACCATGCTGCCTGGTAGTCCCAGTATGTAAAGCCAGGTGGGTTGAAGGTCTTGGTAAACTGTTTAGGTTGATTGAGGTTTTGGCCCCAATCAGAGGGCCTTAGGACTTTAAGGATCTGGGCTGAACAGTGTGTTTGATATTCTTGTCCTGTCCTTTTGTTGATTGTAGTGAAAGGTCTAAAGTTAACAGATTGTGTATCACAAAGGATGTGGTAATAATACTGTTATGATTTCGTTAATGTAGAAGGTAGAAAGTTGCAGTTTAGGGGTAGGATGTTTCTGGCCATTTTAGTTGGGTCTTGATCAAAGAAATCTAGGTTCTGTTTGTGTTATTACTGCATAATTTACAGTTTTAACATATTAGTTTGGTATTTGTGTCTGTGAGGGGGTTTGTTTGGGTGTGGATGTGGCCACAGTTTCTTTGGCTTGATATCCAATTGATTATAACCAACTTCGGATATTCGGTAGATCTGTTGTTTCAGTGTCTACCATTTCTGCCCAAGTTTTTGGTATATGATAGTTAAGGGTAGTTGTTTGGAAGAAGTTGGTGTTTGTGTTTTAGATGGTAGGATGGGCAAGCTTACTCCTGGTGCTAGGGCAAGGAATTTGTTTGACTGTATAAGGTCATCCAGGGAGATTGGCTATTTTTCTGGGTTTCTTGACCGTATGGGTGAGGCTGATGAAGAGGAGGATGAAGGTAGTTGGGATGTCTGTGCTTGTTTGGAAGAAACAGCTGGTTGGCTGTTCTTGCTTCTGCCTTTTCGCGGCATTCTATTTTTCCTGTAAAAATTCATGGGTTAGATAATCAGGAATAGAATTTGAAGTTCCTTTGATGTATTGGATGTCAAAATAAAAAACAGATAGTATTGCTTGCCATCGAGCAAAAATTTGTTTTGAGGCAAGGTTTTGGACATCCTTTTGTAAAACTTCCTTGGCCGATTTACAATCGATGCGTAATAAAAACTTTTGGTTTAATAAATCTGATTGAAACTTAGTTATGCATAAAACAATTGCTAAAATTTCTTGTGCTTTTTTATCGTGGAATAATTTTGTTGAGCAGTATTCCAATGTTTTGAAGTAAAAGCAATGATGTGTTCTTTATCGGTTTTTTGTTTTAGAATTCCACCATAACCAAGATCAGAGGCATCTGTTTCAACGATTTTTGGTGAAGAAGGATTGGGAAGGATCAAACAGGGAATGTGCTTGACACGGGTCTTAATCTGCCTAACTGCTGAAGTATGAACATCCGTCCATGAGGGCGGAGATTTTTTGAGTCTGTCATATAGGGGTTTGGTTAAGATGCTAAGGTTTGGGATAAAATCAGCAATATAGTTTAGGCAGCCCAAGAATCTCTGGAGTTGTTGTTTATCAAGAATTTGGTCTGGGAAATTGTTTGTAAATTGGATAGATCTTTCGATTGGGATTATCGTCCCTTGATGAATATGGTGTCCGAGGAAACGGACTTTGGTTTGAAATAGGCTGATCTTTTTCTTGGAAATAGCTAAGACATTGGTTTTGACTGTGTGAAAAAAGGTAAATGGTTGAGGTGTTTAAAATGCTGGTCTATTGATGATGAGAAGACTAATACATCATCAATGTATACAATGATGAACGTTGAGTGAGGGTTAAATATATCATTCATGATCTTTTGGAATTCGGACGGGGCATTCTTTAATCCAAAAGGCATGACGTTCCATTCATAATGGCCAAATGGAACAGTGAATGCTGTTTTATATCTGTCTGAAGGATGGATCTGAATTTGCCAAAATCCTGACTTCATCTAGATCTGTATGAGAGAAGTGTCTTATATGTTTGCTGAATGAAGTCTTTGCAAGAGATCTCTTTTGTTTGGAATTAGATGCCTGATCCATCTGAGAACTTTGTTTAGAGGCTTGTAGTTTATTACAAGCCTTGGTGTTCCCCTTTCTATTTCGGATGGTTTGTTTACATAGAAGGCTGAGCAACTCCACTGCGATTTGCTTGGCCTGATGAGGTTTTTGTCCAAAAGATCTTGGATTTCTTGTTTACAATATTCCATAAGCTCTTGGTTCATCTGAATAAGAGGACGAGCTTTTGTAGGAATATGTATTTCATCAAAATCCTTCTCATAAGGCAGGCTGACCATATGTTGTTTTCGTTGCCAGAAGGCTGTTGGTACCTCAGCACAAATGTCTTGCTCAATTTGTTTCTGAATGGTTTGAATCTTGTGCCGTATCTGGGGCTTTTGGAGCTGTATTTCCAGTCGTTTGAATGATACTTCTTCTTTGAGGAAGTATAATTGTTGTTCTTTTAGGAATAAAGGATTTATGTCCTTCATTACTGGTTTCCTGGAGAATGGTAGAAGTGAATCTGGACCATACTTATCACAGATTAGACTTCCTAGATCTCCTACATACTCTACTATGACCGATACTCAGTTTGTAGATTCAGTTGGTGATCTTGATGTACTCACGACAGACTACCAAATCGATAAACAAAGTATCCGCTCAAAATTTTTTGCGGAACACAACCAACAAAAGAAGCAATGGTTCTTTGAAAATTACAAAGGACAAGCCAGACAAAAGATACAAGACTAGAGTTCTATGGATTTTTAACAAGAACTCAACAACATGTCCAGTTCTTTGATTGATTTTCAGTCTATACAGAAATAAACAACATCCCTTATCCTTTCTTTCCTACAATCAATGTCTCAAAGACCTGGCAAACACAGACCGGGAAAATTCATTCTGAATTACCGCCACCAAAAACCATTATTATCCAACATATGACCACCAACAACCAAAGAATAGACATCAAAGCCACATCTTTCAAGAAAAAAGACGATCAAGTTTCCATTGATGCCAAAGATATACAAGGTATCTATGAACAAAACAATTATACTAACAAGTACCTACAAACCCTAGGAGAATATTTTCTCACCAAGCCAGTTTCTACAAAACCAGCCACAACTACAAATGCAATTTTCAAACCACATGAAATACCGGCCAAGTTTCAAAAATAGCTCCAAATACAGCCAATCAGCCAACTAGAATAAAGGATAGCAAAAATTGAACAATCCTTTTCTACTCCAGTTTCTAAACAAAAATTCCCCCACGAACCAGGATCATCCTCAGTAAACCAGCAAGCCTGTGTTTTGGAAAAACAGGAACACAATTCTTCAGACTCCGAAAATCAGCAAGCTAAAATCTCTAAGCTCCATACAACAATCTCAAGACCAAACAATTCCAATTGGAAAAATCCAAATAAACTATATTATTCAAGAGCAACCTATCCGGACATTGTTCTAGAAGAAAAACCTAACTTACTTCAAAATGCTTACAATGCAAACAGCATTTACGAATGGAGCATAGACGGGGTATCAAAATACAACATGATTACAGTCCTACAACATATGACAATGGTAGCTACAGCATACAGAATAGCACATGGCTGTACAGACCAATTAGCAGCTCATATCCTTATCACAGGATTTACCGGACAACTCAAAGGATGGTGGGATGAGCATCTAAGTTCTGATGACAAAGAGAACATTCTGTCAGCAATCAAGCTGAGTGAAGAAGGAGACCCTATACTGCAAAACAATAAAACAATCTCAGATGCAAGTAGAAACCCTTATATTCACTATTGCAAAGACATTCATCGGCGATCCAGAAATGTTCAAAGACAAATCCACTGAACTCCTCAACAATCTCAAGTGCAGAAATCTATCAGACTTTAGATGGTACAAAGATACATTCCTGACTAGGATCTACTCCAGGTCAGATGGAAACCAACCATACTGGAAAGAGAAGTTCCTCGATGGATTGCCAAAATCTCTTAGAGACCTTGTCAAAGATGAATTAAGAAAACGGCATAATGAAATAGTTCCATGGGAAGCAATCACCTATGGACAATTGATTAGTCAAATTCAACAAGTGGCTCTATCAATCTGCAAACAAGATAAAATGCTCAAACAGCTTGCTAAAGACCGAGCTCAAAGAAGGAAAGATCTCGGGTCATTTTGTGAACAGTTTGGCCTACCCAGTTGCAGAACCAAAACCAAAAGAAAACCCCAGTTTTCCAAAAAACAACTTGGATACAAACCAAGTAAACAACATTACAGCAAGGGACACAGAACCTCTCCCCAACCACACAGAACTTTTTCTCAACCCAAAAGACACTTACCTACCTCTTCAAACAAAATTCCTGCCAAATCCCAGTCTTAACCTGTTTGCTACAAGTGCAATAAGCCTGGACATATTGCCAGATATTGCAGATTAAACCGGCAACTTCAAGCCCTTAATCTGGAAGATGAAACACTATGTCAAATAACGAATCTTCTTCTTGATTATGACAACCAAAGTTCTGGAAACGAGAACACAGAAGATGATTTTGAGACAGAAGGACACATAAACCAAATTCAAAATGATGATGCTCTAACAGATAGCTCCGATGAAGCCACAGAGAAAGAAGGAAACACCATCAACGTTCTTACAAAAGAACAAGATCTCCTTCTAGAACTTATCGAACAGATTATCGAGCCAGAAAAACGGCAACTATACCTTGCCAAATTCAAAGAGTCTCTAAATCCCATCCCTAACAATCCTTTAGCCAGAGATCCCAGATTACTCAAGACCTTGGGAAATCTACTTCCGAAAACCACATCAAGATTCCAAACCAAACCCAAACAATCTGTTACTATTCAAGACCTACAAGCTGAAATAGTATATCTCAAACAAGAAATCAGGATAATCAAAGCCAAGCAAGATCTAGACAATCTTATTTTGGAAAGCCTTACTACAAATCCTTTGCCAAACGACATAAATCTCCCAGAAACTTCTACTACTCAACAACATTCTGATGAACAGTTTCTTAGCCAGCTAAATAGAGTAACCTATCAGAAACATTATGTTCTTATCCAACTTGAAATCAACAACAATTTTGTTGTTGAAACTGAAGCATTATAGGATACGGGAGCTGATCTCAGTTGCATTCAAGAAGGACTTATACCAACCAAATTCTATGAGAAAACAAAAGGACTCCGTGGAGCAAATGGTTCAAAATTGAACGTTCAATTCAAACTCTCTAATGTTAAAGTCAAGTTCGGGACGGCCTCTGTCGAAGAAACTTTTCTCTTAGCAAAAGACCTTACTGGGCAATGTTATTTTTGGAACAACCTTCATCAACAGATTAATACCCTACACGACGAAAACTGAGGGGATAATCTGTGATAAGTATGGTCCAGATTCACTTCTACCATTCTCCAGGAAACCAGTAATGAAGGACCTAAATCCTTGTTCAATTTGTTTCTGAATGGTTTGAATCTTGTAACGTATCTGGGGCTTTTGGAGCTGTATTTCCAGTCGTTTGAATGATACTTCTTCTTTGAGGAAGTATAATTGTTGTTCTTTTAGGAATAAAGGATTTATGTCCTTCATTACTGGTTTCCTGGAGAATGGTAGAAGTGAATCTGGACCATACTTATCACAGATTATCCCCTCAGTTTTCATCATGTAGGGTATTAATCTGTTGATCGTGAGTACAGCAAGATCACCAACTGAATCTACAACCAGAGTATCGGTCATAGTAGAGTATGTAGGAGATCTAGGAAGTCCTCCATGCTCATCGTCCGATGAATTGTCTTGATTTTCTGTTTGGACTGCATATCTTGAGTTGTGGGATTCTAGATGAGAGATCTAGATTCTGCAATCTTGTTGATATAGAAGATGTTGAATGTCTGCTAGGAACATATCCCCTTGTTTGGACTGGTTGATCAATAACAGTACTGGCTAAGGAGGATGCTTTGAAACTTATAGATCTGTCAAAAGTTATCTGCACAGTTCCTGTGGGAAACTGTCTGATGCCTGAGATGGTTGTGTTTTGAGCCGGTGGTGCAGCCGGGTATATATATATATATATATATGTATGTATAGTTTTTGGCTAATAATCACATTACCTACTCTAATTACTTCATCAAACCAAGAAGCCTAACTACCTAAATCCTTACTCAATATCCCCCAAAATCCAAATTTAAAAAATCCCAAAATTGGACCTTATACAGCCCCAATCTCCTAACAGAATGTTTGGAGCCCAATATCTCCCCTTCCAAAAATGGGTGAATTACACAAATCCCCCTCTCCGTGGTATAGCGAACCTACACGTTATCCTCTTATAGTTTTGAGATTGGGAATATACAATTTATCCCCATATGCTTTGGACTAAAGTGTAACTGTTAAATTTACCGTCTAAATTAACAATCAAAGATTTAAAAAGTTTGACCTAAAGGGTATAATGGTAATTTGGCTTAATACTACCTATTCCTTATTTCCTCTCTTTCCTTTTAGAGTCAAAGTAAAAATAAAATAGGGTCAAAATGAAAATAAAAAAAATCCAAACAAACTTAACCCTCTTCCCTATACACTTCTACCTCCACCACCCCATTCTCATCCCTATCCTAAGCCCACCACCACCATCCTTTCTCCATTCTCTTTCCCACCCCCTTTTCCCTTCTTTTTTCCAGCTCCCATTTCCCTTTTTCCTCGATCTCCCTCCCATTCCCCCTTTTCTTGATCTCACTTATCCACCACCCTCATCTTCTCTCCTAATCTTTTGGTCTTAATCAAAATAATGTGAGTTTGTATTTGATAATTCTTTGACTAAATTTCAAGATCCTAGTGGGCAAAACCTTCAACTGGGAGCAGCAGACTAGATATTGCATATAGCATAACTGATGGCTTAGCCTTTATGTATTAAGAGCTTCGTGGATCTGAAAGCCGACCTAAAAATTTTGCATATCTTGGATTGAATTGCTAGGATTTATCTGTAATGCTTCCACATATGCGGACTTTAATGAATATTAATATGTTTGTTTGAGTAGAAACATGTCTGGAGGAAGGAGAGAGAATGAGGGAAAGGTAGTGGAGATAAGGAAGGGGTTACAAGGAAAGAGGGATGGGGTAGTGGTTCTAAAAAGTGAAGGGTTTAGCAGAGAAAATATAGAAAAGTGGAAGTGGGAATAAGGGAACGGGTAAAGGGGTGATGAGTCTTATTAGGGAGAAGGAGAGGAGGAAGGGGGGAAAAGTACTATTTTAGTTGGATGAGGAATGGGATAGGTAGGCAGCAGAAGGGAAGGAAAGAGGTGGAGGTAGTGGTTGCGGAAGGGAGATGAGGAGGAAGAAGAAGGAAAGGATATTAGGTTTTAATAGTGTGTGGGGGTTGTGAAGAGCTTTTTGCGGGGCATTTTTTGACTTTTCATATAATTCTGTGACATTTTATTATTTCTATCCATCTTACAAAAACTCAAAACCACAAGAGGTTAAATGTATATTAGTAAACCATAAGAAGGTAATCTAACCTTGGTCAACCACAAGGGGGCTCCTTGTAATTTACCCTCCAAAAATTGTCCCTTATTTTGTCACAGACTTAATAGCCCAAGAGAATATTTGGAGCCCATTATCTCGCCCTATATTATGAATTGGACCTTAAATTAAAAACAAGCCGAATAACCCAACATAACATTTGGAGCCCATTAGCTTACTCCAAAAAAAAAAAACCCTAGTAAATCCATCTATAAACAAAAACCACCACTCCCACACTCCGCCTTCTAGGGTTTCTTCTATTCTCTTACTTTTTTCACACACTAGAGAAAAGAGAAAAACGATCGGAAAAGATGTCGGTCGGACATGGACTAAGGTCTCGAACAAGGGACTTGTTGCTGCAAGAAGGTTCAGGAAGTGTGGAACCATTCATCTATCAACTTATCTTCAGAACTACAAAATCGGACAATATGTCGATATCAAGGTAAATGGTGCCGTTCACAAGGATATGCCTCACAAGTTCCACTGGAGCCAGAGGAAATGAAAAGCAGGAGGGAGATAAAGTGGTGATAGTTGCGATGGAGGGGTAGGGGCAATGAGAATGGAGAAAGACTGATAGGAAAGAAACAGATGGTGACAATAATGGCGAAGGGGATGGGATCTAGCGGGTAAGAATTGGTGATGGTTGTAGTAGGGGGTAGGGGCAGTGAGAAAGGAGAGATGAGAAATGCAAAAGAAAGAGATAGGGGTGGTAGACAAAGGGGAGTGGAAAGGCATATCTGGTGGAGGGATGAAGGGGTAGCGTTGATGGTGCATTACTGTAGAGAGAAAGATAAGGACAATTTTATATTTTTGTTTAAATGAAATGAAATTATTGGGAAAAAATAAATGTAGCATGGCGGTATGTAATTTCCATCTTTTATTAGCAACATCAAAAAAATTCAAGCATGTACTTAACCACTAGACCATCATTAATCCATATAATATGTTTACTTTTTTATTATAAATTCTAAAACTATTTTTAAAAACAATAATCATAGGAATAGATGATTTGACGGTTACGCCCTTAGCTAGTCAACACTGGTCAAAATTCAAAAAAATTATATTTAAGGTAGAGCCGCTATTTGGGAATCAAATTGAATACAAATATTTAATTCAGGAACTGACCAGTTAAAATTAAAGTAGGACCATTTTAGTTTTAATGAAATAATTGGAGGACTAATAAGGTGATTTAAAAAAACAAAAAAACAAAAATCATAGGATTAGATAATTTGACAGTTATGCCCTAATCAACACCAGTCAAAATTCAAAAAATTTATGTTTTGAGCAAAGTCGCCATGTAGGGATCAAATTAGATATAAATATTTAGTTTGGGGACTAATCTAGTTAAATTTAAAGTTGACGGACCATACTAATTTTAATGAAATATTTAGAGAATTAATGAAGTGATTTTTTCCAAAATCATTAACTATAAATGATTGGGAAGATTAATGCAAAATTGTTAGTATAGGCATTTACATATGCATCTAGATCTATCATCCACATTACACTCGTACTAAGATTGAACCACCAACTATTCCCATCAAACTTTGTTCCAAATACACTGAATATGAATTCACATTCAAATAAATTAATCAATTTACTTTTGCTGAGTTCAAACTCTTAGTTTTAAAAGCAAAAAGGTAGTTTAATCTCAATTACAATATTACCAAACCAATTGCTCGAACTAAAAAATATTAATAAAAAATCCTAAAAGAATCAATCAAATTAAAAAAAAAATAAAAATTTTCAACTAGTATTCACGTTACCTATCTAAATTACTTCATCAAATCAAGACGCCTAACTACCTAAATCCTTATTGAATCCCCTGCCCCATCCCCAACCTCGAAATAAAAGAAATCCCAAAATTGGACCTTATGTTGATACAGGTTCTCTCCCAATCTCCCATTTTATTTTATTTTTTCATATCATTAAATAGCGAATTGATGTACTCGAAATAATTATTAAGAGAACCATTAGTTAGTTGGAAAAATTCTTACATGAATTGGATTTATAGCATAATATTATGAACCCCTTCTCCATGTTTCGTCACATCACCTATTAAAATGATGTGGAGTAATGTGGCAAATTATGGAACAAGAGGTCCATGGACCCAAACCATACAAGAATTGTCATAGTTAGCTGGGATATCAACATATTGATGATATTTGATAACTGTTCCTTTTTTTTTTTTTAAATATTTGATACCTATTCCTTATAGATGATTCTTGGAAAATTTTTACATGGATCCGGTCCACCATAAGTGAGATGGACCCCTTGGCCATATTCATCCACATTATTTTAACTCATTAAAATTAAACTTCTTTAGAATAATGTGGATAAAAATAAATGAAAAGATCCATATTACCTATTATAGATCAGATGTATATAAAAAATTGTGATATTATTCCTCAATACAAAAGGACCCCATGTTTTTTATACTTGCATAGACTTGTAAAACCTACCATCCATGAGCATTTGAGCACCGTACATGTAAGGGACCATATATCGATCATTCATTATAGTCAACTTTATAGCCAAATTACCGTGACTAAAAATGCTAGAATTAGATTCTAGGGGGAGGAGGAGAGAGAAAGTAGAAGAACTGAATGTCAAGGGTGTTTTTATTATCTGAGTTTTCGGATTCTTTTTTAGTAACACCCGAGCCCCTTATTTATAGAATTGCATAAAGAGGCATAGGGCTATCTCTATGCTAGTCCAGCCAAAGTTGAATTACATAATTGCCCTTAATGAGGCTACCACGTAAGCACTTCTAGTACAATCTAGGTAATAGACTGTGCGCCACTAACCCACATCATCAATAGTCCCCTGGGCTTGGTGCCGAGCCTCAAGGGTAGGGGCAGAGCCGACAGCAACTGTTCACAGTTCCCAACCGATGAAAACCAAGACTTTTATATTACCTTGCCGAGGTGCAGAACTTCGGAGCACTTTCGTACCCCCAATTGCCGACCCGAGATCATAACGACCCTTCGGATCCTCGGCGGGTCGTAACCACAGCATTAACTCTCAAGGGTGACGTTTTCGTTGAATCCCTATTAACTGAATTCGCATTTATTGCACTGTATTATTCACCCCAATTTTGCTGCAAAATGCCTCGTCTTACGCGCCGTAACGCCGGCACCATGTCTCGATTTTCACATCCATATCCCGTTTATCACGACATAACGCCTCGCTTTTCACACCATAACGTTTCGTTTTTCCTGCCTAAACACCTTTTTATTTTGAAACCGTCAATTTTTTTCCCCAGAACCATTGAACATTCTAGAAGAAATCTCTCTTATTTATACCCCCATTCACCCCCAAATCATTTCTCTTTTTCTTACTCATCTTTTTCTCACTCACTTTACTCTATTTCCCCCTAGAGACTTACATACTTTCCCTTCTTTACTCTCATCGCCCAGTCCCCTGATACATTCTTCCGTCCTCTGCCGTTCCACCTTTGCTCGATTTCCTACCGCCGCTCTACACCACCACCAGACACCACTAGGAGCTTTTTCCAAAAATTTCCACACGCCCTCAAAACAGAAGATTATGGCAGGTACGTTCACTCCCACTTCTCTTATTAGCACGCCGGTTCCCTCTTCCCCTGTAGACGCCGTTGACAGGATGTTAAATCCTTTCAACGAATCCCTTCCGGCAGCAGTTCCATTAAACTTTCCTCCCGATCCTCTATTTACAGAACCTTCACAAAATGACCACCCTAACCTCCAAACATAAAATATATCAAACTCCCTCGACCCCGAGGATATCGAAATCCTCAGGGATAGATGCCGTTTTCCCAGGAACGTGTACATCAAATTCCCAACCCCCGAGGACCGAGGTCACTTGCCACCACCTGGTTACTTAACAGTCTATCAGGAACAACTAGAGGCAGGGCTGAGGCTCCCAATAGCACCTCTCCTTGTCAACCTATCCAACCACTGGGATATATCCGTCAGCATATCTCAGCTGACCCCAAACATGCTTTGGGTGATTGCCAGCTTCACCTTTTTATACAGATTACACGACATCCCTCTTTCCTTAGACATCTTTAGGATGATGCTGAAATTATCCCCTACAAAGGGATTTTTTTACATCTCTCCCTGAACCGTGGACAAACAGCTCACTTCGGGTAACTCCTCATCTATTCAGGACTGAAAAAAGTCATTTTTTTTCATCCGGTACCTAGACTCTCCGATGCCCCGGGGACCGTGAAACCTCATCAAAGAGAACCTAAAAACCAAAAAAGCTTCACCCCCGGACTCCATCCACGCCCGGGGGCTCGTAGAATCTAACCTTCGGATAAACTTCAATAACCAACCAGCCATTCTATCAAACAACATTCTTGCCTGGGCAGGACTGTTTCCCACTCACGACGTCCTCCCGAATTTTGACCCTCAACAAGGTCATCATCATTATTTCCACTAGTCTTTTATTATTATTATTATTATTATTATTATTATTATTATTATTATTTATAATTATTATTATTATTATTATTATTATTATTATTATTATTATTATTATTATTATTTTAACCTTTCATCTTATGTAGAGCTCGGAGCATTCCTCAGGGGGTTGGTGTCCACCACACCTACCACAGGTGCGGGCACTTCAACCCAGCCTGTCTCGTCAACAAGAGGATCCTCATCCGCCACCATCCACACACCATCAGAGAGTGTCGAGGCTACACCGTCAACCTCTGCACCCTGAATCAAACCGAGACAGCCAGCTCCTCGGGTAGACCAATTCGGAGAGGTAACTCTGGCTCTTCGGCCCGTCGAACCTAAGCCAACTCAGGTTACGAGAAAAAGAACTAGGAAGGCTGCTGGCCTCAGGGAGGGTCCTACTTCAGCCATGACCCTCTCGTCCACGTCATCGCAGCCGAGGTCCCTCATTCCAGTTGCTAGGGTTCGGACCCCAGGGACGGGCTCGGGAAACGTCCCTCTATCTAAACAACTCATCACTTCTTACGGTAAGTACCGACGAATCTCATTTATTTGACCACTCAAAGACTAATTTATGGCACTTCAAATACGGTGAGTCTCTAGACATCCTTCACCAAGGTGGGAGTTTTCATATTAATTATGGCTTGTACCTTTTCAGGGTTCGCCTCGATTCCTCAGTGGAAGACAATGAATCCCAAGAATTTTCTCGAAGGGACCCCAAATGTACATTTTTTGAGATTCAGCCTCATTTGTATGGATCTTAATGTCTCGAATGTCTCCCTTAAATCTTTCAAGGTTTCCTCATAGGTTTGGCTCTTGACCACCATATCATCAATATATACCTCCATGTTTCGTCCTATTTGGGACTTGAATGTTTTATTGACGAGACGTTAATACGTGGCTGCAGCGTTTTTGAGCCCGAAGGGCATAGTACTATAGCAGTACGTGCCTCGGTCAGTGATGAAAGAGGTTTTGTCTTCATCTTCTCTGGCCATATATATTTGATGGTAGCCCTTGAATGCATCTAAAAAGCATAAAACATAAAATCTGACAAATGAATCTACTTACTGTATCGATTCAGGGTTACGGATAACTGTCTTTTGGACAGGTTTTATTAAGATCAGTAAAATCTTGGCACATTCGCCAAGAAGAATCTGGTTTTGTTACAAGAACTGGATTACAAAGCCAGGTGGATTAAAATACTTCTCTAATCAATCTGGCCATTAAGAGCTTATCCATCTCGGCTTCGATTATCAAGTTGCGCTCTGGATCGAAGAGGAACTTCCTCTACTTTACTGGTTTACATGCCGGGTCCACTCCTAGTTTATGCTCAATAATTTCCTTAGGGACGCATGGCATGTCTTCAACGGTCCAAGAGAACACGTCTTGTATTCGGCTAAAAGCCTGAAGAGAAGACCTTTAAACTCTACTGAGAGGGTAGCACAGGTCTTGATTCTTCGATCAGGGAGGCTCAGATCTAGTGACACCTCCTCTATTTGAACCTCGTCTTGGGGCTCAATTTTTGCTTTGTCCTTCCCCTTGGGCTCTGGAGGTTCGGGGATCTCAGTAGCTCCGAGCCGTGGCTGCACCTTCTCTTCCCCCTTCCTCTGACTTGTCAAAGGATCTTCAAGGCTATCCCAGGTGGATGAGACATCAAAGGTTTCCAAGTAAGCCTTGTCAAGAATGGACATCGTTTGCGATTGGGACCGCAGGGACACATATAACAGGCTCGGGCTTCCTGTTGGCTGCCAATCATTGTTCCCTCAGATCCATCCCTCGACATAAATTTTATCCCAATATGGAACACAGAGAGAAGGATTATGTAGGTGTATTGCGTGGGTCGACCCAGGATCATATTGTAAGAGTTTTGTCCCTTTTGACGACGACGAAGTTGGTCATCTCAATTCTATGCTTCGGGAGAGCTCCAAGACACAATAGGAGCATTATCTGTCCCTCGGGCACTACCGAGTCTCCGGTAAAGCCAACCAATGGATTTGACCCAAGTGTCCCAAAAGATTATGTCCACCGAACTTCCAATGTCGACGAACACACGGTGCATTTCGTATCCAACCACATTTACGTGAATTATCACGGGATCATTGTGTGGCATTCAGCTGGAAACGGGGTCCTCGGAGGTGTATCCGAGGGTCATAAATGGCTTAAGTCGCTTCTCCCGATCCTCGCCCGAAGGAATGTTTCGGGCATATTTTTTTGGGGCATTGTTTGAGTCCCCGGTCACCGGGCCTTCGGCAATTGTATTTATCACCCCAGCCACATGGATCTGTTCGTCTTGGTTTGCCGGGGGATTGTTCCTATTTTGGCCGCCTCGATTCTGTTGACAAGGCGACGGGCGAGGTTGCGTCGGATTTCTTTGATTGGCAGTGTTCCTTTGGAGCTCTACCGCAGTTCGGCAAATGAACTGCTGCAAATGTCCTTCCTGGATGGCTTTCTTGATTTCAACCTTCAGGTGGTTGCATGCTTCGGTATCATGGCCGTGTTGACCATGAAAAGCGCAGTACTTTGCCTGGTCTCTTTTGTCCGAGGCTGACACCATTTGAGGAGGTGGCTCTAAGAGGCCCAGATGTTGTACTAGGAATAAACATATTTCCCTTCTCGATGCATTGAGAGGTGTAAAGTCAGCATCAGGATAGCTCCTTGTTCGTGGGGGTCGGTTCCCGATGTTGTTGCCCGGTTCACCAATGGTGTGGCCCTGGAATAGCTCAACCTATCAGCGACCCTCAATTTTTTTGATGATGAGAGGTTCGGAGTTTTGAAGACTTTTTCTTTTTGTGTATCGTAAAGTTCTCTTTTTGTCCTGTTCGACTCTTCACCCCGTATGAACTGCGATGCTCTTTCGAGAAGTTCAGAATAGGAGCTCGGTATCCTTTTGGCCAGCTCGGCGTTAAAGTTGCCTGGTTTGATACGATTGCAGAAAGTAGCCACCAGAATTCTTTCATCAACATTTTTGATTTGGACCACCTCCTCATTGAAGGGGTTCAGAACTTACTAAGTGACTCCTCCGACCTCTGCCGGATATTCATGAGGTGTGAGGTGTCCTTTTGCAATATTGATTTACTCCTGAAGTGACCTAGGAAAGACTTCACCAAGTCGTGGCGTAAAGTGGCAATTGAGTTCGTCGGCAGCTCTTGGAACCATTTTTGTGCCGGATCTCGAAGAGTTGTGGCAAACAACTTGCATCGGGTCGTGTCACTATAGCCATATAGGCTAGTGATTGCTACCACGTGCTGCAAGTGATCTGACGGATCAGACTCTCTCTTGTAGCGGTCTAGGTCAGGCAGCTTGAATTGCATTGGAAGAGGTTCAATTTTGACAGAGATCGTGAATGGATCTCTATCAATCTCTGCCGTAGCAGGAGCATTCAGAAGTAAATTATTTTTTTTCAAAATCTCTTGGATCTTATTTTCGAGGCTCTACTCCTCGAGCTGTTTTAAAACAACCGAAGAGGGTCCTCTTGATCCCGATTTTTTTGAGGAATGTGCACCGAGTCTCTCACACATCGGTAATTTTTCACATGTCGATGAGTGTGACTCATCAAGAGATTATTCATTCATTCTCTTATGAGATTGTTAATTTGTGACGTAGATCGGTTGGGCTCATGGCATCAACCGGAGACTCTTTTCTAGGTCGTCGCCCGGGGTCACGCTTCTGTTCAACTTGTGGAGTGGCTACCCGGTTCGAGCACTCAAACGGAGTTTTGCTCTCGCGCTGTTCCACGAATGCTCGGAAAGACTCGAAGTGGTCAGCAATGTACTTCAGGACATCATCATGCTTTCGTTGAGCCTCAGTTGGTGTACTGATATTTTCTAGTTCATCGATATGCACCACGAGGTGCTGATTGCTCGTCTTGGTCTCCTTGCTGGCAGTTCGGCGTGTTCCACTGTTCTTCATCCTCCTCAAAGCAAAAACAAACAATTCAGATGATTGAGAATTGACCGAAATTGATGGAAATCTATTGATTCCCGCAGACGGCGTCAATTGAAAATGCTAGAATTAGATTCTAGGGAGAGGAGGAGAGAGAAAGTGGAAGAACTGAATGTCAATGGTGTATTTTATTATCTGAGTTTCCAGATCCTTTTTAATAGTCCCGAGCCCCTTATTTATAGAATCGCATAAGGAGGCATTCTAGATCAGGGCTATCTCTATGCTAGTCCAGCCGAAACTGAATTACATAATTGCTATTAATGAGACTGCCACGTAGGCACTTATAGTACAATCTAGGTAATAGGCTACGCGCCACTAACCCACATCATCAGTGACCACTGACGAGTTCAATTTTCTCGACCTTTATTGTGCATGTTTTCCAATTCCATATTTGCAACGTGTCTAATAAAAGATACTTAACAAATTTGACCAATAAATAAGACTCGTATGCACTCGTAGTAACCGTCTAGTTTTCATAGAATATGATAAGGAATTGAAATGCAAAATGCAGTATTTGATTAATTGAAAATTAAAAGAAATAAAATAAAAAATTTAATAATGAAAAAGTCATCAGCTTACAAAGTGACGAATCATGAAGAATTTTGTTTAGAGACTCTACAATGAAACAAATTAAAGTACTTGGATACCCTGCAAAATCAAGGTTCCAACATTCAACAAACTTTTCTACTTACTCTACAAGAAATCAGTAACATACTAGACCTTCTCCACAAACTGAACCCTTGGCATCAATTCCTTCCAAAAGGTAATTAAAATGAAAAGAAAAGCTCAATTAATAATGGAAGACATAGACATCGTACTCCACAACAGCATCCAGAGTGTTGAGGTCAAAAGTGTGAGTCCTTACCTGAGCATAGCCACGAGAAAACCTGAGAACCTCACTTCCTCCAACAATCGGCATCTCTCTTACTTCTGAAAAAATAGGGTTTCTACCCAATAAACTAAGTGTGCTCCCATTGTACTTTCCTTCAACAAAAACATAGTTCAAAGCCATCAAGAATCCTATTTCATTCTGAGCTTCTGATGCATAAATCCCTTGAGCCCTTCCCACGAGTTTGGAGCTTAAATTCGGACCTCATCCATCATAAACACATCGCCAAATCCAATTTTCAAAGAGTTTGTTGTGGAAGCTCGAGCAACTCGAATATCTGTGAGGGTTTTTCCCGCTAACAGTGTCGTGGAAGTAGAAGTGGAGGTGACTTATTTTCTCATTTTTTCAGCCGCATTTCGTTTTTGGACAATTTCTTGACAATTTTTGGCATTGTACTTGAAGAAAATCGAGAGATGAAATGAAGAGAATGATGAAGAAGATGGTTGCTTCGAGTTTTGGATGAGCTTTTGCCATTGTTATAGAAGAGAGAGGCCACGCTCTATCTACTTGTAAGAGGGAAATGGCTATGAAGGGACTTTAGGTTTTGTTAGAAGGATAGTTTTTGTTATCTTGCCTGCAATCGATCTTTAGGGGCTTTTATATAAACACGATAGCCTCGTTCCTAACTACTTATGAAATGAAATGAAAAGTTATATATATTTTTTTTATTAAAAAAATACATTTTTAGAAAAGCAAGTAGAGCCGTGTATCGTAAGTGATTCAAACCTCCTATAGAGACAAGTGAAGTTGGTGAGTCGTATGATGGACAATTATCTACTGCGGTTCGAAGAGGACTCAACTGTTAGTTAGTACCCCTTACCTACTCCTCCTCTGCCTATTATTCTCATCACCGAACACAAATGAAAGAGAGAGAAGATTTAATTCAAAGCATGCACCCGAAAAAGTTAAAGATCTTCGAAAAACAAAGTGAGCTACCAGAAATATAACCATCCTTGTATGCTCCAACCTAGTCCTAACATTCTACAATAATAGTATTCAATGTCTAATAGAAGGGGCATACCTTTCATTCCTACTCCGCGTGTATAACATTCAGAGTTACTTTGAAAATAGATTTCAATTATCAAAACACTAAAAGCAAGATTATTTTTTGTCCACAAATTATTTTTCATTAAGCAACTTTCAAAAATATGTTGATTAAAGGCCCAATATTCTTTCAAATCATATATTTATTGCCAAATTTTGTGATGGATAACAATAATGAAATGTTACGTAAATTTAAAATTTTAATCACTCTTATTTTTTGTATCATTTAACGGTACTATCTATTACTCATCTCGAGAAAATTATTAATGAGTCAAACTATTATAGATGGCGCTCGATTAGCACTGGATTATATAGCGCGCATCTCATCTGCGGTCCTTCAAAGTTCTAATAATGGATAACACGTTGTATTTCACGAATTGTTAAACAGTTTAGAATTTAGTACGAAGAAAAATTGCACTAGTGTAACTAATTATGTCTAGCCGAATCAATTTTCATCAAAAAAAAAAAAATTTGTTGTACAACTAAGTACCTGAATTGTTCAAGAGAGCTGATAAAGTACAAGTCCATATAAACTTTTGTGGAAATATGTATAACTTATTTTGACTAGAGAAAAAAAGAACGAAAATAGAATAAATTTCTTCCACGAATTGCCGTTAAGAACCCGTCTCCAACTCTCTGTTTCTGCGTAACGTGTTTGGCTGCTTGAAGAAAGTTCGATGGTGCGGCTGCTACTTGCTAGAATAGGAGCAATTTTAAAACCAGCTATATATGTACTTTTCTTAAAATTTGATTGGAACTATTCTTATGACAGGACATGAACATGGAGGCCCCGGGGGTCCTTTTGACCTTGGTTGTCACAACTGGACCATTTTAACCATGACGATTAATTTCCAAAAAGAAACAAAAAAAAAAATTATGTGGAAATCGAACGTATCTAAATATTTCTCATTCTTTTAGTAGCAAGGACTTCTTCATGGATTGCTAATTTTTATTTTGATCGGTAAACATTTAGTTTTACTATGAATAATATAGTACATGCATAGTTCTTTTGAATCAATTAAAATCTTCCATTTAGAATGATAGATCTACAAATATAGGAGTTACGTTTTTTATATTTTCTATATAAGTGAACTCCATTTTAGATGAGGGGTTCTGTTAGCATAAAAAACACGCAATGAAAAATAAATTTATTTAACACATATAAAAATATGTGGGAAACGAAACTAAATTACTTAAATAACTAAATTACCAAAATCTAACAATAACATATTTTTTAATTGATAAGGAGTTTGGTTTAATTATATGCCATCAGGTTCCAATCCGATAAATCCAATAGCGGACAAAGCAAAAAAAAGAAATAAAGAAAAAAAATAAATTATCCGAATTTATGAAACCGAATATAATAAAAAAAAATTTCCTCAAAAGAAAATATAGTCAATGGGATATAATTTTCAGCTAACCCGGTTAAGATTTGAAATTTGAATAAATTTGTGAGTCAAACTTAAATTTTACAAAGCTCAATTCACAAACCCTAATTGACACCCTTATTTACAACGTGACTAATAGAAGATACCAAACAAATTTGACCAAGAAATAAGACTCGTATACACTCGTAGTAACCATCTAGTTCTCATAGAATATGATAAGGAATTGAAATGCAAAATGCAATATTTGATTAAATGAAATTTTAATTTTTTTTTTTTTTTTAAAAATCAACAAAATTTTAATAATGAAAAGGTCATTAGCTGAAAAAGTGACGAATCATGAAGAATTTTGCTTAGAGACTTTGCAGTGCAACAAATTAAAGCCGTTAGATGCCCTGCAAAATCAAGGTCCCGACATTGAACAATTTTTGCTGCGTACTCTATGCGAAATCTGGAACATAGACCTTGATCTCAACAAAATGGTCCCTTGACATCAATTCCTTCCAAAGTACGAATAGATGTAGAAATGAAGGTTTGAGGGAGTAAAAGTATATAAAAATAAACTGTTCACTGTATAAAGTTATGTGTAAGATTTAGAGTATTGGATTATTTGATTTATAATAAATAGTTTTATCTTACTTTTTTTTTTCATGAGATACATACTTAAAATCGTAACCTCCACGTCACACGACCAAAAAATATTTTACTAAAATGTCACGCTACGAAATAATATTTAAATACTAACATCAAATTTTTTATTACTAATTAAAATTCTATTAATGACTTATTCTTTAAAGAAAGAATAAATTGTTTTAGGGACATTGTTAACTTAATCGAGTAATTTATAAACACCCTAACAGTTAATATAATTTTTTAATCATATTCTAATAACTTAATTTGCAAATTAATAACAATGAAAATTAATTAGATAATTTACACTACGTATTGTTAAAACCTATTACCCGAAACACTTGTAATTAATGAGTCAAATTAAAACATTAAACAAACAATGGATTTTAAATATTTTATAAATGAAATAAACTATAAAGAGACAACATACTTTCTTATTTTAATTTAAAGTGGCGCTATAAACACGAAAAATTTACTATTAAAATAATGAAATACTTAAAATAAAATAATAGTTCAACATAAATAAGTTAATGAACAATTGATATGAAAAATGACATTAATGTAAAAAGAACTTAATTTCTACAATAATTGAAGATGATACTCTATTTAAAAACGAGATTAAAAAAACTATAGAGATAATAAGAACAGTATAGATAAAAATGTCTTGGTTAAATCACACTATTACAAATTTGATTAAGTTGGTGTAGATATTAGTTAAAATAGTTTTGCAATAAGATTACACAAACATATATTTTCGGATAATTTATAATTGTGTAATACTTTAAGAGTTTAAAGTCTAATTTACAAAGTTGTGACTGAAATTCTAATAACTTTAAGTAAGTAGGAGAAAATATAAAAATTGAAAGTTTGGGTAAAATGATATTTTATTTTATTTTTTTAAAAAAAACCTTGAGGAAGGGGGTAAAATTTTATATTTTTTAATACTCAACCCTTAAAAATACATATAATATTCATGGGTCTTTAAAAATTTTGAAGAGCGTCTGCCACCGCCGTCCCCAATGGTACGCCCTTAATTAAAATGAAAAGAAACGCTCAATTAACCATTCCCTTTTCTTTTTTTTCTTTTTTTTTTTGATATTTGATTTCTATTCCTGATATATGATTCCTCAATACAAAACGACCCCATGTTTTTCTACTTGCCTAGACTTGTAAAACCATGCCATTCATGAGCATTTGAGCACCAAACATTTATAGGACCATATGTCCATCATTCATTGTGGTCAACTTTTCTCGATCTTTATTGTGCTTTGTTTTCCAATTCCATTCTTGCAACGTGTCTAATAAAAAGATACAAACGAATTTGACTAAGAAATAAGACTCGTATACGATCGTATTAACTGTCATAACAAGAATTATTTACTTTACATAATTTTAAAAGTCATAAATAAGTCACAAAAATTAGTGATTTTAACTCATAAATAATAATGTGACTTTCATTTAAAAGTCACAAATAGATTTTGTGATTTTGTAGACGTTGACCCTTATTTGAGAATCACAAACTAAGATGCAAGTCACAATTAGTTTTGTAACTTACACATGAATGTCACGTCTACAAAGTTACAAAATTATTTATTACTTGCAAATGAGAGTTACATTATCATTTGTGATTTGAAATTATTAGTTTTTGTGACTTGTCAGTGTCACAAGTGATTGTAGTCATGACTTTCAAAATTATATAAGTTACAAAAGATGAGTAATTCTTGTAACGCAAGCCGCAAATAATGATTTTTCTCGTAGTGTGTCTAGTTTTCATAGAATATGATAAGGAATTGAAATGCAAAATGCAATATTTGATGAATTGAAAATTTTAAAATAAAAAATAAATAAATAAAAATATCAACAAAATTTTAATAATGAAAAAGTTATTAGCCAACAAATGTGACGAATTATGAAGAATTTTGTTTAGAAACTCTTCAATAAAACAAATTAAAGTCGTTGGATTGCCTTCAAAATCAAGATCCCAACATTCAACCGTCTTTGTCACTCGAAATCCATTCCCATGACATCAACTCCTTCCAAAGGGTAATTAAAATGAAAACAAAAGCCGACTTCCAAAAAGTAATTAAAATGAAAAGAAAAGCTAAATTAATAATGGAAGACATAGACATTGTAGTCCACAACAGCATCCCCAGTCTTGAGATCTATAGCATGAGTCCTTGCCTGAGCATAGCCACGAGTAGGGTTGTAAACGGGTCGAATCTAACATATTCAGACTCGGATCTGATTAATATTATCAGTTTCGGATCTGGATCCGAATCCGAACGAGTCTACAAAAGTAGATCCGTATTCGGATCCGTCGGGTCTTGTCGGATCAGTATCCGGGTCTTAATAATTTTTTTTAAACGATTATATGTAAAACTATTATAATTTATCGAATTTTCTCCTTTTTTTTAATTAGACAAAAGTATTGAGTTCATAATTAATAGGAAATAAGACTCGTATACATCGTATTAACTGTCATTATAAGAATTACTCATTCTACATAATTTTAAAAGTCATAAATGCAATCACTTTGTGACGTGATAAGTCACAAAAATTAGTAATTTTAACTCACAAATAATAATGTGACTTTCATTTAAAAGTCACAAATAAATTTTGTGATTTTGTAGACGTTGACCCTTATTTGAGAATCACAAACTAAGATGCAAGTCACAATTAGTTTTGTATCTTTTATTTGAGAACTTTTTTATGTTTGTGTTTGGTAAAATTAGGGACAAAAAAAAAAAAGGTAGTAATTTGTAGGTAGTAAACCTAAAGGATAATAAAATATTATAGTAAGATGGTGAAATATTAAGATTGTAGTTATATATATATAATAATTGGAGTTGATTTAATTGATATAAATTATCAATAAATAGTAAATTATTTATAGAAATTTTAAAGCTGCTTAAATATAAAACCAAATCAATTTTGGAAATCATGCATAAAATAAGAAGTACGTTGTAGACTAAAACACAAAATCAATTCCACTTTGCATTGGAAAAAAAAGAAAGAAGTTAGTCAAGTTATACAAAAATAAATAAATAAATAAATAAGTTAGTCAAGTGTCAAGTTACTGAAGTTTGAAGTAGTAGTGGGGGCAATTGGGCTATAATCCCATGTAACTAATCTTGTTAACTATTATTTACTCTCTCCGCTGATTTTAATCATGACGATTAATTTCTAAAAAGAAAAAAAAAATATTTATCTCAAAATCAAGTATATTTAAATATTTCTCATTTTTTTAGTATTAAAGATTTCTTCATGAATGATTAAATTTATTTTGATCAATAAATATTTAATACTACGTACCAATAATATAGTGCGTACTTAGTTCTTTTAAATCAATTAAAATCCTTCATTCTAAATGAAGGACAATTTATAAATTTGGGAATTATTTATTTTTCTTATGTTTTCTATATAAGTGAACTCTATTCTAGATGAGGGGTTCCAATTCAATAAATCCAATAGCGAACAGAGCGAAAAAAGAAATAAAGAAAAAAAATTATCCAAATTTATGAAACCAAATATAATAAAGAAATTTTCCTCAAAAGAAAATATAGTGAATGGGATATATTTTTCCTCTTTATTGAAGAGAGATTGCGTTGATTACAAGTGCGAAATTAAGTACAAGGAGTATTAATTAAGGTGAAATCTTGAGCGGCGCGGGACATTTACGGGCCGACTCGTATCCGGTTGGTCATCGGGTACGGGTACCGAATCATAACGGGCGGGCAGCCCGCACTGACTAGTAATACAAACGCAAACAAATGGCAAATTTTTGCCAGCAAAATCACAGAATCCTTCACCATTGAATTGTTCCTTGCATTTTTTGGGACATGTTTGGGTATCATTATTCCTAGGACATACATTTGGTATAAAAGGCTTCTTGCATACATGTTCTTGTTGTGCATGGATCATCATTGCTGCTGAAGCTGCAAAAACAAAAATAAATAAATAAATAAATAAATAAAATTATTCATGTTCAAATAATTTATAAAAAAAAAAAAAGTTCGTATTAATTATTTTTCTAGCTTAATTGGAAGGAAAATTCAAAGAAGTAAAATTTTATGTAATAGGATAGCATGAAGTTCGAAGTGTTAAAATAAAAATAAAATTTGTAGGCAAAAGAAAGGAATTTTCCAATTAATCTAATCTCAATTAGTGTTGTTTAACAAATAAAAACAACTAATCAAGTTGCACTAATTAATAGTATGCACATGTACAAAGTTTTTTAGTGAAGTTTGGTTAAAAAGAATGGAAAAGGGTAGATCCAAAAGTTAGAGAAACTAATTACTGAAGTAACATACCTAAGATAACAAAAGCAAAAATCAAGATGGAAAAATAAGAAGTTTTAGAAGCCATATCTAAGAGTATAAGACAATCTTTCATAGTATTTGTTTCTGCTACAATTGAGGTGAAATAAAACAAAAAAAGTGTGAGAATTTATAATTGTTAAAGGATAACAATTAGGTAGCCAAAAAAAGAAAGAAAATAATCGAAATTATTGGCCACATAATGTGAAGTTGTTAGTGTATTTATGTAACATATAAAACAGAAGTAGTAGTATCTATGACGGGGTGGGTTTCAAAATCTTACAATTCTATTTAAAAGAGTTTTTCTTTTACTGTATGAGTGTCTAAAAATCAGGTGAGATAAGAGATAAGTATATAACTATAGAACTCTGTAACTTGTTGGAAAGTTACCGTCTCTAATTTTCCTATTTTTCAACATATAAATTAATAGTAAGTCACTAATGTGTAACTAAATTCGAAAAAGAATAAACGGAATTTGTGATTTTGTAAGTATTTTCCATAAATTAATTCATGCATTAGCATTTTATGGGCATACTTGTAACTTTCTATTAAATGTTGAGATTTTAATGTCATATCTAATGATTTAAATATAAAATCTATCCAAAGTTATAGCAAATAAACCTCATGAATATATACCAAAAAGAAAAACATCTATAGTCACAAATGTAAAGTGTTCAAATTCAGAAAAAGCAATAAATAAATTAAAATAAAAAGTTATTGAAAGCACAATTATTATAAAGAAATTTATTGCCTAATTCATACTAAAAAATATTTTGCATTAACCAATGATTAAAAATCTTTCTGTGATGGTACTAAATATGTAAGGAAATTTTTGTAACATAAAATTCTATGCAGGTGTTGATATTTTCTTACTAAAAAGTTTAAAATGGTTACCTAAAACTTAATGTATTGACGATAAATTATTGACAAGATTAATGCAAAGTTATTAGTATAGGCATTTACACATTCATCGATCTGATGTAGTAATCCAAATCATACTCGAACCAAATACGTCCACAACCATTCTAATTAAAACATACACGGGATCTGAAATTTACATATAAATAAATTAATTTATTTTTCATTTCGGTCCAAACTCAATTCAAAAAAAAAAAAAAAGTCTTTTAACCTCCGTTACTATAATATCAAACCAAATAATAATTACGTTACTTTTCCAAAATTTCTTCATTAAAAAATCAAACTAAACTAAACAATTACATTTTTCAACTAATAATTATGTTACCTTCCCAAATTACTTACCTAAATTCTAATCCCTACACCGTTGCCAAAAAAAAATAAAAAATAAAAAAAATAAGAATAAGTCTTGACTACTCATTGTACAATATGGAGTGACTATAACAGTCGTTAATATAATTAAAAAATAAGAGAGTCCTACTAATTTCTATTCATCTAACTGCATGTAATACTCACCCCACATCGGAGTGAGTAGTAAAAGAATTTCCAAAATTAGACCTTATGTTCATATAGAGTCAATCTCCCAACAGAATATTTGAAGCCCAACATGTCACCTTCCAAAAATTGGACCTTATGCTATTACCAGACCCAATAGCCCAGGAATATATTTGGAACCCATTATCTACTCCAATCTCACCCTACATTATTATTTGGAACTTAAATTAAAAACAGGCCGAATAGCCCAACAGAACAATTGGAGCCCATTAGCTCACTCCAAAAAAACCCTAGTAAATTCCTCTTATAAACAAAAACCACCACTCCCACACTCCGCCTTCTAGGGTTTCTTCCATTCTCTCAATTTTTTCACACACTAGAGAAGAGAGAAGACCGATCGGAAAAGATGCCGGCCGGCCATGGACTGAGGTCTCGGACGAGGGACTTGTTCGCCAGGGGGTTCAGGAAGCGCGGAACCATTCATCTATCGACCTATCTTCGCACCTTCAAAATCGGACAATACGTCGATATCAAGGTAAACGGCGCCGTTCAGAAGGGTATGCCTCATTGATACACCATGGCCGCACCGGCCGCGTCTGGAATGTCACCAAACGCGCCATCGGCGTCGAAGTCAATAAGCAGGTCGCTCCTAAACTCTTTATCCTGAAATGTATACTTTTTTATTTTTCAATTTATCGATTTTTATTTGCTTGGTTTTTAATTAATGTGTTGAAGAGAAATGTTTGTTTATTACTGTAACATTTGTTTTATGACGTAAACTGCATAATTTGGTATTAAAAGAGAGAGAACAAATTTTGAGCTTATTTTATGGGTAGTTTTTGATGAATTTTCTTTTATTTTGCGATATTATACACATCTATTTGATTGGAGAAGTATTTGAGGAATGCTATGATTATGCTGTATAATTTTTAAATAATTTTGTGTTGGATTAAGTTAAATAGCAAAATGCTCGAGCAATGCTACTGATTCTTCTATGCTGGGAATGCTGTTTTGTAAGTAACTATGATATATTGATCTGGGAAAAGTGTGAGCATCAGATGATCATAATAACTAATTCCACGAGTTATGCTCCTATAATATACAAGTCTTTGTACTATGTTGTTTCTTTTTGTGACTTACTGATTGGAGGATTACAGTCTAATGCCTGATTTCTACCTGCCTTCTTTGGTTGGATTGCAGTGTACTCCCAAAGAAGCCTTATTTTGTGCACTATGAATTCAGGTCTTCTTGTTCTGTTATGGTTTCTCTGGAATCTTATCTATGGAGGATTAAATTTTAATTCCTCTGTTTGTTTACTTTCTTCAGTTGTGTTGTGGGAGCTATCCTAATAATGACATTGTTAGTATTGTTTCCTTGTATTGAAGGAAAGCTGATCTTTGATTCCGTGAATATTATTATATCAGGTCGGTCACAGGATAATCAGGAAGAGGATCCATGTTCGTGTGGAGCATGTTCAGCCTTCTCGATGCGATGAGGAAATCAAGAATAGGATCAGGAGAAATGATGAGTTGAAGGCTGAAGCAAAGGCAAGAGGTGAGGTCATCAGTACCAAGAGGCAGCCTGAAGGACCCAAACCTGGCTTCATGGTGGAAGGTGCAACTTTGGAGACTGTTACTCCTATTCCATATGATGTGGTCAATGATCTCAAGGGGGGTTACTAAGCTTTTACTGTTTTGGCCTGTTTTCTGGTTTTGTTTATTGCTTAAAACGATTAAAAGACTATCGAATTTATTTAAATCATTTTTCTGCTCTAGACTTTAATTTAGTCCAGCTGTGGGATTTTTGCAACATTAGTAGGAGCATTGGGCATACTCAAGTTTTGTGTTTAATCGAAGTAATGTTGTCAAAATGATTATGTGTGCACTCTTGGTCAACAGTTTCCTGTTTCTCCGAGTTTGTGCTTATCTGTGATGTCTATTTTGTTGTCCCCAACTTTAGTATCCATTTTCTGCCTGGGTTGTGTTGTTGGATGGTAGCTTTTGTGAACGAGGGATATGGAAGTTCTTTGGTGCAGCAATGTGGTTTACAGAAACAAATATTTTGTCTGAAATACTCTGGGAGTTGAGGGTAAGAACAAGGAAGGAAGACCATTAAACTGTTTGGTTAAGTACATAGAAATTTGGTTGAGGTCAACCTTGATGTTATTACACTATCCCCTGAGAGGTTTATTATCTAATAATGGGAACTTATGCTGAGCACGTATATAACTGTTATGCTGTGTTGGTGTCTCAAGTATGAGCAAGGTGATCGATAACTAATTCAATTATTGTAAAATGAACAAACGAAAATTCGATCAAGGGTTGGAAAGACAATTGTTCCAAATGAGTTGTGGCTGATGATTTGGCCGCAGTTTCACTTGATTCAAGTGTTCATCCACACCGTGTCATTCTTTGGTAAATACAGTCATCTATTTTAGTTGTCCAAGTGTGGATGCACATATATTGCAACTGAAAATACACTCGCATATTACCGCAGTCACAACCTATCAAAGAACTATTATTGTGGAGCTTGTTTACTTCCATCTTCTATCAAATGACTCATTCGCATGTCTACTTGTAGTGTATATATCTAAGATATTTGTAGTTTGACACAGTCAACAACTCGGATATCACGTTGGAGTGAATTGATCACATAGTATGACTCATTAGCATGTCTACTTGTATTGTATATATCTAAGATATTTCACAGCTTTGTAGTTTTACACAGTCAACAACTCGGATATCACGTTGGAGTGAATTGATCACATAGTATAACTCATTCGTATGTCTACTTGTAGTGTATATATCTAAGATATTTGTAGTTTTACAGTCAACAAATCGGATATCACGTTGGAGTGAATTGATCACTAAGCAGGGCCAAGACCCAAGAATGCACTAGGATTGATCATGAACAAAAATCGAGACACGAGTGAAATGAATAAGTTGGCTTCTTTTCTTGGATGGCCCTTTGCAGAAAATTCTTGAAAAATCTAAAAATATTTTTAGTGTTTTACTAGTTTGTGTCGAGATATCATGGAACTCACAGCACAACTAGATTTAAGATCAAGGGTACCCTAGAAGTTTTTGCCAATATATCTCCACAGATAACATGTTAAAATAGTTACTGCATTAGAATTTTTCTTTTTATAGTTATTGATGACTGTGAATTAACTGAATTTTAAAACCTCCAACAAGCCCTCCAAGTGCTTGAGTAAGGGAATATTTGTATAGTTGTTTGAGGTAATTCTCATTCCGTGTATAATTGGTTTGAATGCTTTGCTTATTATTCAAGTTTTTCAATAATAATTTGGCAAATTCTTGTCAATTTAAAATCCCCAGTCATCAATAAAATTGATAAACACTTTTCAATTATTAATAGTTAGAGTTTTCAACTTAATTATTATTCAATTTAAAATTGATAGTGGTTCATTCGATAATACCACAAAATTCGGGAAAATTAAAAAGAATACAGATAAGAAAATAATCGAAAAGAATAAGCTGTGAAAATATGAGATTATTATTGTTGAACCAGGGGTTGAGTGTTACAGAAAAAGATTGAGGGGAGCAAAGTAATACTCAAAATAAATCACAAGTGGAAAGGAAAAAGAGTGAAATACAACAGAGCATACAACAAGACAAGGCAAAATGGATCCTTAGCCAAGGAAGAAGGAGATATGCAAAGGAGTGATAAGTGAAAAAAAAAAAAAAAATGTAAAGCCTTATCTATAGCAAGAGTATAAACTATAAACAATTAATTACTTTAGATTTATAAAGTTAGAAGAAGAAATTTGTAGTATTTGAAATATATATAGTGGAAAGAATTATTGATGTTAAATAGAATAAATATTTAATGTTTCTAATCTAGGACACTAGAAAATAGAGATACACACAAGGAATAACATTATCGGGAGACTATTAATAGTGTAAGTCAGTCATAATATTTCTATATAATTTTATAAGGTAAAATGAGGAGTATTAATTCACTACTTTCAAACGTAATACTTGATTATCCTTTAATAATTATTTTAATTTCATCAAATTTATTCATTTATAAAAATGATATTTATTATTTGATATTGATTTTATCTCTTGGTGATGATAAATAATAAATAAGAATATTAAAAAGTTGAATACCCATGGAAAATGTCCTAATAATTACCTGATTAATTAAGTCATTAGTAGTATCACTATAGAAAATTATAATTTAAACACCTAAAAGAGAGTTTTTTTATTTTTTTTTTTTTAAGAAAAGAAGAAATTTTACATGTACTTAGTATTAGGTGTTATCATGTAGTGACTATTTATTTATTTTTTTAAAAAAGGTAAAATCTTCAACAAATCAGAAATATCACACATACAACACAATTACTTTTTACTAGTGTCTTTATTACATGAATTTAATATCAAGGGTCCATGATATTTGTTTTTCTTTTTTTTTTTTTTTAAAAAAAATATATACAATGAATTTTCATCTACTCATTTAATAATTTAAATCGTTGATCAATAAATTATAAGAAAACATCTCACCACGTTAACAACCTTCATTGTCAGTGTATATGATATATATGTAAGTCTGATAGTGTATTTTAGCCTCCATGTAGCTGTCTATTCAAGTATATATATGATCTCTACTCCTGCCCGCAAACGAGTTGGGCATTTAATATATCACCTTTTTTCCAGATACCTAATTTTGACATATTCCTGTATTTTAATCAATATTTTGAATCTTTTATTCATAGTTACTCCACCCAAAACAGGAAACAATTGTCTTATTCACCATTTTAAAATTGGTAAATTCCAAAAACCTCCCTAATCTTTGCCGTTTTCACATTGCCTCTATTCTTTTTTTCGTAACAAATGTATCTCCAATATTTCAATTTTGCCAATTTGTCTGCTTTATCCTTAGCAAAATCATTATTTCTCTTGTTGATTTCTTGATACACAGTGCATACCGAATAGGGGTATAAAAGTTCAGAACTTAGGGATATGTTGGCAAAAATATAATATGAAATTTCGTTCGACTTTCACGTTTTTTTGGTATTGGACGAACAATACATATCCCTTTATGTTGCCAGCATTAAATTATACTTATTTGCATAATAAAGTAATTGGAAATTACAGTTAGAGAAAATAGTGCAATGAGAATAAGAGGATAATTCAAAGAATAAATGCCATTAATTCCTTTTGAATTCATTATTCTAATTGAACCAAGTTAATTATTCATATTTTCCTTCATGTCTTCATAATATTCACCTTCCTACGAAGATGGTGGAGACTTGCCGACACTGCAATCAAAAATACAATAACAAGTAGATGAACTAGTAAGGCCAGGTTCACAAACTGCAAACTCATTTAATTGCTTGGAGCATTCTAATTGACAATATTTAAATAAACACTCTCTCGGATCTAACTCTATTTTGCACTTTTCTTCACCTCTTAATCCAACTGCGAAAAAAAAAAATTTTGTTAGGAACAAAAAAAAAATTTATTGCTAATTTGACAAAATATGATAATGCCAAGATCCATTTCTTGAAATTGGTGAAATTAAAATAAGTACAAATAATAAAAGATAGAAGCTGTGATGATAACATATAAGATTGACTCAGTGCACAAACCTGTGAGAATGGAGAAGAGAAGGATGCCACTTAGATATGAATATTGGGTAATTTTCACCATTGTAACAACAAGAGCCACTTAATATATCAATAAGAAAGTTGTTGTTGAACTAGAGTGAAGGTGTGAATATTTTATGTATTTGTACAATTAGAGTGAATATAGTCAATATATAGAGGACTGATTAAATGACAAATATATCAAATCTCCAATTTAGTCACCAATTAAGTCTAAATATAATTACCACTATACTCTATAGATGAAAATAAATATTGTAATTAAGAACGGTGTAAATACTTGAAGAAAAATACGATATGATAAGATGAATATCTTGATTCACTTTCTTTTCTCGTACAAGTTTTTTATTTCTTTCAATTTCTAATTATATTTTAGTAACCACAACTTTTAATCTAATTCATTCGCTAAATTAATCATTACCAAATGATATCCTTACCTTTCTTTTAATGAATTTACTTTTCCTTTTACCCTTTTTCCCTTTTATCTCTCACTCTCACTCTCTATGGCAATGTTCCTTCTTTGTATGTTTCCTTTTATGCTTTTCACGATTGAATGATAGGATATTGACTGGTTTAACATTTCACAATCTCTCAATTAACATTTTTTATGTGTATTTGTAACATTACGTTTTCTTTTATTTATTTAAATATATTTATACATGTGTTTCGCGGATAGTATTTGAAGTATGAAATGTTTGCCAACACATTTGTGCTCGACTGGATTATTGAACGAACTCGAATTCTGAGTTTAGGTGATTTGTTTATTGAATGAACAAGTCGTTTTCAAACTCTAACATGCTTTGTTCTTAATTGGTTGGTTGACTTAAAGTTTTTGGAGTACTATCCTATTGTGATTTAATACATATAATATTTAAATATTTAAAACATATAATATTATACTGTATAAATATTCAAATCACATCGATATAATACTTAACAAGATTATAGAATTTTTTTAAAGTTTTATATGCATGATGTATATTACATTTAGTTGTGTATGTTTAGTTTTGTGCAATATAAAATGTAGTGATATATTCGTTTCTTTACAACAATTTGGTTAATTTTTTTTATCAATAATGTAAAATTAACTTAAGGTACGTAGATACGTTAGTTTGGGCAAGAACTCAATAATGTAAAATTTTTTTTTTTTGGCAGATACATTTAATCTTAATCAAGGTCACACGTAATACTTAGATAGATCCGGTTTTTTACTCCACCTGTGGGCTCTGTGGTCAGGATTAAATTTTAAAGAATTTTGCTTACATCAGCTGACGTTATAGATTTTCTAAGGTTTAATCCACACCACAGAATCTAAAGTGAGGTCAAAGATCGGATCTATCTAAGTATTTACCAAGTTCTTTATAAGTTCACTCTCTAATATTTTAATCGTATTACAATACTGTCTTTTGAACATGATTAATTCCAAGAACCTCCCCCACCTTTGCCCACGTTTTCACATTACTTCTATTTTTTGATGTGTAATAAAAAAGGCCGAAATCTCATTTTCCAATTCAGCATAATTATTCTTTCTGTTATTGATTTCTTCTATAGCAATATATACTCAATAAGTGCATTTATAAAATTGATAAATACAAAATGACATATAAAAGTCACTAGATCTGAAAAATAATAAGTAAAAATCTGGTGGAGAATTTAAAATTAGGGGAGTCGTGATTTAATAAGATTTTGTCACGCAGACTGGTTTTGGAAGGTGATTTTAAAAGGTAATTTGTAAAATATTTTCCATACCCAATAGGTGTATAAAAGTTCAGAACTTAGGAATATGTTGACAAAAATGCAATATGGAGTTTCCTTTTGTTTTTTGTTAGAACGATACATATCGTTTTATCATTCCAGCATTGAATTACTTATTTCCAAAATAAAGATACTAGATACCATATAGTTCGAGAAAATATTACAATGATAACAGGAGAATAATGCAAGAATAAATTAATGCCATTAATTCCTTTGAATTCATTATTTGAATGCAACAACATCTTTATAGATTGCATTATTTGGAGTATTATTTTGGTGCATTATTTAATGAATTATTTGAGTGATGTGACAAATAATAAAAAAATGTGAATAATTTGAGTAAGTGTTGGGATTGTGAATAATACAAATAATTTTTTGTAAATAAGTGTTTGAATAATATTTTTTACACTCAAAGATAATAAACGTACGTGAAAGTCGAACGAAATTACTAATATCAAAATATATGATTCCGTTCACTTTCTTTTTCACACCATCAAATCAAGTAATAAAAGCATACACAAACGTAGTTAAGAGACAGGGATAGGATAAAGTTTAAAATGCTTATTTGTATAAGATTACTCAACATTCATACTAACATATATTTATTTAATATAAAATAAAAAAAATATAATTTAAAAATTACTTATTATTTTGTGCACTAAAAGACAAAATACGTAGACAAATTTTGAATAAAATTATTAATATCAAAATACATAATCTCGCTCATTTTTTTATACCATCAAATCAAGTATTCAAAACCACATGCAAAGAAAGTTACTTATTTATCGTTTGAAATCCGAATCTTAAAAAATGAAATATGTCTATATGCGTATGCTAAACACGTATTTATTTAATACAAAATAAAAATACAATTTAAAATTTACACTTTTCTGCCCATACACAGTTTGGATTCTCCCACATAGGTTCGAAAGTTTAAATCTTATAAAATATCATTTTAAACTTTATTTTTCCGCCTATATTTCGGAGTACTGAACCTAAATTCGGAAGTCCGAACTTTATATATTATTTTAAACTCTATTTTCCCGCCTATACTTCGGACTTCCGAACCTTACATTTTCCATTTGTTCTTTGCCCAAAAAAAATTTAGACCAATGAATAGTAATAAATAGTATAAAAAAATTTAATGCTAATATATGTGAATAGTATAATACATGTATAGATGAATAGTAAAATAATTGATTAAATAGTAATGAATAATGAATGAAAAATTTGAATTGTATACGTAATGAATAGTGAAAGAAAAATTTGAATTGTGTAAATAATGAATAGTATTTTTGAAAAAAAAAGTTGACAAAAAAATTTTGCTGATCAAATAAATATTTCATAAAAATATAAATAGTAATGTAAAAAGTGGTAAAAAAACAATCCAAATGGGGCCGTTACCATATTTTCTTCCTTAATAATATTCACCTTCCTATAAAAGGGGTGGAGCTATGCCAAAACCACAATCAAAAAATACAATAACAAGCAAATGAACTAAGTATTTAGATAAATCTGGTTTTTAACTCTATCTGTAAATTCTGTAGTCAGGATTAAATTTTAAAAAATTTTGTTTATATTAGCTAATATCATAAATTTTCTAAAATTTAATTTATACTATAGAGTTTACAAATAGAATCAAAAATCGAATCTATCAAAATCTTTGCCAGATGAACTAGTAGTGCCAGGTTCACAAACTGCGGTGCCGTTGTATTGGTTGGAGCATTCTAATTTGCAATATTTAAGTAAACACTGTCCTGAATCCATCTCTACTTTGCATATTTCTTCACCTTTTACACCAGTGATGAATACCAATCCATCTAGCATGTTAAGTTCATGTAACATTCTAAAAAAATTTTTGATTGTGGTTAAAAAATTAAATTTATACCTGTCTCTTATACACATCTAGATGTGTATAAGAGACAGGGATATTGTTTTTAACCAACTCTTTTATCCAGGAACTCAAAAGTTAAAAAAAATCTATTTAATTAATTAATTTTTTGGTTTCTTTACTTTTTCATATATCATACATATATATGTTAGATCTACAACACAATGTATTGTAGATTAGGTTTACCTAATCTGTCTCTTATTGCACATCTAGATGTGTATATTAGACAGATAAATGGCATAATATTAGATTGTTCAAAACCCTTTTTATTGATTTTTCCTTTTCCTGTGTATTAATTGTTGTTACCCAATTAGCCCCCCATCAATACAGAAATTAAAGAGAGTACAACTAGTAAAAAACAGAAGTTGTATTGATAACATATAAGGATGACTCATTGGACAAATCTGAGAAAATGGAAAGGAGAAGAATACCACACAAATATAATGAAGATTTTGCCATTTTCACCACTACAATCACAAGAATCGCGTAATATATCAATTTGAAAGTGTGATGTATTTGTTTGTACAATTAGAGTGAAGGTGTCTATAAATAGAAGGAACTCAATCGATGAAATGAAAATAACAAAATCTCCAATATATTAGTCCCAAATTAAGTCTAAGCAAGATGAAAATAAATATTGCAATTAAAATCCGTTGACTCCCTTTCTTTCCTTTGTTAAGCGAGTTCCTTACTTTCTTCAATTCTTATTATTATTTTTTGTAAGCAAAAACTTTAATTTTCATTCATTCATTCATTTGATGAATCAATGAACCCAATAACATCCTTATATATAAATTACTTTGGGAAAATAACCAAATACATCCCTCACATTTTTAGAACGTATCAATCTCGTCACTCACATTTGCGAAACATTTTTTTTTTTGTCATCACATTTAAAATGACGTAAATTCACCCATCACATTTTTAAAACATACCAGTCTCGTCCATAATAATTTTCGATCAAATTTATGATTGACAATTGTTGAAAATTTGATTTGTTATCTAAGAATTGGTCAAAATAACTTGCTTACATCTATAAAATATGAACAGTATTATTTAACATTACAACCATAATTTAATATTTGAATTTTTCAAAATAAGGTTTTTAATTTTAGAGTCTTAGAGATTTCGGCCTTTTTATAAGTTTCTTTATTTACTAATGTCCTTTATTAGTTCAGAAATAATTTTCTGGCCCAATACAACCAAGCATATGGGATCAATCCTATCCCCTTCATAGCATAATGGTAGGCTGCAAATGGAAGGCAATTGACATATAATCCCCTTGTCATTAATTAGCACAATGGTAGGCTCCATTTGGTGGTTGGTTCGTATTCGAAATATAGTATCTAAATGAGAATTATAAATTTCATTATCGGTATGAATTTATATCATTTCCCTTTACTTAATTGGTTTAAATAAGAAATATGTTTCATTATTTTGATAAGTTCATAAATTTGAAATCCACATCACAAGTGGAGAATGAATGTGGACATTTTTTAATACTTATATTTTTATAGAATGATTCCACAGTGATTAACCAAACAACATATATGAGTATTGTAGACAGGTCCAAGAGTTAAAATTTTAAATTATTATTAATTAAGACAATAATTAAATAATTGTTTTGATTAATTAATTTAAATGACAAATTCAAGTCAAGGCCCAATAATTCATAGGATGTGATAATTTGATTTTCTTGGATTTGGGTTCAATCAAGTAAATTAAATTAAATTGACTAAAGTCAATTAAAGTGTTTTGAGACTATGTCTTGGACCGGCCCAAGACCTTGCAGGACTTCGAGGACTTGATGGTCGAAGTAACCCATTAGAGGCGGAAACCCTATTTTTACCTATAAATAGAGTGCACCTTGGGCCTTGACAAGAGAAAAGGAGGATTAGAGATTTTTACGGCACACGTCAAGTCCTCAAGTCCTTGAAGCTCTGCAAGTTCTTCGACCATCAAGTCCTCGAAGTCCTGCAAGGTCTTCGTTCCAAGTCTTCAAGTGATTAATCTTCAAGTTGTTCGTGTCAAGTGTTCAAATCCTCAACCTTTGTGTAGATTAAGAGACGTCTTTGATGTACTATAAGATATGTTGTCTACTTAAATTCTGTGGAATCATTCTATAAAAATATAAGTATTAAAAAATGTCCACATTCATTCATCATCTCTTATATCACATCTAGATGTGTATAAGAGACAGTTCTTGAGCATTTTCTTTTTTTTTGTAAAAAAGGAAATATACAAAATCAGAGTTGCGTACCTTTAAATTAATCACATTCTTTAAGATGTTATAAGAGACAGATCTTAGTATTTTAAGCTTTAACTTTAAAGCGGGTCTCGGTGACAAATAACTCTGGCACGCCTAGTCTCGACCATAGATGCCCTTCATCTCTTCCCTTAAAGTTTCATGGCTGCACATGGAAATCAGTCCGCCCAGAATAACATCTCGTCCGAGACTTCTTCTGTAGAGTTATACTCTGGACCAATGACCCGCGTTAAAGTTAAAGCGCTCGCTACTAAGATAGTCCAACAAAAAATTGCAAGTACGGATACAAGTGAATGGCGCTATGCAATCTCATTGGGGCCACTTGCATCTGGCCAATTCACTACAAAGGAGGAAGGCTTCCATGATATGTGAACTTGGATCCTCTTGCAGGCAACGTTTCGAATTCGCTTGCAGTTAATCTTCCAAGTTCTAAGGCACCAAATGGAGGTCTGCGTAGGATCAACTCTAAAGGCATCACTTTTGAACAATCTAATATTATGCCATCCATGGTGACGAATGCTTCACACTTGGAAGAACAAGTGAGCGACATGTCCATGACGATCGATGACTTGAAAAAGATCGTTGAAGAGAAAGATTTGCAAATTGCAAAATTGATGAACAAGTTAGAAATTCTCAGTGGGGGAGAATCTAGCCTAAAAAATAGTGACAACTCGATCGTTAAAGGTAAAAATGTTGAAGAGAATCCCCACAAATCTGCTTCTTTTCAAGATGATCAACAACCTATGTCTGTAGCTTCTCTTTCAGTCAAACAACTTCAGGACATGATAGTTAATTCCGTGAGAGCTCAATTTGGTGGCCCGTCACAATCATCTATTCTTCATTCTAAACCTTACACCAAAGAGGATCGATAGTCTAAGGATGCCATTTAATTACCAACCTCCAAAGTTCCAGCAGTTCGATGGAAAAGGTAATCCGAAACAACATATTGCACACTTCATAGAGACATGTAATAATGCTGACTGAGTTTGACCTTCTTGTTAAGGCAGTTGTGCGCCAACGATCTTGAAGGGTAATGCTTTTGATTGGTATACGGACTTAGAGCCCTGAGTTAATTAACATGGGAGCAAATGGAGCGCGAGTTTCGAATCGTTTCTATAGCACGCGTCGAACCGTTAGTATGACAGTGCCAGCATGTTATTTTCATTTGGAAGATTGAAGTTCTCTATTTACATTGATACCGCACTCTGTGCCTTATACTGCAAAGATGTGTATCCGATACAGGGTGCTATTGAAATGTGCATACAAGGTATGCAATGGGGGCTATCCTATATTCTTCAGGGGATCCAACCTGCAACTTTCGATAAATTGGCGACTAAAGCGCATGACTTGGAGTTAAGCATTTCACTAATCATGGCATGAATGTCCCAATTGAAGAGCAGAAAAATGAGAAGAAAGACGTGAAGAAAATAGAAAAGTTTATAAAGAACGGAAATAACAAAGAGGCTATGATGGTGAATACGACTCCAATTAGAATCTCCTCAAATGACACATCTAGATGAACACAGGTCGAGCACCATGTTTAGTTCCAATTCTGAACTTTGACTGCAACCTTTGACAATCATCTATCCTTTTCCCGACTCAGATGTATCCGACATCTGGAAGATTTGAAAAGAAGTCGATTGAGTTACTCGAGCAAACGAATCAGAAATCCAATTTGCATCGTTATAGCCCTGTCTCTTATACACATCATCGGATAGTCACCATCCAAGAGAGAAATGTTTCGTCCTTAAAGACAAAATTATGAGATTGGCTAGGGAGGAAGGATTATCCTCGACATAGAAGATGTAGCAGATCAAACCTTGCAAATGCCATTTTTCACCCAAGAGACTTGACACTCCTACCCATGAATAGTCCTACAATATTTCCTTCGCATATGGCAACAACTCTATTACAATTCGGGAGCCTTAGACCGGTTCAAGTTTGCCTAGGTATAGAGAGGTCAAGAGATAAATGTGAAAGAAATTTTGATCCACATGCCCATGAAGATGAAGAATGGATACTTGTCACCATTATAGGAAAGGACGGCCTTTTCCTACTCAGAACAACTTAAGTCATCTCACGTAACAACTCGAAAAAATTTGGCCGGTACATCGGCGCCAACATTCTATGATTCATAGTAAGACCTCTTTAAAGAAAGATGATCAGATATGCTCAAAGAGGGCATATGCCAATCACACTTGGAGAATATTTTCCAAAAGGGTTCTTGAAGGAAGACCAAATAGAAAATGTCAATATGACGTCTTCAATAGAAATTAAGGACAAGGATGTGACCAAAGAAGTTGAGGTTCTGGCAAAGCCGACAAAAGATAATGGCTCTTCCGTGGAATTGGATCTATTTTCACTAGAATTAACAATTATTCATAGCTTATTCGAGCTTCCACAAGAGGCTAGGCGCTTGCTTGTAGACGTTCTTCAAGAATGTGACGAAAAAAATAGTGCTTTTGAAGAACCTATTCCAAAGAGTAGTTGTCCAAAAGTAGATTGTGCAACCATTACTTTCACCGACGAAGATCTTTTGCTAGGACCGATGTCACATAATCGTCCTCTTTTCATTTCGGGTTGCGTCAAAGAGCAAAAGGTAAATCGCATACTCATCGATGGTGGTTCTGCTGTCAACATCATGCCAAAGTCGACTATGAAAAAGCTTGGTGTTTTACTTGATGACTTGTCTGCAAGTCGCTTAACAATCCAGGGCTTCAATCAAGAAGGCCAACGAGCAATTGGGATGATTCGTCTAGACTTGATCATAGGTGAATTAAAAGCTAGTACTCTATTCCATGTGATAGATGCAAGGACGTCCTACAATATGTTGCTAGGAAGGCCTTGGGTGCATGAAAATAGGGTGGTACCATAAACGACTCTTCACCAATGTTTTAAATACATGAGAAATGGAATTGCGGAGAGGGTTTGTGCTGACATCAAACCATTCACAGAAGCAGAGTCACATTTTGCTGACGCAAAATTGTATGTCGACTGCAATAATAAACAAGAGGTCTTCGCTTCTAAAGAACGCCAGATTCGAAGTGGCGACACAAAAGAAAGGTTAGATGGAGTATCTGTTATCTTGGATGGATGTGTGGAGAAGCTCGCAGGTATTATAATTGCCTCAACACCTCAAAAAGGAAAAGAGAAAGTCGAATCTACAATAGTTCCTCATGTATTCTCTTAGAGTTTAGAGAAAGAGCCCTGCGAAATTAGGTGAACTAGTGCCGGAAGTAACTGGTGAAAGAATTCATGGACTCAATGAAACTCAAAAAAAGTTGAAGGAACAAGGATACCATGTCGATACTCCTAGATCGGGAGTGGGATTTATACCGAATGAGCCCGTAAGGATATCTATCAAGAAGAGAAGAAATGCAGCCAATACCCAACACATTGCTGTGGAAGAAGAAAACAATGACACTAACGTGCAAAAGAAGTCACAAGCTCGAGTATCTGCCTTTGATCGCTTCTCTTGTTTACATTCTTCATCATGTCTAACGCCAACAAACATGGGAAATTCTTACTGAAAGTTCTTTGATACTCAAGCGGCGGACAATTGTTCATACTGGCCCTGTTGGTGAAGATAATGAAGAAGAGGTGGTAACCTTACGTCATATCTCAGTGGAAGAAGATCTTACGGTTAGTCAAAGATATGGGATTGAAGATGCACCTCCGCAACTAGAAGACGGGGGACAAGCAACAATCGATGATCTCAAAGAATTAAATTTGGGAACTCTAGATGACCTGCGTCCAATCTTTATTAGTGCACTTTTGAATTCCAATGAAGAGAAGGACTACTTTGACTCGCTCTTGGAATACGAGATGTTTTTGCATGGACGTATAAAGAAATGCCCGGATTAGACCTAAAGGTTGCAATCCATTGCCTTGAAATTAAACATGGTGCTCGACCGATAAAACAAGCACAGCGGATGTTTCGACCTGACCTGATCACTCGTATTGAAGTCGAAGTAAATAAGCTCATCGAAGTTGGATTCATTCGTGATTAGAGTTAAATATCCAACATGGATATCGAATATCGTGCCTGTTAAGAAGAAGAATGGTCAAATTCGCATTTGCGTTGACTTTCGAGACTTAAATAAGGCATGCCCAAAAGATGACTTTCCTTTACCTATCATTGAGCTCATGGTTGACGCTACCACGGGGTATGAAGTCTTATCTTTCATGGATGGATCGTCTGGGTATAATCAAATCAGAATGGCACCAAAGGATGAAGAATGTACCACTTTTCGCACTCTTAAGGGGATATACTTTATAAGGTGATCCCTTTGGTTTAAAAAATGCAGGTGCCACATACCAAAGGGCCATCTAGAACATCTTTGATGACATGTTGCATAAGAAGGTCGAGTGTTACGTAGATGACTTGGTTGTCAAATCTATGAAAAAGGCAAATCATTTAGAGGATCTTCGAATTGTGTTCGAGCGATTGAGGAGGTACAATTTAAAAATGAATCCTCTCAAATGTGCATTCGGCGTTTCTTCTGGAAAATTTCTCTCAAGCATGGATTTGTTGTTCGACACCGTGGTATAGAGGTGGATCCAAGCAAGATTAATGCTATACAAGAAATCTTGCTGCGCCGAGAAATTTGCAAGAACTAAGGAGCCTTCAAGGAAATCTAGCATTCATTCGAAGATTTAATCTCTAACAATCACTGGTCGTTGTCAACCATAAATCATTTGTTGAAGGAAAGATGCTGAGTCTAGATGGGACAAGTCTAGATGTGTGCCTTTGAGAGCATCAAGAAGTACTAAGAGACAGTAACACAACTTGGGGACAAGGAAATAGCGAGCAGATCCAGTAAAGTTTGTTATGTCAAAACCTGTACTTTCTGGACGTCTTGCACGGTGGTCTATCATATTCAATCAATACGAAATCATTTACGTGCCTCAAAAAGCTGTTAAAGGACAGGCGTTAGCTGATTTTCTCGCCGACCACCCTATTCCTGCTAAATGGGAACTCTTTGATGATTTTCCTGATGAAGACATTTTTCTCATAGAGGTTCTACCGCCTTGGATGATGTTCTTTGATGGTGCAGCTAGATCAACTGGAGCGGGGGCAGGAATTGTGTTTGTTTCGCCAGAAAGATTTATTCTCCCATTTTCGGTGGTGCTAACTGAGTTATGCTCTAACAATGTAGCTGAATATCAAGCCTTGATTATCGGGCTTCAAATGGCAGTAGAAATGAATATTCTGGAGCTTGAGGTGTTCGGAGACTCTAAATTAGTAATAAGTCAAGTATTGAAGCAATATGATGTGAAGAAAGATGACTTATACTCCTTACTTTCATTATGCTACCCAATTGGTGGGACGATTCAACAGTATTTCTTTAGAGCACGTTCCTAGAAAAGAAAATCGCATGGCAGATGCTCTGGCAAACTTAGCAACAACCCTAGCATTATCTGATGATGAAAAAGTCAATGTTGCCGTTTGTTGCAAATGGATTGTCCCATCTTTACCAAAGTACTTCATAAAGGAGGCAAGCGCAATCTCGATTTCTGAAATTGATGAAAATGATTGGAGACAACCATTAATTGATTATTTGAAGCATGGAAAGTTACCGGAAGATCTCCGACATCGAACTGAAATTCGGCGTCGATCTCCCAGATTCGTGCTTTACAAAGATACATTGTATCGCCGATACTTATCTAGGAAACTTCCAACGTTGTTTGCTCCATAATAGGCTACTGAGCCCATTTCTTAGCCCGAAAATCAAGGCCTGTCTCTTATACACATCTGGGCCAAAACTTCACTGTCGAATATACAGAGAATGTGCTATACCGGACAGACGGAATGCTTCCGCCCACTTAGACACATCCTTCTAATAATCTGTCGCCGCCAAGATGAGGCTTGATGGCTTAGCGAAATTTGATTCATCAACCGCCAGAGCCGTTACATCCTACTGTAGCTTCATGGCCTTTTGATGCATGGGGTCTAGATGTGGTTGGTCCATTACCTAAATCTTCGCTAGGCCATCTTTACATCTTGGCGGCGACAGATTATTTCTCTAAGTGGGCAGGAAGCTATTCCGTTAAAAGAAGTAAAGAAGGAAAATGTTGTCTCTTTCATCAAGACCTCTATTATCTTTAGAAGTGAATGTCAACTTTCAGGACACCTACACAAGCTACGCCGTATTCACTTGTCTATGGAGTTGAAGCGGTTTTACCATTGGAGTGTCAAATACCATCTTTGAGAATTTCAATTCAAGAAGGTCTCACGGCTGAATAAAAGATTCCCATATGACTTCAAGAATTAGAAGCTCTTGATGAGAAAAGGCAACTTGACGGAAAGAGAGTGTGACCAAGCTCGAATGTCTAATGTGTTCAAGAGAAAGTGCGGCCGCGAACTTTTCAAGTTGGAGACTCAGTTCTTACAATAAGAAGGCCAATTATCACCAATCATCGCATGGGAAACAAATTCACCTCAAAATGGGATGGGCCTCATGTGGTTCAAGAAGTTTACTCTCATGGTGCGTACAAACTGGTAGATAAGGATGGCATTAAGATTGGCCCAATCAACGGGAAGTTCTTAAAGCGATTTCATGCTTGAAGGTTGACTCAGTAAAAAACTCCTCGCCCACATGAGTATAAACTGTGAATACACGGCATTAAAAACAAAAACAAAAACAAAAAACAAAAAAAAAACAAAAAAAAACAAAACAACTCCTGGCCCGCATGAGTTAAAACTGTGGACGGCATTAAAATCCTTTGAACTACGTGATGACTTGATTCCCTCCGTTGGGATAGCAGGCAACTTGAAAGTTACTTTCAAGTTCAGTCGATCAACATCAAATTCCGTTTTGGCTTAGGCTAGTTGGTATGTGAGTTGTCAACAAAGTTGCTGAAAGAAAAAAAAAAGAGACACATGTGAATTTGAATAAGGACATTTTTATTCCATGTAAATGCTCTTTATTACATCAACAATGCCAAAGTGGAAATATGTCAAGACTAATCCTTTCCTACTTGTCCAAAATAAAGTTACTGCAAAAATAAATAAATAAATAAAAGAGCTATCCAAAAAATTGAAAGCTTGAAAGTTCATTTTGATCCTCTTCTCTCAGACGTTCCATTTTGCCTAAAACCTTCACATCTTCTTCAGATAGGCGTGGGGTGTTCTCTATCTTTGGATCTCTTCTCTCAGTCCGCGACTTCAACTTGAGCTTTCTTAAGGCTTTCTCGCTTTGATTAAGAACCAGGTTTTTTCCACCCTCTGAGCACATAGATGTTCAAGTTGCTCTTTGGCCACATCCGTTAGATGTGTATAAAGTGACAGTTTGTGATTCCAAAAAATCTACACTCTTTACTTGCTCTTGTTCTTGCATCTCAATGGTGCGCAAGTTTTGTTGGGTAGTTGAAAGAAGTCCTTCATAAGATTCTTGAGTCATCTTTCCATCAAATGATGCCTTGACAGAGTTGTATGTCTCTATATTCTCAAAGAATGTCTTGATTAGACCTTGCAAAGCCGAGATGTCCGTTTTGCTCCCCATCTCTTCAAGAAACCTTGTTGCATGTTTGTTTAGAGAGGACATGTGTTCTAAGGAAGTCTTTGAAATCTGCTGCTTAAGATTCCTCCATAACATGGATACATACTCTCGTTGACAGTTTGAGATAACTTCTTCCGGAATGAAACTCGGATACAGTTGACGGTAATGGCCAAGTTGGGGGTTTAAAGGTCTTGAGTGGCTGCTTTAGTAAAGTAGTTTGAATGGATGGAGTCCTCCGTGTCATGATGGTGTTTTGCATTTGAATCATAGCTTGACTGTTCGCGACATCATTTCCCCCATTATCAAGGTTCTTGGTAAGATTGGCATTCAAAGATCGTCTTGCTTTCGAAACAAGATTAGCGTCATCTCATCTTTGCTAGGCCCGGTCATGAAACCTCCATTTCTTCAAGAGTATCGTCTACAAGGTCCACTCATTGCTCATGATCATCAAACTGAAAAGAGAGAATAAAAGAAAAAAAAATGAAATGAGAGGACAAGTATAGGGTCATATCAACATTACGAAAAAAAAGGAGCATGAGGGCAAAAGGTGTTAAATGAAATAACAACATATTGAGCAAGTTGCTCCAATGGTATTGTTGAGCTTGGTACGCCTTGAATGAGTGCTTCTGAATCGATGATAGCCATATCCAAGGCTCGTCTCGTACATTGTTTCCTTTATTGCCTTTCTTGGGTCGGTTCCAAGGGCGATCACGGCCGGATGTACTTTCACTTGACTCCTCCTTGTCACAAGTGTTGTGGCATGTTAAGTCTCCAGCTATCACTGCTTCTTAGATGTGTATGTTCCTCAGAGTAAGCTTAGCTTACTTTTTGAAAATTAGAGTTATCTTAGATTGTGTTGCCACACGAGTGGAAGATTTCCACAATTGCATTATGTCCACCAATGAATATAGCAGACTTTTCTTACAAGTCGTAAGGAATATCTGACAAAAAAAAAAGGCTAAACCTGCAAGGATTATACGGCTCAATAATATGAACATTGTTCAAACGAAGAGTCAAGTAACATGAACGAGTGCTAATAAAGTAGTCTATCCATGAAGATGATAAATCTCCATTGTCGACCAAGACACGATTCTTCTCTTGAGCCAAGCATAAGCTAGGAATCAAAAGGCCATTAACTGTCTCTTATACACAGAAGACTTTCGCCTCGTGATGAAGAATTTGGCCATTTTCTCACCACCAAATTTAGTCATTTCTGGCTCCATAATTAAATTTTCCATGCATATGGTAGGCATCAAAATAGTGAGCTATCCATGCATACAAATAATGGATTGGAAAAATAGCAGTGGATTCCCGCAACTTGGAAGAAGTGGACAACTTCGTTTAAGCCATTATAGATTCTTCACTAACTTGTTTTTGGACAAGTAGGAAAGGATTAGTCTTGACATATTTTTCCAATCCATTATTTGTACTGTCTCTTATACACATCTAGATGTGTATAAGAGACAGACTTGGAACTTAAGTCACCCATCACTTAAAATAAAATATTGGTAACGGTCCTGTCTCATAGTCCAAAACACTTTAATGGACTTTAGTCAATTTATTCTCTGCCTTGAATGCGTAGTCATTGTCAATGATTCCACTTGGATTGTGAGTTGTCCGTGGCTTTGATGAAATTCTTCGCCTACTGACTCTAAGCGGGGGCGGTTGATATCTACTTTGGCCTTTAAACCAAAATTGAATCCAGTCAGCAATCCGAACATCTTTCGTTCTTTTTGTGAGTTTATGAAAGGCAGAGAATAAATGAATGCAACTTGCTGGTAATCGAGATTTCCCGTCAACGCTAGTGCCACAAAGTTCATCACATTATACATCATAAAGATGTGCCATGGATTGGACAGCCACCAAGATACTGTCGCTCATCCACATCTGAGATGGTATAATTCGACAGTAGATGATTGCGGAGTATTCGTCGTGTGACACCAAAGTTCAAGGAAGGCATGCAAGGTGTTGTCGCAATAGTCGTATGTGAACAAAGATGCATGAACGGCGTCATAGATCTTGGCATCTAGGAGCACCTTCCTGTGTCCTGAGAGGACATCTTCGGCCCACTCCCAATAGCACGTTGTGTAACAAGTTTCGCCGAAATTAGAAGACGGAGCATCCCAAGCGCTTTGTCCAAATTGGTTCGAGCAAAGGAAGCGGAAACTTGTTGGTGCTTTGCTATCACCTAAAGACAGTAACACGTGCACTTCCTTGCTTGTAAGAGAAGAAGAAGGGCCAATCACTACTTTCGTAGATTTGGTGGACCACTCGAGAAGATGAGACGACACATCTAAAGAATCAATCTTTATCGCCAAGTCACCGATGGATACAACAGGTGGCAGTGTGTGAAGGGATAAATCGTGAGCACTCGGGCCTCGCGTGCCATCAAGAAGTTGGAGACATTGTTTAGGAGATTCACCATCCTTGATTTGCATGTTGCCAAAAGTTCCTGTAACAAATAGAGTGAATTAGAAAAGTAAAGTAAAAGTTCGATGATGGTGTCTCTTATACACATCAGAAGTATTAGAAACCATGAAATTTCAGCAAACAAGCCACACAAAGTAATTACCATCACCATTGTTACTCAATTGTTTAAACAGAGATCAAGAATGAAAAAAAATTCCAGTTTGATATTAGCAAGTAAAGTCATTGAGCGATGCAATTTACCTGTAATTTGGTTGACTAAATTGAGTTTTTGCTTGTTTGCTTGCTGTGGCTGCTGGAGTGTTGTCTTTTAAATAGAGTTTGAAGTGTTACGAATTGGGTAATTACCAATTTGGAAGTTGCGGAACTTCGGAGATTTTGGAAGTAGAAGTTGGGTGTTCGTTTAGAAAGCTTGACCAAAAAAAAAAAAAAGAGGAAGTTCTACTGCTTTTGATTTTAGTAGTTTCAAGAAATTTGTCAAAGCAAGTGCATATTGGGTTCGTGGAGCTGAAATAGGAAAGGGAATCTAGTATTTGTATTTGGTTAGAAGTTTTCTAGGCAAATTTGGCAAATATCCTCGGTTATATTAAATATGATAACAAAGCAAGAAAGGTCCAGTGGAGTATTCTGCAATTGTGAACGGAATTGGAAGTTCAGGGCTGGATTTGGTGCATTTGGTGTATCATGGACCATCAACCATGCAATTTGGAACATGGTCTCTTATGGTGGACTTGTTAAGGCCGTCATTGTGGAATGCAATCTCCAATTTGGGTCAAGCCATATATAAGGAAAAAAAAGGGGTTCCGCACACATGCATATACTTCAAGTCCAGGTTCGATTCTTGATGATGGATTCTCAACCGAGCCTTGAAGTGGGGGTATTTGTAGACGTTAAAATTTTAAAGCTTATCTAATTAAGACAATAATTAAATAATTGTTTTGATTAATTAACAAAAATGACAAATTCTATCATCAAGGCCCAATAATTCATAGGATTGATAATTTGATTTTCTTGGATTTGGGTTCAATCAAGTAAATTAAATTAAATTGACTAAAGTCCATTAAAGTGTTTTGGACTATGTCTTGGACCGGCCCAATATTTTATTTTAAGTGATGGGTGACTTGTTCCAAGTAACCCATTAGGGGCAGGAAACCCTATTTTTACCTATAAATAGAGGTACCTTCCCTTAGACAAGAGAAAAGGAGGATTAGAGATTTTTACGGCACACGTCAAGTCCCTCAAGTCCTTGAAGCTCTGCAAGTTCTTCGACCATCAAGTCCTCGAAGTCCTGCAAGGTCTTCGTTACAAGTCTTCAAGTGATTAATCTTAAGAGTGTTCCTGCCCCTAATGAGTTAAAAGGGAACTTAACGTGTGCTTAAACACATCTAACCTGCTTTTCTAAGAGACTTGAGGGAAGTTACAAGTGTTCGACAGATATTTCTTCCGGTCATTAAATTGTCGCAAGAAGATCCATCATCCTTAGATCCGCAATCTAGAGGAGCAAGAATCAAGGGAGTATTTTCTTTTTTTTTGTAAAAAAGGAAATATACAAAATCAGAGTTGCGTACCTTTAAATTAATCAAATTGATTCTTATTTTATTGATGTTCCTGATTTCAGTATTTTTCCATACTTCAAAATTTGTGTGAACAAGTATCGTTAACCTTGATTCCCATTTATTCCCTTTTTACTCATAAACTAAACCCCTCCTAAATTTAACTTTGATGGGTTTGTATTTAGTGAATTGAAGACTATTGGTTTCGTTGTTAGTAGAAATTTATCAGGATATTTCAAAGGTGGTTTGTCTGATATAAGTTAATATTGTTGATCCTTGACCCTGTGTGACTCACACTCTGTTCCTGTCAAAATTTTGTAGAGTAATTTTAGTAAGATAATTTTAACAATTCATTTAATAGTACGACAGAGAATAGTACAGAGTGTGAGACAAAAAATGTTCAGCGATTTTTTAAGGGGATTTGGTTTAAGTTGTGAACCTGGTTAAGAGAGAAGGCAATGAGTTGGTTCTGTGCTAATGGAGATTAAAGCTCGACCAGGTGGCCTTCGGTCGTGGGACATCGAATGGATTCAATGAGGTAATACATGTTCTCGCAAGAGGGACTCACCATAATTCACAGCAGTAGTGAATTACAAAAGAAACCCCACCGAACTTTAATTATAATAGAATCTTTTTTAGATGATGTTCTTGTTTTTGATGAATGAAAAAGTTAGTGTCTAATCTCAAAAATGTCTAGACATTCCAAGATGGATTTTGCTGAGAATTCACATATGAAAGGGACTTTGATCGCTGACATATTATAAGATGTTTTAATAATTTTTTCGATAATAATAACTTTTACGCATTAATCAAACATCAAAATTTAATTTCATATCGGGACGAGATTGATATATTCTAAAAATATGAGAGATGAAATTGATATACTATTAAAAATATAAGGGACAATTTTACATCATTTAAAATATGAAGAGTGAAAAAAAAAAAGAAGATTTTTTTGGTAAATGGGAGGAATGTTTTTGGTCATTTTCCTAATACTTTTCCTTCTTCTTTTTTTTTCCCTTTCCCCTTTACCCTTTCTCACTCTCATACTCCATTTCCAGTCCCAATAAACTTTCCTTCTTTTGATGTTTTCTTTTATGCTTTTCACAATTGAATGATAGGACTATTAGTGTTTAACCTTTTACCATCTCAATCAATTAAACTTTTTTTTATAATCCAAAGTTTGTCGATTGTAGGAGAAGGCTCAGGTAAAGGCTGATCAATTACAATCCCGACTAGCCCATAAAATCTAGGTTGAGGCCCAAAATGAAGATGTGACGAGTTGAATTTGAGTCATTCCAAAAATAGGCGTTAACAATATATTATTATTATTATTATTTTTTACATGCAATATGCGTAACATTTGAATTCAGTTTTTTTTTTAGGATTTTCTAGAATGTGATTTAATTTACATGCCATATTACTATTTATTTTTCAATATGCTGTCTCTTATACACATCTAGATGTGTATAAGAGACAGGTCTATAACCATGAATAGAATTTTTAATAAGTCGAATGGATTCAAAAATATATTTATTTAAATATATTTGTGCGTGTGTTTTGCAAAATTTGAAGTTTGTAGTAAATGTTTGAAAACAAACATTGAAACTCCGCTCAATTCTAAAACAAGTCTAAAGTAGAGTTCCTTATTTCTTTATTAAATGAACAAACCTTTTTCGAATTCTAACAAGCTTTGTTTGCGAATTATTTGGTTCATCAAAAGTTTTATTCATGGTGTATATTACATTTAATTGTGTATATTTTGTTTGTGCAACAGGAAATATAGGATGGTTATTACAACATTTGGAATAACTAAAAATTAACTTAAAGATTATATGTTAGCTTTGGACGAACTTGACTTAAAACCCATTCAATATATGAGCGAGAGTTTTATGTGTGAGCCTCGTGAGAAAATTGTGTCCAAAATTCTTAAATTTGTGACACTCCAACTAAATCTCCAACCTTCGAAAATCTAGTCGGGCGCTTACCTAACCCTTGCTAGGACTAAGTAAATAAAACCACGCTTATAATAAATAACTGAAAATCCTAATTCTATTATATATATATGAAACAAAACAAGCTTTATTACATATTTCAATCAATCTATATTTCCAAAATCATATGTCAAAATACAGTCATAGTACTTGTACATATACATACCCAAACTATAGGTACAACTAAAAAGACTACAAACATCAAGCTAATAGTTACAACCAGTGCAAATAAACTATAAACAGCCAACTAAAAACTTATACTCACTACACAGTCTCTTCACAAAATTTTCAGATCTGTATGAAAAAATAAATTTTAAAGATATTATGAATTTATGCCCATTGAGATCCACGAACGAAAATAGTTTTATGTTAGTCATAAGTGGAATATATTAATGTAACTAACGAAGCAACACATGATAACAAAGTGCACACATATGCAACAAAAGAAAATTCACATAGAGGTGGATACAGTCGGCCCTAAATGGAAACTGCATAAGAACCATATCTCTTTATTTGCAACTCCACTATCCAACTTTCAACCCTTTAATGTGGATAACACCCTTCAAATAGTAAATTTCCAGCGATAAATCTCAACTCCAAGTAGGTACAATTAAATTGGTAAACTTGAGAGTACCGATATAAACTCACATGCCCAAACACCAATGATCATCCCATCTAAAGTACATGGATTGCATAGCCACGGTAGGTAAACCGTTTCTACCAAGTTTAGTACTGGCTTAGCGTATCTAACCTACATATAGTTGGGACAAGTTCTCCCTAAGGTGATAAAGTACACAACTAGGTACACATCAACAAGTTCAAGCAACAGCCTATATGCAAATGAATCGTATTCAAGGAGTTCAAAGTAAACTAATCACATTATATGTTTAATTTAGTCACGCAAACTACACACAAAAGTCACTAAAAATTTTATCAACATCATTTAAAACAAGAACTAGGAACACTCACAATTTAGCCCAAAGCCTTCACAAACCATCTTCCTTTCTTTTCTTTAACCTGTTTAATTAATTAAAAGCACTCAATCTATATAATTTTCTCCATTAAGATGTCAAAAGCACACTTATTCATATTTATACAAATATAGCATAACATATAAAGAGTTCTTTAAAAATCTTTTGATATCTTAATGGTTAGTCATTGATTTTAATATTAGGTTCTTGTCATTTCAACTATGATTGACTCAAACTTGTTATTTTAGCCACCTCTAATCATAAGAACTCAAATTAAACTTTCTATGTTAAGTAGCATATTATTACTCACGTTACAATTCTCTCAACTAGTAATTTCTCACAATGATGTTAATGAATAAACAAGAACACTAAACTGAATTTAGTCCCTAAACTTAATCTAACCTAACTATTTTAATTATGCAGCTCCTAAATAGGCTAAACTAATAACGCATATTCACTAGTACTCATGGGTATGAAAATCAGCCCCTAAAGGCTTTATAGAACAAGCACACAGCATAGCACATATTCATATACATTAAATAAATATCTAACTTTTTGAAATCAGATTCTACTTAATTTGGTTAAAACTTGTTTATTCCAATATTACCAAGATTTAAGAAAGTTATAAATTCATAACCAGACCAGATTAGTTATAATAGTTTTGTTTGCTTATATAAAACTAAGTTAACCCTATCCTAGGATAAACAATGCCTAAATCACCTAATTAGACAAAATAAATTGCTCCTAAATTGATTTATGCCATCAATTAAGACTTAAATACCTAAACGGTCCACTACAACACCAATACATATATACAAATACAAGGAATTGAAGCAGTTATAACATATTATGTCTTCACATAAATTGATAAAAAATACATATTTATAATAGCTAATCAAGTATACAAACTTAGGATTATAGTCGGCAAGTATAAGAAGGGATTACTTTCTTGATTTTCTTATTTTCTCTCCTTCTCTCTCTCAGCCCTCTTGTTCTTCTTCCTTCTCTTTTTATTTTGTTTTTCCTTCCTTATATCAGAGTAGCACATATGTTTTTTTTCCTTCCTACCCTCTAGTGACTCAAACCAGTGACTAATAGGTCACAAGTAAGCGTCTTACTACCTAAACAACTCTACCTTCGTTGTCATATACTAGTACACGTATTTATAAGTTATATTAGGAAGATTATTTGGTGGCTAAAAAACTAGTTTAAGAGGTGACACCTGCTACTAGTTTGAATTTAATCACCAAATCTGATTTTATATTCTTTTTATTTTCTATTTTGTTTTTATCCCAAAACCGGGATTATACTATGGTCCTCAAGTTCTTAGATAATTCTTATTTTACACCCCTAATGTTTAGTTAGTAATCTAACAAAATTTTAGTTACCAAAACAGTTTATACAAAGGAAATCAAGTAATTTACGCATAACAAATAATATGTAATTAAAATAATTTTATACATATCCTCAAAAATTGATTGAGGTTGGATTGGTCAAATTTTGACTTATAAAACTGATAGCTATAATTATTAAATATAAGGAGCCACTCTTTAAGAATTGATTCATTGTATTTGCCATATATTCATATTTTAACTATTTTTTGACTCAATAGTATTTATTTTCTCTGAAAGATATGCTCCACTTAGTCAATCACTTGAAGCCTTAAATTTTGTAGTTATGTATTGAAATACCTTCTTATGTTTTCTCATTTCTCCAAAACCATTCTTCACTCATTCATTAGATTTTCCTTTTGTTTTAAATTTTTTTGTTCCATAATTTTCATTATTGAGATTGATTCAAGCTATTAATAAACCAAGTTATTCGTGAGTATAACTTGTTCTATTTCGAAAAAAATGAAGTGAACTCAAACACTAGATTGAGTTAGTTTAAAACATTAGTCAAGATAGTGAATGTGTTTGGGAACAATTCAAATCATAGTTATTAAACCCAACCCGGAAAGGAACCCGAAAAAAGAGGTGGATGAATGTGTTATTGGTTCAACCGGTGGGTTACTAATATATATAATTTTACTAATAATATATAATACTTTTTAATTATTAGATATAAAATATCTGTTGAAAACATTTATAAAACATATTTATTAAATTTTAATCTATTCTTGATGAGTTTAGAATAACTAATTATTTTAAAAACAGAACAAAACATATTAAAATAGTTATGTTTAAACTTGTGTAGTTTAATGATGTATAACAAACACATAGAAATTAAGAGTGAAGTATGAAATTTGAAAAGGGTAAAAGAAATAAAAGTTAAGGTAGCAATCAAACAAGTAGCAAATGGTGTAATGGTTGAAATTCCATACTCATTCACTTGGAGGTTTAGAGTTCGAGTCTTGGCAAAGGAGTTTTTCTTCCAATTTTTGGAACCCCCCGGGTTCCTTAAAAAACCAACCGGGTTCTCAGCCTCTTCGGTTCAATTTGCAGGTTCCACGGGTTTAGTCGGGTTCTCTCCTCATCTGGTCAGAATAAGAACCCAACCTGGTTTAGTGACCGGTTGAACCGCCGAGCCACGTCAGGTTTCATAACTATGATTCAAATATTATTCGCGAACATACATTTCTAATAATTTGACGTATGACATATTAGATTTACAAAGATGTACTTGGGTTTAATCAAATTTAGAACATTAAATTTAGAAAGTTCTTATATTCTAAAATATAAATATAACTATGCACAACTTTAATTTACATGATGCAATTACTTAGCATAAATATTTGACTTATTGTAAATTATTTTATATTAATTCCATTCACAATTTAAGTACTTAACAAGCCGATCTCAAACTTGAATCGAGCTCAATTTAATGAGTTGAACTCAAACTCAAACTCAAAGTCGAACACAAATTATGAAGTTAATGAATCAACTCAAACTCAAATTCAATTCATATAATGTACTATTTTTTAACATCATATATTCAATATTCTACTTGTTAAAAGCTCTATGTTACTATTTGCTAATAAGCCCACTCTACTTTTAATTTTTTCAGTTTTTCCTATATCTATATTTACTTTTGTTCTTTTCATTTTTCACAGAAAAATTACACAAAACCCCCTCTAGTTTGACCAACCCTACACATTACCCCCTGTGATTTCAGAATATGTATTTAACCTCTTGTGCTCAATGTTTAAAACTCGGCCTAGATGGTGACAGGATATGGCCCGGAGAGGTCATCAGTTTTCAATTCTGGCGATCCGACTGGTGGCACTACGGGGTTGGGAAGAAGAGGTTTGAGTAGCAGCAGTGAGAGGCTAAAAAGCTTAAGAACAACCAAGAAAATCCTTCTCGATAAACACTGATGCCAAGAAATCATCAAATTAAGCTTTACGCTGCCAAAATTCATGTGCCTTTACGAAGATTACCAAAGAAAATTATTGTAGCCCTTTAAACAAAATCACTACCAATTTTAAATTGGAGGAAAAAGAAAAACCCTCCACCAAAACAACCACCATGTCACCATCATAAATCAGAAATCGAAACCTCTAAGAAAACAATCACCATCATCGTACTATCATCATTTGTCACCAGATATCAAAATAATAATAATAATAATAATAATAATAATAGAAAAAAAGAAAGATGTTAGGTACCTGTTTGAAAACACATCTAGAAGCATAAAGAATTAGTTCATGTTTTTCTACTGTCAAAGGTATGTTGGGATTGCACTAGGTTAAAGCATAGAGATGAGATGATGAAAGAGCAAAGAAGAGAGAAAGTTGAGATGAAGAGAGAAAATGAGAGTAGAGAGCAGCGGACATAATAATATGTTAGGGTTTTGGTTTTAGCTTTTAAAATTTGTGAAGAAAACAAAAAACCGCCGGTTCATGGTTTAAACTAGTTTTTATCGGTTCACCAGTTTGAACTGGTTCTTTCTGGTTTTTTGTAATTTTTTACTGTAACATTCAACCGGACCGGCATCATGGTCGATTCTCGGTTTAACTAGTCGAACCAGCCAGTCCGATCTGGGTTTAAAAACACTGCCTATGCTTTGTATTAATTTGCAAAACTAACGAGAAGGGACTTCTGTCACATGGTGTGTGATACACGTATCATATATGCAACTATTGTTGGGAGTTTAGATTTTAAAATTACATATTTACCCTTCAATTTCTTTCTTTTTTTTTAAACAATCTTTCTTTCTCAAAAACTCATCTCCTTCCATGATCTAACAAAGCCTATAGCAGTTATGGCCACCCTCCTTCTCCACCTTCTCCTTATTCATCAGCCTAATTTCCCACCCCACATGCACACTACCACCAGCCATTCACAACTCAGATCCACCAGCACCCCAACTCCCATTATTGCCACCCATCCTCCCACCTGCCACTCCCAACCTTAGATTCACCATCCCATCCCAGAACTATCCCATCTCGCCACTCCCACCTTATAATCCCCTTCCCAGTCCCCTACTCTACCAATATTATCCCCCCATCACCCTTACCTAAATCCACCCACCCCAACTATGGAATTATAAGAAAAATCCAAGATGTCCTCATCCAAACCCATCAACCTTTCTCATCCCCTCCCTCCACACTATCTTCTACTTCATTGGAGCATTTTATCAAGCATTTAATACACATGCATAGAACTTCAAATTTTTAGCCAAATTTGCATATGAATCAACTCAAAATTCCATTCCAACCAAGCATATTCATCATTCTTAATCATTAATGGAAAATACTCATTTAGTCCTAATCCACACATTCAATTGTTATCTTTCTTTTTTCCACACATTAACACAAAATATTATGTTTTTTATGCACAGGTCAAAGTAGATGGAAGAGCTAGAATTGCGAGATGGAAGGGGTTGGAGAAAGAGGGAGGAGGTGATGGAGGTGAGGAATGAGGAAGATGTGGTGACCAATGAGGTAGGCTGGGGACAGAGATGGAGAGGATGCTCAGGAGGTTGATGGGTTCCCGACCTACCTGGGGGGAGGGGATGGGAGGAAAGGGGTGGGGAATGGAAGGCTGAGGAAGAGAAAATGGGGCAGTAAAGGCAGAGAGAGACATCCAATGAAGGGGAAGGGTTAGGGACTTGTGGTGATTGATGGGGCAAGTTGGGGTGATTGAAGGGGATGGAGGTTTCGAGATAGAGGTAGGTCGAAAGGCTGAGAGAAAGAAAGGAAGTGATAGAGGTGTAGAATGAGGGAGAGGTATTGATTGATAACCGGTGGAGACAAGTTGGGGAAATGGAGGGATCGAGTATGAGGCAATAATTGTAGATGAGAGAAGGAGGGAGAATGAGGAAGGGGAGTGGTAAAGGTTTTGTGTTAAATTACAATACTAGCCCTAATTGGAATTTCTATATACCAAAATAGATGTGTCTATAGAAAGCTCTATGTGTATCTTAGACAGGAATTGACTAGATGTGTATAAGAGACAGTTCTAAACAATGTCAGAGTCGTAAACTTCCGTTAGTTTTACAAATTAATATAAAACACATCGGGTTAAATGCATATTTTGAAATCATAAGGGAGTAAACTGTAGGTTGGCCAAACCATATGGAGGTTCTATGTAATACTCGTTTTTCATTTAATAACCTTTTCTTGGTTGAGCAGTTAAACTTTATTTGAAGCATACATCAGTTTATCTTCACTATTTTTCATGTTCTCTTTTGTAAATATATTAAATCTTGTTCAAGTTCAAAGGTAAAATTTTTTTTGCTTTCTTATAATCTATTTAATCATGTTACAATATTGTGTTTTGTGCTAGATGAAACAAGAAAAACTCTATACTTTGTTTGCTTGTGGTATTCTTTTTAGTATGTAAATCTTAGTCTACTCCAAATATTTTCTTGATTAGTTATCCTCTATCCTATTGTTATTGTGCATGGGAATTTGTGGAGTGTTTTGCTAAAATAATCTTCTTTTCCAAAAGTTATCCCAAAATGATTCACTCTCAAATTTTATTCTCTTTAGAATCTATTTATTGACACTTAGACTTCAAATCAACTAGAATGGAAAATGAATCAGGTTTGAATACTCTACCTATTATCATTGTTCCCACTTAATTTCCTCTTCATTCTTCCACCTTTCTTCGTTCCATTTCTTTGATTTTATTATACACATCTAGATGTGTATAAGAGACAGCTATCTGGATTTTGAAAAGTGATCATATAACATTAAACCTCTTGAGATGTGTATAAGATTCTTGAATAATAACTTTTAAAATATAACCTCCAAGACATTTGGTGTTAATATTGTTAATAGACTCTGTGGTAATCTTGGATATCTACGATTGTATGAAGTCTAATATTTAACCATTTAAATTGCAATAAAACATATAAATTATTACTCCTTTCTACTAGTTTGAGATGATATTTTAATGTATTCAATTGATTGATTAATGGTGTTGATAGCCTTTTCTCAGTTTTAGGTAGTGGGATTCTTGTGTCTTTTTTTTTTATATATAAAATATATCTTGACCCCTTTTTCCCTACAAAATGCTTGAAAGTTGTTTGATTGAATAAAATATAGGGCTATAACTATTTAAAAACTTTTGAGATTGAATGGTCGGTATTTTTAAAACATTAATTTTACACTAATAAATCGAAATTAGCCAATTTATGGTGGCATATACTTGTCTCTTAAATAAAAAATTTTAAAATTTTGGTTAATCTTATTTTAATAATGTTCACATAGTAACTTCTCCACAATTTATTAAATTAGGCCTGTCTTTTCTTACTTCCTACCGTGGTAAATCAAAAAGAAAAACATTATAATGGACATAAAATATAAAACAATTTGGAATAAGAAATTCTTTTCCACTAGTATTGTATAATGAATAACTATTACTTAGCCATTTAAAAGAAAATCATAACCTAATGTTAGAGTTGTAGGAGCATTATCTTTAGTTTCTTCACTTGTTTTGCTTAGATAATTACAAGTTACAGTATATGCAATAAAGGTTAAAATTTTTTAATAGTTTTATAGTTATACTGATTACAAGATCTTGATATTATAGATTACTTTTTTGGTTAACACACACTTATGTGAAAAGAAAGAAATGAAAAATTAGGGGCTTCATTTGGTTACCAAATAATGGCAAGTATTTGCCAAATATTATATGGTCAGTAGCAAATACTATTTGGTCAAGTAATGATGATTCACCAAATAATATTACAAGACATTATTCATATTTTATCTTATCCATTATTTGCACTATTCATCTAATATGACTTCAATGAATTATTTATGTTGCAAAAATTTCACAATTATTATTGGGTTCGGATTACTGGTGTAATAATACTGCTAAAACCAATGAATTAAAGATAAGGCGAAAGAGCCCTTACTGCCATTAATTTGAAATTAAAAAGTTCGGATCTTATATTTTATGCTAAACTTCTGAAATAATCATCCGAACATTTGAAAAAATTTCTATATTAAAGTTTATCTTCCGCTTTTCATGTAACATAATGCTCCTCTGAACATCAATGTCATAAGTTGAACAGTAAATATTCCTTCGAACGACACTATTTTAGTCAAGAACTCCACTCGCTTCAAGCTCTTTACAGTTAAAAATTTTACTATGATTGAAAGGCTATAAATTGTGGAACTAGTTAATTTTGAAGACAAATTGCAAAGGTACTTGTTTTCCTCTCTTCAACCACATTTTTCCCCTCTCTTCAACCACATTCTTTCCCTTCAATTTTGCAAATCTACCATTTCAAATGTTGCATTATTCAATTTTTATTTTTTATTTTATTTTTTTGTTTACATCATGTTGGATCATACCTATGTTGGTTAGTTCATCTGCATTTGTTGAGATTTCACCTCACTCTAGATGGAATTAGGGATTGGGCATAGGGTTACATATTATTTTACGGTTAAATTTTGTGAAATAGTTAAAATTTGTGCAATTAATTAGAGTAATTATTGCACATTACTAAGTTTTGCCCTTGTCCCACAAAAGCAATTCATTATTTCTGCCATTGAAACTTTTTGAAGAGAAATTAGGGTTGGGAAAAATATTAAATAAGATAGATTTCAGGTTAGCTAGAGATGAAGAATATTGAGGGTTTTTACCTTCAGCTTCCTTTCGTTTAAACAGCAGCAACAACTTCTTCCTTTCGTTTTTAATGACCACGTGCTTGTTACATGACCTTTCGGCGTTAATAATCTCCAATTTTTCGTCTATATCTTGACATTGTTTAACAATTTGTAAGATAGGGGACCAAATTAGTTTGCTGCAGAACATAAGGGACAAATTTTGTTCATGCCTTAAAGATAATGAACCAAATGGTCTTTCTTTTCATTCGGTAAGTATCATTTTCGAACGGTAACTTAATTGTTTGGCCCTTCGAACGTGTCAATTCTTGGAAAGTTAAATAATAAAACTATAATGTTTGACTACTATAGTTTATAATTATTTTGGACTAAGAAAATGAAAAATAAATAATAGGCATTCATTATTTGCAACCCAAACAAATATTTTGAAATATTTTTTCATATTCAAAAAATTGTCTCATTATTTCAATAGCCAAATTATTTCTTAATACCACTCAAGTCAAAGTTCAAATAATATTTGTCAAATAACAAGTGATTATTTGCTATCTCAACAAATCAGCATTTCTTCTACTTTATTTAAGCAAATATTCAAGTTGTTTTCTTCAAAGCGAAAAATTAATAAGTTAAGTTGATTAATAGATTTATTTGCCATATATTATAAAAATTTTATCAAATAAATGACAAAGTATGTAATAACCATTATTGAGGTTTCATTATCTTTTTAATTTGCAATGAATATATGATAAACACATTTGTTATGATCACTTTTCAAAATCCAGATAGTGTGTCTATATAAAAATTAATACCCTCTCACCAAAACCAGATGGTGTCAATATGAAAGTTAATACCTTCAACAAAACATCCAACAACTCAATAATCCAAAAACATACGTCCCCCAAAATAGAAAAAATAAAAATATTTGGTGCTACCACAAGAGATAAGACACATCAGTTAGTGGGTTAAATGAATTGAACCCCCAAGACTTACCTTTAATATATTTTTGCCCCCAAAACTTTTATTATGCACTTAATGCGTAACCATATGTTTTGGACAAAATTACTCATTTTACACAATTGTTTGTCTTCTTCTTTTCTGTCTTCTTTTACCCATCTATTTATTTATTTTTTACAGGATTATTTCTCTATTTACCTTTTTTCACTTTCTTTCTTGCTAGTTCTAAATTTTTTTTATTACTTTTAATAATTGATTAATTATAAGTGTTTTGCCCATATTTGAAAAAATAGTTTTACATTAGATCGTTTGTATATGTATAGACTTTTTGGTTCTTACTTCCTAAATAAGGAGAAAATGGACTGGGATCATTCTATGATGGAAAATATTTAGGTAAATCTGATTTTTGGTCCCACCTATAGATCTAAGGAATCTTACTTACATCAACTGATGTCATAAATTTTCTAATGTTTAATCCACATACAGAGTCTACAAGTAGGACCAAAAATCAGATCTACCTAAATATTTGCCTTCTCTAATTAAGAGTCCAATAATTGACAAAAATTAAGTGAACATAGTGCAAAAGTTATTAGCTGCACTACTCCGAATTAAGCCAATCAAATGGAAAAATAGTTGTAGATAATTTTCATCCGCTGAATGAATGAGTTCTCTATAAGAGACTTGATTAACTCAACTTACATATGTTTTATGCAACAACAAACACATGTTTTATTGAAAGTTGGAGTTAGTTGTTAATTATTAATTACTAAAAATAACAAATTAAAAATTACAACACAATAAAAGAATGAGTCAAATGGATTTTTTTTTTTGTCCTAAAAAATGTTCTTAGTGTATTCTTAGTTTGATTAGTTGTTATTTTAGCATTAATAATTATTCACAAACTCTATATTCTAAAAAATATATATATATCGATTTTGTTATGGAGCATATCTAATGTAGAAATTATATTATTTAAACAAATAAAAATATTTACAACCTGTACTTAATCAATTATTAATAACAATACAACTATTAAATATTAGCAAGAGAATGATGTAAAAAATAGGGAAAATTGCTGAAATAGTCCCTCAACTTTGCACTTGAAAAAATTCAGTTGAACAATGGTAACGCTAAAAATAAAAGTTAAAGGACTATTCGCTAAAAAAGTTGAAGGACTATTAGCTAAAAAGAAAGTTGAGGAACATCTAGATGAGGGATAATTTTGGCGATTATACCTCAAAAATCATGTATAACAGGAAAAGTGTATGAAGAAAAAAATGAAATTAAAATAGCATGATAATAAAATATTTTGTTAATTATTTATAGAAAAGTTTTTCTTCTCTTATACACATCTAGATGTGTATAAGAGACAGATGCTTAACTAGGGTTAAATGCAAGGACCCCCGCCCCAAAAAAAAGTAGTCTAGTACTGTATTTTATTACAACAACGTTGTGTGACCCATCTAGATGTGTATCCGCAGACATGTCATCTATATACACCAGATCCTAGATGTGATACCCTGAGACACAAGCTTCTGTAAAACCCTAATCGATTTTCTTCAAAATCTCTCTCAATCATTTTCACAAACACATAGCCTACAATTTCTGTCTATTCGATCCATCGATCGATCGATTGATTGCTCCCAATCGATTCATTTCCGCATTAGATTCCCCCCTTCTCTCTCTCTTCCATTACAAATTCCGAATTTTGACTTGAAAACAATTTTCGTGGATTTCAATTTTCTTAAATTAATTGCATATATAAAGTTGGGGTGCAAGGCTGGCGATTGGTGCCGACCATAGCTGATGGCGGATCCGCCTGGTGTCCGCCGAGAATTCATGCTTTTTACTTCAGCTCCTGCTGCCGCTGCCGCCGCCGTTGGATCGAAAGTTGATCACAACTTGTTTTTTGATCAACTTTCGTGGGTTTTGGAAGAGTAGAGAAGTGGGTGGGGAATAATTTTGATTGTAGATTTCAAGAATGCTGAGTGTGCTGCGAGTGCATCTTCCTTCCGATATTCCTATCGTAGGCTGTGAGCTTACGCCTTACGTGCTTGTTCGCCGTTCTGATAAGTCCGTCATCACTGAAGATGTCCCCGAGTCCGCCCCGCTTGATGGCCACTTCTATAAGATACAAGTGGTAGGATTCCTTTTTTTTCTTTTGCTGCTTAATGGTTTTAGATTCTTGGGTTGTTCTTTTTTATTGGATTTCTTAGAGATTGGTTACTGTTTTTTGTTGATATAGATTGTTTGTTTTTGTGTTTATATGTGTCAAGTTGCTCGGATAATGATCCAGTCCACAAATGTCTGAGTAGCTAAGATTGGATTTTGATCTGGTTATGGTCATTGGTTATTGCTGATAAAGTTTTTTTTTGTGTGGCTATTGCGTGAATGATGTTCGAGTTGATAGTCTTTTATATGGTTATGGTTTTTAGGGTTGTGATTGTATTTTTTATCTTGCATGAATAAATGCTGAGTAAGAATGGGAGTAAGGAAAAGGGAAGGGTAGTGATTGTGCTTACCAATTTTTTGGGTGCTTTCCTGCTAAAGCGGAGTGTAAATGGTTTCTTTTTGTGTGTGTGCGCGAAATGATCCTTCAGGTGGTTCTATTAGGTAAGTCCATAAAAGCTGCTGGAGTAAGTAATATGCCAATTGGTCAGCATGTTAAAAAACATGGTGAGATAAAGGGACGAAGGGTTGTGTGACTTTACATGGATGTTTTAGGACAGCTCGGGGGTTATTCTTTTAATATCTTTTTGTCTTTCTTTTATGGGTCTTAAGGCAGCTGTTGTGTGTTGACTTTGTATTAGTGGGGAATGGTTACTGTTTATTCATTTTCTGTTGTTTCTATGTCTTACCTTTTGAGGTGATTTGTCTTTTCTTGCTTCTGGCCTCTTTCTCCTCAAGAAATTCTAGGTAAAATTGACTTCTTTATGGTATTTATTTTGTCTCTGGCATTTGATGAACATCGAAAAGTAATATTTTAAAAGTACTTTTGACGAGATAATCCTTGAATGACTACCCTTAAGATGCTGCGGAAGTGGTAGCAGCTGATGGGTGAGTCTGCCGTTGGCTTCCTTCTCATATATCTTGATGCGCTGTCAGCAATTCTTTCATGCGATCTTATTTACGGTATCAGCTCAAATAAGAGATGCATGCTGAGTGCGTTGTAAGTAGCTTTAGGTTTTGGTATGCAGTTACTTTTTTCTGATTCCAACTAGTTAGCATTTCAACTTAATTCTTCTGCTGTCCTGTAGAGCATTTGGCCTCGCTAAATTGATAATTGCTTAATGAGCACTGATGCTCTAATCATGCCTAAAACATTGGTAAAATCTCCTGCAGGGTGGATTATCATTCTTAGCTTGAACATTTCTTTTGTCCTACGCTTTTGATGTAATGCTATTAGTTTTTTATTTCACCTGATAATTTGACAATTGAAAATCTCAATACATGTTACTCTATCATGTATGTTTGAAGAGTTGGAAGTTAATTAAGGAATGATGGATCCACTTATTAGCTAAGGTGCCATGCTCTCTTCCATCCTATTTAGAATGTCATTTGCCAGCTAGGAAAGATTTGAAGTTTCAATTCTGGTTATGAATATATATATATATATATATTTCACTTGCTTCTCAAGTTGGCATGCAACAAGTGTTGCTTAGTTTCTGTATTATCAACCCGCATATATTGATTTGTTAATTTAGATTAGGAGCTAGTAACCATACTGAGAAAAGAACAGGTAACCTCTCCAGTCCTTCTTAGGAGATGTTTATATAAGGCAGATTTTGAAATCTTTAAGGATTCTTCTTGCTATTTTAGTTTAGTTAATCTTTTATTCACTCAAATTCTACAAGGACATGACTCTAGTGTTTTGGATAATAGATTACAGTCACCAAGTACATGATTTGATACTTGTATTTTTTTGTTTTCCTTTGCAGGTATCGGATACAGAGTGATAGGAAAGTTGCAATCTGTAGTGTTCATCCATCTGAGCAAGCTACATTGCAGTGTCTTGGCTGTGTTAAAGCAAAATTACCCAACACTAAGAGTTACCATTGTTCTCCGAAATGTTTTTCAGATGCATGGCAGCATCATCGTGTTTTGCATGAGCGTGCAGCTAATTCTGTTAATGAAAATGGAACATGAGGAGGAAGAAATTTTTGGGCGCTTCAATAGCACAGGATCTGGTGTTATCAATACAAGCTTGACGGGTGCACAGGGCAATCCTAGCTTGGCAAACGGTGCTACAGCATTATATCCTGTTGCAGTAACACAGAGGAGTGGTGAGACATGGTTTGAAGTTGGACGATCTAAAACATACACACCGACAGCTGATGATATTGGTCATGTCCTTAAGTTTGAGTGTGTTGTAGTAGATGCTGAATCCAAAGTATCTGTGGGGCATTCAAGTACCCTACACACTGCTCGTGTAATTCCAGCCCCATCTCCTACTCCTCGTCGGTTGATTTCCATCAGCGGAGTTGATATGCCTGGGCATCTGGATGTTGATGGTCGCCTTTCTTCGGCAGGAACTTTTACTGTGCTGTCATATAATATTTTAGCAGACTCGTATGCCACGAATGATTTGTACAGTTACTGTCCTTCTTGGGCTCTTTCTTGGACTTACCGAAGGCAGAATCTGATGTAATACGTGAGATTGTTGGCTACCGTGCAGACATTGTTTGTCTTCAAGAGGTATAGAAACACATAAAAGTTGCTATATGCATTGTAAGCTAGCATCAAATTTACTGAATTTTCCATCGGAGTTGATGATTCAGTGAAGGTTTAGTTAAAGGAGAAATGAAAAGAGCAATGAAAATGTTTTTCTTTTGAAAAAATTGTTAAGGGGTAAGATGTGTATAAGAGACAGGGACTGCAAGAGTTACTATGTCACTTAGAGTAGTTCTCCACGACCTTTACTTGGATTTGCCTAATCCTGCAATGCGAATGTTGTTTATGACCATCTCTCTCTTCTTGGCTGCTTAAAGTTTCTTAAAATGATTCTCTTCCCCGTGTTCACGTGTATCTATGTTAACTTTACCCATCAACATGGCTAACAAGGTTGAATCTATAAATTTAATACTAAGTTTTGAGCTTATCTTATCTGTCTCAGGTTCAAAGTGATCATTTTGAGGAATTCTTTGCGCCTGAGCTGGATAAACATGGTTATCAAGCTCTATATAAACGAAAAACAGCCGAGGTTAGCCAAAGCATTGATTCATGTGTGTGTGTGTGTGTGTATATATATATATATATATATTGAATGTAGTTGTGCCACTTGTAACACAAGACTGTTACTTTGTGCAGGTCTTCAATGGGAACATTAAGAGAAATGATGGTTGTGCTACATTTTTTCGACGAGATAGATTTTCACATGTCAAAAAATATGAGGTATGAGGGGTTATCGTAGTATATTTTTTCACATTTAGCTCTTCTGTTCGGTTGACTGATTGTGTTGTCGTGCAGGTTGAGTTTAACAAAGCTGCACAATCATTGACTGATGCCGTAGTTCCAGTACTCAGAGTCAATGCAATGTGGGTATTGATCAAGGTATTTTCCTAAAATATTGCACATTAATTTGTTCTAGTCCATACCATTTGAAGAAGGATGTGATACCATTTTTCCAGGCCTTGCCATGGTTATATCCACTTTCCATGACCACCAAATTTATTATGTCTTTCATATTTCATAGTCTGAAAAATATAGATGTTCAATGTGTTCCTGACTTTCTCTAACCAGAGGGTTTGAATGTATTCCAATTTATCTTTAAACATTTTTTGTTGACCTTAAACCTGTCAAATTGTGCGCCTCCGAGAACATTCTTGCCAAGTCAAAGCTTGGCATCCATCTTTCTGAAGTGTGTGGTATAGCTAGCTCTTGAAATGTAAATGCTAATGCTTGATTTCACATCACTAAATATAAGAGTAGAAGGTATGGAACATTTTCATATCTGACTAAGATGTTACTTCATATAGGATAACATTGCACTTATAATGGTTCTGGAAGCAAAATTTAGCAACCAGGGGGTTGATAATCCTGGGAAGCGACAGCTTGTTTGTGTGGTAAGTATTCAAAAGCTAGTTTCCTCTTTGTTATATTATTTCAATCCTACTAATGTGACTGTTGACTAACATGGTTGATACAATATTTTCAATTTTTACCCGTTGACTAATCTGGTTGATGGCACATACTTCTGACTTAGTATTGGTTTTGTCCTTCGAGGCTTCTGTCTAGTTTCTCAACATCTTGGTCCTATGAATTTTTTTATTTTTTTTTTCTACTTATTAGATATGGCTTTCTTGCAAAGGAACTTTTCTTTTTCCTTTTTTTTACTTTGGGGGAGATAATGCTGTAGCACCCTTTTCCATGCATCTTTAAATGGTCATCCTTGGAGCATTTAGTGATCTCAGTATGATATTACCTTTTTGTACAGGCCAATACACATGTCAACGTCCAGCAAGATTTAAAGGATGTCAAGCTGTGGCAGGTTCTTATTCTGTGTCTTTTATCTTCTGCTGTAATATTTCCTTCTATCTTCTTAAGTGCTAAAATTCGCTGCTGCACTTGCCTTCTTATCAGGTCCATACATTGTTAAAAGGATTAGAGAAAATTGCTGCCAGCGCAGATATCCCAATGCTTGTGTGTGGAGATATTAATTCTACTCCTACAACGTATGATATGGTTTTTCTTTTAATTTGCCTAGTAGTTCTAGTATTATTATTATAGATTATCGAAGTAATCTGAGTTAACTTCCTGATTTATGTTATGTTTTGATGCAGTGCTCCTCATGCTCTTCTTGCTATGGGAAAAGTTGATCAAATGCATCCAGATTTAGCAGACAGACCCTTCAACAATTCTTCGCCCTATCACTAAACTGTGTATAAGTTGCCATTGGTATGTTTCTTGACCTACAAACTAGGCTGAAGATCCCCTTCTCGGCAGATTAAACTTCTTCCTCTTCAAGAAGCTTCTAATATGCATATGATTGTGCTAGTTCTAATGATTCTGAGTTGCTACATGTGCTTCTTGATATATCATATAGGTAAGTGCATACTCATCGTTTGCAAGACCTGGGGTTGGTCTTGGTCTTGAGCAACACAGGAGGAGAATGGATCCTACTACAAATGAACCTAAATTTACCAACTACACCAGGGATTTTACCGGAACTCATGATTACATATTCTACTCAGGTATGCTTGAAATGATCTTCCTTTTACTGTCTTTGTTTTGTTCAGCATTTTGCTCTATGATCTCTCTCTTATTATTCCAATTTTTTACAATGAACTTACATATTGTGAAATAATTCTTGTGAAACATTTAACTTCCACTAATTTACGTAAATGTGATTTTGTTTGTTCTTTTAGCGGACTCCTTAACTGTGGAATCTTTGTTGGAACTCTTGGATGAGGATAGCTTGAGATGAAAGACACAGCACTTCCTTCTCCAGAATGGTCCTCTGATCATATAGCACTCTTAGCTGAATTTCGCTGCAAACCCAGAACTAGGCGCTGACATTGGGTAGGCTGCTTCTTCCAGTCCTTCCCTATCTTCTTCATGGAGATTGTGATTGGAAGGGGTGGATGTTGTTGCTGGATTACTTTTTTATGATCATAATTCTGTGCCTTACGCATTATGAGGACTATTGAAAATAGGAATGTGTCCATGTGATCCCCTAGCTTTCTCTTGCATCAAAATATCATTTGGTTAATTAAGTTGCTAATTATTGCCAAAAACTTTTGTTTGCAGGTCCCGTTGGCGGATAAACTTCAGAATAGAAACAGTCATTTGTAAGAATAGTAGATTACGTTTCCTGTGTTTTTCCTTAGGGTATCCCACAGGGGTATTAGTTGTGATCTTTGTATCATGCAAGCTTTGTCTAGATAGAAATTTGTGGTCGTATAATACTTGAGACAACCTCTTTTTAGAGATTTAAATAGAAATATAATACTAAATACCCATAGCGTGTGGCTGACTCTTATAAACATTGTTGTGTATAAGCGACCATCAACTTTAATTCCTTTAGCAGCCATATTTTGCATTTTGAAGTGGTAATTTCTTGCTGGGATTAGGGAGGGAAACTAGCAATGGCACTAGGGTGAGTGAAGCCAAAAGCTTTGACATGTGATGATTGTGATCCCAGTTAGATAATTGATTAAGTTACCAGGTTCAGGTTCAAGCTGAAGTGTTGGTGGTGGATAAATCCTATGTGGTAAAAGACCATCCTAATACCAGCTAGTTCAATTTGATTGTACATTTATAACCTTCTCAAATACTTCTACATTAATGCAGAATGTCAATCCATGTGTTTCGTTTGCTTTCAAGTGACTGATAAATTGCTAATTTTATATTTTATTTCTGGATATTAGGCCCAACTTTTTTATACTAATGGCCACATTAAATCATGATTACCATTGAAAACAATTAGTTTAACTAATACAATAGTACAAGAAGCTAAGTACAAGAATCGGTGCTATTGATCTTAGATGCAGGTTTCTTTCCCAAACACTACAAAATGGTTATTAAACATGTGCAAGTGGGTGCTTTGATTTTTCCCAGTGGCCTTGCATTAGCAATCTTCTCATAACACCAATTTTTGTCACCAACAAAGGGGGACTAAAGTGGAGAAGTAAGATCAAAGAACACAACACATTTGGTTGGGAACTCAGCTGGCAGGGAAGCCCAGTTAATAATTGAATGAGTTTCCAAGTCCAATCATGTTGGACAGTTACTCGAGTGATTTCATCCAACATTTTGTTGTCTTCTACAGATAGCTTATTGATTGTAATGCCCCAAGTCAAACAGAAATAGAAGTGCCAGAAAGAAAGAGAAAACAGGATGGTTTCAAACTTATAGTATCATGCCTGATTGGGCATTTACATTGTTATGGTCTGATGCCTAAATAGTTTCATGCTGAAAATCAACTACATGGCCCAAATGACACCACATTATAAATGATCCATGATTCAAGCTGGTCTCTCGAATCCACGAGGTCCACAAGTAGCAGAAAACACGTTCAAAACCTGAGAACACAAAGATTTAATCTTCAGTGATGCATTTTCTTCTTTAAAATTCTTCACATAGGGTAAACAGAATCAAAACACAGAGGCTGAAACATGGATAGTTCTTTCGGCAATGACATAAAATTCCTTCAAGTCAGTCCATCATGGTGCAGCCCAGTGGACAAAAGGCAAGCACTGGATGTGCGCGCTAGACTCAAACAAATGGTATGATTCTTCAGGGCCTGGGAATCCCTGAACTACTCTGAGGTGGAGGCACTATCAGTTCGCTCAGTGATTGGTAAGCGGGGATGGGTCCAATTCATGAAAGAGATTCGAACCACTGGATGAAATCCAGCTAGATGATGCCTCCCTCTACCTGTGCCATTTAACAACATCCCTTGTGCCAATTCAACTCTTTTTAGGAAGTGCATTCCAAGTATATCAGAGTATGTCTTCTGAAAACAAACGCAAGACTGCCACTGGAGAAACAAACTCTTCACTTCATGAACAACAGAAGCCAAAAAAGGTCTTAAGCTTCAGTGTGAATAAAAGGCTCTATTTAGAAGTGCGGCAGGAATCAGAATTCAAAGTACCATTCACAAACTAAAGTACAAGGTAGTTGGAGCAAGAATCTAATCGTATATGGTTCTTTCTGCCAGGTAGAGAGAGGGGCCCTTGTAATGGCCGTTCACTTTAGAAGATCAGAAACATTGAGTGGATACCGTTCATAATAGTCTTTAATAGTCAGCTTAAAGAAAATCTGGAAATTTAAGCTAGGTTGAAAGGGAGAAAAACAGTTATAGATGTTCTAAATCCCTGACACAAAAGTTACAGGCTTTACCCTTTGCCAAAGCTCTTTTTAGTGTTAAAACAACGTAGCCTAGAAATATTATGAGCTCTAGACAATAAGAATGTTCATAATAAGTATAAACCATGAACTATCATTTCTTCAAATCATTCAGTAAGGCAAGATACTCACCTATGCGCAAAAAATCATTTGCCGCCTTACAGCTTAGCTATGCACTCTCTTAAGCATTTCAGGTTTGGGAACAATTGAAGGAGTTCCTCACGTGTCCGCCTCTGTTCCAAAAGAAGGGAGCCAATGTTATCAACTGTGATTGTACGTAGGTGGCTCCTGAAGATTGTTAAGATTCTCAGGTGCATGCACGTGTGCATTTGCATAAAGTATAAAATAATAATATATGCTTGCATACATTATGATCCTCAAGTACGTTAGTTCAAATTGTACCTCATATTCACAGAAATAAAAATGCAAAATCTATTTCAATATCAAGAAATACATTTATCCAAATCCCTTGCTTGCTATCTTCGTACCATGTCATATCACTATACTTTGTGAGCATGCTGCTTAGATTGTAACCAAGTAGAACATTCCAGTTGCTATGCCTCGTATACCAAACAAAATTATTTTTCAAGGAACCAGTGTTTATGAGAACACACTCGTATTACTTCATGATATGAAAAGGCACAATGCATTTGTACAAATAAAACTGCATAATCAGTGGAAGTACTTTTGATACTAAGGAGAGCCAAAGCCACCTTAATGCCAATACACCCATTCACATCGAGTGTTGTGATTGTATTTGAGCAGCGTTTGGAAAGGGCCTCAAGGCAATTATCAGTCACCCCAACAATCCCAAACAAGCTGCAAGGAAAAACAGCCAAGTCTCAAAGACACTTATCAATCCAATAGCAGGAACTGTGTGCTAATACATGAAAGCAAGGATTGAAGTAGTACTTCTTGCATGCCTAGAATCAATCAAACTCAAAATATTAAATACAACGAGTGCACTTATGTTAACAAACTGATTAGATTATATCTTTATAACTATTATAGAAGAAAACTATTTCAATAGCACCTTGAATAGCTGCCATGTAGTGAGCTGTTTGGAGAGTTTTTTTACTCCTTTCTACAAGGCCTTAGTCATTATTTGTTGGGCCTGTTGTGCAATTAATTTGTTTTTAGGCCCAAGCCAAGTTTTCTTTCATTCGCACAAACTTTAAATGGAATTGACAGGTCTCTTTCGTTCCACACTCACATTTCAAAGTCACCCACATCAACACTCACAAGTAGGCCAAAATCCAACCAACTACTATTATAGAATTTAGTTTTAAAATTGCAGAATTATTATATCTCATATAATCGCATAATCAATGTTAGAATGAATAATTACTGTTACGTTTTCTGATTCAATGGTTAAATTTGAAGTAATTGAAATTCTATGTGTCACCTATGCTCTAATGTGCAAAAACTGTTGGTAATAAATTTCAGTGCTAACATCAAATATGGAAGACAAAGGTTCTCTTTATCTGGATTTACCTCAAAAGTTCAAGAGAACTGCAGCTTTCAGCGATAGCTTTCACACCCACATCTGTCACACGTATACACCTGAATAACAAAGCATTAGCTGTGACAAACAGACAAATTACATGCAAATTGATAAACCCATATTTGACTTACCATGTCAAATTTAGAGAAACTAGCTTTTTGCAGTTGGCTATAGAACATAGTCCATCATCTGTTAGGTTCTAATATACCAGACTCTGGTCAGAATTGATTGCTTGATAAAAAAAATTCAAAAAATACCATTGCACAAAGCAGTAGATCTGGCTATCTAAGTTTGACTATAACACAAGTCTATTCTTCTGAAATAGAATAATATACCTGAGCACCGCAGAGGTCTAAGAATGTCAGATGGGTCAAGAGAGATATCTTCTTATAAGCTTCATCTGTAAAGCACTAAACAAATAAAATGTATCAGTTCAAGCACCAAGAAGGCACGCATTTGAGATACATACATTTTGTTCCATTTCCAGAAAGGCCATACTTTTAAATATTATAAAACTGTAATTTTACCCAGAGACAGCATAAAGATTCAAACTTTGAAGAGAACTGCACTTCAGCAATATCTGCTGTAAACCACCATCTGTTACCTTGACGCACCTAATGACATTTATAAAAATATGAAGTGTATAAGCATTGTCAGGAGGGTGAACTACTCCACCAGCTTTTGAACAGTAAAGGAGTTGTAAAGATGAAAATAGTTTGATATAAGAATCCAGTAAATCATTCTACATTCTGATGAAAGACAATATTGTATCCTCCTCTGATCTTCTTCTGTTTTTAACATTGTCAAACAATCACTGTCTCTAGACATCTTTGAAACAAAATCTTCTACTACTGTTCATCAGCCTTGAGCCAAAAACAACCTATAGCTGAATTATCATTTAAACTAATTTATTGATCCCAGACTTCGAGCAGTCATGACAATATGTTTCTTCCTTTTGTCTTTTTCTAGTGCATTCAGACTATGACTCCAACATTAACCAAAATCCATACCTTGTAATGTTTAAAGATTCCAAGTCTCGATAATTGCTAGCAATTAAATGCAAACTTTGGTCAGTGATATTCTGTCATGTCAAGGAAAAGGAGCTACATGAGAGATTCCATTGCACAACAGACAAAATGATCAAGAGAAAGCAGCATGTATGACAAGTGCAAATTGAGACAGATAACAATGTCTAATTACTCAATAAAAACTTCCGTCTCAGAAAAAGGAACTAAAAAGAAGAAATATGAGCACTTTTTTGTAAGAATTACGAAGTCTTAGCATACAAACAATTTGAGGTCTTTTCTTCAATTGAAATTTCCTAGCGGAAATCAAGAGCAGATACTTAGCAAAAGAAAAAAGTCAATTAATCAAGACTATTGATTCGTAAACTAAGCTTAAACAAGTGGGTGACATATTTATTCTATAGTGTTTGTAATGCACACATCTTTTGTTCCCTTCCAACAAAGAAGTAGATCTTAGGGGGCAAAAAGTCAATCTGTACCCTCTTTTGATGAACCCAAAAAAAAAAAAAAAAAAATCTATGGTTTACAAAACATTTTCCACCAAACTAGACTTCTGAAGGAACAAGTTCAGGAAGAACTTCACTTCTTTCAATTGATGGACTTAAAATTTTCTGCTAAAGAGGCTGAATCTGACAACTATCTCTCTTCTCCATCATGTTTCTTCTCAGATATTAATATATATCTTCCAATAACTTACCTACAGACAGTATCACAAGATCTCAGAACTTAATATTACAATTTAAATGCTTAGATTTGTGTATCAAAATGTTCATATAGTACTGTATCCTAAATGTTCAAGGTCATTCATAAAAATTCTAGCGCTATGACATTTTACAGACATAGCTGTATCAGCCACACGACCTTAGAGCTTAAATTACAATATACATGTGGTGGATATGTGGACAGAGATGTTCATATAATACTGTGACTTAAAAGTACGAGGTCATTTAGGCAACATCTATACAAATCATAAAAACATTAAGGGAAAAATAGAGCTTCCATGGATTGAATCAACAGTTAATGTACCTTACATAAGAGAAGTTCAAATCAGTTATCCGTTTGCAGTTCTTTATCAAATGCTTGATTCCTGCATCTGTAACCCTGAAAAAAGAATTATAAGCAACTCCTAATTAAGAGGTTGCATTGAAAGAACAAACCACATACAAAGAGAGAATCAAGAAAGCCAACAAGGTACCTGACATTCCAATATATGGAGAAGGCCGTAATCTTTAGACAAATGCTTGTTATAACTTCAACTCCATTGTCAGAAATCTTCTGACAACCATTTAGGTTCAAAGACTCCAGATTTTGTAAGTTATCTGCACACTGCAGAGAGAAGATTTGCGTTCATTTGAGAAAAATTTCTATATCATAAAAAAAACCATTGGCATAGAAACTGCTTATGCACAGAACATAAGGCCAAAATATATGTAATATAAATGAAGTTCTGTTACTAAAAACTGAGTCCATCAAGTAAAACTAACGAAATAGACAGTCCAAATTTTTACTTGGGTTAATTACACTTTACCCCCTTAAACTTTAGTGTCACTAATACTTTAGACTCTAACGTTATCTTTTGAGCACTAAAGTCCTTGGACTAACAGTCCACACTAATGCGTGTGAAAATTTGGCTGAATGGACAAAAATACCCATGGGTTAATTTCGCTTTACCCCCTTAAACTTTAGAATGAACACTTTAATCCCTAACGTTATTTTTTGAGCACTTGTAGGTCTTCCCTTATGCCAATAAAACATTTTCACCCTTCAATCCCTATTCCATTTTATTCTTTTATACTTTTGCCTCCATTTGATCTAAATTCCTACACTAACTATGAAAATTTCTTATGTCCTTGTCCAATTCACAGTCCTATTTGTGGATCATGTGGTTAAAATAAGAGTCACATCCTCACTTTTTACATTAGCGTACATCATTTAGCATTATATGCATCCTATTTAAACTACAAGGCATACAAGTGAGGCATAGGACTGGATCTATGTAAGAATTTCCCACTAACCACTACCACCGCCATACCATCAAAATAATGCACTATCTTTTCTTTCTTATTTTTAAAATATAATTTTTATATTCTAATGGGCACAAATTAATTTAAATAATAAAAGTTATTTCAAAATTGTGTACTCATGGCATGTCAATCCATTTAGTTGAAGTTTCAAGCTAAAAAGCTAGTTTAGAGGATAAACGTGATGTGGTTTTAATTGAGCATCAATATATAGGCTTTAGTGCTCAAAAAAAAAAATGTTTGTCATGTTATGTCATCTTCTTCAACTAATTCCGACAAAAGGCTAGTAGAAACGCTGAATTCAACTTCTAGGCATTTGCTTAGATTTAATTCTAGACATGAATCAAATCTTATCTTGATGAAAGACATATTCATAAACCAAAATTTTAAAAAAAAAAAAAAAAAAAAAAAATTAGAATAAATAGGATTACAATTGCAAGTATGTAACAAGTGTAATCGAAGGACTTTAGTGTCAAAACAACGTTTGGGACTAAAATGTTAGTCTTACTAAAGTTTAAGGGGTAAAGGACTTTAGTGTCAAAACAACGTTTGGGACTAAAATGTTAGTCTTACTAAAGTTTAAGGGGTAAAGTGTAATTAGACCAAAAAAGGAATAAAATGTAATAGGGGTAGAATGGTCAAAACATTAAATTGTGATAACGGAAGGGGTTAAGTGCTCAAAAGATAACGTTAGGGACTAAAGTGACAGTAACGCTAAAGTTTCAGGGGGTAAAGTGTAATTAAGCCTTTTTACTTCAGCCAGCAATGTTTTAGTTGTTTAGCAAAAGGCATTTCTCTTTTTTTTCCCTCTTTGCTTTTTGTTTCAGGACGTGTTGCATCTTGAAGAGGTAAAGCCTAAACTGAAGGAAACAAGCTGAGCATAACCTTACAAGAAAAGGTACCATGTAAAGAAATGTAGGAATATCAAAGAATTTTCTTTTCTTGGATAAGCGCAATATAGATGTTGCCTGGTGCTCGACTATGAGGTAAAGTAGTATTTTACCTGAAAGTTTATGAGTAGCTAAGACTGCATTGTTGCAACTAATGAAAGAGAGAAATAATACAACAAGAAGAATGGCTGGGTTAAAAATTCTCTAACATTTGGTTGCATAAGGTATCTAAGATCAAAGGAAAGCCCAAATCTGCGGCAATTTTAAGTAAGAGGAAACCAATGCTTACCTCTCATCTGAACTAGACTCAAGTCACTCAACCACGGCCAAGTTTTCAGCTCTAAAAGGTAACTTATGCATGTACATTCTACTTCACATTATCATGCAATGCCTATAACAAAAAGCAGAAAGTTATTTAATTACTGAGCAACAAAATAAAGTTACTCTTTGCCTACACAAAGCTCAAAATACAACACAGAACTGGCAATTTCTTTTTATACAAAGGAATGGAGACCTCCAAGTAACAGAGCTAAATGAATGGCATCTGGAGCTGGATAGAAGACCTAAAGGAAGCATAAAGTCTGTAAATGGTAGGCTAAATTGTGGAGACATTGACAGCATGATGTGTCACCTGCATGAGCAATCTGTTTTATCTTCCAACCCCACCTCGTCTTGTTTGATTACTTCTAATTAGCAATCAGAAACTTGAAACCAAATACAGCACTAGCTAAGGTAAATTAGGGCTGTTTTTGCCCTTTTTGAAATAAGAAAAGAAACCTGTACGCAATTTAGCTGAAATTTTAGACCATTATCATCATTCATTAACCATCTGTGTAATTCTATAAGACTTATTGAAATCTCAGTAGTTACAGGCTGACAGCATAAAGAACAAATTGGAGCACTAATTTATCAACTATCTAAGCTATTGTAAGAGAAAAATGTACATGAAGATATGACCATGATGAAGTTTTGATGCACTAGGAGCCCTACATCAGTTTCTGCCAAATGAATATAATGCACATTTACACAGATAATGTAAATAACGGGGAACTCTTAAAAGATTTTAACGGAAAGCGAACAGTGTGGTGAACATTTCTGTATTCTGTTACTTTATGATAATGGAAAATACTTAAGTAGACCCGGTCTTTGGCCCCACCTGTAGACCCTGTGGTTAGGATTAAACCTTAAAAAATCTTGCTTATATCAGCTTATGTCATAGACTCTCTAAGGTTTAATCCACATGGTTTTTTTTATGGTACAATACTCTATGTGCTTCACATTATGATATCTTGGCTGCAAGAAGAATAAACACAAAAACATGAAACCTCACAAGCATCTAATCAACCATTATTGACAAATTCTGCAAAATAGTATTATCCCATTAAACCCCATCACTAGACAAAAAACTCACGCACAAAAAGATTTATAGAAAAAATCCGCTATAATCGGACCAACATTATCATTATTTTTAACTCTCGTCTTATCCCAAGTAGCAAACTTTGCACGATAACGAAATCCCATCAACCAAATACTCACAATCCCAGACCACTTAAAAGATTTAACAGGGTTAGACTACTAAAAATAACTAGAGAAAAACTAGCAGCTGTTTGCAATAAGGCGATTCCCAGCATTATTCATCTCATGCAAATCAATAACCTGTAAGTTTAACCACTAATTAACAAATCCCAGAATCAAAATTCCAAATTCACTTAAAAAAACAATCCAATCTTTGGCATTAATCTGTGAGTTCAATAACAAATAGTAAATCCCACAAAGTGCTAAAATTCCAATTGCATAAAGAAAGACTCAATCTTTTCATTAACCTCTGAGTTCAACATTTAGTATCGGCAAATCCCAGAATTATAATTCCAATTGCAATACAAAAAAGATTGAATCTTTGCATTAAAAAATAATAATAAAAATATAATAAAAAAAGGAGGTTTTTTTTTTTTTTTGGGGGGGGAGACTAACCAGCCAGAGGGAGGGATGGGAGATGAGAGTATGGTGAAGAAAAGGGCTGACTAATAAGAGAGAGATGAGGTCTCTCTGATGAATTTTGCTGCAGGTGCTGACTATCTTCATCACCCTTGGCACTGTTTCTTTGTTCCATAAGGCTTCTTCCTCTTCTTCTTCCACCTCTTCTCCTTCTCTATTTCTTGCTTCTTCTGCTATTCTACTCTCCATTTTCTTCTCTTTTTTTTCTCCTCCTCCGGATTTCTTGTTCAGATGATTCAGATTCTGTGTCCCTTTTGTTCTGTTTGTTTTTGGTTAGTGAGAGGGTAATGTAGGAGAGTGCGAATTGACAAACAGTTCTGAGGTTAAAAATGCAATTAATCCTTTCACATTAAACTCATAAATTCCACATTTATATCTCGATTTGCACGGTCAATACTATATTATATAAATATTTAAAATATAATAATTGATAAGTTGGTAATAAAATTTTTGTACTTTAAAGTTTTATAAATAATTAATGAGTAAGGTATAAAAAGATTATCTGAAATAAATTGCAATACTTGGGAAAAATAAGATAATAAATATGCATTACTTATAAATTAGAACTTTTATTTTTAACTTAATAAACCTACTTTTTAACACATCTAGTTTTTCATAATTTTTATTTTGCACTATTCAATTCAATATAATGTCTATTATACATTTTAATTTTAAATTTTAAATATTTTGCATCATTAATTCTCTCAAGTATGTTTCATTTAAGAACGTAATATTGGTTGGTTTGTGCATCCAAAAATTATTGTACGTTAGGATCTAGTAATTAAACCCACCAAGCCATCCCCTGTAAATTGAATTTTGGCTACCTGAGTGAAGATTTGGACTATGACGTCGGATTTGAAAATTAGGGTGAAAAATATTAAATATTAAAATTAGGGATACAAATATGATGAGAGATACATTGGGGTGGAAAATGGAATTATAAAGAAAAATTTGTTAAATTAAATGGTACCTAATGTGGATAGGCGTAAGAGTGTAGTATTATGGGAAATGCTTATATCATTGGATTCATGATAATTGAGATAATTTTTTGATTCGTATTTATATCATTTTAATTAATTAAAAATAAATTTAATATAGATAAATATAAATTAAAAATATATTTCACCTGGATCGGGTGCATATAACAATTCCCCGTAATGTTATATGCCGTTCAAACAGTAGAGACAATTTGGGTCTCCTCAATTTTGTTAAATTAGGGTTTCAATCCAAAAATCAAAGACCAGTTTGGTCAGAGGTAAAATTTTGTTCTTTTTTTTTTTCCAAGAAAAAAAAAGAAAAAAACATCTTTGTTGATTTTGTGTTATTCTGTCCTAAGGTTTGTATAAATTCAGGGTAACTAACTAGTACTTACATTTGTGTGAATATTCCTGCTATTATTCGCTTTCATTATGTATTTATTTGTGTTGTTGTATTCCGAATTGATCCCATTGTACTGTTTCCTTTTTTTTAAAAATACAATTTTTGTTGTGGTTGTGTAATGGGTTTTGTATTCAATGAAAGCAGCATTCTAAACCGTGGAAAAGATTTTTTTTTTTTTTTTTTTTAATTTTTGTCTAATGGGTTTCTTTGCCTGCATTGTCCCATTCTTTTTGCCTCACCCCCATTTTTTATGGTTCACACGGTCTAAAGTCCATGGTTTCTACAATTGACAAATCACAGTTTGAAGCATTGTTGCTGGTTAAAAAAGAACGAGAAGATAAAAGAAAGTGTGAGATAAGAAGTCCAGACACCATGGTTTTGGTGGGTTGAGGTACTAGATTCTGATGTAATGCAAGTGAGGGCTAGAAGCAGTCGCTATTGCTGTATATCCAACCAAATAGCATTCTACAGGAGATTTATTTGCTTTGTCTAATTTATGCCCAGTTACTTCGGAAATAATTGTTTTTTACTACTATATTAGGTTAATGGCAGGCGTAGTAATTACTTCAAAAGATATGAGCAAGGATTGCCTCCTGGAGCCCCCTCCCCATCCGTCTCTGTAATTACTGCAGAGGCGGATGTAAGAAGAGGCTTGAGGATCAATGATTGCTGCAAAACTTTTGAAAGCAAGTGTTTGAAATGCCTGGATTTACGGTTATCTCAAGTGGCTTAAGATTGAGATATCTTAATTGCTATACTTTTACAAATACAAGAAGTAAGAAAACAGGTTACTATGAGTTTTGGTTTGTTTGATTGATGCTTTGATGAATGTTACTGAGTAGGAACATTATTTCCTATGCAAGAACTCAATATAGGAATTAAAGGTTATATTCACTTGGATTTGGCACAAAAGGAGAACAATGCCGTGCTCGATTTGATGGAATATGGTGGGATAGTTCTAGATGTGTAAAAGAGACTTCTAGTTTAATGGTTTGGTATTCATGTAAACAACTGTTCCTAAGCGGTTCTAATAGACATCTTTTTTTTTTTTTTTGAAACAGGGCTCCCAGTTTATTTTCTTTTCATTTGATTTGCTTTTCCTTTTTGTCTAAACGGGTTTGTTTGCCAGCATTGGCCTTTTTTTTGGGTGCACTGACATTTTTTGATTGGTGTTGCATGGTCTAAAAATCCTCCTTTACTATAATTAACAAATCCCTCAAATTTAGAGGCTTGAAATCCCATTTTGACCCATTATTGCTGGTTAAACATAATGGGAGATAAAAGAAATTTGAGATCTAAGAAGTAGAGAAACCAAGGATTTGCTGGGTTGAGGTACTAAGTCCTAACGGAAATGAGGACTGAAAAACAAGCAATTGTCCTAGCTCAAACCAAAGGTTGTCCAACCGGAGATTTATTGCTTTGCCTAATTTATGTCCAAAAAGTATTTTGAAATTTACTACTACATGCTAGTTGCTTCAAAATATTTGAGCAGGATTGCATCCTGGAGCCCCCCTTTCCATCCGCCTCTGTAATTTGTGTAGAGGCGGATGTATGGGCAGGCTTGTCTCTTATACACATCTAGATGTGTATAAGAGACAGCTCAACCAATTGAGCTTGAGTTACGGTTGTGTCAAGTCATTTAGATTGAGTTTTTTTTTTTTTTTTTTTTTTTTTTTAGTGCTGTACTTTTACAGATACAAGAAGTAAGAAAAAAGGGTAATATGAGTTTTGGTTTGTTTGCTTGATGCTTTGACAAAATGCTGCTGATTGAAAACATTATTTTCTATGCATGAACGCAATATAGGAAAAGGTTATATTCGCTTGGATTTGCAAAATAAAAGAAAAATTACTATGTCGTACTTGATGCAAATATAGTGGAAAGTTCAGCCAAACAAAAATAGACATGTAGTTGATGAAATGCAATCGCAGTATGATAACCATCTCTATGGTTTAAGGAAGCCCAAAAGATATGACTTTCAGTGTTAAGATAGTGTTTTTTTGCAGTTACTACAGAAACACTTATAGGGGATTAAAACAATATGGTTTCCCCAAGTTGACAAAAATCCAAATGCCCTTAATGAAGCATGTGCAGGCTATCAAAATCAGCACAGGAAAACAAGATTTGAGATGCCTACTTGTTTTGATAGTTATGCATATTTGCTCCATATGTGCTTCATTAAGGTAGTTTGGTCTAGTTTGGGTCTGGATCAATAACATTGCTTTGTATCCCTATAAGTATTCCTTTTTGCATGTTTGAGCAGTTTTTCATCATTTTATGACTTCAATACCAAAAATTTCAGTTCTTGTAGACTTTCAAGTCAAGCCTTGGATTAAATGGGGAATTTCATAGCCTTACTGCAAAAGGCATCCTTGGTGAGTTCTGAAAAAGTTTCAGCAGGATTTCCTTTTCTAGCACTTCGCTTATATAACCAATAGATGGTATTGAATTTAATAGTTGAGATTGGGGATCCGAATTGCTGTGAACTTTTTGAATTCAAAGGATCAAATTGCTTATGATATGGTTATGTTTTAAAAAAACTTATAAAGATTATCCAAGTTGATAATTCCATAAACACATATGCCTAAGTACACTGACACCCCGTAACATTTATCAACATCACGAGGCTCTTCTCTGGTTATGCAATTACATATGACCTTGTTTAAGGTTTCAGATGATGATTTGGTTGCTTTTGTGTCCAGTAATTGTGATCTTTTGGTCCTTCTCAGTACCATTTTGATGAAAGTAACCACATTTGTGTTTTATTGTTTGTTTTCAAGTATGTGAAACAGTAGGGAATTTTACTCCCTAACAAATGAGGGAGGGTTAAGAGTGGTTTTTGACAACCATACTTTTGCTGTGGGTTGGGGGTTGATTCTTTCTCAATTTGTCTAACTTGAATTGTAGGTCTTGCATCAATTACTGGATTTTCTTTATGTTTCACAAAAAGAAGTAATGGTAATTTTCAGCTATTAATCATCATGCCTTTTATAGGATGATTAGAAACCTTATTGTTTGGTTTATACACATCTAGATGTGTACTTGGCCAAAAGAAGGAACACAGTTGGAAGCAAAAGAAAGCCAAATCCCACCCTTCTTGACTAAATACAAAGGGGAAGCAATAAAGTGTTGCACGTAAGCAGGATCTTACTGCTGCCAAAAGAATTGTATCTGGAGGGGCCCTTGATTGCCATCCTAGTAATTGTTGGAAGCTTCTTGTATCGTGGCATATTAATTTCCTATGGGCATCTTAAGCTAAGGAAGATGCAACTACTATAGAAGAGAGGTAGGATATCTATTTTCAGCAAGAACCTAGGGTCTGCCTGTGTGCTTTAGCTTAGTTAGACAAGTAGAAAGGAGGATTTGGCTATGTTTACACATCTATTAGTGTATAAGAAACACAGTATAAAGTTGATTAGTATAAAAGGCAAAGAGTGACTCCAGTCTGTGTCTTGATCGTTATTCTATCTGCTTTGCAAGAAACGGTATCCAAGGGTTTTCTTCGCATGCATGCAAGTTTTTTATGGGTACACTATGAAAATAGGAAAATAAGCTCTTGAATTTATCTTTTAGGAGTACTAAGGTTTTCATTTGGCAAATGTAGCAAATAGTTATCTGGACATAATTGGATATAATCTGCCTTTGGTGAATTGGATGTCTTATGTTAAAGCTAACAATATTTCTCTATAACCGTTTTTTGTCCTTATTTTGCTGTAACTTTACCTTATCTATTACCAAAAGTTTTGAGATAAAATGTTTGTTAGAACCTCAAGTTAAATCATACCGCTGCCTATCAAATTTGAGCAGGATTGCCTTCTGGAGCCCCCTGTAGGTCCGCCCCTGCACTTATTGCAGCTGTGGATCTATGGGGAGGCTTGAGGATTCATGATAGCTGCAAACCTATTGAATCTTGATAATCTGAATTGCCTCGGATTAAGGTTATGTGAAGTGACTTGAGATCAATAAAAAACTTTTTAGTGCTTACTTTTAGGGATGCAAAAATAAGAAAAGAAGTTGTCTGAGTTTGAGTTTGAGTTTGAGTTTGATTGGTTGATGCTTCAATTAATCCTCTGCATATAAGAAAAGAAGTCTCTGTAACCTGGATGGGGTAACAATTTTGAGCTTTCTTTTTGTTGTTTGTGGTCCTTGTATTCTTTTTAGTTGCTTATATTTCTTTTTTTTTTTTTTTCAGGCTGGAAGTTTATTCTTCTTTCCATCACTTCTTGCTAAGATGACTTTCAAACACTCTCCTCAATCTGGTCCAGTTAAGAATGCCGGTTGATATCCAGTGAGGCAGATCACCAGTCAAATTGTCAATGATAGAAGGTGCGTGTATACGGCTCCATGGGTGGCAGAGGGCTGCAGTAGCACTTGGTTCAGCTGTAGGGGCATTACTGGACCCACGAAGAGCAGATCTGATAGCTGCTTTGGGGGAGACGACTGGACGACCTGCTTTTGAAAGGGTTCTTATACACATCTACTGAAAGGATGAAGAGGATTCCGGAAGGTAGAGCTGTACTGATGGATAGTCCTCGCGTCCTTTCTACGGAAGTGGGACATGCATGGGACCTACCATCTAACACATTTGGTTCTGCATATGCAAGATTCATGGGATCAAGAAATTTCTCTCCTGATGATCGGCCACCTGTGCAATTCATGGAGACAGAAGAACTGGCTTATGTGGCCATGCGTGCTCGCGAGCTGCATGACTTCTGGCACACCCAATTTGGCCTCCCTACCAATTTAATTGGTGAATCAGCTCTTAAGGTTATAGAGTTTGAACAAATGCTACTTCCCATGTCTATGATGTCTGTGGTCAAAGGTACTGCTAGATTCAGTGAGAGGCAGAGAAGGTTGTTCTACCAAGATTACTTTCCTATAAGCCCTCAAGGCTGGTGTGCAGTGTACAGATCTAATGTGCATTTATTACGAACGACACTTTCATGAAGATTTGCAGGAAGTGCGGCAAAAGTTGGGGATACGTATTCCTGTACCTCTGCCACCTAGATCAGATGGGGTCTAAAAGGTGAAGACATTTGAACTAGTAAGAAGAATCATGTTGTCTTACTGGTAACATACATTTGTCTTTCATTTCATCTGTATTAACCAATTTCATATAAATTAGCATAGGTACAGAGCCAGAAGGAATGATATTTTCTTACAAAACACATAATTCTGTATAAAGATGTATCTATTTGCAAGGACTGCTGAAAGATGTTGATTTGAATCGAGTCTTGGATTCCTGTTTTTGAGTATTTTCTTATATTCTCAGTGACATCCAATTACCAGCAGAACTTTTCTGTTCTTTTGGAGAACATACAATAAGAATAATATGCATTGACCCCACTAGAAAATATAGTTCATTAAGTATTGTATTAGTGAACAGTCTCTGCATTGTTGTTCAACATATGTGTTTGATGCAAGCACTGATTTCAAATATTAAAACAAATGTGGTCAGGGTTAGTGTATACTCTTATCTAGCCCCATCATTTTGAATAGTCAAAAATTTGCATTTATTGAGATATTTTAAAAGCTTGTGTATTTGGTCATTGCATATGAAAAGGCCATTGATGATCCTTGTTTTCCATGCTTTTTGTTTAAACGTATGGATATAGCTAGGTAAGTACTTCAGCAGATTACTCTTAAACATCTTTCTCTTTCCAAAGTTCTCATCTAAATCCTTTTGAATATTCAAAATAGAAGGATGCTTTTGAAGACTTTTTATTTGTGGCATACTTAGTATAGTAGAAGCTTTCTTTTGCACTGATTATCTTGATTTAAAAATTCCAATTGTTCCTCAACAAAGGGCTACAATTATGATGCAAATTCCTGAGCTGCATATCTGATTGGCCTGTCATATTAGCAATTAGAAGGATTTAGATCACGCCCAACTTGTGTAATATAATGCCTTTCTTCTTTCAGATGCTAGATGCTGTTTAAGTTGCACATTTGATATTTCTTCAAGCTAATGTGTTATAACCATACTGAAACCATATTAACTTGGCCCTTTTTCTGAAGGAATAGTTAGTACTCTTTTTTATATGTATAAGAATAGTTTCTCTGAAATGAATGGCTAGTTATGGTTTCTTTATAATGGTAACTGATCATCAAACATAATAGTTAATCTTTGAACAAGCTTTTTGTGTCATCCTCAGAAATTGATTGTTGAATGCTTAAATTACAAAGACAATTCTAGTATAACCAATATTAAAGTATTGTAAATAGCAACTAAGTTCTAAATGGTTTTGTTGCTTCAGAAAAAGTTACCCATCTTCATCAAATTGTAGCAACAGGTTTGTTTAGGAGAGCATTGAGCAGAGACTGCAAAAATGCCCTTTTAAGCATTTTAGCCATAGGCACTTGAAAAAGAATGGGAGAGATTGAGAACTGCAAGATTACATGAATCTCATGCTGCAGGTTGTAGTTGCAGTTTTACATAACTATGCTCGAGTCTGGAGCTGCTGGTTTTGAGTTGAGAAGCGGCTGCAAAGCCTTCACGACAATTGTCATATTCGGCCTAAAATCTGCCTCGTACTGAACACAGAGAGCCGCAACAGCTGCCATCTGCCGAAATGAAGGAAGAATATAAGAACATTCAACTCAGAAGATTCATGCGTCTCCTTTTTCTTTTTCAGTGAAAATCTGAAAGATGTGAGATTAAAGTACCTTGCAATTCGTGTTGGCCAAAGATGCGTTGTTTAGCTTGGGATCCACACACTGCTTCACCTTATCTTCACTCAATCTTGGAGTTGCCTGCACGAAAGTGGCTATGAGTTTTAATATTTAGGGAAATCAATGAGATATGGAACATAAACTTTTAGATATTTAGTGCAACAACATACCCATGTAACCAAACTCTGCTGTCCTTTTGGCATAGTGTGGTCTACTGGCTTCCTTCCTGTTAAAAGCTCTAGAAGAACAACTCCAAAACTGTAAACATCGCTCTTTTGAGTAATCTGTCCTGTCATGGCATACCTGAACATGGATAAGACATATAACACATAAGCTACAAATAAACAAGCCTTTCCCATACAAAAATGGTAAAAGATACAGACAAGAAAAATATGCACCTATCCTTAGGCAACTTGTAGACCATTATCTGATGTCTATACTATATATAAAGTGAACTCACTTTTGATATCTTTCATTTTGTAAACTTCTCATTTTATCCTTTCTTATCATTAATAATATCATTTTACACCACCACTAGTAACTACTCTATATAACTTTCTCCTCTTTTTACTTTTTTTTTTTTTTATATTATCTAGTGTGTGTGCCTTACCCACTAGTAATTAATAAAGTCTGAAGTCGACACTTGACACAGTTTGTGTAATTTGGATCTTTGCGTGTGGCTTCTTTTTGCCTATAGCTTGTGCATTCAAAAAAAAGAAGTTTGCTTTTGCTGGATAAATCTAGGTGAAATCTGACTTTGCAGATTCTAAGCAAAACTTTATCTGACAGGGGACTGTGTTATAAGTGTGATTTGAAAAAATGGGAAGAATGCAACTGGCTTACTCTGGTGCATGATAGCCAAATGTACCCAAGACTCTTGTTGAATGCAGCCGAGCTGCGGTATCAGAAGACTGATTTCCCAAGTTGAAATCAGCAATTTTGGCCATAAAATCATCAAAAAGTAGCACATTGCTTGATCTGACATCGCGATGAACAATAGATGGTTGAACCTTTTCCTGTAGATATTCAAGGCCTTTGGCTGCACCATAGGCAATCTTAACTCTCTGATTCCAGTTGAGAACTGGACCAGGTTCCGCCCCCTGTACACCTTTCCTACCTAAAAAGATGGCCAACAATCAAAATTTGCTTCCAAAAGAGTTCGAGAAGTTACTATAGCATTACAAAATGACCTACCATGTAATACATCATGTAAAGAACCTAGTGTTGCATACTCATATGCCAAGATTCGGTTGTTTCCTTCGAGGCAATAACCGATTAACCCAACAAAGTGCTCATATTTAAGTCTTGATGTGTTGATAACTGCATAAAAGGAAGGAAGATTGGACACCTGTTTGAGATGATCATACCAATTCTGACGTGCGTTTTCGGGAATAGAAGTAGCAAACATTTACCTGGGCTACAAAATCAGAATCTGGCTCTGGTGAAGAGCTGGTATCCAGCTTCTTGATTGCTGCTGTCTGGCCATTGTTCAGTTTTGCACAAAAAACCCTGCCATAAGAACCCTCTCCGATCAAAGCTTTGGTTCCAAAATTGTCTGTCAACCTGTTCAGCACATTAAAAGACAGAGATGGTGTCTCAATAGGTAAAACTTTCTGAGGAGCTCCACTCCTTGCAGCACTAGTCCTTGGCTCTCCTCTTTCACTACCTAGTGAACAATCGAAAATAAAACGAAATCAGAACATGATCACTTTCACTCCTCTCTATGAATACAGAGGACCAAAATGTTTATATGAGGGCATCTTATGGTCCTCTGAAAGTTGCCTTATCACAATGAAAAACTTAAAGAGTGAAAAGGAGCTTTTCTAATAATCCTGATAATCAAGATAGATTAAATTCGTGACAGGTAAAAAAGACTATAGCTTAAAAAAGTAAAGGGCATCCAAATTTGCATACAAAAGATATTCTTTTACCACACAGTTATTATTATTTTGTTTACCATAATTGTTCTGATCATGAATATGTTACAAGTAGAGGAGAAAGAATTTACCTGCACCAGCACCACCACCATATGGATTTCCAGCTCTAGGAGGAGCAGTGTACTGGTTTGAAGGTGGACCGCTGAGATGTTCCTCTTCTGCACCACCACAGCACAACATTGTTGTTCAACTTTGAGGGCAGACCAATTTTAAAGGCTGCCTTGAGCTAACTGGCAGCTGATAACTAAAAGAAAATCAATAACATGCAAATTACTTCCTGCAATACAAAAATTAGATGTCATTAACAAACCAAGATAATTATGATTAGACAATTAAATGAATCTTCACATGGAAATTTCATGTGCATTATAGCAAAAATTTGTCATATCCATAATTGCAGCTAGAACAAATTTTCTTCTGAAACATGAAAAATTCTTGCACCGTCATCTCACAATATTAGTGGGTCTCATGTGAGACCTACATTTTCTGTAAAACAGCTATACATGCACTATAATGCACAGAAGAGTTTTATTGGTAGAATGTTATCGTTGTTTACAAATTGTACAAGAAAATATGTACATGCTTCAGGTAGACATTTTAATATGAATTTCACTTGGAAAAAAAAAAGGGGGCCATCAAATTATCTTCACAAAACAATTTCAATAGTTTCATCCTAAACCTTGTTAAGAATAATACATCATATAATCTTATCAAGAGAAAAAAAAAAAAGAAACAGAAAATAAATAAAACATTTCTTGAAGGGATATGTATATGTGTAACAATGTAACATACCAAATACCGAGAATTCCTTGAACCCAAGATGTAGGGGGAAAAAAAATGAAGCTATTTAGAGAAATGTGGGGAAAGAACAAGGAAGGAAGATGGATGAAAATTAAGGAGGAAGAAGAAGAAGAAAGGAGAAAATCAAAGTTACAGTGTGATGTTCTTCTTTCTTTCTTGATTAGTCTTTCTTGATTTTTGGGGTAGGAAACGCAATGACCATTCTGGTTTCGCGGGAAAGTCGCATTTTGAGGGGTCTATTTAACCGCAAAAAACACACCAACATATCAACAACTGCTACAATGTACAACTTAACAACAAAGTACTTGGTAGTCTGTACCAACTTCTACGTGCCAGCCTTGATGTTGCCCGTCCTAGGATTGTTACAATTATTGAGGTAGTACTAGGTATTTCTAGGTATTTTCTAGTCAAAAATTAGGATATCTTTGATTTTGGTATCTTGAAAAAAGATTTATAAAATCACAAATTCAGAATTACTTGGCAAACTAATGTACGTAATAAAATCATATTAAATTACCAACTCCTAATTTTATATATTTGGTCGAATTTCGTTCTTTCTTTTGTAGATTTAATAACAAATCAGTAATTTTGTCATATTGTATAAATGCATTGTTCTGTTTTACGGTCTATAATTGTTTTTTGTTAAGGATTAATTCCGATTTGGAACTTCTAATTTGGAAATAATTTTCACTTCTAATCTTCATTTTCAACTTTGGACATTTTTTACCCCAAGTCTTAATTTTATTTTACTTCAATATAATTTTGAACAACGTCACTAAAATTAACGTAATTTTTTGTCTATGCACAGTAAATTAAATGTACTATAATGCTCCCACAATTTTTTAAGTCCACACACAAGATTATGTTAATTAATGATGGTGTTAAAAAATTAGATTAAAATATTATGAATGTTAGAGTTAAGAGTACAAAATATTCAAAATTAAAATCGGTGGTATAAAATGATAGTTTAGTGTGAGTTGAGATGTACTAAGTGAGATTGACCATTCTTTTATTCATGATACAAGTCATAAAGTATGATTACATTTTCTGTCTCACCGCATGTGTCCACTACTTGTCTTATATTTAAATATTTGACACTCGTATATTAACCTTATAAATATTATTATATTATAATACACATGATAACTGGATATATTAAATATTTGACACTCGTATATTAATTTTATAAATATTATTATATTAGAATACGCGTGACAGATATATTGACAGACGATGAGATAGAATATGCTGTAGCATATGATTGATACAATCATTAAATTGCAAGAAGTACCGACTCCTAGGAGGATTTAATACATTTGAAAAACATAAACTCATAATGAGTGGAATAAAAAAGCTTACGAACCATATTTCCATAAGAAGTAGAATAGAAATTTGGGAAAAACTAACACTTAGCTGCTACCACGATTGTTGATTTGCTGGTCTATAATCATAATTTGCAAGATAAAACCGGCCCAAGAATCAAGATGTAGCTGGTGAAACCAGGCTGGTGTCAATCTTTTTGTTCCTTGCCTTGTTCAAGAGATTAGCATACTATATTAATTTTTTTAAACCCATCTTTTTCCTGTAATTAAGACTTGAACTCATGACATAATAAGAAAAACGTCTTACCATAAACTTCATCGGCTTTGTTATAGCTACTAATTGAGAGATGATAAATTAACTCGAAACTTTGACTGCAGTTAAACGGCTAATTTTAGAGTGAATTTACCAGTTTTTTTTTTTTTCTTTCCCTGATTAGTTTCTTTACTATATGTAGAAAACTTATTTCATTAGTAGAGTAGAGGTATGGACTATAGCTAAAAAGAGGACATTCTTGCAGCACTCTTACATGAGTTCTACAGAACCTCTTTCAAATTCACAAGGCTTTGACTGCCTTACATTGCAACTCCTTGTTTAGATAATGAGATTACTACAGTTATTATCCTGCATTCAACTTGATAGGTTTTTACCCAACAAAGAGTAGTCTGGTGAATAGAGATCAAGATATGGTCACAAATCAGAAGCATAGAGAATATGCTTGTAAATGTAGCATCTTTTAACTTACTATTACAACTTGAGTTTTCAGTTTCCTAATTTCTTTTGAGCTATGATCTTACACGGGATCCTCAAGTCGAACAACAAAATGGCCAATGCACAAAGATATGAAATAACAGACAAAACATTGGTATATTCAGAAGACGCCATACGAGATAGAGAATGATCACATAATCTCAAGAAGCTGTACAATCATACCCCCTAGCTATTGACTTACAATTCTTTCCAAATGCGGCCTGTCACCCTCAACTTAAGCTCTTGCCCATCACCACCGGAGAAGAAGAGTGCCAAGGCCCTTGGAATGATTAGTCCATCTTGACTGTCACGAACTTTCTTGTGGCTGTCACGGATGCTCCGTGGAACTCCTTGCCATGTTAATTTACGGCCATAACCACCAACTTCCAAAGTATAGCTGTACTTTCTGGCCTCAATATCCTCGCCCATAAATCGCAGGAAGGCCATGTAGACTGGTGCCATACCAGCCTGGAAAGCCTCAAAATGCAAGCAGAACTGTTTCCCATAACAGTTGAAGACCTGAATGCAGTACAGGGAAATCAGAAATTTCATCACTGGAGAAAAAGGGATACTAGAACTTCTTAGAAAAGCATTAAGCAATAAAAGAAAAAGTTACGTTGGGAAAAATAAGCTTATTCTGCTAGCAAACTACATGTCATAACGAAGCTGTAAGTTACACAGAAGTTCGCTTTCTAAAGCCAGAACATGGAACATGCCATAACTTCGAGCATGCAACAGAGAGTAAAAGAAAAAAGATCCAGGGTTCTATTTTTTTATCTCCACGACACTTGAGAGAACTAAGGATATGGATACTACATAGTACTAGTTGGCTAAGCAAGAAATTTTCAAATGTTAGAACATAACCATGTAGTAGATATTACATGAACAATTTCAGAGAACTTTTTTGTCAGACCAGATATTCAATTTGACGTAGTATAAATAAATCTAACCATGAATACTCCGAAGTTAGGAAATCATGCTATTTATTAGTGCAAATAACTCTTGTATCTACCGTCAGACCAGATGTTCTATCTTTCCTTTTTTTCCATGTGAAATACAGAAATGTCATGTACTGCAAAACAGAAGTACTTTTACAGGATTAGACAAGGATCCCTTGATCTTCTTTAACATGATTTGGCACAGCATAAATTTCCAGCATGGCATAGAACTTCTCTTCTTCACAAAATTAAATGAATATCATACATGACACCAATTCAGGAACATATTAAAAAAATTTAGAAAGAGCAAACTGGACAAATATTTAAGTGCATACTTTTGATTGTGGATTAGGACCACGTAAGAGAATGTTAAACATGCAGTCAATAACCACAGAAAATTGGTCTGTAACCCATGGTGTACACAACCTGTAGCAAGGTCCGTTCTTTTTAATTTCGTTAGGACATGAGGATTGCGTCAGTTACTACCACCAACAAATAATGCAATTCAGAGATCAACATGGAGGTAATATTTACCATGTAAACTCTATCACGTGTATCAAGAATGCTCAAGTTTTCGTGCAAATAGTTTACTTACTGTTAGCATCCATGTTGCATTCTCAACTTCGTGTGGATTGGATTTGACATATCGGTGGTTGAAAGTACACCTCGTCATGCATGTCAACCTTGTGGTCATCCTTAAGATGTTCTACCAGTGTTCGAATATCACCAGTTATGGAGTGGTCAGACCCAGCTTAAGGACAATTGTATGGACGGAATCGACAATTTTGTTCATGTTTGAGCTTGCTGTAGTATGGAAATATGTCATGACAGCCAAGACTCTGATATTGACAAGGGAGCTCTAACGATTCAGCGACTCTTTCCAAGGCCAAACATCTTATATCTCCAAGATCAAATCGGCAAGTTGGGCAAGAGTTGTGCACTCTAATTTTGCAGTTTGAACATAGTGTGTGTCCGTTGGGGCACTACATTAAGTAACAGAATTAAGAATTATTTGAAGAATTTAATAGGGCTATATTCGTAGAAAAATCATAAAACCTTGTGGAAGATTAATTTAAGTACTTCATGACAGGTTCGGGAAAAAAATGTACTCAGGAAAAGGATAGCCTGTCACATTGATATACGAAACAAAAATATAAAGATAACGTTTACTAAAGATGTACTTTGAACCATGAGGGCCAGCAAGAGGATCTAACATCATCATGAACCAAGAATGTCGGCTTTACATTAATCATCCAAGACATATACCAAATCTGCAATTGACAAGCACTGCATATTGATACTCTCATCTATTGGCAAAATAACAAAATTCTCATAACTGACTTAGTTATGATCCCATCTAGTAGACAATGAAAACCAGAATCACCAAATTCCAAAGACGAACTATCACTTTTCTTATCACTAAGTCCAGAGAATATTGTTTAAAAGAAAATGAAAAAGAATTAACTTCTGCAAAAGGCTTTCTTGACTCACACTAGAGGCCTAATGCAGAAATCTATGATGGATAATCCAGTTTCAAACTCCTAAATATGGAAATGTTAAGAGAGAGAGAGAGAGAGAGAGAGAGAGATGAATGATTTCTGTCAGCAATGAATAAGGAAAATACGATAAGAGAAAAAAGAACTGAAAGACAACAAGGAGATTATTATCAAAACACATGCTACATATATAATAGCATTAACAAAAAGATGACTGGATTAGAAGCTGCAAGAGACAAGTTAAAGAACCCGTACATGATCACCACTTGCATGAACTACCAATATAGACCATAAAATCAATTATCCGTCAATCAACTCACATAATCGACAAACTAATAAATTTCCATGCTTGTAAAACTACCCACAAAAAAGTTGGACATCTTCCATAGTAATACATTCATTATTGGGGTGATGCAAGTTTAGCTCACAGCATCAAGTACCAAACCTGATGAATTGGAGGATATAACATTGAACTTCTGCAAACAGGACACTGAAGAAGTTCGTGCACACCATTGGTTGAAGATATTCCCTGCTTTTCACTAAGTCCGTTCTTAGTTTTCAACGAATTGCTACTTTTCTCTGCCTTGACCATTGCAATGTCATAGTTTGCAGACTTAGGCAGTGAGTCAACTTCTTCTTTGAAAGCACTACCTCCAGGAGCCATTTCTTTACCTAAAAGCAGGGAAATGCTGCTATCTGAGTCTCTGGAGCCACCAGCAACGCTGACACATCTACTTGTGTATAAGAGACATGAACCCTGTTATCTATCAAAATAGATGCAAAACAACTATTTAAGCACCATTAGCAGTAGAAGAGGTTCAAAGTATACACATTCTAGACGGTCAATTTTTACTCAAGTTTCATTGGAACAGACAAAACATCCGAAAATTAAGCCAGGTAAGACAATTCAGCTAAAAATTTAAAATATGGTGATGGAGTTAGGTAGATTTCTAAACTAAAATGCTTCTGAACAGATTCTCTTTACCTACCATCCATGCAAAATAACAACCAATTATGAGCTATCTAATTTCCAATATAAGCATTACTTGTTCTCATTCATACAACAGCGGACTGAGTATACAGATTTCTTTGTGCATTCCCCTAAATAGACAGAATCAGTTGCCCATTTATCTGATAAGTAATAGTGGCTAATTCAATCTAATAACCATTTCATGTTTGCACAAACTTAAAAGATTAAGAGATTGCACTTTAAATTCTCATTTCAAGCCAAAAATAGAAGCCTCAATCCAATAATTCTCAATACTAAACAGATAAAGATTCACACAGTCACACCTCCAAAAATAGCCTTCTAAAACAGGTCTAGTAATAGCCCAACAACAAGGAAGCACCTTTGCCTAATCCCACCACCATCCCACCACCATCCCACAACCTAATATTCTCTATTTTTAAAATTATTCACCAAAATATTTAAAATAACAAAACTTAATCTTTACAACCACCAAAAAAAATAAAAAATAAAAAGGCAAAGAACTTTGAACACCTACCAATATCATCCATTTTTTTTATACTGTATTCCCACTCTTTTTAACTGGTTTACTGTACCATCTCAAACCTCAAATTTTGTCTATTAATAACAAAACTACTCAAAACTCTTTCCTAGAATTCAAAAAATATTTAGAAAAAAAAAATGGATTAATTCCTCCAATATTCCCAATGAACAATATTAAAATTTTTTCCCCCAAAAAAATACAAACCCTTTTCATAGTTTTGACAAATATAGCATCCCACATCTGAAAAATAACGATCAAATAAAAAAAACAGAGAGTTTCCTTTCCACCACATTTGCTTATTTTCAAAACCCAAAAAAAAAAATAGAGTTTTACTCAAAAATCAAGAAAGCAGCTACTAATTCACTTGAGATTATACATACCCCACTTGAGATTCAAATCGATTTCTTTTTTCTTTAAAAAAAAAAAAAAAAATCAGAACTTTATAGTAGTAAAAAAAAAAAAAACTTTTTTTTTTTTAAATAATAAAAAAAGAAAAAAGAAAAAGCTACCTGGGCTGGGGAGGTTGAATAAAAAACTGGAGAAAAAGCTTTGGAGTTGTTTGTCTGTATTGAAAATGGACTAATGAGCATGCAGGACCTGACCTTATTAATTTGTCTCAATCTCCCATTCTGTTTTTCATTTTCTTTTAAGACAAAAAAATAAATAAATAAAGAAAGGCTGTTGTGATTTCCTATGAGATTTTGAAACAGAAATGTTGGGATTTTTTTTTTTTTTTTTTTATTTGGGGGAATTAATTCAATGAGAGGGAACGAGGTAGATTTGACGTTGTCCACACGCTACGTTTAAAAGTTGCTAAGTTACAGAGTCAAATTTTTTTTTACAGTCATATCATCCATCTTCTCTTCTTGTTCTTGCTGCAGGCAGCAATTACTCTCCTGCATTCGTGCGTACTCAGTACTGTGTGCTACTGTTGTCTTTTTTGTCTACAAGCCATTTGAAGTAGAGTAAATTTTTTATCAAAAAATTATTTTACTAATAATTTCTCATATTTTATATTTATATTTTTTTAAATTTTTTATACTTAAAAGAATGTATTTTAATCACTTATGAATTTAAAATATAGTATTTTAAATTTTTGATATAATTATGAATATATTTTAATTTGAAATACTTGTATATGTATTGAATGAAATATATTTAAGTATAAAAATTTTTACATCATCAGATTTAGATCATATCATATATATATATATATTTATTTATATTTAATTTAAATAATATATATATATACTGTCTCTTATACACATTTAACGATGTTTTTGCTTCTTTGAATATGTTTAAATTTGGACTAAATGAATTTTGGGAAAACAATCATAATAGTCATTTATATTTTAACATTTGTAATTTTTGAATCTCTCACATTTAAAATGTTATATTTTAGTCTCTCACAAATTCAAAATGCACTATTTTAGTCTCTCGACACAATTACGGACAGGAGACAGCATATTTGAACCTCTTCTACTCTTATTCCAACATATCCCAACATCTTATTTTTGGGACAAGTTAGTACATAAAATTATATATTATCAATTTTGCTCTTAGCTATGTTATATGTGATGCAATTGTAATTATTTCATACCAAAATATGTTCGTAATTGTATTAATAGATTAAAATAGTACATATTATATTTGTGAGGAACTATCTTATGGTATCATTTTAAAAGTAAAAAACTAAATAATCACAAATCTAGAATGTGATACTTGATTTGATAAGGTCATTTTTCTCTAAATTTTTATCAAGTAGTGTTCGAATTTAAATTTTTTTAAATTATCAAAGTCAAATTCGAATGAGTTTAAAAAATTACCAACTCTAGTTGCTTTCTAGTTTTGCCGATTAACTACGAACTAACCTTAAACGGCTTCTTATTTTTTTAAACATCAAATAACTTGTTTTGCTTTCAGCCTAGAGGCTCGATAGTTACTTTTCAAGAAAAGTAAGTGACTTTTTTCTTGAACATCTATTATTTGAAATATTATATAAAATATATTTTGAATTAATACTGTGTTAATTTTTTGCTATATATTGTATGTAAAATATAAAAATGATTGGAAAACATTTTTAATCAGTATAACAAAAATATTATTTAAAAATAGTCAATGGTACATGGAGATGTTTTAAATAAATGATACTATTATGTGTATTATGGAATCGATTCACAAAGAATTTTTCATGATGCATAATGTATGTGAATTGAAATTCTACCATAGACTTGATTCATATCAGAATTTCTTTGTATGTACATTATGCATATGTCTAGTTAGAAAAGAAAAAATAGCTCGCAATATGTAACAATACAAATGTAATGTTCTTGAGAACATAAATCAGATAAATCATGTGAAGATAAGAATAGTGAGACTAAGGAGGTATTTGGCTCGTATTTTGGGAATTAAAATAAAAATTATAAATCTTACTATCAGTTCAATATAGGTTTATGACATTTTTCTTCACTTGGTAAGTTTGAAATTAAAATAAAAGAGTTTGTTTATGACATTTCTCTTTATTTATTTGGTTTAAAATTAGACTAAGAAGCAGTTGCCAGATTGATGTAATTTGGTTCATCTTGTTTATGGAATGAAGTTGGCGTTTGTTACAAAAAAATAAATAAAAATTAGAATGAATTTCTTATATTAATGAGTTAATCAATTTAGTACTTAAATTACAACTTACAATTGGGAAATGAAAGAAGATAATTTGTAACACATATATTCTCATAATACTCGACCAAATAATATTTATTGGTGTTATTAATTTTGATTATCATTCCATCCCTTTTATGTACTCACAAATTAAACAACTAGATGTGTATACCTAAGAATTTATGAGTTTTTAGATGTGTATAAGAGACAGACATTGACCTTTTCTCTCTTAAAAAACCCTTACATAGTGTATAAGAGACAGATATGTACGACTCATAATTAGCTAAAGTAGTAACCGCACCCTTTGAATAATAATTATTTTTTATATTGTTTAAAGTATTTGGGTAATAACTGTACCAATTTTTAAATTGAGATGTAGGTGAAATAAAAATGATTGAAAACGTCTCTTATACACATCTTCTAAAATATTATTTAAAAAATAATTAAAAAACTTTTTAATTCAAACAAAGTCAATTATGTATTTTTTATGTACGTGTACTTCTAGTTATATTAAGACTTTCTAAATGAAGCTATTAATATAATATAAAATTCTTGTATGTATCTATACTTGACCCTACCAATAGATTTGTTATTAAAATTGTAGCACATGTAGATGATTATATTAGCATGCATCATTTCATTATGTAAGTTCTGTTTAGATCACAAGATTTATCAATGTATAATGACGGACATATATATATATATATATATATATATATATATATATATAATATAAATAGATGTGTTTCATAAGATTCACAATATGTCAGGCATGTGTCTCTTTTATTTTTTTTTAATTTTTTTATTTATCCAAACTATTTGCTTTCTTAATAGGAATCCATTCAATAACTAACACCATTCAAATTATTTCAATCCCTGAAATCACATTTTTTTTAATTATTCCTAAATGATAGCTAGGAAAGCAACGAATGATGGTTATAGTTTGGGATAAGTTATCGATATCTCTAATTTTAAAAAATTGTAGATTTATCTTCTAAATCAAATGTAATTCAAAATTTGAATATCACCCATTTTTATATTTTCAATGTCTACTAATTTAAAGGAAGTTAAGTTTAGTTTGACTACAAGGTAAGGAAATAGGATGGCACATCTCCTTGCGAGATTTAACCTATATAGATTGTATTATTTTGGCGTATTATTTGAGAAATTATTTAAATAATGTGGCAAATTATAACAACAAAAAAATGTAAATAATTTGAATAAATTTTTGGATTGTAAATAATGCAAATAATTTTTTGTAAATAAGTATTTGAATAGTGTTTTTATAATAAAAGACAAAAAATATACGCAAAAATCGAATGATATTACTAATATTTTAATATATAATCTCCTTGCGTGATTTAACCTGTATAGATTGTATTATTTTGGCATATTATAATTGAGAAATTATTTAAATGATATGGCAAATAACAACAAAAAAATGTGAATAATTTGAGTAAGTGTTTGGATTGTGAATAATGCAAATAATTTTTTATAAATAAAATTTGGATAGTGTTTTTATCCTAAAAGACAAAAAACGTACAGAAAAGTATAAGAGATGAGATATCATTAACTAATATGTGTATAAGAGACTCTTATACACATCTATAATGTGTATAAGAGACAGATTTTTCCATGTCGGCAACTATGTTTGTGATTGATTTTAAAAAAATTTGAATTATGATGGAGTTTTTAATCTTGCACTCAAAAAAAGAGATATACTTGTACATGTATGCTAAATATGTTTCTATTTAATATAAAATAAAAAATACAATTTAAAAATTATTGCAGTATTTTTTGTATTAAAAGACAAAATACGTACACAAAATTTTAATAAAATTATTAATATCAAAATAAATAATTGCATTCACATTCTTTTTTATACTATCAAATCAAGTATTAAAAACTACACGCAAAGGTTGTTACTTGTTCGTCGTTTGAAATCCAAATCTTGAAAACGAAATGTGTCCGTATGCGTATGGTAAATATGTATTTATTTAAAACAAAATAAAAATACAATTTAAAAATTTAACATTTCTGCCCATAGTTTAGATTTTCCAATATAGGTTCGAAAGTCCGAACTTTATATACCATTTTAAATTCTATTTTCTCGCCCATACTTCGAACTCCCGAACCTAAATTCGAAAGTCTGAACCTTATATTATTTTAAATTCTATTTTCCCGCCTATACTTCTGAACCTAGGTTCGGGAGTTTGAACTTACATTTCTATTTTTTCTTTGTTCAAAAAAATTCAGACCAATGAATATTAATGGATAGTATAAAAAAATTTAATGCTAATATATGTGAATAGTATAATACGTATATAGACAAATAGTAAAATAATTGATTAAATAGTAACGAATAGTGACAAAATTTTGAATTGTTAAGTAATGAATACTGAAAGAAAAATTTAAATTGTGTAAATAATGAATAGTATTTTGAAAAAAAAAGTAAAAGAAATTAACCAAACAAATATTTCATTAAAAATATGAATAGTAAAATAAAAAGTGATAAAAAGTAATTGAAAAAACAATCCAAACGGGGCCATTAATCTTTTGTTTATAGTTATTGTATGTGGCTCAGTCCAATGATTTCGTATATACTCTCTTAGAACCAAACTTATACACTTCTTGATGAAAATTGGTTTTTGCTATACATCTCAATTTAAAAAATTGGTACAGTTATTACCCTGTCTCTTATACACATCTAGATTAACCTCATAATTTACAGGTCAATTCTTATTATTGTCATTAATGACCAATGATTCACCCTATGATCTTTTATATTACTCAATGTAACTCCCACTACTTATGTAACTTGTGTAACCTACATATTATATGTAATGTCCAAATAATGTTATGAGAATGGGTGAATCTTAAATCTATAAATAGTGGCTTAGGTGAATAGAATGAAAGAAAAAAAAAAGGTGATAATTTCTTTATCTCTACTTTACATTATATTGTTTTCTACCACTACTTTCTAATTAAGTCATTAATGATATAACATAATACTACTAGTGCTTAATAGTAGTTTTATTACACGTTATCAGTACGAATCTCTAAATCAATTTCTCAACACTTCCATTGGAAATTCTTGACACTTTCAGTAGGTAAGTTGGGTAAGTTTTGTTTTGTTTTAATTTCAATTATCAGTATTTTATATATAAATTAGTTTGTGGCTCTTGTTTCTTATTAAAAAAATTACTTATTATGAGGTGTTAGATGCTAAAATTAGATCTATATGTAGATAGTTTTGGAGAAACCATCAAAGAAGGAAGTAAAGCTATAAATCAAGAAAAAACCAAAGTAATGATCTTTTTTCGTCACTACATCGATGAAGAACTGAAAAATGAGTATCTAACGGTCAAAGATCCCTTCATCTTGTAGACTAATTTGAAGGAGAGGTATGTATACCAAAAGACTGTTATTCTTCCAAACACTCATTATGATTGGATGCACTTGCGTTTGCAAGATTTCAAAACTGTAAATGAGTATAATTCAACAATTTTTCGAATCAATTATCAATTAAAATTACATGGAGAAAAAGTAACTGATGAGGATTTATTGGAGAAAATATTTTATACTTTTCAAGCATCTAATGTGAATCAAGAAAGCTGTTCCATTTCTTGAAGCAAATGCGATAGCCATGTAGTATAATAATAGACAAAATCGAGATCGTGGTTGTAGCCGTGAACATGGTCTAAACTTTTTTAATAGTCACGATAGTCATTCCAAATACACACCCACCACCAGAAATGGAAGAATAGATTTGAGAAAGATACAGACCAAAATATTGTGAAAGTAGATAATGAATGCTACCATCTAGATGAAAAGCCATTAGTCTCGTACCTGTTATACGTCAAAATATCTTGTTGATCTCTAACAATAATCATTAAAGAATTAAGAGAAAAAGATAGAGACTAATTTTATACATATTGATATTGATAATTCGGACTTGGTATCATAGTTTTAATAATTCATCTAAAAATGTTGTTGATACCTATATCAATAGGTGATACTAGTCACATTTTTAGTAACGAAAATATCCAAGAATAGGTCATTTTAGTTCATTACTCTAATGTAATAAATTTTCATTTGATTTTTTTAAATAAAATGATATTTATTGTTAATTTCATTTTTTTAATATTTCTTATATTTTATAAATATTGTATTTAAGAAGAAAAAACATCTCATTTACATTTTTTTTTTTTTTTACTTTTGATGAAGAATTTGGATGTTACAATGATCAATGACAAAGAATTATGTCTGGCAGATAGTGCAACAATACATTCCATACTTAAAGATAAGATATATATTTTTTATCTAGTAATGGAAGAAATTTATATTAGTACTATATCTGGTAGTACCAAATTGATTGAAAGATTCGGAAGAACAACTATAAAATTGACTGGAGGAACAAAATTTTGCATTGATGATACATTATTTTCTTCAAATCTCAAAGGAATTTATTGAGTTTTAAAGATATTCGTTGAAATGAATATCATATTAAGATGGCATGTGAAGGCAACATTGAATACTTGTATGTTACAAGTATTGTTTTTTGAAAATAAAATTGTGTTGAAAAAATTACCTTCTTATTCCTCCAGATTATACTACACACATATAATAGTGTAGTTGGATCGTATTAACTATAAACCAAAAGCTTACAAATCATGACGAATTTGTTAATTGGCATAACCGATTGGGCCATCCCAGTTCTATAATGATGTGAATAATTATTGAGAATTCATGTGGTCATTCTTTAAGAGGTCGAAAAGTATTACGATCTAATGAATTCTCATGTGCTGCTTGTTCTCAAGGCAAGTTGATTATCAGATCGTTGCCATTAAAAGCTAAAATTGAATCTCCTGTATTTTTGGAACGCATACATTGGGATATTTATGGGTCTATTCACCCACCTTGTGGACCATTTCGATACTTTATGGTTTTGATTGATGCATCAACGAGATGGTCACATGTATGCTTATTATCATGTCGTATAAGAGACAGGTTACAAGATTCACCTTAGGACTTTTTATTAGGTTTAAGATTCACCCATCCAAATTATCCGCTTACACACAATTCGTCTTGAAGATGCCAGTGAATTTACTTCACAAGCTTTTAATGATTATTGTACTTATATGTCTGTTGGATAAGTGTTGAACATCTTGTACCTTATGTTCATATACAAAATGGTCAAGCAAAATCGTTTATAAAGCGCTTGCAATTAATTGTTAGTCCATTAATTATCAGAACAACACTTTCAATTTCTGCTTAGGAATATGTGATTTTGCATGCGGCAATTTTAATTCGCATAAGACTAACAAATTATCATGAGATCTTTCTATTACAATTGGTTCATGGTCAAGAACCAAATATTTCCTATCTAAGAGTTTTTGGATATTTCCACTGACACACTGAGAATACAGATATAGAATAAAGCATAATTTTACGGCAATATAAGGAGTGAAGTGTAATCAATCGTAAAATTATACGAGGTTAATTTAGTAATTTTATAACACTGTTAAATATTTAGATGTGTATTCGCTTTGACGGTTAGTAAGAGAAGGCTAAATGTATATAAATTTTCTATAGGAGGTAAATAGAAACATGACCAAGTTTACAAGGGTAAAGTGTAATTAACGCAAATCAAAAGAGAAACCCCTAAAACCCCACCAGTGACTAGCCTCGTCTTCTCTCTCTTTCTTGTTTCTCATAGAAGCTCCGATTCCAGCCGATCGGAAAGAGGACCCAATAGGACGTCATCATCGCCAGAAAAAAAACCCCTAAGAAGCAGAAATTTCCAGCCTGGTTCGTATCTTTTTTCTTTTTTTTTTAATGTGCCCTTTGAAATCTTTCATTATCTAAGCAAATCCCATTGTCGCTGATTTTTCTTTCTTTCTTTCTTTTTTTATTTATGTTTTTTTTATCTGTTAAATATGAAATTTTAATTTTTTTTTCATATTTTTGTTCACATCTTCCGGTTATATTATGCAAATGAATGCGTCAAACTATCAAATTTGTTTTTATTTTTTATTTTTATATATAATATTTGTATTATTGTTCATGCACATGGTAGCTGAAAAAAGGGCCTTAATGGAATTTTCCTATTATGGATTTTTTAATTTAAATTTGAATATCGTGAAATTGATCTCTTCAGGGGTTAGATTTTTGTTGGGAAAAGTCGAGAATCTTGAAAAAATGGAAGGAAAAATTGTGCCTTTTTTTGACAGAAATATTGGGATACATGATATTTGATTTTTTAATGAGTATATTTTCGTCATGAAATTAAGCATGGATTTTCACAATGGCAAGACAAAATCTTTTGTTTAAGATTGTATTTGGACGGAAGAATTTTGAGTGAATTTGGATTTTAAATCCAAATCTCCGATTAGTTATCCAAACAAGTCGAGAAATTTAGTTGCACCAAGTAAAGTAAGGTTGAGATTTTAACCGTTAAAATGAAATTCACTCAAAATGTGTATTTCAAATCCATTCATTTAAAACCGTCAACAATTCAAATCCACCCATGCAAATGCAACCCGATAGATTTAGTCAACAACTCGTTTTCTCAATTGCAAACCATTCTTGTGTATTTTCTTTCTTCTTTTTTTTTTTAAAGAATTTATTAGTGAGATTGTTGCTTAAATGCAACTTCGTAATGATGATAACTACGGCAAAATTCTGACTGGAGTAGCCAGTTGATCTGGTTGCTTTTGTTACTCTTTTTGGCTAGAATGCTTCAGGGTATGAGATGGTTTTTAGTACCTCATTGCTTGTATCTTTGACAGGAATGAGCCGTTCAATCAGCACTAGCGCTCTTAAGCGGAAAAGACCAGAGTCGAATTCCCTTAATGACTCTCTTGTTGATGCTGACCGTGCAGTTTTCAATGTGATAAAGAGTAAAGAAGATATGGGAATTTGGACGAGAGATATCAAATGGGAGACAAGTCTCCCTGAGAATGTTGTCAATAAATCCCTAAAGTCACTTCTGAATAAGAAGTTGATAAAAGAGGTGGTCAACATAAAAAACAAGGGTAGAAAACATTACATGGCTGCAGAGTTTGAACCATCAAAGGAAGTCACAGGTTATGCATGGTATGTGGAATTTATATCTTGATAAAGAGCTGATTAATGTTCTTAAAGGCCTTTGCTTAAAGGCCTTTAAGATTATAAATTCCCAAAAGGTTGTGACAGTCGATGGAGTTTATGATTTTCTGAAGAAGCACAAAGTTACCACATTTGATTGCACAAAGCAACAAATAGCTGAAATTTTGAACTCTATGGTATTGGACAATGAGATTATAGAGGTTAAAAGCACTGGCTTGGGAGAATATCATTCTTTTCCAATTGGAACAATATGTTATAGGATTGCGAGTGGAGCTGGTCTTGGAAAGGGTCTCAAAATTGGGGCAATGGCTTCAATTCCCTGTGGTATGTGTCCACGGATTAGCCAGTGTACACCTGATGGAATAATCTCTCCAAGTACTTGCAGATTAGTACAAGAAACGGTTGGATCTAGACCAAATATTGCATTGATCAGGTATCTGAAAATCAGGATATGATGTTGAAGCTGATACTCTGAAAGCAGGTGAAGATGTTTTCATATGGGAGAATGAAGGGGAAGATTTTCTTGGGCCAGATGATGCTTCAGCTGAGGTCAAATACTTTAGGATTTTGCCATGAGCAGTAATTGTTGATTGGATAACCCTTGAGGTTTATTTGGATATATTATTTGGATATGCCAGCTTATAGCCATGTTTTATTTTTATATTCAACTTATAATCTTATTCTATTTAGCTGTAGAATATCTTGAATTCTGTATTAGACCATTGCAGCACTTTGAGGTGACCTTATATAGAAAAATACCAAGTTACTATGCTATATGCAAATTCAAGATTTCTCTCCCCCTTTTTGGCCAGATAAAGTTGCCAAAAGTTAATCTGGGTTATTTTCAGGAGTAGTTTATTGCTCCGTAATAAAGAGTGATTAACACAACTGTTCGATTATTTATAAATAAAGTAAGACAATTAACTATAAAAAGTCTAGTCAATTTGGAGTGACTAGCAAAATTTTTCTTATTTTCTATCATTAAATATGCAATTATCATTATTTGAGATGCATAAAAGGATCGATGGTTGTTGCTAATCAATTTGGAGTGACTAGTTTTTTTTTTTCTTTTTTTCTATACTTAAATATGCATTGTCATTATTTGAGATACATAAAACTTCTTTGGATGGTTTGTACCACATGGTACTAGCGCAGACAACAACATGGATTAAGTTTTCTCAATTATGTCTCTCAATTCTCTCAACGTGGGCTTTATAACATGGCAAATACTTAGGTAGATTCGATTTTTGTCTTTATTTATAAACCCTGTGGTGTGGATTAAATTTTAGAAAATCTATGACATCAGCTGATGTAAGCAATATTTTTTTAAATTTAATCATGGCCACAGAATTTACAAGCAAAAAAAACGGATCTACCTAAATTATTTCTTTCTAACATTCCTACCGTCCTACTCAAGATTTAGGCAAAAGTTATTGAAAAAGATTCCAATTCATTGACAAAATTTTTCTAAACCTAACCCATTTGAATATATTGGTGTTTTTTGACAGCCAATAATTGAATATTATTTAGAGTTTGTTTGATAACTCAACTTAATGTTGAAAATTAATTGGTTAAGAGATTTTTAATTCAATATGTTTGATAACAGAATTCTCTTATCACTTAATACATTAAGCACTATTTAATTTGTATTCAAAATTTTAAATGAAAATATTTTCACTTAATCTGTTGAATTTTAAATAAATGTGCAAATAGAGACAACACACACATACTCTCTCTCACACATATTCACACACACTTTCTCTCACTTGCACATACACACTCTCACACAAACACATACTCTCTCACACACAAAAATACACATTCCGTCACATATATACATTCTCTCTTATACATTTTCATACTCATATTCACACACTCACACACACACATTTTCTCTCTCACTCACATACACACTCTATCATACACATAGATTCTCTCACACACACATACAATGTGTCCTATCACACACACATTCTCTCTCGTACGTATTTATACTATCCTTAATTATTTACTTTCTTTTCTACGCATATATGACAATTATTTATAATAAATTAATACATGTATTAAGGGACATATTTAATTCAGAAATTGAATTCAGTTTATTATCAAACAGAAATAAATTTATTAATTCAACAATTAATACTTTCAGAATTTACAATTCAAATGTTATATTTGAGTAATTCGACTTGCCAAACAAGTTACATATTTCGAATCATGATTATCAAACACTTCCACTTATCTATTCAATTTGTTTGTTATTTTAATATTAGACTGTACTTCAAAACAGAGTGTCGATCTTTAAAACATATTCCAAAAAATGACATTGTTTGACATTATAAATTAAATTTAAACCTACAAAATATAGCATTATAATTTGTGAGCAATTCGATATATGCATGTGTCTAGACCGTTTCATGAATCATTTATTTGGATTTAGATCAATGTGTAAATCCGATTATCCTAAAACTTATTTGGATTCGTTTAGTTATTGTATAATAAACCAATCGAATATATATTTGGTTGTTTTGATCCGATTATATATATATATTTATTTATTTCCAATATAAATTTTACTCTAATGTAAAATACATGTATGAATATGAATATGAATTAAATCTTCTTTTTTTACAATTAAAAAAAATTCTATAAAAATTTGAAGTTTTTATATATAAATTTCCATCAAATTTATAAAATAATATCAAAACTTGGATCTAACAAGATTCGACAAATTCGGACATGGATCTCCTTTTATAGATCTAGAAAAAATCTAAATTCAAATCCGAATTTGATAATATTAAACGAATTTAGGTACGGATCTGCAATATTTGGTCTAGATCCAACCCGTTTACATGCCTAATTGGAGCTCAACTTCAGTTATTATCTAAAAAGTTTAAAAATAACAATGCAATAGGCCTGTTAATGGGTCGGGTTTAGACCCGGACTCGACCCGATCTAGACCCGTTTAACTATTATAATAAATGAGTCGGATCTAGATCTTGGTGTTACTACCTGATTAAGATGCGGATCCGATTAAAATATTTAATATATAATAAATTTATTGTATATTAGTATTATTATATATATATATATAATGTATAAATTGCCCATATAATTTGTATTTAATATAGAACACATGCATAAATATTAATTATTATATATAAATTGCACCATCCGATACTTTGTGGAAATATATATCATAATGCATAAACATTAATTATGAACTAAATATTTTTTTATAATTAAAAAAAAAAATTCAATAAATTGTAAGGTCACCTCAAAGTGCTGCAATGGTCTAATACCTGTCTCTTATAGATCCGTTGTTTTTTGGTCCTGCTTGTAAATTCTGACGGATCAGGGTATGGATCTATTTTTGTAGATCCGTAAAAAATCTGAATCTGAATCCGGTTATATTAATTAGATCCGGGTTTGGATATGTCGGATCCGACCGATTTACAAGCCTACAATGCAAATAGAAAAGTGACAATGACAAAATATTTTTCAATTAGTTTCATACCACTGCATTTGACGAAGACACGTTGTTTAAAATCAGACAGGGTAAGACATTAACCAACAATATTTGATACAAAATCTTGTTGATCAAATATTATTTGACTAATAATTCTTATTATTTCCTGTCCAAACAAGCCCATTGTTATTGTGGCTTTTTCTTTTTTTTGAATGACTAAATAAATCATTTATTCTTTTGGCAACTTCTAATTTATACTTGAAAGTGTATATATATACAAAGTGATGATTAACAAAATTACTAAGGTATTATTAGAAGAAAATAACGAAATTCAGTTCAATATCCAAAATCAGGAGAAGATTCAATATGATCTGAGATGTAAAAAGTGATTTTAAATTTGTAATTTTATAAATTAATTTTCCTATTTGTTAAAACAATATAGTGGGTTAGTTATAATTGTGTTTTAAGCTTTCCCCGCCCATTTTAAATCCAAAAATAATAATAATAAAAATAAAAATCCCATAAAACCCTATCACTCAAAACTCCCCCACTCCTCCGTTCCTCCGCCACCACCACCGCCACCGCCACCGCCACCGCCACTGCCACCCCAAATGTGTCCCACTTATCCGGCATGGAAGACGACGATCAGAAAGCCCTATATCTCATCAAAGAGCTGGTGTATAAGAGACACCTCCCCACACCCAAGAAACTCCCTCCACCTCCTCAAACCCCAATTCCTCCGAACAACAATTTCAGCAAGCTCTTCGCTACGCCCTCCGCATTCTCTCCAGTCGGATGACATGTCAATTGCCCCTGACGACGCCGCAATGGCCGAGTCCATCAAACGCCGCCTCGCCACCCAAGGTAATTCCTCCGAAGCCCTTACTTTTACTGATCTTTACTCCAAGTTTTCGTCAAAAACGGGTCCCGGAAGTGTTAAAAACAAGTGGGCTGTGCTTTATTTGCTTAAAACTATCTCTGATGATCGGAAATTGCTGAAAAATCAGTCCATTTCTAGGGTTTCTAATGGGTTTTTCGACCCAGCCTCGGCCGGCGGATTGCCGGCGTTGTTTGGTAATGGGTTGAGTGATAGAGGTAGTGCTGGTAACGAGCATTATTATACAGGAATTTGGGTGATGTGGATGTTAAAAGTTTGTCGAGTAATTTGGGGGGTTATAGTGATAATGTGAAAAAATTGAGGGGTATGAGTAGTATTGGAAAGGTGGAGAAGAAATGGAGTGATGGTGGTTTAAATGAGGATTTTGAGAAATTGAGGGTTTCGGGGGAGAATTCAAGAGGTTTAAGGGGTAAGGAGAACGTGGGGAAGGGTTGGAGTGGAGGGGTTTTGATGGTGTCAAAGGACCCTGAAAATATTCGTGACTTGGCATATAAGGAGTTTGGGGTGTTATTAAAGGAAGAGAATGAGGTTTCGGAAGAGGTTTTGGTTAGGGATGTGACACATGTATGCTTGCCAAGGGATTGATGGGAAGTATGTGAAGTTTGTGAGAAAGCTCAGGAACACATATGTGTTACCTGAGATAGTTAAGGCCTCGAGAGCGACTCATGTTATGGTTCGGAAGCTTTGTGAGCTTGGGTGGTTGTTTAGGAAAGTTAAGGGGTATATTTCAGAGAGCATGGAGAGGTTTCCAGCTGAGGATGTAGGGACTGTTGGGCAGGCATTTTGTGCCGCATTGCAGGATGAGCTGTCAGAATATTATAAGTTACTTGCAGTTCTTGAAGCTCAAGCGATGAATCCTATTCCACTAGTATCGGAGAGTGCAACTTCAGGGAATTATCTTTCATTGAGGAGATTGTCGGTTTGGTTTGCCGAGCCAATGGTAAAGATGAGGTTAATGGCGGTATTGGTTGATAGTTGTAAGGCATTGAAAGGTGGGGCTATGGCGGGGGCAATTCACATCCATGCCCAACATGGTGATCCACTTGTGAAAGATTTTATGAAGAGACTGCTTCAACGTGTGTGTTCCCCTCTGTTTGAAATGGTTAGGAGTTGGGTTCTAGAAGGAGAGCTTGAAGATATTTTTGCTGAATTCTTTGTTTTGAGTCAACCTGTTAAAGCCGAGTCTCTTTGGAGGGAAGGTTACAGGCTGCATTCCACAATGCTTCCTTCTTTCATAGCAGTTCTTCGTCTCTTGCTCAGCGTATTTTGAGGACTGGGAAATCGATTAATTTCCTTAGAGTGTGTTGTGAGGATTGTTGGTGGGCTGATGCTGCAGCAGAATCTGCTGCTGCTGCTGGGACTACCACTACGAGAGGAAATCTTGGTTATGGTGAAACTGATGCACTTGAATCTCTAGTTGCAGAAGCAGCAAAGAGGATTGATAAACATTTGTTGGATGTTATGTACAAGAGATACAAGTTCAAGGAACATTGCCTTGCTATTAAGCGTTATTTGCTCCTCGGGCAGGGTGATTTTGTACAGTATCTTATGGATATTGTTGGTCCGGAGCTGTCTGAACCGGCTAATACAATTAGTTCATTCAAGCTTGCAGGACTTTTGGAAATGTGCAATCAGGTCATCTAATGCACAGTATGATGATCCTGATATACTGGACAGGTTGAGGGTCAAGATGATGCCGCATAACACTGGGGACAGAGGCTGGGATGTATTTTCACTGGAATCTAATGATGCTAGAGTTCCACTTAACACAGTTTTCACAGAATCTGTTATGGCTAGATATCTTAGAATCTTTAACTTTTTATGGAAGCTGAGGAGAGTAGAGCATGCTCTTATTGGTGTTTGGAAAACTATGATTTTCTGATTGTGTTGCTTCTTGTTTCCTTGCCAAGAGATCCAAATGCTGTTAAGTTGCAGTTGATTCTGACATCAAGGAGATGCCAAGTTCTTTGGGATGACATGAATCAGATTTGTCACGAATTTGCAATATTACATCATCTTTCAGAAAATTGGACCATGACATTTCCAAGACCTGCAACATGATGTAATATTGCAAATTCGTGAAGGTACTTGTTTTACTTTTCCATCTCTAGTCCTTTTTGTGAAGTTAAATTATTGCTTGATGAGGGAAGATCTTTCTTTGGCTTGTTTAACATGTTTTCCTTAATTTTCAGAAGCACAGAAGCTTCTTTGTCTTCACGTGATAAAACAAAATCTCGGGCCAAGTCAAATGAGAAATTATCTGAACCTGGTTCATGGCAGATATGAAGGCAGGAAAGCTCTAACACAGCGTGCTGGGGAGTTTCTTCAAAGGAGGGGAAGGATATAGATGCAATCGCAAATGAATATTCGTCTGTGTTTGATGGGTTTATCTCTCAATTGCCTGTGCAGCAACATATAGATTTGAAATTCCTTATGTTCCGACTTGATTTCACTGAATTTTATAGTCATCTGCATCCCAATACTGGCGGGAAGCTATTACCTTAGTAGCACCTAGGTTAAGCAGAAGTTCACTTCCTAATAGTGTGCAAGTATGTTTGCTTTCTATAATGGGTGCACAGCGTGCTGTTTATACATCATGTCTTGGCTGTCATATTACAGGCGCTACCATTCTGTACATATTTCTTTGCTTTTAGGTAATATGTTATATTCTCCATCTCACACTCAGATATTTGCAAATATCTTCCGAAACCTGGTTTTCTTTCTTTGCAGAAGGCATTTCCAAGTTCTTGAGCAAGCCTGCTGCCGTTCTAGCTGTTCTATGATTGACCTGAAGATGTTCTGCTCTGACCGACACCAATGTACGACGTAGTATTCCACATGTATTGTATTGGATTGTTAGTTGATGTTTCCTTTTAGTTTTTTCTTCTGACTATCAATTTTGAGGTCATAGGTCTCTGTAACATAGTTTTGTTTGGTTTGGTGATAAGTATAGTCTGCTGGTCAATTTCTTGACTTCGTTGTTTCCATTTCTTGTTGCTGATGGTTACCGATATAATGCTTGGTTCTTGTATTGCTTAATGCCTTGATGATAATATTGGGAGAAGCTGATAGTGATTATATCTTCATTGCAAGCTATCCTTCCTGATTTTGTCAACTAATAAGAGTTTCTTGTGGCCTTTCAAATGTTGTCTTGGACTCTGCGTATTAGATGAGCGAAAAGTAAGGGTTTATTCCTTGTTCAAAATGACTATTTCCATAAAAGTCCGTATAAAATACCTTCCGTGCTTTGTAGTTGCCAATAGGGGATGCTAAACTGTATTGGATATAGAAGTGGCAAATTTGTATTCATGATCTTTTTTAAGAGTATTGGATATTCATAATTGACAAAATACAACGATAAAAAAAAATTAAAATAAATCCATACATATATAAAAAGTCCTGAACCCTACACACAGTTTTTGAACCATGAGTACTACAAGGATTGGATGCCCTTGGAGAGACGACCAACTTGAGGAATCATATAGATAGAGAACTTCCGCTTCCCTGCAAAAATACACCACTGCTTAAAGCTCTATCAAAACCACCAAAAACACAAATCCGTTTAAGGCTTTTTTTTTTTTTCCTTCCTGAAAATCTCAAGTTAACTTCTTTCCCCTGCTTCTATATAACCCTTGTTTTAACTTGCTTTTTTATCTCAAATTTGTTAACAAAGACCCCATTTTTAGGCCTCTGGCTAGAACTCCTTTTGACTCTTGATTAAAATAGTTAAGAGAAACAACAGATTAATGATAATGAGTCATAAACACGAGCCCAGAAGACGATCATATTGATGAAGAAGTTGATAGGATCACCAGACCATCTGCTCTGACACAGGGTTATCTTTTCTCCCCGCCATCAAGGAATCTGCAGTTTTTCAGGAAGGAAAAAGAAAAAAAGCCTTTCATATCAGTTCCTGATATGCATCGCATATTTGATCACTGTCCAGTACGTTCGGGATGGCGTCACAATGTCCACAATGTACCTTCTCATAGCCATTTTTTCAACTTTGATAGCCATTTTTTCAGTTTTATACATGGTGGCAATAAACTGCTTCGCTTAGGAAAAGGTGCTCCCATCAGAAAATTCCAACTCTCTATCTGGAATCGGTATTGATGAAAGGTCTAGTTTTGGGATAAACTCGTTGATTTCTGCTTCACTTTCGTATAATGTCCAAGAACTCGTACCGGATTTTATTGTGGCAAGCGAATATCAACCCAAGAAATCTTCAATCGTAAAACCTTAGTTTCTCTTAAACTACACAGTGAAAGGGGACTAGATTTCCTTGTCCCGAACTCTGTGTTTTTGCCAAATCTTAAGGTTCTGAACTTGAAGTTGATGGATGGAGAGGACGGTTCCATTAAGAGAATCATCCAGGGTTGTCCTTTCCTTGAAGAATTATACTTGCCCTTCGCTGCCACCGATGAAAATGAGAAAGTTGAACATATTGATTTTTCTAGTAATTCACTGAAAAAGCTCATGTTTGAATTTTGGAGACGCAAGAGAACTATTATGGTGGAGTTTGATAGTCTTGAGAGTTTGGACTATCAACTTCACAAAGATGACTACTTTCAGCATGAAGTTATCATAAATACTCCTAATCTGAAGTATTTGGCCTGTCAAGCATCTGGAACTGGAGTAAAACTCATTCAGAATCTCGACTCTCTCATTGAAGCCAAAATATCACTGGGATGGGATAACAGACGTAAAAGTCAGGGTGTCATTGAGCATCTCAATAGAGTGCAAGGAGTAACATCCCTTTGCTTACAGAAGCACAATCTGCAGGTAACTTTTCAACTTCAGTTTTCGTGAATAGGGGTATAAACAATCTGTCCAAAAACTTCAGTTTCCAAGCTTGTAAATTGTTCAAGCTTGACTTTCTTATTTTTCGAGTCAAACACAAATGAGCTTTTATTAGAGTTAGATCTTTAGTCGTTTGAATTTTTTTACACTTAAAATTTTGAAAATTTAAGTTTATCAAGCTAAATTCAAACAGATTTCAAAAAGTTAACGATTGCTAACTATTGTTCTAGTTTGGCTTGATTATTGACAAACCAACCTCGAGCGAGCTCTTAGCGAGCCGAGTTTGATTTAATTATCGAGTAGCTTGATGAATTCATGAATTCAAGTATATACTTATAGTCTTGTAATTCTTTCTCATTTGCATAATGAACCCTCTCCGCAGTTCCCGGCATTTGTTGCCAACTTTCGAGAATTTGACCACTCTGGAGCTTGCATCTTGCAAGGAGGATTATGTTGATGCTCTTCCTATCCTCTGCTGGAAAACATTAGCAAACTTACTTGAAAGGGCTCCTAATCTTTTAGTGCTTGTTCTAGAATATGTTAAGATGAAACATTGAAGGTACTTTTAGTTTTAATTGGTTCTTCTTTTAGTTTTATCTTGTTCTTTTAATGGTGGCATGCGGGTGTGGCCTTTCGCGGACTTACCATCATGGAAGCACGAATTCCTTCTAGATAAGGGGTTCGAGCGCATCTTTCAAGAGGTTTTTACAATACGTGTCATTGAACGTCTCAAGGAAATAGAAATTAAAACAGTCAACAAGATGAAATGTGCATTCAAATTGGTTGAGTGCTTTTTGCTGAATGGAAAAGCGTTGAAGAGAGACGACTATTCGGGAATCTGTAGTGCCTTCGACTTGCAAAAAGATATTTTCATTCAACAGATTCTCTAAGGATTGCAAAATTTTGATAGGCAAGCTTGAATATTTTGGAGGGCAATTAATATTTTGAAAATACATGGTTTGTTTCTCTGTTCTGTTATGCGTACTAAACTCTTGCTATGCTAGTTTGCATGACCCTTGACTTCATGGATAGGATGGTGTTTGATGGGCTTGCTCTTGTCGAATTCGTTGGGGAAAGTTTGTTCTAAATATACATCAAGGGATAGGCAACAAAAAGAAAATTTCAAGTGCAGTAACCACTTTACTTTAATTGTAGACTGTGGAGATATCTTAGCAAGAACTAACTAATAAGTTATAGGGGACCCTTGATCTTAAATTTACTTGTGATGTGAGATCCATGATATCTATGTTTCAGTTTTTTGTTCATGATCAATCCTATTGCCTTCTTGGCTTGCTTATTATGTGATCAAGTCACTCAAACTAGCTAATAATTTTATGCCTTTGGAATCCAAATTTTCGATTGCTCTAGTACAGAAAGTTTGGACTGAACTGATTGTTCTCTTTGTGTTTTTCTGTGCGTTTCAAGAAACATGTATGGGTTCTTGAAGCTTGCAATTATGTGCTTTTGCTGTATAGTGTAGTATTTATTTTGTCTTTGTATGCCAGATGCAGTTAAAGGTTAGTATGTATGCAAGCTTAATTTTCAATTACTAATATAAAGATTAGCAGAAGAAGCTACTTATATTTTAAATGATCACTTTATATCTATCAAATTATATACAAAGGCAAATTGTAGGCAATTTGAATAAATTCTTGAACAAACAATTTATTTCATGTGTGGTTTCTTGTTCCAATAATGAAGTGCATGCTTAATTACTACCAAAAGAAAGAAAGGAAATACTGTATACAAAACAATTCCTCCTATGGATCTTCAGTTTTACTGAGAAAACAGATTTTGCAGTAAATTGACCCAAAGAATTGAGTTTATCAAGTCAGCCAATGTATACTTCCTTCCTGTGAACGGTACAAACTTTTTCTCTTCAACATTAATAGGTGTGGCTTTCTCTTTGTTATCCACTCCTTCATAGATCCTCCCCTTCTTCAATATACTTGGCTGATTACAGACTTCTTCAGAACCGAACACTAGCTTTCCAGCACGTTTTCTCGACACAGCAGGCCCATCATGTGCCATTGCAAGAGGTGCAGGCACACTAGGTACAGGTTGCCCGTCCAATCTTCTTGCAACACCTGTAAACGGACTAAACTTGGGCTGTTGAACTTGATCATCATCTTTGGTTGGACTACTTGGAGTTTCCTTTTCTTGAACCTTCCGGGATTCATCCTTGTTGAAGGCAAAGACTACTGAATTAGTAGGCTTCTTTTCTAGCTCTTTCAATCTTCTTGCAACACCTGAAAACGGCCTAAACATAGGCTGTTGATGATCATCTTTGGTTGGACTAATTGAAGGTTCCTTTTCTTGAACATTTTGGGCTCGAATAGGCAATGACTACTGATTTTTTATTAGGCTTCTTTCCAGGCTTTTTGTAATCCAAAGGAGGAGCAAAATCAACCTCACAATCCGTCTCAACAAGCGAAATCGCATTGGAAGGATTTGTTTCCAATACATCAATGTAATACTTCTTACCCTCATGAACAATCATGATTGTATCACCAGCAGTCACACATGCAAAATTCTTCAACCCTTTTTCGAGGATTTCTTTAGGATCATCAGGGAGTTGTATAAAACTCGTACAATGTGGTTGAATCTTATAAACATTCCTCCAAGAAGTTTTACATATTTCAATACAACAATAGAGAATCGGGCGAAGTTTTCCTGTTTCTTTGATTGAAGATAGAGAATATCTTGAAGATGGAAACAGGATCATAATGCCTCAAGAACACCCACAATGGGATATTTTAGGTTGTGGTTGTTGATGATGATCAGAAGAATAATCGGTTGTTGATTTCTTGATCTCGAACATGATGGGATATTCAATATTCTGCATGTGTAGTTTGCTAAGCGTTCGAGTGCTGAAGGAGGCATTATGTTTGTTTCCATCTTCAAGATATTCTCTATCTTCAATCAAAGAAACAGGAAAACAATTGTAGGATTCTTCAAAAGACTACATCGAAATGATAACCTTTGATTGTGATAATAATCTCTTATGATGTATTAATTGGCACGTAATGTAAAATCTTGATTACTGGATACTATGAAGAAGAAGTAGTAGTAGTAATTAGATTGAAGCAAAATCTCGAAGTCTTCAATATATTAGTGTCCGCCAGTTTTCGAATTCACTTTTCATAGATAAAATAAATTATTCCTTTTTGACTTTGGTTTTAGTTTTAAGGTTTTGATTTGTACTAACACGAGAAATACTAGGAGATGTACTTCCTAAATTAATGTGATCTTAGATAGATAGGTAAAATAAATGGGGAATTCTACAATTTCTTTTAGTAATTATTTTTTTATTTTTAAAAATTTGTGTAGTATATATTTTTAAAATACTGATAGTATTATATTGTACAATCATTTAAAATATTAGAGAATAGTTTATTAAAAGAAACCATAGAATTTTCTGAAATAAACATCTTAATTATATTCTGAATATAAGTGAATTTTGTTCTTCCTTTGGCATTACTTATGCATTTGAATTCCTTATGGATTCCCTTATCTTTTTGAATTCAGGCTAACATATTTGATATTTTCACCATGCAAAGAATTTAGTATGCCAATTTAATTGTTTCAATTTCTTAGAAGATCAGTATCGGATTAAAAAAAAATTGAAAACTTAAAAATATGTGAGCATATACTAGTTCTGGGTAGGAGTGTTCATGAATCTGATACCCGCTTCATTTAGTAATTAACTGACTTGATCCGATCATATTAGGTTAGGAAAAATTGACCTACTATCCGGTCCATATACATGACCCGATACTCGCTAAAAGCTATTTGGATGATAGGGTAGTCCATCTGTCAATTTTGTGATAATTTTGAGTTTTAAAAAATGACTACAACCGCATTAAATAAATACCCACGCAAATAGGAAAGAGAGGAGAAAATTTTATCAATATTAGGCTATAATAGGTTAAATTACACAATACCCATGCAAATGGGAAGAATAGGTGAAAAATTTCTTTAATATTAGGTTATAATATGTAAAATTACACAATTAGTTCTATCTATGAATTGGGTTGGATGCTCGCCAAGTCACAGATCCTAACCCACTACCCCACCCTCGAATACTAGTCGGGTCGAACAAACATTTTATAGATAAACTATTAAAATTTTATTTTTTTAATATCTTCTCAACACAATATGAAATAATATGTACTACTAGAATTCCAATAAATAACTATTAAAATAGATCACAACCTTACAACTAAATTTACTAATGCGGTTAGGTTATTATTTTCTTTCTGAAATAATTAACCAAGTTTAGTAGAGTAATTAGTGAATTGTCTCTTATACATTAGATGTGTATAAGAATATATAGAATCATTGATTCTATCCATATAAAATCATTCATTATTATTTAATTTAGAATCATTGACTCTATCCATATAAAATCATTGATTATTATTTAATTTAGGCTAACATTAGTTCAAAAAATTTGCTACCTAATTTGATTTAATAATTTGATATGAATATATAGTTATATACAACTTAATATATATTTATATAGTTATTATGGGGTCGAGCATAGTAAATTCAAATTTAACTCACAATTAAATCAGGTATAATATATTAAGTTCAAAATCAGCCCGACTCACTTTAATCATCTACAAAGTTCAATCCTTCATTTTATCAGGTTGGATAGACCGAGTTCGACTCGACCTAACTCTATTGATAGTCCTAGTGTAACTCCTACCTAAATTTACATTTGGTTTTTGATAGGAAAAAGAAAATACTATTTAGATCTCTTATCTTTTGAAAACACTAGATACGTATAAAATATAAGTAAGTTAACCAAAAACATATATTAAGTTTTTCTTAATCTTTTTCCTATTGGTTGCGTAATAAATGTAAAAAGACAAATGTAAGCGTAAGGTTTGAGAATACAAAGGTGAACAACTAAAGCCCACAATGAAAAAAAAATAAAAAATTATCTCCTCTTTAATTTTTATTTTTTTAAATAGATAACCCTTTGTGGTTTTTAAACGTCTCAAACACACTCATGTTTAATTTAATTGGAAATACATATAATTATATCCTTTGGTTTTTACTCTTACAATGTTATCTTGCTAATATGCATTTGTTTATATTTGTTATTTTAGAATGATATGAGAATAAGGCAATATTTTAGATAAATAGAGTTGGAATATTTTTTAGGGTTAAATGCACTAAACTCCTCTTAACTGCACCATGAGTTGTACTTTGTACCTTTTAACTCTTTTTATAGGCAAGTAACCCTTCCTTTTTGTATCACTGGATAAAAATATCCTTACAAAATAATTTTTTTCTTTTTATTTTTTTCACTATTCTTTTCCACATTTGTTTTTCCTTTTCCCCTTCTTTCTTTATAAGAGACATTCTTTTTCTCCCTTCTCGCCTGTCATTAGCTACTTTCTTCATTTTGCTATAAATATTTGTATATTTAGAATAAAATTTTTAATTCTCTTTAACTAATTATTTATTTTGTTGTACTTTGTCTATTTTATAAATTCTAGATTATAACAAGATATATATATATATATATATATATATATGTTATATTGATATATTATTTTATCTAATATCAAATTATAAAAACATATATAAATAAGTAGGATTTATAATTAGTCATGACTATAATAAAAACAAATAGGCAAATAATCAACTAGTAATAATTTTATTTGTTTTTTTACACTAATAAATTATTAATATATTCATTTGATCTTCATTAATCTACATCTATTGTAGGGTTATGAATTGGAATATTTGACTTATCGAGACTCAAAATTTTGAATTATTGAAACTAAAATATTCTCTCATATTTTAAATGATTTAGTTACGTTTAAATATATTTATACGTATTAATATATATTCTGTTATAAAGCAGACAATTTGTAATGAATTTATAACAATAAAATTTAAGAAGCAAATGAGTTAAAAAATTAGTTAAATCAAATTTAAAAAGTTATATGTGCTAATTATACCAATAATAACAATATAGTTGTATGACAAAAATTTAATCCTTATATTTATTTTTTTGCACAAATATACTGATCGTATTTGAGTAAACACATTACTATTTAAGAAATTCTTACATGAATTAGATATGACATTGGTATGATGAACTCTTTAGTCTTTCAAATAGGACTCATCTTATCCACTTCACTCACATTACTACAAGCGGGTGAGGTAGCCTATTATGAACCTAGAGTTTATGATACTATGCCATAAACTCAAGCCATGTAAGAATTTTTTTCTACTATTCCACTCTAACTATACTAGTTTATGCCTACATATAGGGTGTCAATTGTGTCGTGTCGCAGATTATCAATTTGTGTCATATACACATCCGTATACTTGTACAATATAATACTTGTCTCTTATACACATCTAGATGTGTATAAGAGACAGGTACACAGGTAATATCTGTCTCTTATACACATTATACACATCTAGATGTGTGTTGATAGTAGTAAATTAACCCAACAAAAAAAATTTAAGATACGTAACAATGACTCTCTAAAGGTTCTATAAAAGTATCAATAATTTTTTCTTTTAAATTGTAAATTCATAGTGATCTCAAATATTTAAAATTTTATATAATTTTATAAGTTTAATATAATATTATGTTTATAAAGATGTATATAAAACAGGTAATATTCCGCCTTAAAATCTTCCTAATAAGGATTTTAATGTAAAAATAATAGAAAGAGAATTGTATTTCTGGAAAATTATTGACTCTAGATGTATTATAATTTTAGCAATAGAGTACGTGCATTTTCATATAATAGGTAGGAAAATATGTTAAGTACTCTGTATGTGTAGGAAGTATAAAAATTAAAACTAATTAATTTTTTCGACTAATATAAACAAAATTTTATTTAACTGAAACTTATTTTGCTATAATAGTTATGTGGGATATAATTTGGTTAATTTTATGTCGAAAATTGGAAACAATTAAAAATTTTAAATATTTAAGTAGTCATATTTGTTATCGAATATTACAAGCCAACATCCTTCGTAAGGATCAAAATGGTTGGATTTACAAGTTTAATAGGCTACTCCATGATCAAAAGTTTTTTCATGACTGTTACATAGCAAAGCAAAAATTGCAATAGAATATCAAATTCTGAATTCACTTTGGACTCTTTCACATTCATATGACTCAATTTATCAATAAAAGAAAAAAAAAAACACTACACATGCATTCACCAAGTTGCTAAGTTTTTGCATCTTTTGATCTGTACATCAATTTATGTTTCTAAAAAGCATATATGTTGGTTGTATAAATAGTGTCTATTCTTTTAGAAATATCACATTTTTAATTTTTTAATAGTAGATTTTATCTTTATTTTTTATGCTCAATGTTTGTCATCTTATTTCACATCTCTATGTAATAGAAATATACATCTATGGCATTACATATTAATCTAGTTGTGTATAAGAGACAGGTACACATTTTATATGGAGCGCAATATAAAATGTGTACATTGGATGCCTAGATAACTTTGGTGTTGAAGATTATATACCAAGATCCTATTTTATATTTCCATAATGTTTGTTTTTATTTTATTTCTACAATGTATTAAGACATTCTAAATCTCTAACAGATTCATTTTATAAATCGAAACAATTATTTCTTATCTTATTTTTCTTATAGTTTGAGTTAAATTTTTAAAATTTAGATGGATAAACTATTTTTTTTACTTTTAAACCATGAGTGGATGCGAAATTGGTGCCAACCAAGATCCTCACTGAGAGAGCTACCGACTCTCATGAAAAAAATGAAAATAAAGACCACAGTGCCCTACATCTGCCTATGCAGATCATCCTCATATATATTCATGCATAACAAGGGTTCATACAACCTGAAAGAAAAAATGTTCACATACATTGTGTGGAAATATATTTTAAAAATAATAGTCATATGGGTCGATGGAAGTGATTAACAATATTTAGCAAGTTAGTGATTGTATTTTGAGATTCTTCATTGGAACTTTGCTAATATCATCTCTCATAAGTAGTTTGCATGCAAGTACTATAACGTAAAAATGGATCCTCGTGTCTCTTTATATGTTGAATTTCATAGAATTGAATTCCATTGGTAGAATTTATTAAAATGGGGGATGTTATCTTAGGATTGAATCTCATTTATGGACGTAAGTTATCAGATGGATCCGTGATAGAATTCTATGTTATATTCCAATTCATAACCCTAGGTAGAATATTTACGACTAAAATTCTTTATTCAATACTAAAGAACTATTAATATTGGTTTCTATTAGTTCTTATAGATATAATTATATGTAAAATACTTTATTCTAATAAAGTTTGTAAATTATTCATCATATTACTAATTATATGATGAAATGTTAATGTTATATAAGTTGGTAACATTATGAATATCATAACATGTATTGTATGATCATATTGTATGAATATTGTATGTTGGTGAGACTATACATTGGAGGGTTGTATGAATGTTGTTTGTTGGTGAGACTTTACATTAGATGGTTTTATTAACTTTGAATTTAAACTTTTACAAGTCTACAATAGTTCTTTCTCAATCTCTTGACAAAGTAGCATAGTAAGAGACTCGAATACACATCTAGATGTTCTTGGCCAAAACACATCTAGATTGTATAAACCGACAGGCTCTTCCAGTTCGCGGTTTCGGTTTAAAATTTTTAATTTTTCCAATTTTCGACATAAAAAGTCAAAATTATATCCAAATCAAACTTTGCTCGCGTTTGGTTGTGGATTTTCTAAAGGAAATTTAATTTTGAATTAACAATCAACAACTAAAATTATTAGTTTTAATATAGAAAACTATGTTAAGATATTTCTATCTTGATCTCTACATACTTTCAAGGCTGTCTAATAACACATCTAGATAATACTATAAGATCCAAATTTAATTAATAGAAATAAGGAATGGTTTAGTAAAAGCGAAACTAATAAAACTAAAATTTTGGTCATTTGGTTATTGATTTTCAATAACCAAATCTAAACTCATAAAACCAATTTACTTGCTTGCTTTTTATTTGCTTAAAGAACACCGATTATCTACAAATCACAAATCAAATTTGTTGGGTTCGATCAATTTATTCAAATATTAACCAAATCCCATCTAGATGTATAAGAGACAGATATCATATTTGTTGGGTTCGATATTTTATTCAAATAAATAAAACTATAAACACCCCTTTTATTATATTGATGAGATTAATATCAAGTATAATCTAATATAAATGTTGCCTGTGATACTTAATAAGTTATCAAAATAATCAATTTACTAAATAAAAGTGGCAACTTGTAAAATATAATTGGTATTTATATAAATAACCTATTGCCATTAAATAAAAATAAGACATAGAGAATGTGTGAAAATTATCATGTAAATGTGTATAAGAGACAATTTGTATATTGTAAGTTCAACTCTACGAGTATACACATTTATGGAAAAGAAGAGTGCCATGGCCCTTGGAATTATTAAAAGAATAGAACTATCCCAAACATTCTTAAATATGGTTGTGGATACTCTGTGAAACTCGTTGTTCTTACTACTCAGTTGTATTCTTCTTGAGTTAGTATTGTAAAGAATAAAGATTACTTTATATTTTGGATGCAACTTGCAAAGTCTTATTTTTCCCTTGTTAGGCATGACTGTCTGTAGGATCCTCTAAAAGTAAGGGTTAATTACAGTTACCTCCCTTGAGGTTTGGACATATTACCAATCCAATCTTATAGTTTGACAAAATTTTTTGCTAGCAATTTTGAACTTGTTTGAAATATGTAAAAAGACTAAATTATCCTTATCGTGTATTGCTTAATTAGTCCCTCAATTGTATTTCTAAAATCAATAATAGCCCTAAAACATTTTTATTTTGTCGATGAAGTTGTAAACTCATTACTCCACCACAAAACACCAACTCTTCCACCTCCACATCCACATCCCCATTCCCATTCACATCCACATCCACATCCACATCCACATCCACATCCGCCTCCACCTCCAATCCATGTTGCAAATCAGTAATTTAAGATCAAGATTCATTTAGACAAAAAAAATATAAATCTAAATGAAAAAAAACCCATAAAGATGACCCTACCATGGAAGTGGAACAAACAAGTTCAAAATTGCTAGCAAAAAATGGTTGTAAAATTGAAGGGCTGTTTCCCTTGTAAATTGAAGATCACCATCATCAGATTCCAACGTTAAAGGACTGGGGATTTGGCTTACGAGCTTGGGTATGGGTACGGGTTTGGGTTGGAAAAAAGTTGAGAAAAAATAAAAAAGACAAATAGAGATCAAGAAAGGTATTTTGGAAATAAAAAATTCTAATTTGTTGACCTCATCAATTTTCTTAACGATAGTTAACAAAAATGAGGTATTTGTTAAATATCTCAATTTTGTATCGTATTTGTATTGTATTATTGTGTCTCAAAATTCGTATTGTATTTATATCGTATTATTGTGTTACGTCAAAAATTCACATTCCTATAGACATCAATGTTTTTAAACCCGGACCGGACCTATTAGTGTGTGATTGTGTGTGGGGGGAACCGGATTATACCGGTGTATCTGGTATAAACCGGTTCAACCGTACATAATCTGAGGTTTCATTTGGCCTTAAAAAAAAAAAAATTCCAAAATCTCGCAGTGACAACGAGTGTGACTTCACTTGAGTGCATTCTAATGACAATGACAAAACAATAATCTTATACCTTCTCAAAGTCTCAAACCCTCAAAAGCTCAAGTTCAAATCAAGCCACCACTCTCAATCTTCTTCATTATCCTCCACAACTACACCACCTCCACGCCATTTTCTCCATCCTATCCAGATCTGTGTTCTCTCTTCTTGATTGCATATTTTAGCTCACCATACTAGTCAGTTTATATTCTTCTATTTTGATTTTTTTATTATTTCATGAAATTTTCATGCATGTTTTTACTTTTTTAATTTGGAACTATTATTATCTCTTTTTTCTCTAACTTCCATTTTAGTTTTTTTTTTCTCGTTTTTTTTTTCTCTCTAGTTTTCATTCTAGTTTTCCTATTTTTTTTGTTTATATTTTCTGTAAAGAACCTTAGGAAGTTGAAAAGTATGATATTAAATGGATCTATAGGCTTTTTTTTGATATATATATATATACTTAAAAAAAATAGAGATTTTGAAAGTTGTTAAGTATTTGATATATATATCTTAAAAAAGCCTTATAGTTGAATTTAATGATATTAAATGGATCTTATAGGATTTCTGAGGTGATATTTATATGATTTTTTTTAAAGAAAGTTTGATCTGACCTGTCTCTTATTGACTTTATATGTTAATTAAGAACCTTAGAAAGTTGAAAAGTATGATATTAAATGGATCTATAGGCTTTTTATTTGATATTTATATGATTTTTTTTTTTTAAAAAAATAGAGATTTTGAAATATGTCAAGATTTGATATTTATATGAAAAATTAAGTACCTTAGAAAGTTGAAAAGTATGATATTAAATGGATCTATAGGCTTTTTATTTGATATTTATATGATTTTTTGAACTTTTTAAAAAAAATAGAGATTTTGAAATATGTCAAGATTTGATATTTATATGAAAAATTAAGAACCTTAGAAAGTTGAAAAGTATGATATTAAATGGATCTATAGGATTTTGATTTGATATTTATATGATTTAAAAAAAAAAAAAAAAGATTTTGAAATATGTCAATTGATAAAACATAATTTTGGGTAGTGGAAGAAGATGTGTATGGGGAGACAGATTATGATGAATTAGAGGCAGAACTTGAAGAACTTCATGTGAATGATGTTGTTGAATGTTCCAAATCTCAAAAAGTTGGAGGTTTGATTTGAAATGATATTTTTTCTAAGTTTTAATTGGAAGTTGTAGTATTATAGTATATACTATTTTTCATTAATATCTTATCATTGTTTTTAGTGTTAGATGACGAAGATGATGATAAAATTAGAGAAGATGTGGATTTGGAGTTTTTTCAACGTAGAGATTTTGGTTTTACTGATGAAGATGATGAATGACTGAATTGAGATGGTAAGATGAAGTGATGAGATGATAGACATTTTTAAACTTTAATCTTTGTTTGGTGTTGGTTATGTTAGATTAATGAAATGCCATTGCAATGTTTTGTTTATTCTGTTATGTCTTTTATGTGGGAATTTGAACAATTTTAGGCAGGATATTTTTGAACTTGAATGTCCTTATTTTATCTTGAGCAGGTTGGTTTTGATGTTGGACAAGATGTGAAATACACATCTAAAAGAAACCATTTAATATAATATCATTCTGTCTCTTATACACATCTATAAAGCATAAGGCGAATCAGGTCCAATTGATGCTTTCTTGTTTTTGGCATCTCTTATACACATTATTTTTTAACTTTTCTGAATCTTATATAAATGTATTTTAAATTATAATAACAAATTTATTTTAAAAAAATAAATAATAATAAGTCACCTGTCGAACCAGGTTGACCAGGTTGGAGAGAAGGAGGCGAAACCGGATACTGTAACCGGGTTAGTGGGAAAACTGTATCTGTAACCCTTACCACTTTTACAATATCCAAACTCTTTAGTCCAAATTCAGTGGCATCTGTTTTCCTAATTTTGCCCCCAACGAGACCGTCTAGACCCTTCCATTACCCATATTCATCATCTTCTGAAAATCTCTTATTACTCAAAGGAAAATCGTCATAATCTTCAACACTTTTTGACTTTAATCGAATGTCTCTAATTTTTTTAATTAAAATAGTCTTTATTTTTTTTTAGCGGAATAGTCTTTTAAGTTTTATTTTTTAGCCAAAAAATCCTTTTATGGTGTAGTCACCATAAATTTTATTTTTATTTTTATAAATTTCATGAAGGACTTATTTGGCTAAAAATAAAAGTTGGAAGACCCATTGGACTACAAAATGAGGAAATTATTTATTAAAGAGTTGGTGTCTCTTCTACACACCGATACACATACTCAAATGAAGTTTAGATTTCTCTAGACCTTTCTTCCTCATTCCGAACCCTCCAGAAACACCTACATACACCTCTCTCTCTCTTTTAAACTAACTCTCAGAGTGCCCCCCACACACAATCACACATTGTGTGTGGGGGACAATTTCACCTTTCCACATTGCCAAAAAAAAAAAAAAAATGGCGAAAATGGGAGAAGGAGACAAGAGATGGATCGTCGAAGAACGTCCGGACGGCGCCAACGTCCACAATTGGCACTGGTCCGAGACCGATTGTCTCGAATGGTCCCGCAATTTCTTCACCAAAACCCTCTCCGACCAAACCCTCTTGAAAAACTACTGTAAAATTTGAACCTTCACCGTAATTGAAGGAGGCTTTTTAGCTCAAGGAGGGCTTTCTGTTGGAGAAAGTTAGGGCTTACGTCAGCGCGATGGCGAGTGGCGGTCCCGCGAAAGAGGAGCTCGAGGTGAAGAAAGTGGTGAAGAAGAGTAATGGTAGCGGCGGCTGGGAGAAGGCTCCTGTCTCTTATACACATCTAGATGTGTATAAGAGACAGATTCAGCATAAGAGGGCAATTGCAGCTGGGTGAAGAGGAAGGAAGATTACGATGACGGAGAAGTTTAGTTGTAGGGCGAGGATTTGTTTGAGATATTGACATATATCAAACCTGTCTCTTATACACAGAGTAATGCGAGGATTAGTATCAACATCAATAATCACTAGATCCATATTTGATACTATCAGTGACTGGGACCAATGTGGAGTTGCAAGAGGGCAAATTGATTGTGCAGAAATGGCGGTTCGGTAGCTGGCCTGATGGGATTCATTCAATGGTAAAGACACTAACTTTTCTCAGTGTTGAGGTTTAACTTGCGTTTTTATACTGTATAGATGAAATGCTCTTTTACTTTCTGTTTTCTTGGGATACAGTCTGAATGTGTATTTTAATTGAATACATAAGCAACCTTCAAGCTAATTAGCAGATTTTTATCTGTATGATATGGAGTATATGCATTACAGTTCATGCTTTATGGTACTAATTGTGAAAGTATTTGGAGCTGAAATTATGCTCGTGTTGCATGCACTTGGTAAGAATACCATGTAGAGGAAATATGTAGTGCATCTGTTCTTAGAATCATGAAATATTTAGTCTTTGTTGTTTTATGATTGCATGATTACTCTGCTGCTTGCCAGAAACAGTTTATTGACATCAACTGATATGTGTTTTTCTTTCAACGCATTAGGTGCTATATTTGTTTAGCTTTGTAAAATTTTATGTCTGGAACCTAAAGTGTACAAAGAGGGTGCAAAACCCATTACCATCTATCAAACCTGAATCCACACCCATCACCCCACCCTGTTTAATGCACCCAACTCTCTTTCAGACACCTTAAAGAAGTCTTAGCGTCTGTGAAGCCAAACGACGGTTACGTGCCACTAACAGTTCTCCTTAACCTTTCATGAGTATCTCTGTTTCCTATGCCACTTCCCTTGTGATCTTTAATCTTTTAATTTCACTTATATGACTCATCTTGGCTCCCTTGTTTAATTTCATCCGATCCAAAGAACATAATTGGCATTCAACTCTACTTCTGATTTGAAAAAAACTATTGGGAACAATTTCTGCAACAGGACCATAGTGGTTGTTAACACATGAATTTGTAGTTTAAGGTTTCTGTAATAGTTTATGCTTGCAGGTATCCCTGCATGCATTGAATGTTTAACCAGGGTTGCACACATCTATCTTTGTATTTGTATAGATATGCTTGAGCCTATTGGATGTTTTATTAAGGCAACACATTTAGTGAGATGGTATTGAATTTGAATTGGCTGGATAATTGCTGATGGGGTTTGGATGTATTTATGCTGCAGGTGCGACTAACTTTTGATGAGCCTGAACCCGGGGTTACAGTTGTCAAGCTGGTACATAGTGACGTTCCTGAGGAAGACAGGTTAGTGTCCATCTCTAACTGCTTCAGATAGTAAGGCCATAACTTCAGTTACCTGTATACATATATATTCAGGTAACTGAAGTTATGGCCACGCAGCCCCACTCCCCAGATAGAACCTGCCAAAAACAAGAAAGGTTTTGGACCCCAAAGGGTCAAACTAGAGATGGACACTAAAACAGCCTGTCCTGAGAGAGAACATGCGTGTATAAGGTGACTCTTATAACTCAAGATGTGAAATACATTTTGGCGATCTTAACCTGAGACAGGAAGACTAATTCCAAGTTGTCTCTTGGATCCACATCTGTCTCTTATAAGAGACTAGATGTGTATAGATGAAAACCTTTCCTTACATCTTTTCTCAAGCGCTGTCTCTTATACACATCTAGATGTGTATACCATAAAAGGATTTTTTTGGCTAAAAAATACAGAGAGCAAGGCCCTCTTATGCTGAATACCCCCTCCTGGTCTCTCCCCCAAATCTTCCACCTTTGACTCCCCTTATCTCCTTCAGTCAAATCAGCGCCGCCTTTGCTTTTCTTTGTCCACTCCAGCGTTATTTTGGCGATTTTTTATTAGTTAAGTTAAAGAGGTTTTCTTGTAGAATTTTCAGAACTTCAGATTAACTTAATCTCAGGGGTCTGAATATAGTCAGCGGAGATATATAGGATACTGTATTTTATTTTTACGCAGATTTTTTATGCTGATTCATGTTTGTCTTGATGGTGCAGATATGGAAATGCAACTGTGGTGGAGAATACTGAGAGGGGATCTAGATATGGATAAAATACCCAATTTTATAGGTACCACTTTTGGTCATATGACTTCTGGCTGTGCCAGACCCAATAGTCTCTGCTTTGGAGTAACTATAAATTGTGAACTTATTATCTGATTGAAATGGAAGATATTGTTGCTTTCTGTTTCTAATATGATCTAGCATGCAGTTTTGTGCAAGCCATTTACACTTGCTATGTGGACATATTCGTAGCAGGGATTGCTGCAAACTGGTTAAGATTACACTATTCTGAGCGGCTCGTTAAGACAATTTGAGAGAGCCTTTCCCCAATGTACTTAGCCGCCTTTCACCCCATTACCTAGCCACTCGGCCAAAGCGACGTACAATAGCTAGACATTATCAGGCTAAAATCATACACAGAAAGCCGTGTTATTACTCGTTACTTCACAGCACAGTAGGCAGGAATGCATTGTAGGTTCACAAAGTCCATCTTACAGATAGCAGCGTTTAATTTATACCTGTCACTTGATGAAGAATGAATATATGTCCACTTCACAGAGACAGCCCAGACTGAAAACTTGATGCAAAAGAGAGGTGAGTACAAAACACGAGATGTTATACCAATAAGCAATGAGTAAAAATTCAAGGAGGAAATGTATTTTGCTGATAACATATAGAAGCAGACTCTTCTCCTGTACATCACGAAGTAAAGTGGGGTGTTGGATTTACCATGACTAAGTTTAAAGAAGATAAATTTATTAACAAAATAAAAGGAGGAGATGGGAAGGGATCTACATTGTAAGTTGAAACTACTATATGTTCATGCTAAAAATCTACACAAACTTCTCGATCATTTGTCTCACTTCTTCAATAACAAGCCATGCTTTGTGTCCTCCGATTACTTCTGCTTTCATCTCACCATCTTTCCATAGCTGCAGGAGAACATAATCAGTTAATTTTTTTTTCATTTGATTAGAAAGAAATTCAAGCTCAGAAGAGAATCAAGACGACTGAGCTCACCTGTAATTGTTGGCATTTTCTGAGACAAAAGACATCATAAGGAACATCAGTAAAGAAACTAAACCAAGAATGAAAACCGTAAAATTAATACATAAGAACAAGAAGAATTATCAAACTAAATCATACATACAGTTATGTTGGCGTGTATTACTAAGGACTGGGGCACTTTGTTCACATCAACGGAGAAGAACTTGAGTCTATCATCAAAAGTTAGTGTCAGTTTTGGAACCATCTTTAAGCTTTCTATTTACATGATCTAGCTAGTCAAGTAGTCATACATTCACATTGAACTGCTTCATCTTTATATAGTTACTGGAATTAGTATAGGCTTTAAGGCAGTACCCTCATTACTCCTACGAAATAAATCTCATAATAGCAATTCTATTATTCTACAGACTCAGCTTGTTCTTACATTAGACAAATCTGAGAAATGCACATTGTCCAGACACTACTGAGTAAAGAATTTGTGTTTTATTCAGGTAGTCTAAGTGTCGAAGAACTTTTAATTCAACATAAACTTTCTTTTATGATTCATAATAACAATTACTTGAAAGAACATAGCAAAGTCCAGCCAATTCAAAAGTCAGTCGCACCTGCAGCATAATACATCAATCTTGATCAGTATAAGAGACAGCTCTTGAAATTCATATACCATCTGAATTTGTGTGCTGTCTTGGTTATTGAATGACATGACTCTCTCTTTGACACATCTAGAGAAGTGGAATCTGGGTTTCAGATCTCTCTTCTTCTATATTTGGCAAAAACAGAATTAAATATCTCCAGCATTTGTATAGTTCAGGGTCTGTCTCTTATACACATCTAGATGTGTATAAGAGATCAGGTATAATACTGGTGTTTAATACAGTTTCTTCACTTATCTTTCTTCAAAATTTTTCAGCAATGCAATTGGAATAAGTTCCTGGCTAATTATCATCATTTTGATTATTTAACTTCATTAAAAACTGCAAGTTTTACAATCCTCCAACAGTTGTTGATGCAAATAAACGTGTATTTAGATTCCCAGCAAATCAATACTTCTTAACATGCAAAATCCATCAACAGTACATCAAAAATTAGCCCAGAAGATAAAGGTAAAAAGAAACTTATAATCCTATAGTAATTAGTCAGTAACTAGTCAGCAGACTATTAAAAGTAGTTTGCATCATCAATCGATGCATCAAATGCACGGAAGAGAGCTTACTTGGTGTCATAATCAGCAGCTAGTTTCTCCAACTTTGGCTTCAAATAGATGCATTTCCGGCACCAAGAAGCCATCCTGTATATCAACAAATATTACTCCACAAATAAAAACAGTCAAATTCTACTCTTACTTTTAACACTTCTACCCTGCCGTTCCCTACCTTTTAATAACTCAAATCCATAAACTATATAGATCATATAAGAAGCCATGGTTCAAAAACTCGATCTTACTATCCAATACCGATATGCCGTATTAGCCTATCAGTATGAACCAAAATTGTAGTTTTTGTTAGTTAATTTCATAAACTAATTTACAAGTAATCCGTTATTTAAGATTTTTATATTATTTTTTTATAATTTTAGACAAATTTATTATCCAATTTGATACTACAGCGACTGAAATGATCATCACTACCACGACTTTGAACTATTCCTCCCTTACATTTAAAAGAAACAAAGAAGAGAGGATCAAGCAGTAGTACCAATCAATGCACGATGGGTTCTGATAGTTGTTTAAGATTCTATAAGAGACATCTTGTCCAACTGGAAGAATCTTCAATGGGTTGCATCTCTACAGCTTCAGGTCTTGACAAGTCTGGCCAGAAAGCAGCACCAACTCTGCTGTCTCTCTTCACTACTTTCTTCCACTCATCTTTTTTAGTATGATCGAAGCTGAATCCGTATGATTTTAGCAAAACAAAGCAGCTTCCACCACCCCACCAGTGCTGTTGCTGATGCTGCTGATGAGGATTCTGGATTTCTCTGCATAGAATTTGTGAATTTGGTGCTAATATAGACATTATTATCTTCAAGGATGAAGAAAGTAGATAGAAAGAATCATGAAAGAAAGATATGATCTAGAACATATAAGTTTAAATATCTGTGAATTGATGGATTTTTTTTATTTTATTATTGTTAAAAAATAAATTTATTATTGTATTTTTCTAATTTGGGTCAAAAGGAATAAACTATATTTGAATATATTTTTGTCTTTTCGATGATTGGCGTTTTAGTTAATTATTTCATTTTTTTTTAATTAATGTTCTTTTTGTAGATTTATAGGATAAATTAGAAAAGGCTTGCTTATCCCTAATCACTAACAAAATGAAAGTTGAGTTTTGGGCCCCATTCAATAGGCTGAGTATGATAAAGTCAATTTTGATTTCTCCAATGATTTAGCTGCCGTAGCCCCTCTTCACTCTACAGTATTATCTTGGTTGGATAAAATAAGAAGCAGCAGTAAAATTGAATTACGTGTTAAACTAAGTGTATAATAAACCAAAAATTACATAATTTTTACAATTTAGATATGTAAATAAAAATTCTTAAAGATTTTAATTTTATTACGGGTCTAGAGTCGATCCATTGACCGCTTTAAATCCAACAACACCATTGTGTAGGATATCGTGGAGTCATTCTTGTATGTCTCCGGTCAGTAGTGTCTGGACAATGTGCATTCTGTCTCTTATACACATCTCCAGTGATAGAGTGGCTCGTTATGATCTAAGAGTTCCATGGCATAATGTTTATGTCCGTTGATTGAGTATTGGGCTTACTAAAGTGTCGATAGCCTATTCCCACCTTGGGCCGGTCATCTTTTTGGACTTCAAGTATTTCGTTGTCCATGAAATAAGGAGACATACAAAACTCGTTCTTTTGAACAGCCTGGTGATGATAAAAAGCCCAAGTGAGATTTTCATGAACACCTAAAAGATTTTCAGCCAAGAAAGGTATAGTGGCTTACAATCTTTGGTCCACTTTCTAGCTAGATTATGGAACATGGGCCAAGTGTCCAATAACGATTTGTTTTGGGCCTCAATTCACTGCCTCAGTCCATTAAGCACTCGCTGTACTCGTAATTGCCTCTCATATGTGTTCTTGAAGGATAAGCTAAATTGCTTTATATCATCAATAGATTTGAATTATGTTTTTTCTTAATTAAGTCTCTTATGTGGTAAGATTGGATTCAGAGACAAATCATTTTCTCCGTTGATGTGAACAAAGTGCCCCAGTCCTTAGTAAGGCGCGCCTTAAATGATCAAGTTTGTAAAAGCGTGACTCGTAGAATCTAAGGCTAATTCAATTAAATTAAATAACACAAGCACTTAGTTAATTGTTGGAGATAATGTTACATTTATCCATCTTTTGAATACTAGTGAGTACATGCAAGTCTTCTATTTACTCGAATTTGATCGAGCAAAGGGTAAGAGTAGGAGACAATGTGCAATAAATAACTATATAATATCCACGGACTGCTTAGAGTTTAAGAGTACAATTATACATCGTACATGCGGCAGAGAAAGTGGATGGGTTCGGATGGAAAAATTTTTATATGAATGAAGATGTACGATAAGATTATATATTTATATTTTGTGATTTATATTATTTTGTATTCATTAACTTATTAATTTTTAAATTTTGGTTCATACTGATAGGCTATAAATGTACTTACCGTACATTTTATTTCATATAAAAATTTTCTATCAATAAAGCACAAATCATAAAAAATATAAGATTTTGATTCTCGTTCAGTTTCCAAAAACAACACAAAAAAAAGGAGATCAATGATCAGTAAACTACGAGAGATCAGATCAACTGAGCTGGCTTGAGGATTCATCAAGATTCAAGAATACTCATGTTCTGCAACTTTCTCCACCGAATATGTTTGTATGGTTCGAAGTTCTCACCATTTTCGTTTATCTGTGCCTCATTAAATTCTTGTGTGCTTATTATCTTCATAAATAAATCACATACATATCACTCTCTTTTATATAATATAATTATATATATATCCCAATTTCAATTGGAGACGAGTTTTCTACTAAGATTTTTTTTTTTTTACTTTAACAATTTTCTTATACACTCTACAAAGGCTATTAATTTCTTTAGAATATTTGAAGGGAAATCTAGTCAACAAACAGCAAGAAAAGCTGAATCATTCAGGTTCCAAAATTTGAAAAATTACTTGAGTGTTACAAATTATAAAAAAGTAAAAGAATTGTTATAAAACTTTAGAAGAATAAAGGGGAA